>CM053030.1:531217155-531812155 GCA_028564925.1 Lithobates sylvaticus
ATTTGTTTTGTTCCGTTCCGTATAAAAAAGAAAATTGGTATTTCGCAATTTGTGTACGAAATACGAATTTTCGTTAGATTCGTAAACTTGTCGTTAAAATAACGAAAGTTTGTTATGATGAATTTATCATTATGAGGGGTTCCCACCATCCCTGTGCTGTGCTGACTTCCTCTGAGTGACTGGTGAACAAAACACCAGTCACATTTCTGTTAATTTGGATCCGAAATTCGTAAATTCGTACAGAATTCGTATGCAGAAAAATTCGTATTTCGGATTAGAAAAGTATTCAAATTCAATTCAAAAACAATTCAAATTAGGTTTTTTATTCTATTCTATTCCTTTATTTTCTATTCTATTTTATTCTCTTCTAAAATTTGAATTTGATTAGAAAAGTATTCAAATTCAATTCAAAAACAATTCAAATTCGATTTTTTTTACTCTATTCTATTGTATTCTTTTCTATTCTTCTATTCTATTCTATTCTATTCCTTTATTTTCTATTCTATTTTATTCTTTTCTGAAATTTGAATTCAAATTTGATTAGAAAAGTATTCGAATTCAATTCAAAAACAATTCAAATTAGATTTTTTACTCTATTCTATTCCTTTATTTTCTATTCTATTTTATTCTCTTCTGAAATTTGAATTTGATTAGAAAAGTATTCAAATTCAATTCAAAAACAATTCAAATTAGATTTTTTACTCTATTCTATTCTATTATTTTCTATTCTATTCTTTTCTATTCCTTTATTTTCTATTCTATTTTATTATTTTCTGAAATTTGAATTCGAATTTGATTAGTAAAGTATTCAAATTCAATTCAAAAACAATTCAAATTAGATTTTTTACTCTATTCTATTCTATTCCTTTATTTTTTATTCTATTTTATTATCTTCTGAAATTTGAATTTGAATTTGATTAGAAAAGTATTCGAATTCAATTCAAAAACAATTCAAATTTGATTTTTTACTCTATTCTATTCCATTATTTTCTATTCTATTCTTTTCTATTCTATTCCTTTATTTTCTATTCTATTTTATTTTTTTCTGAAATTTGAATTCGAATTTGATTAGAAAAGTATTCAAATTCAATTCAAATTAGATTTTTTACTCTATTCTATTATTTTCTATTCTATTCTATTCTTTTCTATTCTATTCCTTTATTTTCTATTCTATTTTATTCTCTTCTGAAATTTGAATTCAAATTCGATTTGAAAACTATTCGAATTGGAATTTCATCCAAAAATGTTGTTTTCGTTATTTCGGATTCGTTTGAATGCGTTATTATTTAATTCGGAAATTTCAGATACGTCAGAATCTTCGAATAACAAAAAATTTGTCATAATTTTGATTCGGATCGAAGTGGACGGCACATGTGTCCTAATATAAACATAACACATTAAAATAGACCCAGTACTGGACTTCTTTATAGAGATAAATGTGTCATAAATAAGACGAAGTGAATCAGTTTTTTAGGTAGAACTTCTAAAGCTGTCCAGGAACTGCGGATGTCAGAATGTCGTCCCGGACTGTCTGCATGTAGCAGGACGCCTGCCCTCCCCCCAGTCACTGTATACAATGTATACTGTATGTACCTCCATACATGACCTGACATTGATAAAACCTGCCATGGTTGGTTTCCTCCCCGTTGGGCTGGGTGAGGTGTAATTATCAGAGTTTAGTCGGAAAGCAAACACAAGAATGTAGAATAACACGTTTTTTTAAATAAATTCCATTCCAATGCTATTTTTTCGTGCACCAGGCGGGTGTCATGGTGTATAATCTGCACACAAGGGTACTCAGACACAATCTCGTGGTGGCAGCCATGATGGGTCGGCCATGTATCTTCTTACAGGATAATGCACCGCTAAGAACAGAGAATTATGGGAATGTAGTTATGATAATAATAATGATGTTCACAGTAGCCATTATTTACCCTCCAGAAAAAGTGCAGTAAAATCTGTGAAATGATCGTCATACAAGTTATAGGAGTAATGGGGGTGGTGTTGATGGGAGTGATGGTGCAGGAGGTGATGGGAGTGATGGTGAAGGAGGTGATGGGAGTGATGGTGCAGGAGGTGATGGGAGTGATGGTGCAGGAGGTGATGGGAGTGATGGTGAAGGAGGTGATGGGAGTGATGGTGCAGGAGGTGACGGGAGTGATGGCGAATGAGGTGATGGGACTGATGGTGCAGGAGGTGATGGGAGTGATGGTGCAGGAGGTGATGGTGCAGGAGGTGACGGGAGTGATGGCGAATGGGGTGATGGGACTGATGGTGAAGGAGGTGATGGAAGTGATGGCGCAGGAGGTGATGGGAGTGATGGCGCAGGAGGTGATGGGAGTGATGGTGCAGGAGGTGATGGGAGTGATGGTGCAGGAGGTGATGGGAGTGATGGTGAAGGAGGTGATGGGAGTGATGGTGCAGGAGGTGACGGGAGTGATGGTGCAGGAGGTGATGGGAGTGATGGTGCAGGAGGTGACGGGAGTGATGGTGCAGGAGGTGACGGGAGTGATGGTGCAGGAGGTGATGGTGCAGGAGGTGATGGGAGTGATGGTGCAGGAGGTGATGGGAGTGATGGTGCAGGAGGTGATGGGAGTGATGGTGCAGGAGGTGATGGGAGTGATGGTGCAGGAGGTGACGGGAGTGATGGTGCAGGAGGTGACGGGAGTGATGGTGCAGGAGGTGATGGTGCAGGAGGTGATGGTGCAGGAGGTGATGGAAGTGATGGGAGTGATGGTGCAGGAGGTGATGGGAGTGATGGTTAAGGAGGTGATGGAAGTGATGGTGCAGGAGGTGATGGAGTGATGGTGTGATGGAAGTGGTGGTGCAGGAGGTGATGGGAGTGATGGTGCAGGAGGTGATGGAAGTGATGGGAGTGATGGTGCAGGAGGTGATGGGAGTGATGGTTAAGGAGGTGATGGAAGTGATGGTGCAGGAGGTGATGGGAGTGATGGTGCAGGAGGTGATGGGAGTGATGGTGAAGGAGGTGATGGGAGTAATGGTGAAGGAGGTGATGGGAGTGATGGTGAAGGAGGTGATGGGAGTGATGGTGCAGGAGGTGATGGGAGTGATGGTGAAGGAGGTGATGGGAGTGATGGTGCAGGAGGTGACGGGAGTGATGGCGAATGAGGTGATGGGACTGATGGTGAAGGAGGTGATGGAAGTGATGGTGCAGGAGGTGATGGGAGTGATGGTGCAGGAGGTGATGGGAGTGATGGCGCAGGAGGTGATGGGAGTGATGGCGCAGGAGGTGATGGGAGTGATGGCGCAGGAGGTGATGGGAGTGATGGCGCAGGAGGTGATGGGAGTGATGGTGCAGGAGGTGATGGGAGTGATGGTGCAGGAGGTGATGGGAGTGATGGTGAAGGAGGTGATGGGAGTGATGGTGCAGGAGGTGACGGGAGTGATGGTGCAGGAGGTGACGGGAGTGATGGTGCAGGAGGTGACGGGAGTGATGGTGCAGGAGGTGATGGTGCAGGAGGTGATGGGAGTGATGGTGCAGGAGGTGATGGGAGTGATGGTGCAGGAGGTGTTGGAAGTGGTGGTGCAGGAGGTGATGGGAGTGATGGTGCAGGAGGTGATGGAAGTGATGGGAGTGATGGTGCAGGAGGTGATGGGAGTGATGGTTAAGGAGGTGATGGAAGTGATGGTGCAGGAGGTGATGGGAGTGATGGTGCAGGAGGTGATGGGAGTGATGGTGAAGGAGGTGATGGGAGTAATGGTGAAGGAGGTGATGGGAGTAATGGTGAAGGAGGTGATGGGAGTGATGGTGCAGGAGGTGACGGGGGTGATGGTGCAGGAGGTGACGGGAGTGATGGTGCAGGAGGTGATGGGAGTGATGGTGCAGGAGGTGATGGGAGTGATGGTGCAGGAGGTGATGGAAGTGGTGGTGAAGGAGGTGATGGGAGTGATGGTGCAGGAGGTGACGGGAGTGATGGCGAATGAGGTGATGGGACTGATGGTGCAGGAGGTGATGGGAGTGATGGTGCAGGAGGTGATGGTGCAGGAGGTGACGGGAGTGATGGCGAATGAGGTGATGGGACTGATGGTGAAGGAGGTGATGGGAGTGATGGTGCAGGAGGTGATGGGAGTGATGGCGCAGGAGGTGATGGGAGTGATGGCGCAGGAGGTGATGGGAGTGATGGCGCAGGAGGTGATGGGAGTGATGGCGCAGGAGGTGATGGGAGTGATGGCGCAGGAGGTGATGGGAGTGATGGCGCAGGAGGTGATGGGAGTGATGGTGAAGGAGGTGATGGGAGTGATGGTGCAGGAGGTGACGGGAGTGATGGTGCAGGAGGTGACGGGAGTGATGGTGCAGGAGGTGATGGTGCAGGAGGTGATGGGAGTGATGGTGCAGGAGGTGATGGGAGTGATGGTGCAGGAGGTGTTGGGAGTGATGGTGCAGGAGGTGATGGGAGTGATGGTGCAGGAGGTGATGGAAGTGATGGGAGTGATGGTGCAGGAGGTGATGGGAGTGATGGTTAAGGAGGTGATGGAAGTGATGGTGCAGGAGGTGATGGGAGTGATGGTGCAGGAGGTGATGGGAGTGATGGTGAAGGAGGTGATGGGAGTAATGGTGAAGGAGGTGATGGGAGTAATGGTGAAGGAGGTGATGGGAGTGATGGTGCAGGAGGTGATGGGAGTGATGGTGCAGGAGGTGACGGGGGTGATGGTGCAGGAGGTGACGGCAGTGATGGTGCAGGAGGTGATGGGAGTGATGGTGCAGGAGGTGATGGGAGTGATGGTGCAGGAGGTGTTGGAAGTGGTGGTGCAGGAGGTGATGGGAGTGATGGTGCAGGAGGTGATGGAAGTGATGGGAGTGATGGTGCAGGAGGTGATAGGAGTGATGGTGCAGGAGGTAATGAAGGGGATGGTGCAGGAGGTGATGGGAGTGATAGTGCAGGAGGTGATGGGAGTGATGGTGCAGGAGGTGATGGGAGTGATGGTGCAGGAGGTGATGGTGCAGGAGGTGATGGGAGTGATGGTGCAGGAGGTGACGGGAGTGATGGTGCAGGAGGTGAGGGGAGTGATGGTGCAGGAGGTGATGGTGCAGGAGGTGATGGGAGTGATGGTGCAGGAGGTGATGGTGCAGGAGGTGATGGGAGTGATGGTGCAGGAGGTGACGGGAGTGATGGTGCAGGAGGTGACGGGAGTGATGGTGCAGGAGGTGACGGGAGTGATGGTGCAGGAGGTGATGGTGCAGGAGGTGATGGGAGTGATGGTGCAGGAGGTGATGGGAGTGATGGTGCAGGAGGTGACGGGAGTGATGGTGCAGGAGGTGACGGGAGTGATGGTGCAGGAGGTGAAGGGAGTGATGGTGCAGGAGGTGATGGTGCAGGAGGTGATGGGAGTGATGGTGCAGGAGGTGACAGGAATGATGGTGCAGGAGGTGATGGTGCAGGAGGTGATGGGAGTGATGGTGCAGGAGGTGACGGGAGTGATGGTGCAGGAGGTGATGGTAGTGATGGTGCAGAAGGTGACGGGAGTGATGGTGCAGGAGGTGATGGTAGTGATGGTGAAGGAGGTGATGGAAGTGATGGTGATGGAGGTGATGGGAGTGATGGTAAAGGAGGTGAAGGGAGTGATGGTGATGGAGGTGATGGGAGTGATGGTGATGGAGGTGATGGGAGTGATGGTGAAGGAGGTGATGGAAGTGATGGTGATGGAGGTGATGGGAGTGATGGTAAAGGAGGTGAAGGGAGTGATGGTGCAGGAGGTGATGGGAGTGATGGTGCAGGAGGTGATGGGAGTGATGGTGATGGAGGTGATGGGAGTGATGGTGAAGGAGGTGATGGGAGTGATGGTGCAGGAGGTGATGGGAGTGATGGTGCAGGAGGTGATGGGAGTGATGGTGCAGGAGGTGATGGGAGTGATGGTGCAGGAGGTGATGGGAGTGATGGTGAAGGAGGTGATGGGAGTGATGGTGCAGGAGGTGATGGGAGTGATTGTGCAGGAGGTGATGGGAGTGATGGTGCAGGAGGTGATGGTGCAGGAGGTGACGGGAGTGATGGTGCAGGAGGTGACGGGAGTGATGGTGCAGGAGGTGATGGTGCAGGAGGTGATGGGAGTGATGGTGCAGGAGGTGATGGTGCAGGAGGTGACGGGAGTGATGGTGCAGGAGGTGACGGGAGTGATGGTGCAGGAGGTGATGGTGCAGGAGGTGATGGGAGTGATGGTGCAGGAGGTGATGGGAGTGATGGTGCAGGAGGTGACGGGAGTGATGGTGCAGGAGGTGACGGGAGTGATGGTGCAGGAGGTGACGGGAGTGATGGTGCAGGAGGTGATGGTGCAGGAGGTGATGGGAGTGATGGTGCAGGAGGTGACGGGAGTGATGGTGCAGGAGGTGATGGTGCAGGAGGTGATGGGAGTGATGGTGCAGGAGGTGACGGGAGTGATGGTGCAGGAGGTGATGGTGCAGGAGGTGATGGGAGTGATGGTGCAGGAGGTGACGGGAGTGATGGTGCAGGAGGTGATGGGAGTGATGGTGCAGGAGGTGATGGGAGTGATGGTGCAGGAGGTGACGGGAGTGATGGTGAAGGAGGTGATGGGAGTGATGGTGCAGGAGGTGATGGGAGTGATGGTGAAGGAGGTGATGGGAGTGATGGTGCAGGAGGTGATGGGAGTGATGGTGAAGGAGGTGATGGGAGTGATGGTGAAGGAGGTGATGGGAGTGATGGTGCAGGAGGTGACGGGAGTGATGGCGAATGAGGTGATGGGACTGATGGTGCAGGAGGTGATGGGAGTGATGGTGCAGGAGGTGATGGTGCAGGAGGTGACGGGAGTGATGGCGAATGAGGTGATGGGACTGATGGTGAAGGAGGTGATGGAAGTGATGGTTTAGGAGGTGATGGGAGTGATGGTGCAGGAGGTGATGGGAGTGATGGCGCAGGAGGTGATGGGAGTGATGGCGCAGGAGGTGATGGGAGTGATGGCGCAGGAGGTGATGGGAGTGATGGCGCAGGAGGTGATGGGAGTGATGGTGCAGGAGGTGATGGGAGTGATGGTGCAGGAGGTGATGGGAGTGATGGTGAAGGAGGTGACGGGAGTGATGGTGCAGGAGGTGATGGTGCAGGAGGTGATGGGAGTGATGGTGCAGGAGGTGATGGGAGTGATGGTGCAGGAGGTGTTGGAAGTGGTGGTGCAGGAGGTGATGGGAGTGATGGTGCAGGAGGTGATGGAAGTGATGGGAGTGATGGTGCAGGAGGTGATGGGAGTGATGGTGAAGGAGGTGATGGCAGTGATGGTGCAGGAGGTGATGGGAGTGATGGTGCAGGAGGTGATGGGAGTGATGGTGAAGGAGGTGATGGGAGTGATGGTGCAGGAGGTGATGGGAGTGATGGTGCAGGAGGTGATGGGAGTGATGGTGCAGGAGGTGACGGGGGTGATGGTGCAGGAGGTGACGGGAGTGATGGTGCAGGAGGTGACGGGAGTGATGGTGCAGGAGGTGATGGGAGTGATGGTGCAGGAGGTGATGGGAGTGATGGTGCAGGAGGTGATGGGAGTGATGGTGAAGGAGGTGACGGGAGTGATGGTGCAGGAGGTGACGGGAGTGATGGTGCAGGAGGTGACGGGAGTGATGGTGCAGGAGGTAATGGGAGTGATGGTGCAGGAGGTGTTGGAAATGGTGGTGCAGGAGGTGATGGGAGTGATGGTGCAGGAGGTGATGGGAGTGATGGTGAAGGAGGTGACGGGAGTGATGGTGCAGGAGGTGACGGGAGTGATGGTGCAGGAGGTGACGGGAGTGATGGTGCAGGAGGTAATGGGAGTGATGGTGCAGGAGGTGTTGGAAATGGTGGTGCAGGAGGTGATGGGAGTGATGGTGCAGGAGGTGATGGGAGTGATGGTGCAGGAGGTGATGGGAGTGATGGGAGTGATGGTGCAGGAGGTGATAGGAGTGATGGTGCAGGAGGTGATGGGAGTGATGGTGCAGGAGGTAATGAAGGGGATGGTGCAGGAGGTGATGGGAGTGATAGTGCAGGAGGTGATGGGAGTGATGGTGCAGGAGGTGATGGGAGTGATGGTGCAGGAGGTGATGGTGCAGGAGGTGACGGGAGTGATGGTGCAGGAGGTGACGGGAGTGATGGTGCAGGAGGTGATGGTGCAGGAGGTGATGGGAGTGATGGTGCAGGAGGTGATGGTGCAGGAGGTGACGGGAGTGATGGTGCAGGAGGTGACGGGAGTGATGGTGCAGGAGGTGATGGTGCAGGAGGTGATGGGAGTGATGGTGCAGGAGGTGATGGGAGTGATGGTGCAGGAGGTGACGGGAGTGATGGTGCAGGAGGTGACGGGAGTGATGGTGCAGGAGGTGACGGGAGTGATGGTGCAGGAGGTGATGGTGCAGGAGGTGATGGGAGTGATGGTGCAGGAGGTGACGGGAGTGATGGTGCAGGAGGTGATGGTGCAGGAGGTGATGGGAGTGATGGTGCAGGAGGTGACGGGAGTGATGGTGCAGGAGGTGATGGGAGTGATGGTGCAGGAGGTGATGGGAGTGATGGTGCAGGAGGTGACGGGAGTGATGGTGAAGGAGGTGATGGGAGTGATGGTGCAGGAGGTGATGGGAGTGATGGTGAAGGAGGTGATGGGAGTGATGGTGCAGGAGGTGATGGGAGTGATGGTGAAGGAGGTGATGGGAGTGATGGTGAAGGAGGTGATGGGAGTGATGGTGCAGGAGGTGACGGGAGTGATGGCGAATGAGGTGATGGGACTGATGGTGCAGGAGGTGATGGGAGTGATGGTGCAGGAGGTGATGGTGCAGGAGGTGACGGGAGTGATGGCGAATGAGGTGATGGGACTGATGGCGAAGGAGGTGATGGAAGTGATGGTTTAGGAGGTGATGGGAGTGATGGTGCAGGAGGTGATGGGAGTGATGGCGCAGGAGGTGATGGGAGTGATGGCGCAGGAGGTGATGGGAGTGATGGCGCAGGAGGTGATGGGAGTGATGGCGCAGGAGGTGATGGGAGTGATGGCGCAGGAGGTGATGGGAGTGATGGTGCAGGAGGTGATGGGAGTGATGGTGCAGGAGGTGATGGGAGTGATGGTGAAGGAGGTGACGGGAGTGATGGTGCAGGAGGTGATGGTGCAGGAGGTGATGGGAGTGATGGTGCAGGAGGTGATGGGAGTGATGGTGCAGGAGGTGTTGGAAGTGGTGGTGCAGGAGGTGATGGGAGTGATGGTGCAGGAGGTGATGGAAGTGATGGGAGTGATGGTGCAGGAGGTGATGGGAGTGATGGTTAAGGAGGTGATGGAAGTGATGGTGCAGGAGGTGATGGGAGTGATGGTGCAGGAGGTGATGGGAGTGATGGTGAAGGAGGTGATGGGAGTAATGGTGAAGGAGGTGATGGGAGTGATGGTGCAGGAGGTGATGGGAGTGATGGTGCAGGAGGTGATGGGAGTGATGGTGCAGGAGGTGACGGGGGTGATGGTGCAGGAGGTGACGGGAGTGATGGTGCAGGAGGTGATGGTGCTGAAGGTGATGGGAGTGATGGGAGTGATGGTGCAGGAGGTGTTGGAAGTGGTGGTGCAGGAGGTGATGGGAGTGATGGTGCAGGAGGTGATGGAAGTGATGGGAGTGATGGTGCAGGAGGTGATAGGAGTGATGGTGCAGGAGGTAATGAAGGGGATGGTGCAGGAGGTGATGGGAGTGATAGTGCAGGAGGTGATGGGAGTGATGGTGCAGGAGGTGATGGGAGTGATGGTGCAGGAGGTGATGGTGCAGGAGGTGATGGGAGTGATGGTGCAGGAGGTGAAGGGAGTGATGGTGCAGGAGGTGAGGGGAGTGATGGTGCAGGAGGTGATGGTGCAGGAGGTGAAGGGAGTGATGGTGCAGGAGGTGATGGTGGAGGAGGTGATGGGAGTGATGGTGCAGGAGGTGACGGGAGTGATGGTGCAGGAGGTGACGGGAGTGATGGTGCAGGAGGTGACGGGAGTGATGGTGCAGGAGGTGATGGTGCAGGAGGTGATGGGAGTGATGGTGCAGGAGGTGATGGGAGTGATGGTGCAGGAGGTGACGGGAATGATGGTGCAGGAGGTGACGGGAGTGATGGTGCAGGAGGTGACGGGAGTGATGGTGCAGGAGGTGATGGTGCAGGAGGTGATGGGAGTGATGGTGCAGGAGGTGACAGGAATGATGGTGCAGGAGGTGATGGTGCAGGAGGTGATGGGAGTGATGGTGCAGGAGGTGACGGGAGTGATGGTGCAGGAGGTGATGGTAGTGATGGTGCAGAAGGTGACAGGAATGATGGTGCAGGAGGTGATGGTGCAGGAGGTGATGGGAGTGATGGTGCAGGAGGTGACGGGAGTGATGGTGCAGGAGGTGATGGTAGTGATGGTGAAGGAGGTGATGGAAGTGATGGTGATGGAGGTGATGGGAGTGATGGTAAAGGAGGTGAAGGGAGTGATGGTGATGGAGGTGATGGGAGTGATGGTGATGGAGGTGATGGGAGTGATGGTGAAGGAGGTGATGGAAGTGATGGTGATGGAGGTGATGGGAGTGATGGTAAAGGAGGTGAAGGGAGTGATGGTGCAGGAGGTGATGGGAGTGATGGTGCAGGAGGTGATGGGAGTGATGGTGATGGAGGTGATGGGAGTGATGGTGAAGGAGGTGATGGGAGTGATGGTGCAGGAGGTGATGGGAGTGATGGTGCAGGAGGTGATGGGAGTGATGGTGCAGGAGGTGATGGGAGTGATGGTGCAGGAGGTGATGGGAGTGATGGTGAAGGAGGTGATGGGAGTGATGGTGCAGGAGGTGATGGGAGTGATGGTGCAGGAGGTGATGGGAGTGATGGTGCAGGAGGTGATGGGAGTGATGGTGCAGGAGGTGATGGGAGTGATGGTGAAGGAGGTGACGGGAGTGATGGTGCAGGAGGTGACGGGAGTGATGGTGCAGGAGGTGACGGGAGTGATGGTGCAGGAGGTAATGGGAGTGATGGTGCAGGAGGTGTTGGAAATGGTGGTGCAGGAGGTGATGGGAGTGATGGTGCAGGAGGTGATGGGAGTGATGGTGCAGGAGGTGATGGGAGTGATGGGAGTGATGGTGCAGGAGGTGATAGGAGTGATGGTGCAGGAGGTGATGGGAGTGATGGTGCAGGAGGTAATGAAGGGGATGGTGCAGGAGGTGATGGGAGTGATAGTGCAGGAGGTGATGGGTGTGATGGTGCAGGAGGTGATGGGAGTGATGGTGCAGGTGGTGATGGTGCAGGAGGTGATGGGAGTGATGGTGCAGGAGGTGACGGGAGTGATGGTGCAGGAGGTGACGGGAGTGATGGTGCAGGAGGTGATGGTGCAGGAGGTGATGGGAGTGATGGTGCAGGAGGTGATGGTGCAGGAGGTGACGGGAGTGATGGTGCAGGAGGTGACGGGAGTGATGGTGCAGGAGGTGATGGTGCAGGAGGTGATGGGGCAGGAGGTGATGGGAGTGATGGTGCAGGAGGTGATGGGAGTGATGGTGCAGGAGGTGACGGGAGTGATGGTGCAGGAGGTGACGGGAGTGATGGTGCAGGAGGTGATGGTGCAGGAGGTGATGGGAGTGATGGTGCAGGAGGTGACGGGAGTGATGGTGCAGGAGGTGATGGTGCAGGAGGTGATGGGAGTGATGGTGCAGGAGGTGACGGGAGTGATGGTGCAGGAGGTGATGGGAGTGATGGTGCAGGAGGTGATGGGAGTGATGGTGCAGGAGGTGACGGGAGTGATGGTGCAGGAGGTGAGAGCGCAGGAGGTGATGGGAGTGATGGTGAAGGAGGTGATGGGAGTGATGGTGCAGAAGGTGACGGGAGTGATGGTGCAGAAGGTGACGGGAGTGATGGTGAAGGAGGTGACGGGAGTGATGGTGCAGGAGGTGACGGGAGTGATGGTGCAGGAGGTGACGGGAGTGATGGTGCAGGAGGTGACGGGAGTGATGGTGCAGGAGGTGACGGGAGTGATGGTGCAGGAGGTGACGGGAGTGATGGTGCAGGAGGTGACGGGAGTGATGGTGCAGAAGGTGATGGGAGTGATGGTGCAGGAGGTGATGGGAGTGATGGTGCAGGAGGTGATGGCGCAGGAGGTGATGGGAGTGATGGTGAAGGAGGTGATGGGAGTGATGGTGCAGAAGGTGACGGGAGTGATGGTGCAGAAGGTGACGGGAGTGATGGTGAAGGAGGTGACGGGAGTGATGGTGCAGGAGGTGACGGGAGTGATGGTGCAGAAGGTGACGGGAGTGATGGTGCAGAAGGTGACGGGAGTGATGGTGAAGGAGGTGATGGTGCAGGAGGTGACGGGAGTGATGGTGAAGGAGGTGATGGTGCAGGAGGTGACGGGAGTGATGGTGAAGGAGGTGATGGTGCAGGAGATGATGGGAGTGATGGTGCAGGAGGTGATGGGAGTGATGGTGCAGGAGGTGACGGGAGTGATGGTGAAGGAGGTGACGGGAGTGATGGTGAAGGAGGTGATGGTGCAGGAGGTGACGGGAGTGATGGTGAAGGAGGTGATGGTGCAGGAGATGATGGGAGTGATGGTGCAGGAGGTGACGGGAGTGATGGTGCAGGAGGTGACGGGAGTGATGGTGCAGGAGGTGACGGGAGTGATGGTGCAGGAGGTGACGGGAGTGATGGTGCAGGAGGTGATGGGAGTGATGGTGCAGGAGGTGATGGGAGTGATGGTGCAGGAGGTGACGGGAGTGATGGTGAAGGAGGTGACGGGAGTGATGGTGCAGAAGGTGACGGGAGTGATGGTGCAGAAGGTGACGGGAGTGATGGTGAAGGAGGTGATGGGAGTGATGGTGAAGGAGGTGATGGTGCAGGAGGTGATGGGAGTGATGGTGCAGGAGGTGACGGGAGTGATGGTGCAGGAGGTGACGGGAGTGATGGTGCAGAAGGTGACGGGAGTGATGGTGCAGAAGGTGACGGGAGTGATGGTGAAGGAGGTGATGGTGCAGGAGATGATGGGAGTGATGGTGCAGGAGGTGACGGGAGTGATGGTGCAGAAGGTGACGGGAGTGATGGTGAAGGAGGTGATGGTGCAGGAGATGATGGGAGTGATGGTGCAGGAGGTGACGGGAGTGATGGTGCAGAAGGTGACGGGAGTGATGGTGAAGGAGGTGATGGTGAAGGAGGTGACGGGAGTGATGGTGAAGGAGGTGATGGGAGTGATGGTGAAGGAGGTGATGGTGCAGGAGGTGATGGGAGTGATGGTTCAGGAGGTGACGGGAGTGATGGTGCAGGAGGTGACGGGAGTGATGGTGCAGAAGGTGACGGGAGTGATGGTGCAGAAGGTGACGGGAGTGATGGTGAAGGAGGTGATGGTGCAGGAGATGATGGGAGTGATGGTGCAGGAGGTGACGGGAGTGATGGTGCAGAAGGTGACGGGAGTGATGGTGAAGGAGGTGATGGTGCAGGAGATGACGGGAGTGATGGTGCAGAAGGTGACGGGAGTGATGGTGAAGGAGGTGATGGTGAAGGAGGTGACGGGAGTGATGGTGAAGGAGGTGATGGGAGTGATGGTGAAGGAGGTGATGGTGCAGGAGGTGATGGGAGTGATGGTGCAGGAGGTGACGGGAGTGATGGTGCAGGAGGAAATGGTCCAGGAGGTGATGCAATTTTGTAAAAAATAAATACACCCCTAATTGTCAGCTTTGGTGTAGGTGTGGGGTTCCGAGGACTCCTTTGCCAGCTCACCAGGGTCAGAGGCGACAAGTTACCTACCCTGAGAAGGGCTCATGAACTGCTGGAGAAGTAAGCACCTTCTTGATGAGTATTTTTGGACAATCAACATCTGCCTTGACACATTACATGACCCCATGGTGTAAGGATTAGGGTTCCCCATGGGGCTCTACATATCGGGGTGTGATCCTGACATTCATTAGAACTGAGGAAGCCACTTGGAAAGATCATGAAACATCTTCAACATTACGGACCATGCCCAGCTGGATGTGGCCAACTTCTACCCGCTGCGTACACGTAGGGTGTCAGATGTCGGGCGGCCTCTGAGCTCCCCAATAAATAAGAAATATAAAACTGTGCTCCTTCTTTTCCATCTCATCTTCCAGTTACCGATCGCGTCCTTCAAACTGAAATGGACATCCACGGTCTTTGCATTGCTAAACTAACCTGTCAGAATTGACTCCATACATGTTGTGTCAGTGACCCCTCCCCCCACCCACGGAATGGTTGTAGAACTACAAAGAAAGGAATGGAGAGCTCACAAATCTCCAGGTCTGAGAATGGAGTCATGAAAGAGAAAAAAATGAATATGAGATTGAAGAGCCACACCTGGAATTAATCAGTCAGGCCATGTCTCACGGGGGGGATGGTGTGTTCAGGGGGATGGGCAGTGTTAGTTTCCCCCACACATAGCGATTTTCTTTTAGGCCAAAAAGTTCACTTTTGGTCTCATGTGAGCAGATCACCTTCTTCCACATGTTTGCTCCCCTCCCCCACATGGCTTCTCACAAACTGCAAACAGGACTTCTTATGACTTTCTTTCTCCAATGTCTTTCTTCTTGTCACTCTTCCATAAAGGGCAGATTTGTGGAGAACACGACTAATAGTTGTCCTGTGGACAGACTCTCCCCCCTGAGCTGTGGATCTCTGCAGCTCCTCCAGAGTTACCATGGGCCTCTTGGCTCTTCTCTCATGAAGGCTCTCCTTGCCCGGCCGGTCAGTTTAGGTGGACGGCCATGTCTTGGTAGGTTTGCAGTTGTGCCCATACTCTTTCAATTTTCAGATGATGGATTGAACAGAGCTCCGTGAGATGTTCAAAGCTTGGGAGATTTTTTTATAACCCAACCCTGCTTTATACTTCTCCACAACTTTATCCCTGACCTGTCTGGTGTGTTCCTTGGCCTTCATGATGCTGTTTGTTCACTAAGGTTCTCTAACAAACCTCTGAGGGCTTCACAGAACAGCTGTGTTTATACTGAGATTAAATGACATACAGGTGTACTCTGTTTACTAATAAGGTGACTTCTGAAGGCAATTGGTTCCAAAAGATTTTAGTTAGGGGTATCAGAGTAAAGGGGGCTGAACACAAATCCCCCCCCCCCCCCCCCACACTTTTCACATATGTTTTTTCAAAAAATTTGGAAAACCATTTATTATTTTCCTTCCACCTCACAATTATGTGCCACTTTGTGTTGGTCTATCACAGGGGTCTCCAAAGTACGGCCCGCGGGCCACATCCGGCCCGCTGGGACGTTTTTCCCGGCCCGCAGGTTGAGTCGCCAGACTCACTGCATGGTCGGTTCCTGCTAAAGCTATGTCGGGTAGCAGGAACTGTGCTTCATAATCAGCCCTGATATTATGCAGCACAGGTCCCGCAGCCTGACGGAGCATGTCCAACCCGGCGCCTCACTAGTTGTTGATAGGACCTACTGCACCTCCCGGGTCCCGCCCCTCTGTTAGCATCAGTGTCCTTTACGGCTGTGCTTTTGGCTACAACGTGTCTGTTTAATAGCCGGACGGGAGCCGGGAGGTGCAGCAGAACAGCGCTGAAGCCGGACACAGATGTAAGAGGGACACAGTTTTGCAGGGGGCTCTAAGGGGGAAGACACAATTGTGCTGGAGTCTCTGATGGGGGCATAAATGTGGAAGGGGGCTCTAAGGGGGACCATACATGTGGAAGGGGGCTCTAAGGGGGACCATACATGTGGAAGGGGGCTCTAAGGGGGACACAATTGTGCTGGGGTCTCTGATTGGGGCATAAATGTGGAAGGGGCCTCTAAGGGGGACCATACATGTGGAAGGGGGCTCTAAGGGGGACACAATTGTGCAGGGGGCTGTGATGGGGGGCATAAATGTGGAAGGGGGGCACTAAGGGGGACACAATTGTGCAGGGGTCTCTGATGGGGACACAAATATGGAAGGGGGGACACAAATATGGAAGGGGGCTCTGATTTTGACATAAATATGTGAGGGGCTCTGATGAGGACACAAATGTGCAGGGGGCTCTGATGGGGACACAAATGTGTCAGGGGGCTCTGATGGGGGCACAAATGTGCAGGGGGGCTCTGATGGGAACACAAATATGGAAGGGGGCTCTGATGGGAACACAAATATGGAAGGGGGCTCTGATGGGGACACAAATGTGTCAGGGGGCTCTGATGGGGGCACAAATGTGCAGGGGGGCTCTGATGGGAACACAAATATGGAAGGGGGCTCTGATGGGAACACAAATATGGAAGGGGGCTCTGATGGGGACACAAATGTGTCAGGGGGCTCTGATGGGGACACAAATATGGAAGGGGGCTCTGATGGGGACACAAATGTGTCAGGGGGCTCTGATGGGGACACAAATATGGAAGGGGGCTCTGATGGGGACACAAATGTGTCAGGGGGCTCTGATGGGAACACAAATATGGAAGGGGGCTCTGATGGGGACACAAATATGGAAGGGGGCTCTGATGGGGACACAAATATGGAAGGGGGCTCTGATGGGAACACAAATATGGAAGGGGGCTCTGATGGGAACACAAATATGGAAGGGGGCTCTGATGGGGACACAAATGTGTCAGGGGGCTCTGATGGGGACACAAATGTGTCAGGGGGCTCTGATGGGAACACAAATATGGAAGGGGGCTCTGATGGGGACACAAATGTGTCAGGGGGCTCTGATGGGAACACAAATATGGAAGGGGGCTCTGATGGGGACACAAATGTGTCAGGGGGCTCTGATGGGGACACAAATATGGAAGGGGGCTCTGATGGGGACACAAATGTGTCAGGGGGCTCTGATGGGGACACAAATGTGTCAGGGGGCTCTGATGGGGACACAAATGTGTCAGGGGGCTCTGATGGGGACACAAATGTGTCAGGGGGCTCTGATGGGGACACAAATATGGAAGGGGGCTCTGATGGGCACACAAATGTGTCAGGGGGCTCTGATTGGAATACATATATGCAGGGGTTCTTATTCAGGCACAAATATTCGGGGGGGGGCTCTGATGGGGACACAAATATGGAAGGGGGCTCTAATGAGGATACAAATGTGCAGCGAGGGGTCTGATGAGGACCAAATGTATGGAGGCCTGTGTGTGTTGACGGTAACACAGATGCAAGACCCTGTGAACACTGGAATTTTAGCCCCAGTGCATGAGGTTACATCTTTTAGGTGCGCCATCAAGCTGTACTGCCGGCAGCCTGTCAAATTCTATTTTATTCTACTGCCGATTTATTAAAAAAAAATATTTATTTATTTTTTCGGCCCGCGAATATGTGAAAAATGCACAATGTGGCCCCCGAAGTGAAAAGTTTGGAGACCCCTGGTCTATCACATAAAATCCAATAAAATACATTTACGTTTTTGGTTGTAACCTGACAAAATGTGGAAAATTTAAAGGGGTATGAATACTTTTTCAAGGCACTGTATTCATCCTTTTTTTTTATTTATATTCTTATGTTGTTTGTAGCCCTGATGAAGGTGGCACCAACCCCCCGAAACACGTTGCTCTTTGATGTCTTCTATCTTATTTTGGGATACATTTATAGCTGGATGAATAATTCCAGGTGTGGCACTTCAATCTCAGATTCATTTTCAACTCCAGCAATTTCCAGACTAATGCCGCTATACATGGGTTCAATTCCGAACAAATTCTATTTCAAAATTCTTTTCTAAAGCCTCGTACACACGATCGGATTTTCTGACAGGAATTGTGCGATGACAGGCTGTTGGCGGAAAATCCGACCGTTTTGTACGCTCCATCGGACAATTGTTGTCGGATTTTACGCGGGCAAATGTGGGATGGCAGGCTTTAAAATTTTCAGCAGAGAAATGTCTGTTGTCGGATTTTCCGAGCGTGTGTACACAAGTCCGTCGCACAAAAGTCCAAAGTACAAACACGCATGCTCGGAAGCAAGGAGGAGCCGGAAGCGGTCGGTCTTGTAAACTAGCGTTCGTAATGGAGAATTAACATTCGTGACGCGGCAAATTATGAAATCTGGAAATGCAGCGCAAAATTCTCTTCTTCTGTAATGGGATAATAATGAAGCCGCTTTGCTGGTGATACTGATGGAGTTATTGCAAACTAATTTTCAAAGGCTTTATTTTCTAGTGATATCAAAGAATAATTACCGTATTTATCGGCGTATAACACGCACCCCAAGTTTAGAAGGGAATTTTAAAGGAAAAAAAGTTTTAGGAGAGAAGTTTAGGGGAAAAAAAACAACTTACATTTTATGTGTCATTTGCAGCTTGCCCAGCGTCATTTGTAGCTTGCCCAGCGTCATTTGCAGCTTGCCCAGCGTCATTTGCAGCTTGCCCAGCGTCATTTGCAGCTTGCCCAGCGTCATTTGCAGCTTGCCCAGCGTCATTTGCAGCTTGCCCAGTGTCATTTGCAGCTTGCCCAGTGTCATTTGCAGCTTGCCCAGTGTCATTTGCAGCTTGCCAGCGTCATTTGCAGCCTTGCCCAGCATCATTTGCAGCCTTGCCCAGCGTCAATTTTAGCTTGCCCAGCGTCATTTGCAGCTTGCCCAGTGTCATTTGCAGCTTGCCCAGTGTCATTTGTAGCTTGCCCAGAGTCATTTGCAGCCTTGCCCAGCGTCATTTGCAGCCTTGCCCAGCATCATTTGCAGCCTTGCCCAGCGTCATTTGCAGCTTGCCCAGCGTCATTTGCAGCCTTGCCCAGCGTCATTTGCAGCCTTGCCCAGCGTCATTGCAGCTTGCCCAGCGTCATTTGCAGCTTGCCCAGCGTCATTTGCAGCTTGCCCAGCGTCATTTGCAGCCTTGCCCAGCGTCATTTGCAGCTTGCCCAGCGTCATTGCAGCTTGCCCAGCGTCATTTGCAGCTTGCCCAGCGTCATTTGCAGCTTGCCCAGCGTCATTTGTAGCTTGCCCAGCGTCATTTGCAGCCTGCCCAGCGTCATTTGTAGCTTGCCCAGTGTCATTTGCAGCTTGCCCAGCGTCATTTGCAGCTTGCCCAGCGTCATTTGCAGCTTGCCCAGCGTCATTTGCAGCCTTGCCCAGCGTCATTTGCAGCTTGCCAGCGTCATTTGCAGCTTGCCCAGTGTCATTTGCAGCTTGCCCAGTGTCATTTGCAGCTTGCCCAGCGTCATTTGCAGCCTTGCCCAGCGTCATTTGCAGCTTGCCCAGCGTCATTTGCAGCTTGCCCAGCGTCATTTGCAGCTTGCCCAGTGTCATTTGCAGCTTGCCCAGCGCCATTTGCAGCTTGCCCAGCGTCATTTGCAGCCTTGCCCAGCGTCATTGCAGCTTGCCCAGCGTCATTTGCAGCCTTGCCCAGCGTCATTGCAGCTTGCCCAGCGTCATTTGCAGCTTGCCCAGCGTCATTGCAGCTTGCCCAGCGTCATTTGCAGCTTGCCCAGCGTCATTTGTAGCTTGCCCAGCGTCATTTGCAGCCTGCCCAGCGTCATTGTAGCTTGCCCAGCGTCATTTGCAGCTTGCCCAGCGTCATTTGCAGCCTTGCCCAGCGTCATTTGCAGCTTGCCCAGTGTCATTTGCAGCCTTGCCCAGCGTCATTTGCAGCTTGCCCAGCGTCATTTGCAGCCTTGCCCAGCGCCATTTGCAGCCTTGCCCAGCGTCATTTGCAGCCTTGCCCAGCGTCATTTGCAGCCTTGCCCAGCGTCATTTGCAGCTTGCCCAGCGCCATTTGCAGCTTGCCCAGCGTCATTTGCAGCTTGCCCAGCATCATTTGCAGCTTGCCCAGCGTCATTTGCAGCCTTGCCCAGCGTCATTTGCAGCCTTGCCCAGCGTCATTTGCAGCCTTGCCCAGCGTCATTTGCAGCTTGCCCAGTGTCATTTGTAGCTTGCCCAGCGTCATTTGCAGCCTTGCCCAGCGTCATTTGCAGCTTGCCCAGTGTCATTTGCAGAATTGCCAGTGTCATTTGCCCTGCCCACGTTTTAAATTTCTTGCCGCCGAGAGGTCTGCACATGCGCCGCCGAAAAAGGCCGAACCGCCGCCGAAAAAGACCGAGCCGACGTTTCCGCTAGGCTCGGAGTCCTGCCTCCCTGCTGTTTCGGGAGCGAGCGCAGGGAGGCGGGACTACGAGCGGAGCCGAACAGTCGGCTCGGTCTTTTTCGGCGGCGGTTTGGCCTTTTTCGGCGGCACACTATTTTTCGGCGCCGCTCGCTATTTTTGTAATTTTCTGGGGGGTATCGGTGTATAACACGCACCCACGACTTTCCCCCAATTTTAAGGGGGAAAAGGTGCGTGTTATACGCCAATAAATACGGTATATGTTTATTTATTTTTATTTTTTGGGCAAGTTACCACACACCATTATCCCGTAGTTTTTAAGATCAAAGATGTTGGTGTCCCTTGTCAATTTTACGTTGTATTTTTGAAAATGTAACTGCCGACTCCCAAACTGTCATTTGAAGTAAAACACAGCCAAGTATTATTCTACACAATTTTTTTTATTGTGCATTAAAAAAAAGAAAACAAATAAAATTAGACATGATATCTGCCAATAGAACTAAACCAACAAGTGCATTCTATGCATCCAAAAATATAGAAAATATAACAAATCAAATCATTATTATTCAACCAAAAAATAAAATAAAAAGCCTCATGCATGTGTCCTGCTTCTTAATAATCGGTGGTCAACAATGCCAAGAGTTGGTGAAAGCAGGGGTCCGTCATCCGGAGATAATTCCGAAAATCATCCGGATTATTCTCCTGGAGCTCCCGCAGCAAAGGCATATGACATAATTGGTCACTATTAATAAAGCAACCAATTTTTGGTCCAAGAACTCCTCCTCCTCCTGTTCCTGGGCTGGACTTGTGTCAAAGCAATAACTCCAAGGCCAATAATAAAAAAAAACTTTATCTCCTCTGATTCCTCAACATGGCTGGTTGACGAACGGCCGTTTAGAAACAAACTGAAAAGAGAAAGATGAAAAGCACGAATCACCAAACTTCTAACACAAAGTTAGCAGAAGGAGCCCAAAGGGTGGCGCTAAAGAGCTAAAAAAACACGTAGTACGTCACTACGTTCGTGTTTGTTGGCCGACAATTCCTTGCCGTTTGTATTCAAGACAAATCGTGGCGAAATCGCGGCAAAAATTGCGGCCGCGAATCGCAGGAAAATCGCTGGAAAATTGTGCAACTTTGAAGTCCCACAAGTGTGAAAGGCGCCTAATGCGGCGTACACACGGTCGGAATTTCCGATGGAAACAGTCCGATGGGAGCTTTTCATCTGATTTTCCGACCGTGTGTATGCCCATCGGTCTTTTTCTGTCGGAATTTCCGACGGACTTTGAATTGAGAACCTGTTCTCAATTTTTCCGACGGAAAACCTTTCTATCGGATTTTCCGATCGTGTGTATGCAATTCCGACATGCAAAATTCCAACGCATGCTCGGAAACAATTTGACGCATGCTCAGAAGCATTAAACTTCCCTTTTATAGTGCTGTCGAACGTGTTTTATGCCACTGTGTTACAGACCGTCGGAATTTGGTGTGATCGTGTGTAGGCAACACAGCTCAGAGTTTTTTCCGACGAGAATTCCGATCGTGTGTACGCGGCATTAGAGTTTTCATTCAAATTTCCCACTATTAGTGGGCTGCAGCAATGGACGATTTCCGCGCAGCCGTTGAAATTTAAGTGATCGGGCATGTTGGAAATTTAAAAAATTAAAAATAAAATTTGCAATCAATGATGGGAGAATCGTGTGAGAGATATAAATTGAAAAAAAGAAATGCGCACGAGCGCAAGAAAAGAAAATTCCCGGAAAGAAAAGAAGAAGATTCCTGGCCACAAAAACGCTTTTCTGTAGCAATATCGGGTGAAATTGAAGGCTTAATTGGTCAAATTTCAAAAATCAATGGTGCCATCATCGAGGTCACAAAACCCACCAAAATTTCTGATTTTGAAAAGAAAATTAGTTTGGAGTTGGACCCATGTATGGCCTGCAGAGGACCTGGAAAATTGTGGTTCTTTCTGTTTTGTTTTGTTTTTATACTTTTTTTTAATCAAAACCAAGTTTATTGAGAATAAACCAAACAAGGATACATTGATACATCATAAGTGCAACAGGCACTACAAAAGCGGGGTACAGAAGTTGACATGCACGGGAGAGTATAGACCAATACAGCAAAAAAGAAGCATTGCATATTTAGGAGTACTGTGTCACCAAGGGTTTCTATGAGGTTCCGAGCAGCTGGGGGCTCCAGGGTGCCCCATAGCAGGTTTGTGGGGCCATGTTTCCCTCCTGGTATAGTGGCGTATGTGGGGGGTACCAGGCGGACTCGGCATTCTGTGAGCTGGTTGGGCATTTCTTCATATCGTGCATTTTGGGGGGGTGGGCGGATAGGTGGTTGGAGGGCAGATGATCGCTCTCAGGGTAGGCATGTGTCTGGGGCACTAGTCCATCTATCCCATACTTTATTATATTTGGCCGGGCAGCCACGGTGAAGGTAGAGTATCTTTTTAAAGGGGAGGAGAGCGTTCACTGCAGCTACCCATGTTTGAAGGGTGGGGGGGTTCGCGTTAATCCAGGTTCGGGCAATCTGCATTCTGGCTAGGAAAAGGGACTCCTGCAGGAATATGGAGAGGTATTTTTCATCTTCGGGGAGAGGAAGGATCCCTAATAAGCATTGGCGGGGGCATAGGGATATTGGTGAGCCCATTCGATCGTGCAGAAACTTGACGACCTGTGACCAGTAACCTTGGATACGTGGGCAGGCCCATATTAAGTGGTAGTATGTTCCACCTGGGTCACCGCATTTGGGGCAGGAGGGGTCATGTCCAGGCCTGAACCTAGCAAGGCGTATCGGGGTGAGGTATGACCTATGCAGAATGTACAGGTGGGTGAGTCTGTCTGACAGTTTAGGGGATACTAGTTTGGAGACAGCGAGTGCATCCTCCCACTCCTCATGCTCCACAGCGACCAGGTCCGCCTCCCATTTGGGTTTCAAGTTGTACGCCTGCAGAGTGGCCTCAGGCAATAGTAGATGGTTGTAGAAGTAGGAGATTAATTTCTTGGGATCCTGAGCCCTGATCACACCAACGGGGGATAGTGATTCCAACCTGGGAGCGGGGCCAGTGAATTGGGAGCCGAGAGCATGCCGGAGCTGGAGGTAGCGGAAGAGCATATGGTTGGGGAGGTCAAAGTCGTCTTTGAGGGCCTGGAACTGTCTGATCGAGCCTCCCCGCATCACCTGAGATAGGAATATAATTCCTTTAGTTATCCAGAGAGATTGGTCAGGTACTGCGAGGAGCTCAGGTAGGTGGGAGTTATTCCATAGGGGGGTGTGGGCGTGGATGGGGGGAGCTTTAGTTTTGTTGATGGTTAGTTGCCAAATTTTGCAGTGATGGGCAAGCATGGTTTTAGGGGGAATAGAATGGCCGTGGGTGCCGCAGAGGAGGACCTGCAGTGGGTGGGAGACCGGGCCTTGGTTGGTTGAGCAGACCAGCGTCAGGTAGCGGTCCTTGTCCATTTTGTCAAAGTAGTAAAAGTGGGAGAGTTGGGATGCTATGTAGTACAGGAGAAGGTCGGGGAGGGCTGTACCGCCTAAATGTACCGGGCATTTTAGAGTTTTCCAAGAAAGCTTGTGGCGGGAGGAGCCCCAGACGAAGGTGTTGAGAATGGATTCCATGGACTTAAAAATTCTTAGGGGGATACATAGGGGGGCGTGCCAAAATAGGTAGAGCAGCTTGGGGAGAAGGATCATCTTGATCAGGTTAATGCAGCCCATGACCCCTAGGGGGAGTCGGGACCAGGTTTGGGTCATAGATTTGAGGAGTGTGAAGAGGGGTTCAATGTTCAGTTTCGTGTACTCCTCAGGGGATCTAGTGCATTGGAATCCCAGGTATTTAATTTGGCTAGCCCTAACTAGTGGTAGTGCTGCCTGTGATGCGGTGGGGGCCCCCAAGTCTAGTGGAAGGATTTGGGACTTTGACCAGTTGATTTGCAGCCCCGAATATTCGCCAAAGTGTTTGATTAGCCGGAGCGCAGCCTCCAAAGAGGGGCCTGAGTCTTCCAGGTAGAGGAGCATATCGTCCGCGTATAGGCTGACCAGCTAAGTTATGTGTCCCATTCGGAGGCCTTTGATTAGGGGATGGGCTCTGATTGCGATGGCAAGGGGTTCAACCGCGAGGGCGTATAGAAGCGGTGATATGGGGCAGCCTTGACGGGTGCCCCTTGAGAGGGTGAAAGGGTCGGATATCCTACCGTTGACCTGGATCCGGGCGGTGGGGGCCTGGTATAGGAGTTGCAGCCATTTAATGAATTTTGGGCCGAAGCCAAACCTGCGAAGGCACTCCCATAGGTACCTCCACTCCACAGAGTCAAATGCCTTTGCGGCGTCCAGGCTCACCACCACCACCCTAGATCCAGTATTGTCGTGAGTTGCCTGTAAGTTCATTTGCAGCCTACGGAGATTGAATGCTGTATTTTTGTCTGGCATGAAGCCCGTTTGGTCAGGGTAGATGAGGCTGAGGATGACTTTATTGAGGCGGAGGGCGAGAATTTTGGCAAGGATTTTGACATCTAGTTGTAAAAGAGATATGGGGCGGTAGGACTCGGGTAAGAGGGGATCCTTACCGGGTTTGGGTATGAGGACAATGAGAGCCTCCCCCATGGAGGGAGGGAGGGACTCAGAGTCAAAGATGTGGGTGTAGAGTTTTTGCAATTTAGGGGTCAGGGTTTCCTGGAAGTGCGCGTAGAATTCCAGGGGGAGGCCATCTGAGCCTGGCGCCTTGGAAGTTGGGAGAAGTGATAACGCCTCGGTGATGCAGTCAGTAGTAATGGGTGCCTCAAGTTGGGTCATCTGGGAGTGGGTGAGGGAGGGGAAGTCCACTGTCTGTAGAAATTGAGTCAGTGCAGACGGAGTGTGGCATGCTGTGGAGGTATAGAGGTCTGAATAAAACTGTTTAAATTCTTCTGCCACCTGACTGGGGTCAGAGATCACTTCCCCCGTTGCTGTCCGAAGTCGGACCACCGTAGGGGGAGTATGATCAAGGTGGGCCATATAGGCAAGGAGCTTGCCCGCCCGTTCACCATGTTCAAAGATACGCTGTTTGCTGAAGAATATGTGTTGTTTTGCTTTTTCAAAGTGAAGTTGGTCAGTCAGTCTGGTTTGTGCTCGGAGGAGGGAAGCATTGTCTGTGGAGGGGTCGGCCAGGAACATCTGCTCCAAGGAGCCGAGCCTCTCCTCAGACTGGTGCAGTATGGTCTTGAACGAGGCTTTGTGTCTATTTATGCGGGTGGAAAGTATTAGACGGGCGTGGGTTTTGAAGGACTCCCACACCGCACCCATGGGCGCCGTCTCAAGGTTGGCACTAAAAAAGTGTGTCCATTCACGGTCGATAGCTTCCAGATCAGTAAGAATAGAGAGCCAAAAGGGGTTCAATCGCCATTTGCGGGGGGTCGGGGTCGTTGGGAGTCGCAGCGCTGCCCAGCAGGGGGAGTGGTCGGAGAGCACTCTGCTGCCAAACCCCACATCGATGAGGTCCGGCAGCAGGGCGGGGGACATTAGGATCAAGTCGATACGCGACATGGCCATGCGTGAGGGGGTGAAGCAGGAGAAGGCTATTTTGTCTGGGTACTTGTACCTCCAGGCATCTGTCAGAGCAAATTCAGCAAGGAGCCTGCCGAATCGGGTTGTGGGCGGGGGGAGGGATGTTTGGGATGGCGTACCGAGTCTGTCCAAGCTGGGGTTTATGGTCATGTTGAAGTCACCCAGCCAGATTACTGGCACGGTGGGGTGCTTAGCCATATAGGTGAGGCCCTCCTGAATGATGCCAAATTGGAATGGCGGCGGTATATAGAATGCCATGAGGAGCAGTTCAAGTCCACCTATAGTGGCATGGAGAAAGAGAGATCTGCCCTGAGAGTCCGATTGCAGGTCGTGCAGCTGAAACTGCACCGACTTGGCGATGAGGATGGAAATCCCTCGGGAGTTGGAGGTGTGGGGGGCATGGTATAGCCAGCCCACCCAGGGCCTTTTGAGTGACATTTGGGCCTGGCCCATTATGTGGGTTTCCACGAGGACAGAAATGTCAGCCCGTGCAGCTTTAAGGTAGGAGAGGACAGCTATTCTTTTGGGCCTGGTGCCCAATCCCCGCACATTCCAGGTGATTAGTTTAAGCGATGCCATGGGGGGATGAGGGGTGTAGTTTGGGCAGTCGGACCCTCAGAGAGAAACCTCCCACATGTAGTATCTGCAATACATTTACATTGTGAGGTAGTGAACATAAAAACATACATTCGTTGCGGCACATTTGGTGACATATCAAGCGTGTTAATGGCGTGTAACATGACAACAGTAAGGGTTGTGCATTCAGTAAATAAGGGAGCAACATAAAACTGAAAACTTTGCCTACACTGGACCAGCAAGGCACACAATAAGAACAGCCACCCACCACAGCCATGGGGGTGGTAGCTGGCCAGGTGAACTGTGGTGCGGTCGGTGGTGTGAACCTCCAGACGGGGGGTTCAGCCGAGTCACCGGCATCCATGTTAAAACAGGGGGGCGAACAAACGTACTTACTGCAAAACTCGCAGTGGGGCAGGGGTGCTGGTTAGTTCTTCCAGACGGGTGAGAGTTCGTGGGGCGTCCGAGCAAAGAAGGGGTTAGCGGGGGTCTGTGTGGGGGGGGGAAGGGCCGTGTGGCAGCAGGGCCCCGGGGCTGTTACCCGGCGGTCATGAGGCAAGATCCATGCCATAAGGGGGTGATAGTTCCTGCACAGTGGAGAGGAGGAGAGGGAAGGGGGGGGGTAAGTAACTCACAGTTCTGGAGATGGATGGTTCTTCGCGTGGAGGGTGCGATGCGATGCTCCATTATACCGTCAGTGGAGTAACAGTGTTCGGTGGTCGCGGCAGCAGAGATGTGTAGAGGAGCATCAGGATGGTCGTCGGGGGACAGCGGAAGGTGGCGCAGGGCAGTCTGTGGTTGATGCTCAGAGCTTGCGAGGAGAAGGGGCACATGTGCAGGCAGGCATCTCTCGGGTGCTGTGGCGGCGGGTGTGTGGTCTATCGATGTGCAGGGCCGGTTGGCTCTCGATTTTCAAGCCAGGAGATCACCGCTGCTGGGTCTTCAAAGAACTGGGCTTTTCCATCGCAGACGACCCGCAGACGCGCCGGGAAGAGCATGGCGTAGGGGAGGTGTTTGATGCGGAGCTGGCGTTTGGCCTCCGTAAACTGTGCTCGCTTTTTCTGCACCTCCGCAGAGAAGTCCAGGAATACTGCAACAGTCACATTGCCAACTGGGATATTGCTGCGCTCCCGGGTAAGCCGCAAGACCGTATCCCGGTCCCGATAGTTGAGGAGCTTTGCAATGAAGGTCCTGGGTGGTGGGCCGGCTGGGGGAGGGCGGGCGGCGAGCCCTCTCAATCACGAACGTGGACGAGAAGGCCTCTCTCCCATAAGTTTTGATGAGGAGGTTTTCCAGGTATGTGGGGGGGTCAGCCCCCTCAGCCCGCTCCGGCAGGCCGACGAAGCGGAGATTGCACCTCCTCAGCCTATTCTCCATGTCGTCCTGCTTGTGCAGGACGGCGCTGAGTTGGTGCTGGAGCTGTTCAGTGGTCACCTGCAGGGGAGTGATGTCTGACTCCACGTGGCTCACCCTGCGCTCCGTCTCGGCGGCCCGGTCCCTCAGTTTCTGGATGTCCTGCCTGATGAGGGAGACGTCGACCTTCACCTCCTCTATCTTTGTGGTCAGCGTAGTCTGACACAAGGAGACTGCTTCCAGGATTTTTGCGGTGTCACACGCGGCTGGTGCGTCCTGGGCCTGGGCCTGACTGGCGCCATCTTCGTCTCCGCTCCCGTGGCCCTCGTGGCGGTATTTTGCCAGCTTGTTTGCGGCCTCCGAGGTCCGTTTCCGGTGACATAGTTGCAGGAGTATGGGTGATTGTCCGGGGCGACCTGGTGTCTCTTTTGAGGGGTATACCCCAGCAGGATGTGAAATTAGGATAATTGCTCGGACGGAGCTCTCACTCTGCACACCCTACTCCATGCAGCTCCAGGCCACGCCCCCTTGTTTTTATACTTTTGTATTGCTACAACCAATCAAATCTTTTATTCTTATTTTTTTTTTTATTAATTTATACCCGATTGGTTGCCTTAGACTGGGGCGCCACATTAGAAGTATGGGGTGTATTTATAAAAAAATGAAAAATTACAGAGCTGATTGTCTTATAAAACCACATGTACATTCCTTCTGTGTGAATGGGGGCAAAATTTAAAGATTAGGCTAATTTTTCTCCAGGTCTAATGTTTTTAATTTGTATAGAATAGAATGAATCAGGGAAAAATGCTGCATTGTAGTCACTAAGTGGAGCTTGTTTAGCGAAACGTGTTGACGTCACAGCCGTTCCATCACGTGACGCCGCTTCCGTGATGCTCCAGGAAAGAGGGCCGTGTGATGTATACAGGAGACTCCCGATAGTGATCGGCTCCTTGCCGAACGTCCACCTATTTCTTCCCCTCTCCTTTCTTCTTTTTCTTCCTTCCTTTTTCTTTATTTCCTTTTTCCTTTCCTCTCTTTTCTTCTTTCGTTATCTTTGCATTCATTCCTTTGCTGTTACTCCCCTAAGTGGAAAGTCTATGTTAGTGAGGCTGACCAGGATTAATGGATAAGCCGACAAGACATCTTCTGCTTCAATTGGCAAATCTGAAGATCACCACGTATCACTCTGACAAAAAGACATCGATCCCTTCAACACACCATGGTGGGCGGCGTACTCTAGAAAAAAAATTCAATATAAACGGAGGGAGGCCTGCCAGCCAATGATCGTGCAGATGAAGCTACATTACCTTGTTTAGCGAAACGCGTTGACACCACAGCCGTTCCATCACGTGACACTGCTTCCATAATGCTCAAGGACAGAGGGCGTGTGATGGAGACTCCCGATAGCGATCGGCTCCTTGCAGAGCGTCCACCTATTGGAAACCCCCGGACCACAATCCCATAAACACCAACAGCCACTAAAACGTAGGTGACAAGGCCACGCCTAAAGCCCGGATGTTCTGTTCTATATGAATTCATTACATGAAAGATGTCTTTCCTCCTACTTTGTTACCTTGCCACACTGTGAGGAATAGACAGTATCTCACATTTGTGTAAATCTTCTCTTCTATCTTTTCATGTGACAACACTGAAAAATGACACTTGTCTACAATGTAAAGTAGTGAGTGTACACAGCTTGTATAACAGTGTAAATCTGCCGTCCCCTCAAAATAACTCAACACAGCCATTAATCGCTTCCCGACCGGCGCACGATGATGTACGTCGGCAGAATGGCACGGACAGGCATATGGGCATACAGGTACGTCCCTTTAAATTTGCCGCCATGCCATTGCGGGCGCGCCGGTTGGGACCTCCGTGAGTCGGATCGCAGGTCCTACGGACTCGATCGTTGCAGGGATACCCGCGATCGTCTCACAGGGAGGAAGAACGGGGAGATGCTAAAGTAAACAAGCATCTCCCCGTTCTGCCTAGCAACAGTGTCACTGATCTCTGCTCCCTGTGATTGGAGCAGAGATCAGTGATGTGGTGTGGGCCAATCCTTTCTGCAGATCAACCTTGGTCTTACCCAGGGGCAGGGGCATTGCTAGGGGGTGGCTATTGGGGCTACACCCCCGAATCTGGGGCCCATAGCCCCGAGTCTCTTGCCGCAGGGTCCCTGCCTAACCAGTGGGTCACAGCTGTGGCTGCTGTGGCGGGCGGGCTGGCTGTATGAGACAGGCAGAGGAGAGAAGTGAGCAGGCGGACAAGCAGAGATGACATCTCTCTCCGCCCCCCTCACAGCGCGGTGGAGTGGAGGTCACGTGCTTCCTGTCATTGGTGAAGCTCCACTTTGCAGCCAGACCCCCTTGCCTTAATGTCAGAGGTGCGGCGGGGAGTAGCGAGATGACATCATCTCTTACTGCCTGCCCCGCATCACCGCTCTCCTGCCCTCACTAAATGGACCAGTTCTGCCAGCCTGCCACCAATGCAGCGTCAATGCACATTTGGTGGCACTGGCTGGCATGGCAAGTGACATTCCACATCAGTTGGCAAGTGACAACCCACATCTGTTGGCCGCTGACGTGGCAAGTAACAATCTGCAAATGGTGGCAGGTGACGTGGCAAGTGACAATCCACATCTGCTGCTAGGTGAAAGTGGCAAGCGACAATCCACATCTGGGGGCAGGTGACGGTGGCATGTAACACGCTGCATCTGGTGGCAGGCGACAGTGGCGAGTGACACGCTGCATTTGGTGGCAGGAGATAGAGCAAGCGACATGCCCGGAGATCCCACTAATTCTGCATTATGGTGAGTTGATTATATATATATATATATATATATATATATATATATATATATTAGATATTAGCAGGGCTCAAAATTTCAAGTCTTGAGCTACTAGCCAGGCATTAAGGGTTACTAGCTACCAGTTGCCCCACCCAACCCCTACTATGCCCCGCCCCTAATCCCACCCCACTGCATGCCCTCATAAATTCTTATGAAATGACACTTTGTTTTTTGCAGTATTCATTCACACAAATAAATATTAACAACTTTATTACCCGTGCCCTTCAACGCTGCCTCACCCATGCCCATCAACGCAGCCTCACCGGTGTCCATCATTGCATTCTCACCTGTGGAGCCTCACCCGTGTCCATAATTGCAGTCTCACTTGTGCAGCCTCACCCGTGTCCATCATTGCAGCCTCACCTGTGCATATCATTGCAGCCTCACCTGTGCATATCATTGCAGCCTCACCTGTGCATATCATTGCAGCCTCACCCGTGCACATCATTGCAGCCTCACCCGTGCAGCCTCACCAGTGTCCACCATTGCAGCCTCACCAGTGTCCCCCATTGCAGCCTCACCAGTGTCCACCATTGCAGCCTCACCAGTGTCCACCATTGCAGCCTCACCAGTGTCCACCATTGCAGCCTCACCAGTGTCCACCATTGCAGCCTCACCAGTGTCCACCATTGCAGCCTCACCTGTGCAGCATTACCAGGGTCCATCCGTGCAGCCTCACCTGGGTCCATCCGTGCAGCCTCACCTGGGTCCATCCGTGCAGCCTCACAAGTGCAGCCTCACCCGTGTCCATCATTTATTCCTATCTGATCCTCGATCAGCTGCTGTGCTGCCTCCTCCTTAATCCTCTAGTTCTCTTAGCTGCACACCCGTCTCTTCATTCTTGCCCCTGGTACTTAATCAGCTGCCATCCTGCTTTCTTTCTTCCCCTCAGTCCCCATTTACCTGCCATCCTGCCTCCTCGTTCCTTACCCTAGTCCTAAATTAGAGGCCATCCTGCCTTCTTTTTCTGCACCCAAGCCCTCAATCATCTGACATCCTGCCTCCTCTTTATTCCCATCACCCCTCCACATACTCCGGTCTTCAGTCAACTGTCAACCTTCCTCTTCTTTATTTCCCCTGGTCCTCAGTGAACAACCTACCTCCTATTTCTTCCCCTTGGCTCTTTAACAGCTGCCATCCTGCCTCCTTTCCACCCTAGGCATACAACCAGCTGCCATCCTGCCTCCTTTTTATTTCCCCTGGTCCTCAGTTCCCAACTGCCCTCCTCTTTCTTCCATTTTGACCCTCAATCAGCTGCCATTCTGTCTCCTCTCCACCCCCTTCCCTCTGGGCCCACAATCAGCTGCCATCCTGCCTCCTTTTTATTTCCCCTGGACCTCAACTTGCCTCCTCTTTCACCCCCTTTGGCCCTCAATCAGCTACCACCTTGCCTCCTTTTGACCCCTTCATCCTGGGTCCTCAATCAGCTACCATCATGCCTTCTTTTTAATTTCCCTGGTGCTCAATTCCCAACTTGCCTCCTCTTTCTTCCCCCTTGGACCTCAATGAGCTGCCACCCTGCCTCCTTTCCATCCCCTTCATTCCACAATCGGCTGCCATCCTGCCTCCTCTTTATTTACCCTGGTCCTTAGCTCTCAACTTGCCTCCTCCTTTACCCCCTTTGGCCCTCAATCAGCTGCCACCCTGCCCCCTATTGACCCCTTGCCCCTGGGTCCTCGGTCAGCTAGCATCCTGCCTCCTATTTCCCCTGGTCCTCAGTTCCCAAACCTGCATTCTCTTTCTTTCCCTTGGCCCTCAACTAGTCATCACCCTGCCTCCTTTCCACGCCCTTCCCCGTGTGTCCACAATCAGCTGCCTCCTCTTTATTTCTCCTGGTCCTCAGTTTCCAACTTGCCTCCTCTTTCTTCCCCTTTCGACCTCAATCAGCTGTCTTCGCTTTCTCCCCCTTGGTCCTCAGTCAGCTTCCATCCTACCTTTGCTTTCTCCCCCTTGGTCCTCAGTCAGCTTCCATCCTGCCTTCTCTTCCTTGCCCCCCTCTGTCCATGGTCCTTTCCCACTTTGCATATGCAGCCAACAGTCCATGATCAACCACCGCTGCCCCCGTCCACTAGGCCATGACCATCTTCTGCTCTCCCTCTTCTCCCTTCCCATCCACATGGCAATAAGCCCTCACACCACCTCCCCGAATCTTTTCTATTGGTGGGTGGTGCAAAAATCCCCCGTTACATGGTGGTCAGTATAAATCCCTCTCACATTGGTGGCGATTGTAAAATTCCATATTACATTGCTAGAATCTCCCACTATATACTTGCCAAAGATTTCAATATTTGCTCTACATGATGATCAGAGTTTGTCACAGTGTACTGCCTCCTAACTAATCCCATCCCACCACCAATGATCACAGAAGTTTTCTGCCTATTCATTCTGTGCAGCTAGTGAGGAGATGTGCTGTACCCTTTAGCAATCAGTGAGCATTAATGCTGAGCACTAACCTCTTGCAACCATTCATTGAGCGCTAAGGATATGCAGGAACCAACTCATGAGTGGCAAGGATGTGCAGGAACCTCTAGCAAACAAGCAGAAGTCATGTGTTGTGACCTCTAGCAGCCAGTGAGCAGTAATGATACACTGTAACTTCTGGCAACCAATCACTGCCTGATTTCCCCTCCCCCCCAACAGTCAGGTTGGGCAAACCATAGATGAGGCTATGCTTGACACCAACTTCTTGTTTAACTGATGCGCCACTACACCAAATAAGCCGTCTAGCAAGTAGGAGGCTCCGGCTGATTCTGCTCTGCATTTTCTAATTCGTTAGAACTGAAAGCTTTCAAACCATTTACACCACCCCCTCTACTCATTCTGGACTGACCTTAACCACTTGACCGCTGGGCACTTAAACACCCTTAATAACCAGACCAATTTTCAGCTTTCGGTGCTCTCACATTTTGAATGACAATTACTCAGTCATACAACACTGTACCCATATGAAATTTTTGTCCTTTTTTTCACACAAATAGAGCTTTCTTTTGGTGGTATTTAATCACCGTTGGGTTTTTTATTTTTTGCGCTATAAAAGAAAAAAAAAGCCAAAATTTATACTGCTACATATCCTTGGTAAAAATAAGTACAAATTGGGGTATATTATTTGGTCTTTGTGAAAGTTATAGAGTCCACAAGCTGTGGTGCCAATATCTGAAAAATTGATCACACCTGAAGTACTGACGGCCGATCTCATTTCTTGAGTCCATAACATGCCAGAAAAGTACAAATACCCCCCAAATTACCCCTTTTTGGAAAGAAGACATTCCAAGGTATTTGGAAAGAGGCGTGGTGAGTTTTTTGAAGTTGTAATTTTTTTCCCACAATTCTTTGCAAAATCAAGATTTTTTTTTCTTTTTTCACAAAATTGTCATATTAGCAGGTTATTTCTCACACACAGCATATGCATACCACAAATTACACCCCAAAACACATTCTGCTATTACTCCTGAGTACGGCGATACCACGTGTGAGACTTTTACACAGTGTGGCCACATACAGAGGCCCAACATGCAGGGAGCACCATCAGGTGTTCTGGAGCACCCAGGCCAATTCTGACATTTCTCTTCTACATGTAAAAATCATCATTTATTTGCTAGAAAATTACATAGAACCCCAAAACATTATACATGTTTTTTTAGAAAAGACCCTAGAGAATACAATGGCGGTCATTGCAACTTTTTATCTAGCACGGTACTTGCGCAGCAATTTTTCGAACGCGTTTTTTGGGGAAAAAAAAGTTTTGTGCTTTACAAAAAACAAAAAACTGTAAATATAGCCCAATGTTTTTGCATAATGTGAAAGATGAAGTTACGCCGAGTAAATAGATACCTAACATGTCACCCTCCAAAATTGCACACGCTCGTGGAATGGCGCCAAACTTCGCTACTTAAAAATCCCCATAGGTGGCGCTTTAAAACTTTTTACTGGTTACATGTTTTGAGTTACAGAGGAGGTCTAGGGCCAAAATTATTGTTCTCAACTATAACGTTCGCAGCGATACCTCACATGTGTGGTTTGAACATCGTTTTCATATGTGGGCGGGACTTACGTATGCATTCGCTTCGGCATGCGAGCGCACGGGGACAGGGGCGCTTTAAATTTTTTTTTTTTTTTTTTTTTTATTGTTCATTTTACTTTATTTTAGTTTTGACACTTTTTTTCCCCCAAAAAATGTTTTGATCACTTTTATTCCTATTACAAGGAATGTAAACATCCCTTGTAATAGGAATATGGCATGACAGGTCCTCTTTACAGTGAGATATGGGGGTCAATAAGACCCCACATCTCACCTCTAGGCTGGAAAGCCTGAAATAAAATAAAAAAAAAAACGATCCTGGCTTTGATCGTAGCGAGCACTGCAGAGTATGGCAGGGCATGGCAGAGTATCGGCAGGGCATGGCAGAGTATCGGCAGGGCATGGCAGAGTATTGCAGGGAATGGAAGAGTATTGCAGGGAATGGCAGATTACTGCAGATTACTACAGAATCCATGCTCAGCCATCCATCCATACCCTGCAATACACTGCAGGCTATTGCTGTGTATTGCAGGGTAAGGAGGGATGGCTGAGCATGGATGGATCGGTGGTGGCAGAGCAGGCTGTGGGCACTACAGATCCCGCCCACAGCACTGCTGCCACCGATCCCTCCCTCTCCTCTCACACTGTACCGATCGGTACAGAGAGAGGAGGGGAGAGGAACCGGCGTCAAATGACGCCGGTTTGCTTACATGTGATCGCTCCGTCATTTGACGGAGCGATCACGTGGTAAACGGCCGCGATGAGCGGCCGTTTACCGTGATCCGCCGGGTCCTCTGGACCCGGCGATCACGGATGTTCTCGAGTGCGCGCCCCAGGTGGCGCGCAAGAGGGGAATTCCATGAGGACGTCATATGACACCCTCCCAGAGTTAAGCAACCGCCCTGTAGCCGTCATTCGGCTATGGGCCGGTTGTAAAGTGGTTAAAGACTACTGTAGCACCAGTACTCCCGATGGCTTTAAAATGTCCAAATTATGCTTTGGCATCAGTTTGGCTGGGCTGTATTGAGGTTCTGCCTGGTCATAGGTGGGGTTTGCACCTGTGAGAGGCCTTAGAACGCAGTCTCGTTGGACGCATTGAGTGCCAATCTCTTCTCGGAGACAATCCGTGGGCGCGTTGGTCTCGCTGTGTATTCCGGGAGAGGGTACTTAAGGTGCTGCAGTCACGTGGTTCAGGGTTCCAGTCCAGAAGTTTTTGTTGACTCAGTGGTCCTTGTCCACCTGACCAGCCCCCAGAGGCCCTCATGGCCTGGGGTGCGGATCCATCCGTTTCCGAGCCTCGGAACTGTCCAGTTCGAGGCGCAGTAACTAGGATTCCAAGGTGTTGCAGGGCCGTCTCAGGTTTGGAGAGGCCCAGAAAATCCACATGCAACCAGGGGAGGACTCTTCAGTAAGAGCCACGCATGAGGCTGGCTGCTCGGTAAGAGCCTGGAAGCTGAGCTGCCATGGACATTGATTGAATCCACAATTTTACTGCATCACTGGACCGGCTGAAAGATTCTGGTACAGTAAGAAAAGTTCCTACCTTGACCTTCCGGTTACAAGTTTTTAAACCAAGTCTGTGTGTGAGAGACTTTGCAAAGCTAGAATTACTTGTTGGCTGCTAGATCCAAGCTCAAGGGTTTATCCAGCATTTAAAGAATCCAGTTGCGAGTGGCCATTCCCTGGGATTATGTACAGAAGAGACTTTTATTGAAGTCAGCAGTTCCAAGCACATGAGCTAAACTTCATCCTTATACCCTTTATAGACAAAGGACAACGAGTTATGAGCTGGTGGAGGTAATCTAAGCCCAGAAAAATTCAGCAGCTCCTTCGGGGGTCAGTGCTACACTACCTAACCACACCTCCACCCCCCCCCCCCAAGATGGAAATACTCTAATGTATGCATAGTGGAAAGCGTTGGTAAATTAACTAAAGCCAAAACCTTTCCATTTTGGATAGAGTGAGGATTAGAACCCATCAGTTATTACCATTTATGTCCCATTGAGGCGATTCCCCTCTCACATCCAAAGCTGTAAGTGAGAAAATTTCCCCGAAGTGAGGGAAGCCCAGGGCATCACCAGAACTAGTGTCCCTATTGGCAGTCTCCTCCCCATTACCGTTTTAGTCTTAATCCTAAATTTCGGATGCATTTTCACACTTTCGATGCAACGGTAAACTGGACAAATGAAGGGGTGACTCCCTACCAGGAGCAGGCTCAGAAATACAAATCTTACAAGTGTCCCAATCCCTCCAAAAACTAAAAAAGTTTTGGCCTTTAGTTCAGTGGCGTACTAAGGGGGGGTGCGGGCCGCACGGGGTGCCACACACTGGGGGGGGTGTCAGGCCTGCGCCCCCCTCCGCGATGGAAGCGGGGAGTCGGGGACAGCGCGCCGAGCGCTGATATATCTTGCGCAGCAGCGGCGCGGTGAGTGACAGCCAGCGTCAGGTGAGGTGAGAGGAGGGGGAGGGTGTTCGCCGCTCTACGCGGCTCTGGTCTGTCTCGGCTGTGTCATACAGCCGAGCAGAGTGAAGCCGCCGGCTCCGCCTCCCCCTCCTCCTTGTAGTTTGCTGTGTGTCCCGCGCTGACAATCCTCCTGACCATGAGGTACATTAAGGGTCGTAGGGGGGGTCTGTACTGTAGTAAGGGGGGGGTCTGTACTTAAGGGGGGTCTGCATTGTAGGGGGGGTATCCACTGTAGGGGGGTCTGTACTGTAGAAGGGCTCTGCATTGTAGGGGGTCTCCACTGTGGGGGGGGGGGGATCTGCACTGTAGGGAAGTCTGTATTGCAGGGGGGGTCTGTATTGTAGGCGGGTCTGTGTAACATGCAGGGGGTCCAGAGCTGTTAGGGGGGTGTCTGTGTAACATGCAGGGGGTCCAGAGCTGTTAGGGGGGGTGTCTGTGTAATGTAAAGGGGTCTAGAGGTGCAGGGTGCTGTGTAATGTAAAGGGGTCCAGGGTGCTGTGTAATGTAAAGGGGTCCAGAGGTGCAGGGTGCTGTGTAATGTAAAGGGGTCCAGAGTGCTGTGTAATGTAAAGGAGTCCAGGGTGCTGTGTATTGTAAAGGGGTCCAGAGTGCTGTGTATTGTAAAGGGGTCCAGAGGTGCAGGGTGCTGTGTATTGTAAAGGGGTCCAGAGTGCTGTGTAATGTAAAGGGGTCTAGAGGTGCAGGGTGCTGTCTAATGTAAAGGGGTCCAGGGTGCTGTGTAATTTAAAGGGGTCCAGAGGTGCAGGGTGCTGTGTAATGTAAAGGGGTCCAGAAGCGCAGGGTGCTGTGTAATGTAAAGGGGTCCAGAGTGCTGTGTAATGTAAAGGAGTCCAGGGTGCTGTGTATTGTAAAGGGGTCCAGAGTGCTGTGTATTGTAAAGGGGTCCAGAGGTGCAGGGTGCTGTGTATTGTAAAGGGGTCCAGAGTGCTGTGTAATGTAAAGGGGTCCCGAGGTGCAGGGTGCTGTGTAATGTAAAGGGGTCCAGAGGTGCAGGGTGCTGTGTAATGTAAAGGGGTCCAGAGGTGCAGGGTGCTGTGTAATGTAAAGGGGTCCAGAGTGCTGTGTAATGTAAAGGGGTCCAGAGGTGCAGGGTGCTGTGTATTGTAAAGGGGTGCAGGGTGCTGTGTATTGTAAAGGGGTGCAGGGTGCTGTGTAATGTACACAGTAGTGACAAAGAGATATTTAAGGATGCAGAGGTATGCAGGGAGCACAGTGGGGTGTTTACGTTTTAAGGTGGGGGGGTGCCAGATATAGGATCCGCCCCGGGTGCCAAATGCACTAGGTACGCCCCTGCTTTAGTTACACTTTAAAATCCCATGCACACATTCTCAGCAGCACTTCCATATTCAGATTTTTCTTTGAAGCAGATGAAATGCTGAGCCCAGACAGCCTTTTGGTAAAGAAAAGGCCGTCATCAGGGATACAGAAGTGCCCCCCACCCAGTGGCGTACTAAGGGGGGTGCGGGGGGGGGCGGGCCGCACCGGGTGCCACACACTGGGGGGGGGGGTGCCAGGCCGGCGCCCCCCTCCGCGATGGAAGCGGTGACAGCGCGCCGCCGCCGAGCGCTGATATAACACATCAGCGGCGCAGCGGCGCGGTGAGTGACAGGCTGCGCAGGTGAGGTGAGAGGAGGGGGAGGGTGTTCGGCGCGCTCCGCGGCTCTCCATGGCTCTGATCTCAGCCGAGCAGAGTGATGCCGCCGGCTCCGCCTCCCCCTCCTCCTTGTAGTGCTGTGTGTCCCGCGCTGACACTCCTGACCTGAGGGAGGAGGTAGGTACATTATGGGTTGTAGGGGGGGTCTGTACTAAAGGGGGGGGGTTTCTACTGAAGGGGGGGGGGTCATTCTGTACTGAAGGATGGGGTCACTCTGTACTGCACGGGGGTCTGCATTGTAGTAGGGGGGTCTGTACTGAAGGGAGGGTTTGTACTGAAGGGGGGGGTCACTCTGTACTGCACGGGGGTCTGCATTGTAGTAGGGGGGGGTCTGTACTGAAGGGGGGTTTGTACTGAAGGGGGGGTCAGGGTCTGCATTGTAGTAGGGGGGTCTGTACTGAAGGGGGGGTTTGTACTGAAGGGGGGGGTCACTCTGTACTGAAGGGGGGGTCTGCATTGTAGTAGGGGGGGGTCTGTACTAAAGGGGGGGGGCTCTGCATTGTAGGGGGCGTCTCCACTGTAGGGGGGTTGTGCAGGGGTGGGGGTCTGTATTGTAGGGGGGTCTGTATTGTAGGCGGGTCCAGAGCTGCTAGGGGGGGTGTCTGTGTAACATACAGGTGTCCAGAGATGCAGGGTGCTGTGTAATGTAAAGGGGTCTAGAGGTGCATGGTGATGTGTAATGTAAAGGGGTCTAGAGGTGCATGGTGATGTGTAATGTAAAGGGGTCTAGAGGTGCAGGGTGCTGTGTAATGTAAAGGGGTCTAGAGGTGCAGGGTGCTGTGTAATGTAAAGGGGTCCAGAGGTGCTTTGTAATGTAAAGGGGTCCAGAGGTGCTTTGTAATGTAAAGGGGTCCAGAGGTGCTTTGTAATGTAAAGGGATCCAGAGGTGCTGTGTAATGTAAAGGGGTCTAGAGGTGCAGGGTGCTGTGTAAAGTAAAGGGCTCCAGAGGTGCAGGGTGCTGTGTAATGTAAAGGGGTGCTGTGTAATGTAAAGGGGTCTAGAGGTGCAGGTGCTGTGTAATGTAAAGGGGTCCAGAGGTGCAGGGGGGTGTGTAATGTACACAGTAGTGACAAAGAGATATTTAAGGATGCAGAGGTATGCAGGGAGCACAGTGGGGTGTTTTTACGTTTTAAGGTGGGGGGGGTGCCAGATATAGGATCCGCCCCGGGTGCCAAATGCACTAGGTACGCCCCTGCCCCCACCCTTCATTTGTCACCATAAAAATCAGGCTGGTTTACAAAAATGCAAATGCTGTAAACTTTGCAAGGGAAGTTGCCCCAGAGCTCAGTAAATGAGTTCATTTCAATGGTACAATCGTATGCAGGGGGGGGGATGCAGTCATTTTCTTTGCATGCAATTGAGTATTCTTTGCACACTGAAGCTTCAGTCACTATATTTGAGGAAAAACTCCATTGCAATGTGCAAATTCCTTGAACACAACATTTGCAAGAGGTCCACCTTGCCCCACGGGAGAGGCTCAAACCCCCCATCAAGGTTTTGCCATCTGCCCTCACTGGAAAGCTTTTCCTGATCAGGAAAAGTTAGCGGAAGCTCTCCAGTTAGGTCAGAGAACAATACTTTGTAAATGAAGAATGTTTAATGTCTCTCCAGCAACTGCTCCTAGATTGGTCTTCATTCAAAAATTCAATAGGGCACCTAAGCAGCAAGACAGAAGGGCCATGAGTACAAGCCAATAAGGCTCTGCAACCAAGTGAATGACATACTGTATTCTTCAGTAAACTATGCCGGGAGGACCTGACTAGGTTGTCCAATCACACACCAAAATGGCCATCTTTAGGTGGGGGTTTCCAGAGTCCAAACTTTCTGAACAAAGGGCCAGTTTACTGTCCTCCAGACTATAGGGGCTGGACTGTGGCCATTGGAAATAGAAAATATGTTCTGGCAGTGGGATTAATAGTGCCCCATCACCTCTGAAGAAGTCATGTGACAGTGACGAATACGCGTAAAGGGACACTAGATACCGGAAGCGAGGTACGAGCTCGATGCTCGTTTATCCCATGCAACTTTGAGCAACATAAATGTGAGTTTACTGTATTTTACTTGTATTGAATAAAACCTTTTAAAAACGTACTACACTATCGAGACCCTTCCTCTCCTTATCCATTTTTGCGAGACACATACACCTGAACTAGAGCGTACACCCCAGTAAAAGACGCCCAAACACCTGGATTTAAAGGGAGCCGCCCGCCATAGGACACAGAAGCCCCATTGAGAACCAGCTAACACATATACACGCTGTTACCTTACAGCGGTAAGGTAAGGGTACATCCATTACTATATTCCACGGAAGATCAGGAACCACCTGCAGCTACTGGTCACAATAACCACCGATACCGTTATACCCCACCAGGATTTGTCACCAGCGCCATAGCAAACCACACTTTGCCCACACTAGGAAAGGGCTCACCCCCACGGACTGTTCTGGCACTTTTGCATTACTTATTTATTGATTGTATTCAATTTTTTTGGCTATGCTTACCTTTTACACATCCTTATCCACCTAGTTGGTTTTATGCACCGATGCAATTTTTATTGCGACTATTTTATGTGTCATATTTTTTAACCACTTGTACTTGACCGCAGCACTCTATGCACGCCCATCACAGATTCACCTTATTTTAATGTGACGCTTGAGGCAACTTTATGCGATTTTTATGCGTTTCTATGCAATTTTAAGAGATGTCATTTTTATATGATTTTATGTGATTCACCCACATCATTCTCACTTGATACACCTCTGCACACCTCTCACGGATTTATCCTTTGAATTTGATGTTATGCGATTTCATGCGATTTTATGCAATTTTAAGCTATGTCACGTTTATGCGATTTTATGTGATTTATGCACAAAAATTCACACCATCCACTATCTTCTGCATAATCAGCACTTACTTGTGTGCATACCTATTTAATATACCTTAGTCTCTACAGCTTTATTATACAGCGCAGCACTACCTCTTTACCTTACCTTAATAGTGCCCCATCATTGATGTCAGTAGCAGGAATATTGCCCCATTGTTGGCACCAGTGGAAGGAAAAGTGCCCAGAGGGCCATATAAAGGCAACCAAAAGGCCACAGCCAGCCTCTGGGTCACAGCTTGAAGACCCCTGGTGCAGAGCATTAACGCCTTCAGATTTCACACCCAAGGGGCATTAAACAGATCTTAGACAAAACAGGTTATGGTTCTTTCCTTCTGTAGTGGTGTAGTTGCCACTAGTAGACATCCACCATATCACCCCGCTTTGACTCCCATCATTGCCAATGACCATGTAAAAGGCAAAGTGCCTACAGTTCTCCCCTTGCGAGAGACACCGCCCCCCAGATGGGGGTGCCCTCCTGCCGCCATCAGTATTCCATTCTCCACTTCACCCGGCCAACAACACCTCCCAGTGGCATGTTACCCAAGCTTATATAGGAGGCCTGCCCCCTGCTAATACCAGTTGGGGATTGGTCAGGGCTCCCACATATGCTGCCTGCCACTCCAGTTCTAGGCCCTGCCCCTCTTCCAGAACATTCTCCCTGGAAGCAGGGGGGGAGGCATCCTCAGGTCTACAGCACAGGTGGTCACACCCACTGCTACACTAACCACTCCCAGCCCCCCAGATCAAAACAGACAGGCCTAGCACAAAGCACAGGTACATTTAGGCAGACCCATTGCTGACAATCTCCCTAGTAAAAATCCTATACTAGCACCTACCTATTGGTAGAGGGTGCTACACTTCCAAAACTAGAAAGCCAAGAAGGACTTTTCTTGAAAAATAATGATTTGCATAAAATACTAAATAAAAGCCAAACCAGCCATTAGCCCTGAATTGAGGCTTGTATGCCCAAGTAGTCTATACACAATTTAAGGGTTTCAAAATTTTATTACAAATTTACAGTTAAACACATTACAGTTTAATGTTTTGCCTTGTGTAACAGCATGACTGCCAGGACAACCACAGCAACGATACCAAAGGCAGGCAGGACTCCTAGCGTGATCTGTTCAATGACACTGGACTCATCTAGAAGAAGACATGGGGCGTCAGTGTACAGTTAACACGCTTATAAATGTCAAATTGTTGATGTTGACGGCAATTACCTTGGAGGACCATAACAGGATCCGAGTCCACAAACAGTAATGGTCCAGGAAGACTGGCCAGCATGGAATGTCTGTTTAAAAATAATTCATCTGCAACAGAAATAGTAAAACATTAAAACAGAAAAGCATCAATTGGGTAATGGGGGGGGGTTAATGGAAGCTTGGCAACACTTGCCTCTTTTCCTCCTAGAACTCGGACAACTCTTCGTACAGAGGGGGTGGTCTGGAGACTGGATACTGCACATAAGAGCACTGCAGTGAAAGTAGACCTGAAAATAAGATGTCGAGTCATTTGGATATTTGAGGGATTTCCCCGCTTAAAAGTACAACCTTGCTAATGGTAACACATTGGGTGTAGGCTTAGCATTGGCCTAGATGTGTTGAAGCCAATTGAGTTTTAGCCACCTTGAGCCCCTTAACCACATCCAACCCAAAAAGGTACGTACCCGTTTTAATAATATTTTTCTTCTACAATAAAGATTGCTTTTATACGGAGTGTGTCAGTCCAGGAACTTTTCATTTCCAATGACTTGCGCACAGCCAGCACCTGTTAGTTTGTAGGACGGGAGCACCTGTTGAGGTCTGGAGGCTTGGCGAGCGGCATTTCTCCTCCATATGTACCTGTACGTCCTCGGGTTTCAGTAGTTATGCCTGTAGGTGTACCCACCATCCCGGTATCGTTTTCAGCTGGCGATTTTCTTTCAGGCAGAAGTGAATGAGTGGCTAGTTATCCACTCGATCACGTCTGCAGGTGGAGGAAGGGGTCCCACCCCACTGCCAGCTCTGTCTGATTGCAGAGGCCGGGAGTGATGCTGCCCTGTACAGAGGAACCAATGTCTTCCCCCCACCTATAACCCAGGAGCGATGAGTAGTCTCACTTCCAGTTCCTCACCTTTGTTTTACCTGGCCACCATGAAAGCAGGTCTAAAACCCCAAATTTCTCCATGAAGAGGACCTGCAACAGCCCATGCGGTCACAAGGGATGTTGATCCCTTGGGACAAATACTAACTTTTTTTTAATTTTTTTTTTTTAATTTAAAAAAAGTAAAGCACCCTGTCCCACTGAGCTTCTACGCAAATGTAAAATGGCGATTGCACCATGTATAAGGGATTGTTTTGCAAACGTCAGAATGCAAGCAATAATTCTAGCACCAGACCTCCTGTGCAACTCTAAACTGGTAACCTGTAAAGGCGTTTAAAGCATCAACCATTGAGCATTTTAAGCACCGTAGTTTGTCGCCATTCCACGGGCAGACAAATTTTAAAGCATGACATGTCACGTATCCATTTACTTGGCGCAACATCTTTCACATTATAAAACAAAAAAAAAAAAAAGTATGTATAATTTTTTTTAGGGGGTTCCAAGTAATTTTCTACAAAAAGTAGATTTTCGATGTAGGAGCGAAGTGTCAGAAATGGCCCAGATGGCAATTGGTTAAATGGCAGCTCATGTCAAGGCACTTCTCATTGGTTGATAGCTGCCGCCACTTTGTTCACATCCCAGCAACCACATGGCAATGCTATTCCAGGATACTAGATTAGCGACACCCCCCCCCCCCCCCCCCCCAAAATAAACCCATACAGTTTAGTGTTGGGAAAGTAAATAAAAACAAAGCCCTTGTTAATATCTTATGACTGTACACTGAACCAAGACCCCTCCATTGAAGTGGAGGGAGTGGCTTGTAGTCTAGAACAGGAGACCAGCCCAAGCTGACATTACTCTGCCATAGCTACAGTAAAACATCACCCTAGAACATGAAACTTGCAGGATCAGCCTCAATAAACGAATTCAGCCATCACAAAGACAGCTTGGGGAAGGGAAAAAAAAAAGTTTTAGATGCACTTTAAGACACCAATACTTACAAGGTTAGTTGATACATCAGCACGCACGGTAAATGCAAAAGCCTTCACTTCAAACCGCTTACGGTGTTCTGGCAGTGCCACATTGGAGACTGGATGAAAAACTGTAAGGTAATTGTCTTGGTCTTCTGCACAACTAGAGAGAGAAAAAAAAAAAAGTTAAGGGTCACCCAAAATAGCTAGAAAACCCCAAAACCTCCCGATAAACTAGACCAACCCACAAGCGCTCACCCTTTCGTGTTCTGGCCTCAAGTATAATTTTTGGCAACCCCTACTCATTTTTATAAAATTGACTTTTATAGTGTAGACATGTGCGATTAGCTTCGTACGAATCGAAAATTCCTATGAATTTCCGTAAATTCGGGAGGATCCGAAATACGAATTGCTATGCTTTTGAATTTTGTATGAAATATAGTTTACGCATGTCGGGTCCAAATTCCGTTACAATGGAAATGTGACTGGCGTTTTGTTGACCAGAAGTTCTCCTGCTGCCGAGTGAGGGTTGGGAAAATTACCTTCAATATGGACTGGGAGACTGGTAGTCGATGGGAGATTCAGAAATCAGACAAAATAAGAATGTTGGTTATGATGAAGTTAAGAAACCCAGGAAGTCAGCACAGGGATGGTGGGAGCCCCTCAATGATAAAATCATCATAACGAACATTTGTAATTGTTACAAAATTTTCATTAGGTTCATTTAACTTTTTGTATTTTGTACAAATCCAAATAGAATTTGGGACACAGATTCCAATATGGAACGAATTTGACAGCGCACATGCCCATTATAGCGTGGGTGACTAGCCATTATATTTTATGTATACAATTCTTTGTAAAAAAAAATTTGAAGTTTAAAAAAATAAATAAATAGACTTGAAGTCTGTTGAGTCTACAATACAGGCGGTGGAGGAATAGTTTGGATTTTGGCCTTGGCTAGCAATATTCGATCAGCTGCTAAATTAAGGTTTTTGCTTCTTCAGGTTGTATAAGGCGTCTGCCACCTAATCTTGAAAACTGCAAAATGTGTATTTAGCAAGTGGATTACCCATCTACAACAATCTTCCATTGAGGGGTATCGTTGGGGTCAGGGGACATGGTTGCCCAGCAGTCATTCAGCATCAGCTCAATGTTCGGGTCGCTGCGATTCAGAACCTGCACCTCAAGGTAGATGGGATCACGAAGAGTCTTCACAACTGGATACTGGTTATCCTTATACAGTACTGCATAGGAGTCATCTTTTAGGGAAAATAAAAATGGATTCATTCATTACATAGTCAGGTTGAAGAGGCAAGTCCATCTAGTTCAACAGAGAAAAAAAAAAAAAAAAAAGTCTTGATCCCCAGAAGGCAATAGCTATTTCCTGGATCAACTACCCCTGGTGTAATTACTTATAAATGTTAGCGCCCAGTTATATTTTGTGTATTGAGGAATGCAGCCAGCTCTTTAGACACCCTGAGCTGGCCACAACTTGTTTTTGGAGTCTTGCATAGCTTACTGTGAAGAATCCTTTCCATACGTGGAAGTTAAATCTCTTCCTTCAGCAGTAAAGAGTGCCCCTCCCCCCCCCCCCCCCCCCATCCTCTGATAACCTTAAAGTAAATAACGCAACACCAAGTTCACCATATGGACCATTTCTGTATTTCTACATGGTGAGAATGGCGTCGCTAGGGGGGGGGGCAAGAGGGGCCCTGACCCCCACAGCATTATGCTGTGCCCCACCAATTCATTTTTTTTACAAAAAGGCAGTGTCTTAGGATGCGACGCATCCACTACGAATGCAAACAAACACAGTCTATTGAGGGGGGAGAGTTTCCCCAGTCAGCTCCTGCGGGTGATTTCTCCCCCCCCCCCCCCCTCACTCTGCATAATGCGAGCGCTCACACAACAGCCACCCGATCTGCTCCTTCCCTGCATCCTCATTGGCAGGAGAAGAGTTGCAGGAAGGACTCCAATAGGACTCTTACTGAAAAGAGACAGACCGATTTGTCTCTGGAGTCTATACCTCATAGAGAAAAAAGGTTTTAGACACTGCAGCTTGGCATTGCTGGCTGTTAAGTCTATGATCTACCACAACACCCAAGTCCCACCACAACACCCAAGTCCCACCACAACACCCAAGTCCCACCACAACACCCAAGTCCCACCACAACACCCAAGTCCCACCACAACACCCAAGTCCCACCACAACACCCAAGTCCCACCACAACACCCAAGTCCCTCCACCATTGACTCCCACAATCGAATGTTTATTTCCCGGGTCCAAGAATTAAGGCAACAAGCACTGACATACCATGATAGAGATTAAGTACAAAGGAAATTGGACCATTGTAGCTTTCAGTGACTGAAATAGGAGATGGCGTCAGCACATTCACAGCAATCCGAACCCCATCAGAGCCATTGTACCGACAACGAAGAGTCTCCCTGCAAAATAAACTTCTATTGTAGACTTTACTTCAATTGCAAGTTGGGGCTTTTTTAAAAGTAATTTATGGTCTGTTTAGTGTAGAATTTGAACAAGTGTAATTTTTTTTTCTAGACCAGAAAGTACACGACACTGGGGACAGGCAGTTCAAGAGGGTCTCTGTAGACACTTTAAAGGCCTGCATATACAGTTTCATTATACACCATTACATTTAAACTTAGTTTAGGTGGCAAGATGTTATGCCATTTCCATTATACCCTGGAATGAGGGGTCTTCACCATTAGTGCATGGGTCTCCAAAGGAGCAAAAAAAAAAAAAAAAAAAAAAAAAAAAAAAGTCTGTGGCCAGGAGGGAGTGGAAGTAAACATCACATTTGGTATTAGGTGGGAAATGGTGCCCCATTGGCATAATCGTGTCTTGCAATAGTGGAAGGAATAGGACCCCAATGGTCAGATAGAGGCAAACAGAGCCACATCTGGCACAGAGTTTATAGCATTGTTGCACAAATACAGTGAGCTCCAAAGGCAGGGGTAGGCAACCTGGGACCCTCCAGATGTGGAACTACATTTCCCCTTGAGGCATTGCAAGGCTGGCAGTTACTCCCAGAGGCATGATGGGCGTTTCAGTTCTGCAACAGCTGGAGGGCCCCAGATTTCCTACCCCTGCTCCAAGGAGTATCATTAACTATTGGTTGCAAAACCCCCTCAAAAGTATAAGTCCTAGTTCTTCAAAGTCAATGGTTTTATTTACACCCTGGGCATTAAAACTGGAGGTCACAGGATTTACAAGAGGATCCATTTATCAGACTTGTTTTCCTCAGTACATTCTCCATGCATATAGTTTAGAGCAGCCTTTTTCATGGCACCCTGGAGGTTTCTTCAGAGGTACCTTGGCCAAATTGCCAAAAAAAAAAAAAAAAGTATAAGCCACCAGATGAAGCCTGTCTTTCAGTTACATAAGCCACAGGTTCTCATTAAGTACTATTACGACTGCATGCTAACCATTAATACCCTTGCCTGCCCTCTCGCCATCAGCACTGGAGTCACAGTAGCCGAGTGATGGAGAAAAAAAAAATAAAATTGGCATACTAGTCAGTACCAGTGTGCAAAAAGTATTGGATTTGGAGAAATAAATCCCCTCAAACATTGGTTGTCCTACATGTGTGGATGTTGATGCATTCTGTAAAACTTTTAGAATAGTTTATGTAGCACCCTGATGTTTAGGCATGGTTGCCATCAAATTTACCAAGTAATGGTTGCCTTGGCTAATTGATAGGTCAATTTCACCTCAATTCAGGAATTGCTGCACTTCTCTTCTGCCACTAGATGGCGGGGTATCTGGTGACATAAGACAAGGGCATTGCAAGGACAGATTAGGAATGAATGGGGGGTCTCAGCCAATGGCCAGGAATATTCTTGGGTCCCTTGGCCTGCTAGGAGAGCCTATTTGTCAGGTGATCGTGGTTCTGTGCCACCAGGACGGCTGTCTGGGGGGGCACGTGTTGCAATTCCCCAGGCCACCAAGCCATAAGCCTTGGGCCTATCCCAGGGACATCTGGCTGCTAGGCTGTCTGAGGGCCTATACAGGAGAGCAGCGCAGGGTTGCAATTGTGGCTTGCAGTCCAACCAGAAGTAAAGGGTTCCGCCAGCTGGGGAACCAGTAATGGTCAGGGGAGGAAGGAAAGCTGTCGCCATTAAGGGACCATCCACCTCGCCACCAGAGACCACTGAGTAAGCCAAGGCCAGTACCAGAGCAGACGTCTCCAGCTGGGGGGGGGGGGGGGGGTGAAGTGGGAAAACTTCAGCAAGTGCCAAGTCAGGGGGACAGCAAAAAAGGTGATGCTTGTGGAGTGCCAAGCCAGGGACCCAATGTGTCAGCAGGGGTGAAGCATGAGGAGTATCTGAGCGCCAAGCCAGGGACCCAGCAGTGACGCTTTAGGAAGATACCGAGTTCTACAGTGAAAGAGCTCAGGGGATCCAGTGGCAGTGGATCAGCAAGTCTAGTGAAAGACCGAGGGCTCGGAGGAAGTGAAGTTCTAAAATAGGAGATTGTAGAAGTGGAAGTTCATTTGCATCCTTTGTTAGAAACCGTTACAAGACTGTTGCCATAGGAGACAGCATTACTAATGGAGCTGTGGTGTCTGGCTAGATACCTTTCCGTCATGGCCATCTACCTATAGAAGTCAGAGTCTGCCAATTAACATTGCATCTACTTAAGGGTGTCCTTACCACAACAATCTCCCACCGGTCTGCAAGACAAAGCTTTGTCTTCAAGTAGTGTCTGGCGCTCAATCTACCTTGCATTACACCCACCATGCCCTGTAACCCACTACACAGAAGGATGTCAGCTGTCCTCAACTCTGGAGGTCATCATTAGGCCTCAGGTTTCCCCGGGACTTGGCTACATTTAAATTTTCAAAATGGGGCGCCTTGAGACTGACAAAAAAGGTTGAGAAACACTGCTTTAGCTTTACTTTCAGGTAAAACAAGGTGAACAAAAACCCAAAAGATTAGCAATTACCACAATGTTTCAACAATCAGCAAAATTAGGTTTACCCCATCTTCTGGTGGTACATGGGGAACAATTAGAACTATCAGATATTAAAGGAAAGTCTCCAGGAGGACAGAAAGGGCAAACTTGTTCAAGATTTTGTAACCTACGATTTAGAATTTTTTTTTATTTATTTTTTAACTTGGTACAAATAGTGCAACTCCATAAGATTGATTTACTAAAACTGGAGTGTGCGAAATCTGGTGCAGGGAACCAATCAGCTTCCAGGTTTTAGCCTCAAATTCTAATTGAACAAAACTGAAGTTAGGTGATTGGCTACCATGCAGAGCTGCACCAGATTCTTAGTGCTCCAGTTGTAGTAAAGCTCCCCCCCATTGTAATCTTGTATTTGTCAGCTCCAGTTTTGTATCTAGAGAGGGTTTCATTTTGATTCGTTTTACAAATACACACGTGCATATATGGAAGGAGTGCCAGACAAAAAAAAAAATTTATATATATATATATATATATATATATATATATATATATATATATATATATATATAATAAAATACACCTTATCACAATCCCAGAGCTTCTTGGATAGGAGTTAAGGTAGAGGGGGCAAAACCCCATTTGAAAAACCCACTGGCTTAGGTTGGCTGTAGACCTGTAAGGTTAGTTTTGAATTGAAGCGGCCAAATGTTTGTTATTCGGATGCATCCGAATTACAATAAAAAATCCGAAACCATGGACAAAATGCGAATTTAATTTTCCAAAGCGGAAAAAAAAAAAAAAAAAAAAAAAATAGAATAAAATGGAGTAGGAAAGAATAGAAAATATAATAGAGGCACAGAACACAAAGCAAAAATGTAGGTGTTAGAATAGAAATAAAATATAAAAGGAATAGAATAATCTTCTGGAATTTGAAGAGAATATAAAATCTAACCATTTCCCAAATTTTTTGAAACAAACAAAAAAAAAACAGAAAATAGAATGGAATCTGAAATTTGAAGTGAATTCGAATACAAGGCATATTTCAAAACAGATTAGAACAAAATGCCAGAGACATTTATGCAAATAAGGAATCACATTTTTTTCCATTCTGCACATGTCTAGTTGGCTGCCAACAGGTAAGGCTATACTAGATTTTTGCAGCTTCATTGGAAGGCAGCCAGTTCTACAGTAGTTGTAGCTCTGGGTCATAACCTCTTTGGGAGGCAATCTGCCACTTTCAGGTGAAGTGGTTTCCCCAAATCCATTGGGCAAAGTTCAGGTGTCATTTTAGGCATGCCCCCCCCCCCCCAACTGTATTACTTCTATACCTGAATTCACTGTCTCTTGAGATTATTCTTCTAGGCTTATCTTTCCAGAGGGCATGGACCTCATTCTCATAGACGAGGACCCCACCTACAAACTACAAAAAGGCTTTTGTTAAACAGGTCCTTCAAAAATGGTTGTAGGCTAGTTGAGCCGCGTCAAACAAAAATAAAAGAAACTTACGCTCATTTTTGTGCCACAATCTGTCAGAGAGAAACTGAAAACCACCATTAGGTCCGTCTTACTTGTTGGCTGGCACTGACCGTTCCCCAGAATCACTGTATCCAAGTTGAGACTAGGTTTTGTTAGCAGGGACAGAACCTGAACGGTCATAAAGCCATCTTTCGAGCATTCTGTAGAAGCTGAAGAAATTTTAAAATTATGAATTTAAGTCTAAAACAAATATGCAATATAAAATTGTGAACTTAATATTTTAAAAATATAAAAGTCAAATATTTTAAACAAAGTTGCCACGTATGCGATTGTTCACCCAACTCACTAGGATGCGGTACATGGCAGTCAGAGCACAGTCCAGTAAGCCTCACCGGCACACTAAAATCGTCCACCGCAAAGACCAGAGTGAAAGGTGGCAAGCAGAAAGTTATATTATTAACAGTCTAAGAGAAAAAAATAAAATATATGAGTATTTAGGTGGCCACTCTTTAAGCGTGTGTGTTTAACACTAGTGTTGCACTTCTGCTGAAAAAGTTTACCTTTAGCTTATCCTTCCAGATTGTCATTTGGGTTCCACTGCTGGTGTCAACGGTCAAGCCTTGCTTCTGGAGCTCAGCCATACTACTCGGTATTGGAATGTGTACATTGTTAAAGTTAATAGCCTGTAGATCACCATAAAACGGAGGAACAGAGATCTCCATATGGGTGCCATTGCATGGGAAAGGCCCTGCAAGTACAAGTGACATACATTAGACAAGACTGGAAATGAAATGTCAACACGGTACCACCTACTTCATAGGACAGTTTAAAGAGAAACTTTACACAACATGAAGAAACAAAAATGTTTGAGGAATACACCTCCCACAATAATTAGGCTACAAACATTGCTTACATGTGCTGTAAATTGCCTACAGCATTGCTCCCGTTTCTTCTTGCAGGAGGCTGCCATTTTGCCGAAGCCTGGAGGCCCTGAACAGCAGTAAATCAAGGGGGGGGGGGGGGACTAAACCCATTGATTTCATGGTTTCAAAAGAGAAAAAAAAATAAGTTGCATTCCTGGAATTGCTAACAGTTTGGTTAAGGACACAAGCAAATGTGACTGTCAAATCAAATAATTGATCACATGTGCAGCACCATGGCAGTTGCAGATTAAACAAAAGCAGCTTCCTTGGCTGTAAAAGGATAAGAGGGGTTTAATTATGCTTTAAAGTGGATGTAAACAAAAAATAAAATTAAGGCTTGCACAGTATAGGATTTCATGTTATCTGTGCCCAGTCTTGCCACAAAGTTAATCCGACTCTGCGCAATCCCCTTACCTTTTTAGTGAGATAAAAACTGACAGAAATAGGAGTCTGTTTCTTCCCCCTTGCTGTGAGTGATGGGCTCATGCATAAGATATGCAAATCACCTGAGAGACATTCTGTGCACTTCAGAGCCCCCTCCAGCTCTTCCAGGATTGGCTGCTCCACACCCAGAGCCGATCCACCCACTATGCAAGATGCATAGGGCCCCGCCGATGTGAGGGGGGCCCCCCCCCCCCCCCAAGGGCGGATCGACTCCGCTTCCCGAGCTTCAATCTCCTCCTCCCCCTCTTGTCACACTGCGGGAGTCGGAAGACTGCTGTGTCTCAGAGCTGACTGAAACCCTTGGCCAGCGCTATGACAAAGATCCCGCCCTCCTCCTAGACCAGCTCGTGTGATAGATAGTGTTCTGTCTATCACACAAGCTGGTCTAGGAGGAGGGTGGGACTTTTGTCCTAGCGTGGTAAAAACATTTCACATTGAGCTCCGTGACAGTGGGAGATGCCTGCTGTGCATAATCCACTGGCACTGACTGGTGAGGCTACATTGATTGCCACAGTAAGACTGCAATGATGGGCACCATTAGGCTGCAATGATGGGCACAGTAAGGCTGCAATGATTAACACGGTGAGGCTGCAATGATGGGCACAGTGAGGTGGCAATTAACACGGTGAGGCTGCAATGATTAGCACGGTGAGGATTTAAGTAAGGCTCTCTGGGGACCCTGACGTAAGGAGGGGGCTCTCTGGGGACCTATGCTCACGGCATCATGGGTCAGGTAGAGGGCCCCTTAGCAGAATTTTGCTTAGGGCCCCAGGGAGGTCAGGATCGGCACTGTCCACACCTCAGCATGATTGGGCATGCTGAAGTCATGTGATGACTTTTCTGGGATTTGACTGGATGCAAGTGATCACAGCAGAAGTTCAGTGTAAGAAATGCAGAGGAGAAAATGCATGTTGACTTGTGTTGAAGGGGAGTGTAGAGGTGGGTGGGGAGTCTAATGACATCATGACTCCACCCACTGAGCAGAGAGATGACCTTTATGTCCTTTTACCGTCAAAAAAGCAAGCAAATTTGTGGCCCAGTAGTCTTAACCAAGCTGTACTAGCACAGGGGCATTGGACAAGCAAGGGTTTTAAAACATGGGGTTCTAAAGTTCGGTGTGCTATGTAGAACATTAGAGGGACTGGTTTCTGAAACCACAATTCAACAGACCTCCCAACCACACCTTTAGGAGTTGCCCATGCCATGTACCAGTTATGTCCCATCTACTAGCAAGTTCACCTGGTCCATATGACTTTCTTCCCACACAATTAGAGTGAAAGTGCCCAGAACACGCTGCACCCCTTACCCACCACAGAAGTGACACAGTAGCCACATTGCCGAATATCTGCAGGAAGACTTGCCATCACAGGCCCAGACTTGAAAGCAGTGCTCAGCCCCACTCCCCATAATGTCCCTCCATTCTAGAGGGTAGGTGCAAACCAATACTGTCCTCTACATCAGTGGTCATCAACCCTGTCCTCAGGGCCACTAACAGGCCAGGTTTTATGTATTACCTGGGGGAGATGCAGACTAGAATACGGCAATCACTGAGCAGCCAATTATATCACCTGTGATGCATTTCAGAAAGGGAAAAAGTATCCTCATAGTGTGGTACTATGGATACTGAACGAATAATAAAGTGCCACGTCCTGAAACTAGTAATCAAAAAAAGAGGGGGGGGGGACTTTGGACTTTTTAGGCACCAACGACAAGATATAATTTTAACAAAAATTTATAAAAGGAAAAACACATAAACAAAATAAGTTTAAAAACCACATCTTGTCAAAACTTCAATATAGTAAATACGAGCCACACATGTAGCCTAAAGTGTCTAGCCTTAGGGTAGCCTTGTATATGCGTTTTCCTTTTATAAATAAATTTTGTTAAAATTATACCTTGTCGTTGGTGCCTAAAAAGTCCAAAGTCCCCCCCCCCCCCCTCTTTTTTTGTGATGTATTTCAGTTATCTTGAAAACCTGACCTGTTAGTGGGTCTGAGGACAGGGTTGATGACCACTGCTCTACATGCCTTTATGCCAAACCTTGGGCTGCATGCGCCTACCAGGCCACAAGCCTTAGGACTCCATGTGGCCCAGTCACCCTGAACACAACAGTCTCACACACACAGCTCTCAGATGATAGAAAAAATGTAAACTCTGAACTAGAGGGTTGAATGGACAACAAGTTTATCAGATCCTAGAGAGTTTAGAAATGCAATTATAACTATGCAACAAAATTACCTGGAGCACATAGAATTTTCACTGCAATGGTGATTTTAGGGTTGAGCTTTTCCAGAACGATTTCAATGTCTCCAACATAAAGGCTTTGATTTCTGGCCTAGAAAGACAGAGTTGGAGTTAACGAGACAAGTAAATGTCCAGCTGAACCAGTGTTCATCAACAGGGGTGCCGCATCAGCTCGATCCTCCCGTCAGCCCCCTGTGCTATAGGGCAGAGACCACTGTTAACTCCTGTTTACATAGGCGGTAGAGAGCTGTGCCCACACCACCCCCCCCCCCCCCCCCCACTCGCTCAGTACTTTTGCCAGCAAAACAAAGTTGTGCCGGCCGACCGCATCCTACCAACTGGTGAGATCACATCCTACAGACCATGGAGTAAATTTTAGGGCTTGTTCACAAAAATGTGCTGCCTTTTTGCAGACACCTCTGGGCAACATTAATGTCCCCCCCCCCCCCCCCCTCCGCGCATCTATCAACTGCGCCTGCTAAAAATGAATGGTACCGTAGTATCATGTGTTTTGCAAATGTATGTAGCGGTGACACTTTTGCAAGGTGTCCGCTATGTGTAAATTTAGTTATTTTTCTCTCAAGAACAGTAAAGGGGTTCTGAGAGTTAATTATGTAGGTTGACCTTGGCATCAGTTTAGCTGGGCTGTGTTAGGGTTCTGCCTGGTCATGTGTACAGTGAGGTGCACATGACAGGCTTAGAACAAGGCCTGGTTGGATGTTTTGGGTATCAACATTCCCCAGAGCCAATCAGTGGGTGTGTTTGGCCCCGCTGAGGAGTCTGGGGAAGGGTACTTAAGTTGCTGGGGGGGGGGGGGGTCACGTGTTCGGGGTTAGTTTGTGTGGCCAGTGTGCCTGTTCCTGGATCTGGACTGGGATAGCCCTGCGAGGGGTCCTGGTCACAGGAGTGTGTGCCACCCTGCAACATGGTTAGTTTGACTAGCCCCACAGGCCCTTATGGTCTGGGGCAAGGATCCATCTTTTCCCGAGTCTCGGAACCGGCTGGTCTGAGGTGCAGTGAGGGAGGATTCAGACATCTGGGTGCGCTCCCAACTTGGGGCACCGCAGCTTGTACAGGTGACCGGGGGAGGACTCTGAGGGCCAACAAGCTGGCATCCTGAGAAGTGCCTGGTTGTAAAGGACACTAAAGAATCCATGCTTCCCCAATACTGCCAAGGAGACGGATAACGTTCCAGGTACTGAGAAAAGGTTCCCGTTTACTTCTGATTGCTACTTTAACTCAAGGTCAGAGACTGTCAATTCCGAAGCCAAGTGCTGACTGCCATAATCTCTGGCTAGAGATTTGTTCAGCTTTGAAGTGCCCAGCTGCGAGTGGCTGCTCTGGGTTGGCATTAAAGACTTTCACATACTTAGCAGTTCAAGGGGCCTGAGTTTCTTCACCCTTGCCCGCTGTTCCCATATGAGACTGTCTTTTGGATGTTACCCCTGCAAATAAAAACCTTCCTAAAAAAAAGACTTTTATGGCGTCAGCGTCCAAAGTTATTGGGTACTAACCCTGGGAACCCCTAGACCTGGAGGAACAAGCCAAGCGGAGGTAACCGGTAAGCCCAATAGTCAAGGCCGCCCCATCGAGGGTTATGGCCGCTACATAGGAATCCTGCTGGCACCCTTTTGGGTGTTTCACACGCATAGAGCAGCTCAAAAAAAAAAAAAGCGCACCGCGTGGGAACACGCAAGGAGTGCACCTACTGACTGGTGTGCTCCTGGAACTGTGAGCGGTTCTAAAAAGCTACTGTGAAAAAAAAAAAAATTTATATATATATATATATATATATATATATAAATTTGTTACACTGATCTAGACTTACAGACAATATATTATTAATCCCAGAGGCGTTATAGCTGATCTGGATCATAAAGTTCTTAGCGTCACTTGTTAAATTGTATCCATAAGTTCTGGCTGTTGAAACGTTCACTTTTGTTGCCTGGGTTCCGTTGTAGATCACTACCATCCATGTGGATATCGGTGGCACAGAAACAACCTGAAAGATTTGTAAAGTCAACATTAGTTATAGGGTGAAAGCATGAAGTACTTTGGAAGTGGAACCACCTAGTTTGAGAGAATGTGCACGCTGCGGAAAAGTGTGCATCTCAGAAAAGTGTGTCAAGTTAAATTCGTTTCGTCAAGTTAATAGATTCCCCCCCCCCCCCATTTGGACAAACATAGAAAGACCCCCCCCCCCCCCCCCCCCAATTTGGATTAGCTTTGACATTTAATGAACCCTCCCCCCCCCCCACTCTGCCATCCTGAAGGGTCCAATTGAGTGCTTGCAGCTGCCAGTGGGAAGGAGAGGGAAGCCAACAGCACTGCAGGGGTAGGCGGGGGGGGGGGGCATACCGCCCCCCTTGACTCCACCCCTGCCCTGGCCTGGGTAGCAGAGGGAATTTATGATGCACAGGGAGGGTGATCAGTGTTACCAGGGGGGATAGGCAATTACTGAAGTAGTTCCCCTGTATGGCTCTCTGCAGCTGCTGGGAAGGGAGGAGAAGCCATCTTTCAGCTGCTGCAGAGAGCCTTACAGGGAATCAGTTGCAGCAATTGCCCCCCCTGCCCACATCAGATTCACCCAGATGCCTGGGCCCCATAGGAGGACTGGTGGTACCTCCGCTACAGCATTGCATATGGGGGAATGAACATGTCAAGTGGGGTCAGGCACCAACATCTGAAGGGAAATCCTTTGCAGCCTCAGTGTCACTTTTATTGCCAGAATAATTTTTAGAAAAGCTCACTGTTAATGCAGCATCTGTACTTCTGTTCGGGGGGGGCAAAAAAAAGCTACACCCCCACAGTTGGTCTGAACTAGCCCCACCACAAGAACTGATCTCATAAATTTAGATTACTCTTGAATTCCATACCTCATCACTGAAGTCAGGGATAGTCCGTGATATGTTTGCCTGTGGAACAAGGGAGGAAAAAAGAAAATTAAAAAGTCAGATTTGTATACTAGGATTTAAAGAAAAGATCTTCAGATAAGTTCCTCATGCCCAAGAGTTACCATTTAGCAAAATTAGGGCCAAATGCTTCATAAACTGCCAACACCCTTCACCACCATCTTGGTGCTCCAGGGAGAGAAGACCTTTAAGGGGAAGTAAACCCCTCCCATAGTTTTCAGCAAAGGAAGCTGCCACCTTGGTCTCCGTTAAATCTTCAACTGCCATAAATGCTGCATGTGATCCATTAGGACACCAGACAGTAGTTGTGCTCTAAACTGCCAAACCATCCAATGTGACAGTTACATTTCAGGCATGTGTTGGAACTCAAGTTGATGATTTACTTCCGCTTTGTTTCCACCTCTGAAGGCCCTTCGTTCTGAGATCATGTCATCAACTGACAGCCAAACCAACCAGCTACGGTTAACAAGCAATCAAGTTGACCTCCGGAAGGTTTTACTCCCTTCATGACAAGGCCATTTAACACTGCGATACTTTAATTGGCAATTGCAGTCATGCAACACTATTCAAATAGCTTTCTGGTGGTATTTGATCAATTTTTCACAATATAAAAAAAAGGGACATTTTTTTTTTAAAGATTTAGGCCAAAATGTATTCCGCTACTTTAAAAAAAAAATTTAATTTAAAAAAATAATTAATTTGTTTGCATGAAAGTTATAGGATCTGGTATGGATACTGGAATTTGACAGTTCCCCATAAAGGTTTACTGTGCAAAGTAAGGTCTGTTGGCATGGACCACAGGGTGAGTACACGGATTGAAAACTGGCTACGAGTTCAGCATGTAGAGCTAAATGGGGAGGACGTGGAATGGTCCAATGTGAAAAGTGGGGTCCCCAGGGTTCTGTGCTGGGACCAATTTTATTTATTCATAAACGACCTGGGAGGATAGGATAAAAACGGCTTAATCTCAGTATTTGCAGATACCAAGTTAAGCAGGGCAATAATAAATCCTACAGGATGTGGAAACTTTGCAAGAAGATCTGAACAAATGAATGGGGTGGGCAACTACATGGCAAAATGTGGTTTAATGTAGGTAAAATAATGCATTTGGGTGGAAAAAATGAATACAATCAGGGAGGGATGAGCTGGAAATTGAGAGTACATTTTTACAAAAAGTTTTATATTTTTTACACACACACACACACCTCCTTGTTTCCCCTCATTTATATATTTTTAGAATATTAGATATCCAATTAGAATCTAATGCGATACATTTTATTATCTTCCTTATAAAACAGCTTGGTGAATATACAGCCATCTCTAGTATTTTTTTAAATTATCCATGCAAAAATGTTTTGCTCTCTTTGATTGTACTGAAGAGGCTGCAGATGTCTTTTCCATCCATTAGATAACGCATGGGACAGACATATGTGGGGTGGCACAGCCCTGTGTTATTCTCAACGAATTGTTGATAATTTCCGGGAGTGGCCGGTTTTTTGATTGGCTATTGCAGCCTCTTCATGTCCTATATATTGCATATGGTGTACCAAGATGGCAGCACTGATGATGTCCATATGACAAAACGTGCAAGGCGGGACTATACTAGACTTCACTTCCTGATTTTACAGTTTCTTGGACCAGCATGTCTGTGGAACGCACGCGATTCGACCGGTAATCAGAAGTTGATACTGAAGTTTGTTTTTTCTGCTTCATAATTCCAAGGGCTTTGCAGACCCTATGTTTAAGAAATTTTTTTTTTGTTAAATAACCCCATCACAAAGGATCCCTGGTCTTTGGACAACTGCAATCCTGAACAAGTCCCATTTTACTAAGACCACCAGCATGTGTCAACTTACCCTCATGAAGTCCTTATTACACTCAATGACTGGCACATCACTATATGAGTACTCAGAAGCAGAGTCGGCTTGGTTATCATGGCAAGTAATCTTGTAGACTAGATTCTTCAATGGTTTGGTAAAGGAAATGTGAGCAATCTTTCTTCCAGCCTACAAGAGAAGAAAAGGATTTCCATTAAGGCAGCCTTTGGATATGTTTAAGCAAGCTCCCAAAATGTGACTATGCCCGTGTCCTACACCACTATCACCCAGTTAAGACTGAACACAGCTATGCCTGTTCTGAAATGTAAGTCAGTTATGCAAATGCAGCACCACCCATGTCTGCAAATGGGTTAGATCAGAGGTCCTATTGTAATCACCACTCATTGAATATGGGATATTCACCATAGTATGGGCTCTTCAATCTCATCCAGATTCTCAATCTTACCTCATAGCGTATGCATGCACCTGGGATAGTTACAGTTCTGTCATCTGGATGAAGATCACAAGCTTCTACTCTACCTCCACTAGGATCTGCAGAGAAAAAAAAAGTTAGTTAGACTTACCGGTGATGGCATTTCTATGAGCCCCTCAGGACAGCACCTTAGAGAGTAGCTCCACCTCTTCACCAGGAAACACTGCGCAACACCCCTTTAAATTCAGCTGCTTCCACCATGCCATTAGTTGTTACCAAGAACTCCAACATGCTGGAAGATATAAGCAGACAGTTACCAAGCCCAGCAATTGAATGATTTTTTTTGTACAGCGCTGCAACTGTGAACTGAATCGCCTTGAGGCACTTGATCTGACCTGCGTCGATTCCTTCTTAGAAGAGGTGGGTCTTGAGTTTTCTCCTGAAGGCTCGATGGTTCTCTTCCAAGCAGATGCTCGTAGCTAGAGCTTTCCATAGCCGTGGTCCTTGGACTGCAAATCTTCGTTCTCCCTTTGATTTGTAACGGGACTTGGGAATGAGGAGGTTTTGGTTGGTTGGAGGTTGCGATTTATAAACCACATAACCTAGGGAGGGAAGTAGGCTGCTGTCCTGAAAGGCTTGTAGAAATACTGTCACCGGTAAGGCTATCCCTTTGCCTTTCAGGGCAGCACCTTGGAGATAACTGAGAACTTACTTCAGGGTGGGACCACTGCTTGTAAAACCTTCCTGCCAAAAGACTGGTCTGACAGATCCAACCTATAGTGCCTTATAAAAAGGTTGAAAAGCAAAACCACGTGGCAGCCTTGCATATCTGCTCTGGTGATGCCCTGGCCCTCTGCCCACGAAGCTGCCACTGCTTATGTAGAGTGAGGCAATATTCCCTCCGGTTCCAAACCCAAGGACAAGTACGCTTCTTGAATGGCTTGTTTTAGCCACCTTGCTAGGGTACTTTTGGAAGCTTTATTCCTGTAGCGGCCATAACCCTCAATGGGGCGCCTTGAACTTTGGGCTTACCGGTTACCTCCGCTTGGCCTGTTCTTCCATGTCCAGGGGTTCCCAGGGTTAGTACCCAACGACTTGACGCTGACACCATAAAAGTCCTTTAGAAAGGTTTTTATTTGCAGGGGTAACATCCAATAAACACAGTCTCATATAGGAACAGAAGGCAAGGGTGAAGAAACTCAGGCACCTTGAACTGCTGACTATAGGAAGTCTAATGCAAACCCAGAGAGTAGCCACTCGCAGCTGGGCGATGCAAAGCTGAACGTATCTCTAGCCAGAGATTACGGCGGTCAGCACTGGAATTCAGAACTTGCAAAGTCTGACCTTGAATGTAGTTGTCACTGATAGTGAACAGGAACCTCTTAGTACCTGGAACGTTCTGTCTCCTTGGCAGTATTGGGAGAGTGTGGATCCGTTAGTGTCCTTAACAACCCAGAGCGACCAGGCACTTCTTGGGATGCCAGCTTGATAGCCCTCCTCCGAAGAGTCCTCCCCCGGTCGCTTACACGAGCTGCGGTGCCCTTCCAAGTTGAGAGCGCACTCGGACACCTTGAATCCTCCATCAGTTACTGCGCCCCGGACCAGCCGGTGTCGAGACTCAGGAACAGACGGATCCTTGCCCCAGACCAAAGTGGGTCCTGGGGGGGGGGGGTTATTCAACTGGAACATGTTGCAGGGTGGCACACGCTCCCGGCACCCCTCACAGGGCTACCCCGGTCCAGACTCAGGAACAGGCAGCTAGTGCCGAACGAACCCCAAACACGTGACGTCAACATCTTAAGTACCCTTCCCCAGACTCCTCAGCGGGGCCAGATGCACCCACTGATTGGCTCTGGGTGAATGCTGATACCCAAACCATCCAATCAGGCCTGGTTCTTGGCCTGTCGTGTGCACCTAATTGTACACATGACCAGGCAGAACCCTAAACACAGCCCAGCCAAACTGATGCCAAAGTTTAAAAACCTACTCAATTAACCCTCAGAACCGTTTTACTGTTCTGAGGGAAAAAAAAAATAAAAAAATAAAAAATTAAATTTGAACATAGCGGACACCTAGCAAAGGTGTCACCGCTACATTCCCTTTGTAACTTCCTTCCGTTAGGATAAAAAGGATTTTCTAAGAAACTTTGTTACTTCCAAGTACTTTAGGAGGCACCTGCTAACATCTAGAGTATGGAAGGCTTCTTCTCCTAGCCCCAAAAGCATGGGGCAGAAAGTAGGGAGCATGATCACATGAGTGCAAGGAAAAACCAAGACACCTTGGGTAGGAATGCTGGATCTGTTCTCAGCACTATCCTGTCCGGCAGACACCTCATAAGGGGCTCTTTGAAAATGCCTGCAACTTGCCCGATTCTACGTGCCGATGTCATTGCCACCAGGCAAACACCACACTGTCCTTTTTCTGAATCCTTCCATCACCTCTTAATTGTCGTGTCAGAACTTTATGGACAGAAAAAAAATAAAAAAAAAAACGATGAAAACTGTTTAGACTCCTCTAGCCCCTGGTACAATTTTCTCATGCAATGACAGCTGGGCTTTTTCTTGAACTTCCAAAGTGGTATAGAGCGCTTTTAGCAAGTCATCTACCTCTAGCGTTAGTTTGTATCTAGACGTTCACATTTTCTCTCCCCCCTCAGTCAATTGTTGAAGGGGGGGGGGGGGGGAATACTCCTGACTCCCTTTCAACTGGTCTTGAAGTGGTAGGAGGAAGACTGGACTGGGAGCTCTGGCCTTGTTTCTTCATAAGGGAACACTGTCCCTAGGGTCTCTGCCAATTCCTTGCTCACTTAGGAAAAGAGCCTCTTACACTCTTGTGTGGACTCTTCCACTACTAGACCTGCGATGCAAGATCTGCAATGCGGTTTGGCCCATGAGTCCCTTAATGGGTTTTGCATGAAGGGAATTTTCTTCCTGTAGTTCTGTCTTGGTGGGGGATTTCTATAAAGATAGAGAGAAAAAAAAAAAAAAAAAAACCATACCCCTTAGGGTGAGATACTACTGGAACAGAGATAAAACAGTGCCCAAAGCAGACTCTGCGCCCCTAGTCTCTCCATGCTGAGCTGCTAATGAACATGTCACCATAGCAGATAGCTGCAGGCTCCAATCACAAAAAAAAAAAAAAAAAAAAAAAAACACACCCACCACAAACCCAGTGAAAGGAAATTGGTGCCTCTCCTACCTGGGCCTGGCACCTGCCGCCGCCAACAACTGTCTCCGCAATCACGGGCGCCGCTTGTGCGTCCCTTAACTAAAGCTCCTCCAGAGCCTCCTCGCTCAGAAAGTCCTGGCCAGATGACCTGCCCCTTCCTCCTGCATTCCAGCAGCCAGAACCACGTGCTGCTATGCCCCACCAGAAGTCTCTGCCCTCCAAAAATGACATCACAAGCCATCCGGGACTCAGCATCGACATGCCAAGACCTGGCATGGATGCTCTGAGCACACCCGGGGCGGAGGACTACCAGTGGACCCTTACTACTGTGAGCCAGTGAGGGAGGAGTACTGCGAAAACCCCCCCCCCCTCCTTGGAGAGGGCACAGCCCCTCTAGTTCCCCAGCAGTGCTTTTCTACCATGACGGAGGAAACGCCAAAACTGACGGCATGGTGGAAGCAGCTGAATTTAAAGGGGTGTTGTCATGCAGCGTTTCCTGTGAAGAGGTGGAGCTATGCTCTCGCCAAGGTGCCGTCCTGAAAGGCAAAGGGAGAAAAGTTCTTTAGCAAGAATGGCTTCAGCATTAGCAAGTTGTGTTTTCTAGGGTCCCAATGGCCATGGGACCACCGTCTGGAGTCCCAATGGCACTACTGTCTATAAGCAGTGCTTGACGCTTGTTGGCATTGAGACACACACACACAGTTAGCAACATTAGATTCCTACCTACAACATGAAGACTCTTCCAGGATCTCAGGGGAATGCCGTCTGGCTTCGATAACTGGATCCCGTCATCCGAACAAGTAAAAGGACCTACAACAAAATTACAATTTTAATCACACAATGGAGTATAAAACACTTCAGTATTCTACAGCATTATATTTATAGCTAAACATTCAGAATGTACGGGGGGGGGGGGGGGGGGGGGGGTACTTTGGGTCAAACAAACCTGAAAGAATCCTCAAGGACAATGGCCAACACCAAACCATCCTCCCGTTCTAGACTGGCATGCAGCCATTAGGTTTGTTACATTCCATTTCTACCCGGGGACCTTATCCACTGTTGGGGGCAGATGATGCCACCATCTTGGACACTCAGAATGTCATACTAAGGCCAGTTGTTGAGTTGGCCTCCCAGCATGTGTTGAGTGAGGAAACCAGGGTCCTTGGGAGGAGAAACCCCACACAAGCACAGGGAGAACATGAACTCCATGCAGGTCCTGTCCTGGTTGGGACTTGAAGGACCCCAGCAAGGCAGAAAATGCCAATCACCAAGCCACTGGGCTTGAATTGCCAAGCGTAAAACCATTAGACAGTCATCCACAATGCAGTGGTTGTGGCCACACACATTACACTGGACACTCACAGGCCACTTTATTACAGCCCCCCCTTGCTATTAGCGGGTTGGACACCCTTTGGCCTTCATTCTTGGTGGAAGCGATACAACAAGGTGTTGGAAACGTTCCTCAGATTTTGCTCCATAGTGACATAACATCACACAGTTGCTGCAGATTTGTCAGCTGCACATCCATGATGCCAATCTCCCCTTCCACCACATCCCAAAGGTGCTCTATTGGATGAGATGCGATGAGTGTGGAGGCCATTGGAGGACAGTGACCCCATCGTCCAGTGGTGAGATGATTGGAGCTTTGTGACATGGTGCATTATCCTGCTGGGAGCCACTCCTGCACATGGGGATGTGGTGTCTTGCTGTCCTATTGAAGTCTGCCAATTAATATTGCAACTACCTAAAGGGTGTCCTGACCCTAACCCTCTCTCCCAAAGTTCTGTTGAGAAAATAAAATCTCTTTTGCATCCAAGTAGTGTCTGGCGCCCATGAATCTACTGGCATTGCACCCACCATATACAGAAGGTTGTCAGCCATCTCTGGCCCTGGGAGGTTCATCTAAGACTGAAGGAGGCCAGAGACCTCGCTACACCAGTAAAATATCAATCACTGTGTAAAATCCCAGTATAGATCAGTCAACCATGTAAAAAAAAAAAAAAAAAAAAAAAAAAAAAATAGCTCACCTGGGAAGTCCGGCAGCAGCACAGCATCAGAAATCACAAACAATTGGCAGATCAATAAAATTCTGTAAACAAAATAAACATACAATATAAAATAGATGAAGACTTCCAATAGAAAGGCCCCCAGAGAGAAAGACCGGAAATAATTACCGAAAAACAGAGGAAATGAAGCGTCTCCTCCAAGGTGTCAGCCCCCCCAGGCCTCTAAGGGGGTAAAAATCCATATTAATCATAAAAATCGATCAGGAACTCAGCCCCACCAATACACAACTTCCCCAACTAAAGATGGGGGATAAGAGAGGCCAATGCTGAGGAGCCTCTATATAGGAACCACTAATTAGGAGACCACCTGAGCTGAGGGGCGGCTTCCTCCAATGGGACCTTCCCACCCGATCACCTGACACACACCTGAGCAGGTGATGACTATTCATCCAGAGGAGGGGGGAGGGGCATTGATCAATTACACAGCAAGGCAATGCGAACTGATCCGAGTGAGACAGATTTCCTATATAAGAGACGCGTCACACCACATGCAGTCCAGTGCGGGGGGGTTTTTCTGCATCAAAAACGCATGGAAAGTAGGTTGTATGGTTTTCAATGGCATAGTTCACACCAGTGCGTTCCAGTTCCAGTGCGTTCCAGTTCCAGAAAAAGTAGAACATGCTGTATTTTTTTCCTGCACTGGACTGTACTGGAACGCTGTAAAACGCCTCAAAAACGCACATGTCCTTATTAAGGGCCGGTTCACACCACATGCAGTCCAGTGCGTTTTTTTTTCTGCATCAAAAATGCATGGAAAGTAGGTTATATGGTTTTCAATGGCCTAGTTCCCACCAGTGAGGTCAGTTCCAGTTCCAGAAAAAAAAAGTAGAACATTCTGCATTTTTTCTGCACTGGACTGTACTGGAACGCTGTAAAACGCATCAAAAACGCACCAGAATACACCTAAATGCACCAAAAACGCACTGCAACACACTTATCCTTATAGGTTAAGAAAAAAGTGTGGGGGGGGGGAAGGACAAGTGTGTTGCAGGGGGGAAAAATCACTGGACTGCATCAAAAACGCACCAAAAACGCATCATAAACGCACTGAAATGCATCCGGACTGCGTTTTCTATGGTGTGAACTGGCTCTAAATAAGGACATGTGCGTTCCAGTGTGTTTTTGGTGTGTTTAGGGGCGTTCCAGTGTGTTTATGATGCGTTTTTACAGCGTTCCAGTAAAGTCCAGTGCAGGAAATATGCAGCATGTTCTACTTTTTTTCCTGGGACTGGAACGCACTGGTGTGAACTATGCCATTGAAAACCATATAACCTACTTTCCATGCGTTTTTGATGCAGAAAAAAAACCGCACTGGACTTAGGGCCAGTTCACACTATAAAAAGGCAGTCCGGGTGCGTTCCAGATGCTTTTCTGCATGCGTGTTTTTAATGTGTTTTTGGTGCACTCTTGATACGGTCCAGTGCATCCCCCACCTCTTTTTTCTTAACCTTAATTAAGGACATGTGTGTTCCAGTGCATTTTTGGTGCGTTTAAATGTGTTCTGATGCGTTCCAGTAAGTTGTTGGTGCATTTAGGTGTGTTTTAGTGCGTTTTGGTGCATTTATGTTTGTTCCAGTGTGTTTTTGGTGCATTTCAGTGTGTTCTGGTGCGTTCCAATGCGTTTTTGGTGTGTTTAGGTTCATTCCAGTGCATTTTTGGTGCGTTTGGGTGTATTCCAGTGCGTTCCAGTGCATTTTTGGTGCGTTTGGGTGTATTCCAGTGCGTTCCAGAGTGTTTTTGGTGCGTTTAGGTGCGTTCCATTACAGTCCAGTGCAGGGAAAAAATGCAGCGTGTTCTACTTTTTTTTCTGGAACTGCAAGCACTGGTGTGAACTGTGCCAATGAAAACCATATAACCTACTTTCCATGCGTTTTTGATGCAGAAAAAAAACGCACTGGATTGCACGTGGTGTGAACTGGCACTAAGAGCCAGTTCATACCATAAAAACGCAGTCCGGGTGCGTTCCAGATGCTTTTCTGCATGCGCATTTTTGATGCGTTTTTGGTGCATTTTGGATGCAGTCCAGTGCATTTTTCACCTCTTTTTTTCTTAACCTTAATTAAGTGTGTTGCAGTGCGTTGTTTTGGTGCGTTTAAGTGCATTTTGTTGCGTTCCAGTGCGTTTTTGGTGCGTTCCATTATAGTCCAATGCAGGGAAAAAAATGCAGCATGTTCTACTTTTTTTTTTCTGGAACCGGAACACACTGGTGTGAACTATGCAATTGAAAACCATACAACCTACTTTCCATGCCTTTTGAATATATGATTATATGTCACCGGGATTCAACCTTCTTTTTTTTTTTTTATGGCCCCCCGGCTGCGAGTGTAAACCAGGCCCAAGAGCCGAATTGTGTGCAGACTTACAACCAACACAGCAAATGAAATTCAATGGAAATGAAAACACAAACAAAAAAAGTTTTTATTTACTGTTCATGGATTTTCCTATGTCTTGTATTGAACCGTGTGAGGTTATCATTTATTGTAGTATGATGACATCTAGTGGCAGTCTTGGGCCACTGCAGCTTGTTTACTAATGTGGTTTTGGTATCATCCTCTATCCTCCCCCCTCCTGTTTTGTCCAAGAGTTAAGCTGCCTGTGGATGGTGCTGAGTCAGCAGGTGGTCACACTGTTCCATCAGTCTAAGGAGATGTGTCTATTTATTTATTTTAATGGTTAACTTGCCCCCTCCACCATCCTTTTTCTAGACAAGAATGACATGAGTCCTTTTCCTGTAGTCTCCTGGGATACCAATGTCACATATTTTTAGGAAGATGCAGGAGGCTTCCCCGTGGCACCAGTCAAATATTCCTTCATCTGGCAATGCGTCATCAGGGGCCAGCTTCAAGAACGTGGAAAAGAAATTTGAATCCCAATAGCAAGATAAACAAAAATGGTGGTGCTGGATGGGACAGAACACCAAGGAAAGATGGTGGTTCTGGATGGGACAGAACACCAAGGAAAGATGGTGGTTCTGGATGGGACACAACACCAAGGAAAGATGGTGGTGCTGGATGGGATAGAACACCAAGGAAAGATGGTGGTTCTGGATGGGACAGAACACCAAGGAAAGATGGTGGTGCTGGATGGGACAGAACACCAAGGAAAGATGGTGGTTCTGGATGGGACAGAACACCAAGGCAAGATGGTGGTGTTGGATGGGATAGAGCACCAAGGAAAGATGGTGGTTCTGGGTGGGACAGAACACCAAGGAAAGATGGTGGTTCTGGATGGGACAGAACACCAAGGAAAGATGGTGGTGCTGGATGGGACAGAACACCAAGGAAAGATGGTGGTTCTGGATGGGACAGAACACCAAGGAAAGATGGTGGTGCTGGATGGGACACAACACCAAGGAAAGATGGTGGTTCTGGATGGGACACAACACCAAGGAAAGATGGTGGTTCTGGATGTGACAGAACACCAAGGAAAGGTGGTGGTGCTGGATGGGACAGAACACCAAGGAAAGATGGTGGTGCTGGATGGGACAGAACACCAAGGAAAGATGGTGGTGCTGGATGGGACAGAACACCAAGGAAAGATGGTGGTTCTGGATGGGACAGAACACCAAGGAAAGATGGTGGTTCTGGATGGGACAGAACACCAAGGAAAGATGGTGGTGCTGGATGGGACAGAACACCAAGCAAAGATGGTGGTTCTGGATGGGACAGAACACCAAGGAAAGATGGTGGTTCTGGATGGGACAGAACACCAAGGAAAGATGGTGGTGCTGGATGGGACAGAACACCAAGGAAAGATGGTAGTTCTGGATGGGACAGAACACCAAGGAAAGATGGTAGTTCTGGATGGGACAGAACACCAAGGAAAGATGGTGGTGCTGGATGGGACACAACACCAAGGAAAGATGGTGGTTCTGGATGGGACACAACACCAAGGAAAGATGGTGGTTCTGGATGGGACAGAACACCAAGGAAAGATGGTGGTCCTTGATGGGACAGAACACCAAGGAAAGATGGTGGTGCTGGATGGGACAGAACACCAAGGAAAGTTGGTGGTGCTGGATAGGACAGAACACCAAGGGAAAATGGTGGTGCTGGATGGGACAGAACGCCAAGGAAAGATGGTGGTTCTAGATGGGACAGAACACCAAGGAAAGATGGTGGTGCTGGATGGGACAGAATACCAAGGAAAGATGATAGTGCTGGATGGAACACAACACTAAGGCGAGATGGTGGTGCTGGATGGGACAGAATACCAAGGAAAGATGGTGGTGCTGGATTGGACAGAACACCAAGGAAAGATGGTGGTGCTGGATTGGACAGAACACCAAGGAAAGATGGTGGTGCTGGATTTGACAGAACTCCAAGGAAAGATGGTGCTGCTGGATGGGACAGAACACAAAGGAAAGATGGTGGTTCTGGATGGGACAGAACACCAAGGCAAGATGGTGGTGCTGGAAGTGACAGAACACCAAGGAAAGATGGTGGTTCTTGATGGGACAGAACACCAAGGCAAGATGGTGGTGCTGGATGGGACAGAACACCAAGGAAGGATGGTGGTGCTGGATGGGACAGAACACCAAGGTAAAATGGTGGTGCTGGATGGGACAGAACGCCAAGGAAAGATGGTGGTTCTGGATGGGACAGAACACCAAGGAAAGATGGTGGTTCTGGATGGGACAGAACACCAAGGAAAGATGGTGGTGCTGGATGGGACAGAACACCAAGGCAAGATGGTGGTGCTGGAAGTGACAGAACACCAAGGAAAGATGGTGGTTCTTGATGGGACAGAACACCAAGGCAAGATGGTGGTGCTGGATGGGACAGAACAACAAGGAAGGATGGTGGTGCTGGATGGGACAGAACACCAAGGTAAAATGGTGGTGCTGGATGGGACAGAACGCCAAGGAAAGATGGTGGTTCTGGATGGGACAGAACACCAAGGAAAGATGGTGGTTCTGGATGGGACAGAACACCAAGGAAAGATGGTGGTGCTGGATGGGACAGAACACCAAGGAAAGATGGTGGTGCTGGATAGCACAGAACACCAAGGCAAGATGGTGGTTCTGGATGGGACAGAACACCAAGGAAAGATGGTGGTGCTGGATTGGACAGAACACCAAGGAAAGATGGTGGTGCTGGATGGGACAGAACACCAAGGAAAGATGATGGTACTGGATGGAACAGAACACCAAGGAAAGATGGTGGTGCTGGATGGGACAGAACACCAAGGAAAGATGGTGGTGCTGGATAGCACAGAACACCAAGGAAAGATGGTGGTTCTGGATGGGACAAAACACCAAGGAAAGATGGTGGTGCTGGATGGGACAGAACACCAAGGAAAGATGGTGGTGCTGGATAGCACAGAACACCAAGGCAACATGGTGGTTCTGGATGGGACAGAATACCAAGGAAAGATGATGGTGCTGGATGGGACAGAACACCAAGGAAAGATGGTGGTGCTCGATTAGACAGAACACCAAAGCAAGATAGTTTCGCTAGATTGGACAGAACACCAAGGAAAGATGGTGGTGCTGGATGGGACAGAACACCAAGGCAATATGGTGGTGCTGGATGGGACAGAACGCCAAGGAAAGATGGTGGTGCTAGATGGGACAGAACACCAAGGAAAGATGGTGGTGCTGGATGGAACACAACACCAAGGTAAGATGGTGGTTCTGGATGGGACAGAACACCAAGCAAGGATGGTGGTGCTGGATAGGACAGAACAAATAGGCAAGATGGTGGTGCTGGATGGGACAGAACGCCAAGGAAAGATGGTGGTGCTGGATTGGACAGAACACCAAGGAAAGATGGTGGTGCTGGATGGGACAGAACACCAAGGCAAGATGGTGGTGCTGGATGGAACAGAATACCAAGGAAAGATGGTGGTGCTGGATGGGACAGAACACCAAGGAAAGATGGTGGTGCTAGATTGGACAGAACACCAAGGAAAGATGGTGGTGCTGGATTGGACAGAACACCAAGGAAAGATGGTGGTGCTGGATGGGACAGAACACCAAGGCAAGATGGTGGTGCTGGATGGGACAGAACGCCAAGGAAAGATGGTGGTGCTGGATGGGACAGAACACCAAGGAAAGATGGTGGTGCTGGATAGCACAGAACACCAAGGAAAGATGGTGGTTCTGGATGGGACAGAACACCAAGGAAAGATGGTGGTGCTGGATGGGACAGAACACCAAGGAAAGATGGTGGTGCTGGATAGCACAGAACACCAAGGCAAGATGGTGGTTCTGGATGGGACAGAACACCAAGGAAAGATGATGGTGCTGGATGGGACAGAACACCAAAGCAAGATAGTGTCGCTAGATTGAACAGAACACCAAGGAAAGATGGTGATGCTGGATGGGACAGAACACCAAGGGAAGATGGTGGTGCTGGATGGGACAGAACACCAAGGCAATATGGTGGTGCTGGATGGGACAGAACACCAAGCAAGGATGGTGGTGCTGGATAGGACAGAACACATAGGCAAGATGGTGGTGCTGGATGGGACAGAACGCCAAGGAAAGATGGTGGTGCTGGATGGGACAGAACCCCAAGGAAAGATGGTGGTGCTGGATGGGACAGAACACCAAGGCAAGATGGTGGTGCTGGATGGAACAGAATACCAAGGAAAGATGGTGGTGCTGGATGGGACAGAACACCAAGGAAAGATGGTGGTGCTGGATTGGACAGAACACCAAGGAAGGATGGTGGTACTGGATTGGACAGAACACCAAGGAAAGATGGTGGTGCTGGATGGGACAGAACACCAAGGCAAGATGGTGGTGCTGGATGGGACAGAACGCCAAGGAAATATGGTGGTGCTAGATGGGACAGAACACCAAGGCAAGATGGTGGTGCTGGATGGAACACAACACCAAGGAAAGATGGTGGTTTTGGATGGGACAGAACACCAAGCAAGGATGGTGGTGCTGAATAGGACAGAACACTAAGGCAAGATGGTGGTGCTGAATGGGACAGAACACCAAGAAAAGATGGTAGTGCTGGATGGAAAACAACACTAAGGCAAGATGGTGGTGCTGGATGGGACAGAACACCAAGGAAAGATGGTGGTGCTGGATTGGGCAGAACACCAAGGAAAGATGGTGGTGCTGGATTGGGCAGAACACCAAGGAAAGATGGTGGTGCTGGATTGGACAGAACACCAAGGAAAGATGGTGGTGCTGGATGGGACAGAACACCAGGGCAAGATGGTGGTGCTGGATGGGACAGAACGCCAAGGAAATATGGTGGTGCTAGATGGGACAGAACACCAAGGCAAGATGGTGGTGCTGGATGTGACAGAACACCAAGGAAAGATGGTGGTGCTGGATGGGACAGAACACCAAGGAAAGATGATGGTGCTGGATGGAACAGAACACCAAGGCAAGATGGTGGTGCTGGATGGGACAGAACACCAAGGAAAGATAATGGTGCTGGATGGAACAGAACACCAAGGAAAGATGGTGGTGCTGGATTAGACAGAACACCAAGGCAAGATGGTGTCGCTAGATTGGACAGAACACCAAGGCAAGATGATGGCTCTGGATGGGACAGAACACCAAGGAAAGATGATGGTGCTGGTGGATGGGACAGAACACCAAGGAAAGATGGTGGTGCTGGATTAGACAGAATACCAAAGCAAGATAGTGTCGCTAGATTAGACAGAACACCAAGGAAAGATGGTGGTGCTGGATGGGACAGAACACCAAGGGAAGATGGTGGTGCTGGATGGGACAGAACACCAAGGCAATATGGTGGTGCTGGATGGGACAGAACGCCAAAGAAAGATGGTGGTGCTAGATGGGACAGAACACCAAGGCAAGATGGTGGTGCGGGATGGAACACAACACCAAGGTAAGATGGTGGTTCTGGATGGGACAGAACACCAAGCAAGGATGGTGGTGCTGGATAGGACAGAACACATAGGCAAGATGGTGGTGCTGGATGGGACAGAACGCCAAGGAAAGATGGTGGTGCTGGATGGGACAGAACACCAAGGAAAGATGGTGGTGCTGGATGGGACAGAACACCAAGGAAAGATGGTGGTTCTGGATGGGACAGAACACCAAGGAAAGATGGTGGTGCTGGATGGAACACAACACCAAGGAAAGATGGTGGTTCTGGATGGGACAGAACACCAAGGAAAGATGGTGGTGCTGGTTATCTTTGGTGTCAGTGGGAGGACTAGTGCCCCATCGTTGGTATCGGTTGGGGGCATAGTGCCCCATCATTGGTGTCAATGAGAGGAATTATTCTCTATTGTTGGTGTTAGTGGAAGGAATTGTACCCCCTCTGTTGGTGTCAGTGGGAGGAATAGTTCTAAATCATTGGTGTTAATTGAAGGAATTCTGCCCCATCATTGATGTCAGCGGGAGGAGCTCTGCCCTTTCATTGCTGTCAGTGGGAGGAATAGTTCTCTATTTCTGGTGTCAGTGGGAGGCATAGTGACCCATTGTTGCTGTCAATGGAAGGAATGATGCCCCATTGTTGGTGTCCGTGGAAGGAATAGTCCCCCATCATTGGTGTCAGTGGGAGGAATATTTCAAAATCATTGGTGTCAATGGAAGGAATTCTGCCCCATCATTGATGTCAGTTGGTGGAACTCTGCCCTTTCAATGGTGTCAGTGGGAGGAATAGTGCCCCATCATTGGTGTCAGTGGGAGGAATAGTGCCTTATTGTTGGTGTCAGTGGGAGGCATAGTGACCCATTGTTGATATCAATGGAAGGAATTATGCCCCATTCTTGGTGTCCGTGGAAGGAAGAGTGCCCCATCATTGGTGTTAGTTGGAGCAATTGTGCCCTTTTGAAAGGTGTCAGTTGAAGGAACAATGCCTCATTGTTGGTGTCAGTGGATGGAATGGTGCCCCAGGGGCTGGATAAAGGCAAGCAAATGGCTGCAGTTGCAGACTGCACTGCTGCCTTACAGCACTAGATTCCCTGATTCAAATCCCAACCAAGAGACTATCTGCATGGAGTTTGCATGTTCTTCTTGTGCTTATATGGGTATCCTCCAGGTAATCTGGATTCCTCTCACAAACCAAAGACAGAAGAGCAGGGACTGAAGTGAATGTCCCCAGTATGTAAAGAGCTGCACTGGACAAAACTTTCTGAAAACAGAGAATTTGACAACTGCGTCAACTTAATCCCTCTCTGGCCAGTCTCTACTCTGCTCTGCAAACGCTCCAGCGGATAGAGTGCCAATATGGGGCAGATATACACACAAGTTGTAGGAGAATTACAGGTTCAGGTCTGGCCACTAAAGTAGAAGCTATTGGGATTTGAAGTATATCTTACCTCTTTTGCATTGCAGGTCAGTGACCAGACCTAAACTTTGTAGCTCTCCTACAACTTGTGTCTATCTGCCCCATCTTGGCATTATATCCATTTGAGCAGTTGCAGTTTGCAGAGCAGAGTAGGGACTGGCCAGAGAGGGACTACTTTTGTATAAAAATACATTTTCTATGGATTTGTTGGTGAATATGTGGAATGCCTAAAAAGTCCCACCCAGACCTATCTCTTTGTCTTGTTTTGTAATGTTGCTGTGCCTTATCTTATCCAAGACACTTCTTAAAGCGGTTCTGCACCCTTTTCATTTAGTAAATCTCTTTGCCTTCCAAATCAGGCAAAGAGTACTAAATGAAATGTTTTTTTTTTTTTTTTTTTTTTTACTTACCTTGTAATTGAAGACTTCCGGTCTTCTCCCTCTGCGGCGGCGGGCGGGGTCTTGCGTCGATCGTCGTCACGGCGCACTGTCTCCTGGGATCTGGTGTCATTGATCCCAGGAGTCAGTGCGGGCATCTTCCGAAATCTCGCGAGATTTCGGCCACATCTTCCGAAATCTCCCGAGATTTCGGCCGCATCTGCCGAAATCTCGTGAGATCTCGGCAGATGAGCCGTTACTGCGCACGCGCGAGTAACGGCAGTGCATGCTGGGCCATCTAAAGTCCCTGTGGGTGTTTCACATGCCCACAGGCAAGATGGCCCCCAGCACTAAAGAAGAAGACGAGGAACTTCATCGGACGAAAACCGGCGGCGATCGAGATGGAAGATGGAACAGGTGAGTCCCCTAATAAAGGTAAGCACACTTTATATTACATCCTAAAAAAAAAAATTTTTTTTCAGAGTGCAGAACCGCTTTAAGTTCTGAGTGTCAGGAACTTTCCCCACCATTTATATCCACACAGGTAGGGCTGACACCTCCATCCAATCACTATAGAATGTGTCAAGGCAGATGGTAATTGTGTAAGAGCACTATGCCAGGTGTGAAAACTGTGGAACCACCCTGTTCTAGTTACATAGACCCATCCCTGGTGTTAAAGAGTCTGCGTAGGTGTTGATCCTTCTATTTACATGGCTGAGGTTGTGAATTGTCAAATAGTCGCGGTAGAGATGTTTAAATGGTATCATATGTGGAAGACAGATGGTGTTGAAGGAAGTACAATGAGGGTTGCTGTAGTTTAATGTAGATGGAATCTTCCATGCCTCATGTGAACCAGTTGTTCAATGTGTACGGGGTCTTGCAAATGGCTGGTAATGGTGCCAAGAGCACAAGTCCCATCCCCGCTTCTTCTTGCTACCAGAACAACAGACTTCTTAATTGAGGGTTTAGCCCTCTGCCATCTTGTGCCCATCTCCTTGCCAGAGGCCTTCTCACAACATCTCTGGCTATTGACTCTTATATGTCAAGGAAGGAATGTCCACACAAAAAGTTAGGATTGCTGCACTTTACTGATGTTACTCCAAGACGAGATTTACAGCCACATCATATAGACATACTATCTGTGGTCATGTGACAGCATTTTGCCAATCAACTATAGTGGACGATCCGCAGCAGTCACATGTGAAAGCAGCATACGGTACATTTTACTAAGCCGCCTTTCCCACTTAGTCTCTCTCCTCCTGGGGTTATTAGTACTCACTCAGAGGGTCTTGGTTTGCCTCAGGCTATCTTTATTCAGCTCACTGCTCCTTCCAAGTAGCCTTCCTGAGACTGGATCACTGCCGTTCACCCCTGGCTTGTGTACACTTCTCCCAGGTGCTCCTAGGGCATGGGTGCTCAACCTGTGGCCCTACAGCTGTTGAGGAACTACAAGTCCCATCATGCTTTGAAAGTCATGCTTGTAACTGTCAGCCTTGCAATGCCTCATGGGACTTGTAGTTCTGTAACTGCCAGAGGGCCACAGGTTGAACACCCATGTCCCAGGGGTTAGCCTCCCTCTAGGGAACACTTGGCCTGGCCTAAAAGTCCTTTTTCGACCCACTCTAGCCTTCTCCACCATAAGAATCAGGATGTCTACAACCAGATCTTATGGGTACAGGTCTACTTCTCCCTGTCTTTCAGCCCTGTCCAGGGCCTCCAATAGCTGACTACATCTGATGAATAATGGAGTCTCTGGCACCTCTGCCCCAACTGCACTAGGGCTCCTTCCAGCCTGGTTTATATGTGGGTACTAACTTCACCCATTACATCACTACAGGAGGGCTTCTAACTAAAAGGGAGCTAGCACTTGATTACACCATTCTCGGTAACCAGACACTATTCTGGAACAGAGCCACCTAGTGGCAAACTAGCTAACTACACTTTCTTACATCTGGGTCAAGGCTCCACAATTTTCCTATACTGTTAAGACCCCTTTCACACGTTATTTTACTGCGATTTTGCGGCCGCAATTTTGATGCGATTTCAGGGAATGCATGTGTAAACTTGAGGTCTATGGACCCTATGAGATATAATGTTGGTGTGACAGGTTCTCTTATTTTGAGACATCAAGGGTCTGGTAGACACTCACCTGCCCACCATTGAAGCAAATGGAGGGCAGATCAAACTCCATTAGCTTCTTCCCCGGCCAAAAGTCGCCTATGAGACATAATGTTTGTGTGATAGGTTCTCTTTTATTGAGACATCAGGGGTCTAGCAGACCCCTGATGTCTCACCTGCCCACCATTGAAGCAAATGGAGGGCAGAACGCACTCCATTAGCTTCTTCCCCGGCCAAAAGTCCCCCTATGTGACATAATGTTTGTGTGATAGGTTCTCTTTTATTGAGACATCAGGGGTCTAGCAGACCACTGATGTCTCACCTACCCATCATTGAAGCGATTGGAGGGCAGATCACACTCCATTAGCTTCTTCCCCGGCCAAAAGTCCCCCTATGCAACATAATGTTTGTGTGATAGGTTCTCTTTCATTGAGATATTAGAGGTCTAGCATACCCCTGATGTCTCACCTGCCCACCATTGAAGCGAATAGAGAGCGAATCGCACTCCATTCGCTTCTATCCTGGCCAAAAGTCCCCTATGTGACATAATGTTTGTGTCACCAGTTCTCTTTTATTGAGACATCAGGGGTCTAGCAGACCCCTGATGTCTCACCTGCCCACCATTGAAGCGAATGGAGGGCAGATCATACTCCATTAGCTTCTTCCCCGGCCAAAAATCCCCTATGTGACATAATGTTTGCGTGATAGGTTCTCTTTTATTGAGACATCAGGGGTCTAGCAGACCCCTGATGTCACACCTGCCCACCATTGAAGCGAATGGAGGGCAGATCGCACTCCATTAGCTTCTTCCCCGGCCCAAAGTTCCCTGTGTCACATACTGTTTGTGTGATAGGTTCTCTTTTATTGAGACATCAGGGGTCTAGCAGACCCTTGATGTCACACCTGCCCAACATGGAAGTGAATAGAGGGCAGATCGCACTCCATTAGCTTCTTCCCCGGCCCAAAGTCCCCTATGTCACATACTGTTTGTGTGATAGGTTCTCTTTTATTGAGACATCAGGGGTCTAGCAGACCCTTGATGTCACACCTGCCCAACATTGAAGTGAATGGAGGGCAGATCGCACTCCATTAGCTTCTTCCCCGGCCCAAAGTCCCCTATGTCACATACTGTTTGTGTGATAGGTTCTCTTTTATTAAGACATCAGGGGTCTAGAAGACCCCTAATGTCTCACCTGCCCACCATTGAAGCGAATGGAGGGCAGATCGCACTCCATTAGCTTCTTCCCCAGCCAAAACTCCCCCTATGTGACATAATGTTTGTGTGATAGGTTCTCTTTTATTGAGACATCAGGGGTCTAGCATACCCCTGATGTCTCACCTGCCCACCACTGAAGCAAATGGAGGGCAGATTATACTTCATTAGCTTCTTCCCCAGCCAAAAGTCCCCAATGTGACATAATGTTTGTGTGATAGGTTCAATGGTGGGCAGGTGAGACATCAGTGGTCTCCATTAGCTTCTTCACTGGCCCAAAGTCCCCTATGTCACATAATGTTTGTGTGATAGGTTCTCTTTTATTGAGACATTAGGGGTCTAGCAGACCCCTGATGTCTCACCTGCTCACCAATGAAGCGAGTGGAGAGCAGATCGCACTCCATTCGCTTCTATCCTGGCCAAAAGTCTCCTATGTGACATAATGTTTGTGTGATAGATTCTCTTTTATTGAGACATTAGGGGTCTAGCAGACACCTGATCTCTCACCTGCCCACCATTGAAGCGAATGGAGGGCAGATTATACTCCATTAGCTTCTTCCCCGGCCAAAAGTCCCCTATGTGACATAATGTTTGTGTGATAGGTTCTCTTTTATTGAGATATTAGGGGTCTAGCAGACCCCTGATGTCTCACCTGCCCACCACTGAAGCGAATGGAGGGCAGATTATACTTCATTAGCTTCTTCCCCAGCCAAAAGTCCCCTATGTGACATAATGTTTGTGTGATAGGTCCAATGGTGGGCAGGTGAGACATCAGTGGCCTCCATTAGCTTCTTCATTGGCCCAAAGTCCCCTATGTCACATAATTTTTGTGTGATAGGTTCTCTTTTATTGAGACATTAGGGGTCTAGCAGACCCCTGATGTCTCACCTGCTCACCATTGAAGCGAGTGGAGAGCAGATCGCACTCCATTCGCTTCTATCCTGGCCAAAAGTCTCCTATGTGACATAATGTTTGTGTCACAGGTTCTCTTTTATTGAGACTTTAGGGGTCTAGCAGACCCCTGATGTCTCACCTGCCCACCATTGAAGCGAATGGAGGGCAGATTGCACTCCATTTGCTTCTTCCACGGTCAAAAGTCCCCTATGTGGCATAATGTTTGTGTGATAGGTTCTCTTTTATTGAGACATTAGGGGTCTAGCAGACCCCTGATGTCACACCTGCCCACCATTGAAGCGAATGGAGGGCAGATCGCACTCCATTAGCTTCTTCCCCAGCCAAAACTCCCCCTATGTGACATAATGTTTGTGTGATAGGTTCTCTTTTATTGAGACATTAGGGGTCTAGCAGACCCCTGATGTCACACCTGCCCACCATTGAAGCGAATGGAGGGCAGATCGCACTCCATTAGCTTCTTCCCCAGCCAAAACTCCCCCTATGTGACATAATGTTTGTGTGATAGGTTCTCTTTTATTGAGACATCAGGGGTCTAGCATACCCCTGATGTCTCACCTGCCCACCACTGAAGCAAATGGAGGGCAGATTATACTTCATTAGCTTCTTCCCTAGCCAAAAGTCCCCAATGTGACATAATGTTTGTGTGATAGGTTCAATGGTGGGCAGGTGAGACATCAGTGGTCTCCATTAGCTTCTTCACTGGCCCAAAGTCCCCTATGTCACATAATGTGTGTGTGATAGGTTCTCTTTTATTGAGACATTAGGGGTCTAGCAGACCCCTGATGTCTCACCTGCTCACCAATGAAGCGAGTGGAGAGCAGATCGCACTCCATTCACTTCTATCCTGGCCAAAAGTCTCCTATGTGACATAATGTTTGTGTGATAGGTTCTCTTTTATTGAGACATTAGGGGTCTAGCAGACACCTGATCTCTCACCTGCCCACCATTGAAGCGAATGGAGGGCAGATTATACTCCATTAGCTTCTTCCCCGGCCAAAAGTCCCCTATGTGACATAATGTTTGTGTGATAGGTTCTCTTTTATTGAGACATAAGGGGTCTAGCAGACCCCTGATGTCTCGCCTGCCCACCATTGAAGCGAGTGGAGAGCAGATCGCACTCCATTCGCTTCTATCCTGGCCAAAAGTCTCCTATGTGACATAATGTTTGTGTCACAGGTTCTCTTTTATTGAGACTTTAGGGGTCTAGCAGACCCCTGATGTCTCACCTGCCCACCATTGAAGCGAATGGAGGGCAGATTGCACTCCATTTGCTTCTTCCCCGGTCAAAAGTCCCCTATGTGGCATAATGTTCGTGTGATAGGTTCTCTTTTATTGAGACATCAGGGGTCTAGCAGACCCCTGATGTCACACCTGCCCACCATTGAAGCGAATGGGGGGGGAGATCGCACTCTATTCGCTTCTTCCCTGGCCCAAAGTCCCCTATGTCACATACAGTTTGTGTGATACTGTTGGCTTGGAATACGAATGATGGTCACCAGCAGTTAGAAAGGATATTGCCCAGAAAATAAAAAGAAGAACTCCATAGTGTTAGGCGTGGCGATCAGTGGTGCGGTGTGTCAGTCTGACACACCGCTACACCAATCTTGGTAAAGAGCCTCTGATGGAGGCTCTTTACCACGTGATCAGCTGTGTCAAATCATGGCTGATCACAATATAACCAGGAAGAGCCCCTTATCGGCTTTTCCTCACTCGCGTCTGACAGAAGCGAGTAGTGGAGAGCCGATCGGCGTCTCTCCTGACAGGGGGGGGTCTGTGCTGATTGTTTATCAGCGCAGCCCCCCTGCGGATGCCCACACTGGACCACCAGGGATGGCAATAAAGGGCGCCCACCAGGTACACCACCCTAGAACACCAGGGATATGCCAATCAGTGCCCATTGATAATGCCTGCCAATGCTAGTGCCATCAGTTATGCCTATTAGTGCAATCTATCAGTGCCAGCCATCAGTGCTGCCTTTCAGTGCCCATCAGTGCCCCCTATCAGTGCCAGTGCCACCCATAAGTGACACCCATAAGTACCCATCAGTGCAGCCTTTCAGTGCCCATCAGTGTCATCTATCAGTGCCACCTATGAGTGCCTATCAGTGCCGACCGCGTGCACGAGCGCCAGCACAGGGATTTGTGTGTGTAAATATACAAATCCCTGTGCTGTCAGAGGAGAGGAGACATGTCGTTTGTTCCTACTAAGTAGGAAAAATGATATGGCTCCTCTCCTAGTCAATCCTATCCCCACACAGTTGGAACACGCTGAGGGAACACACATTTAACCCCTCGATCGCCCCCTAGTGTTAACCCCTTCACTGCCTGTGACATTTTTTACAGTAATCAGTGCATTTTTATAGCACTGATCAGTGTTGGTCATCTTACTTTAAAAAAGTAATTAGTTAAGTTACAAATTACTTCTCCCAAAAAGTAATTGCGTTAGTAACTCAGTTACTACATTGGAAAAGTAATTAGTTACGCAGCAAAGTAACTGACTTTTTTTTTTAATATTCTAGTATTCTAGTATTAGTATTCTAGTATTACCATAAGCAAGGGGCGCATTTATTATTATTGTTATATATCGTGTAACCAAGGGGCTGCTCTATTATTACTGTAACCAAGGGGCAGATCTGTTATAGCGTGTAAGCAAGGGGCGGGTCTATTATTATTATATCGTGTAAGGGGCGGATGGCTGCAGAAGAGGGCGAAATTGTTAAATTAATGGGCAGAGCACAATATATAACAATAATAATAAATGCGCCCCTTGGTTACAGTAATACTAGACCCGCCCCTTACTTACACAATAGACGCCCCTTGCAGAGTAGCACGGGCATCGGGAGTGTGCGGCATCGCCTCGTACAATTACATGTTAACTGCGTCGGCGCGGTGTAGAGTTCACTTGTAGAGCTGTTTAGGTTCGGCAATTTTCGTAAGCTCCGTAGTCCTTCGTACTGCGCAAGCGCTGCGCCTGCGCAGTACAGGGGGGTCCTTATCCGGCGGGGGGAACTTATTCGGCAGGACACTGGAATTACACTACTGCCATCTAGTGGTGGTAGATGTAATTGCGTTAACGCCACCCAAGTAATGGGAACGGCGTTACCATGAGGGGAAGAGTAATCAGTTAGATACTCGTTACCCTCTAAAGTAACTGCGTTAAGTAACTCCGTTTATTTTAACTCAGTTACTTACATCACTGCTGATCACCGTATAAATGCCAATGGTCCAAAAAAAGTGTCAAAAGTTTCCGATCTGTTTATCGCAATGTCGCACTACCGCTAAAAATAGCAGATCACCGCCATTACTAGTAAAAAAAAAAAGAAAAAATAATATAAATAAAAAATGCCATAAAAATGCAATAAATCTTTCCCATAGTTTGACGCTATAACTTTTGCGCAAACCAATCAATATACGCTTATTGCGATTTTTTTTTACCAAAAATATGTAGAAGAATATATATTTGCCTAAACTGATAAAGAAATTAGTTTTTAAAAAAAAAACTTTGGGGGATATTTATTACAGCAAAAAGTAAAAAAAAATATATATATTTTTTTTAACCGGTTCCCGACCAACGCACGACAATGTATGTCGGCAGAATGGCACGGACAGGCATAAGGGCTTACAGGTACGTCCCTTTAAGAATGCCGCTGTGCAATCGCGTGCGAGCGCCGATCGGGACCCCCATGAGTCCAGTCACGGGTCCCATGTACACGGGTCCCATGTGCCTAGCAACAAGTGACACTGATCTCTGCTCCCTGTGATTGGAGCGGAGATCAGTGTTTTCACTAACAGACAGCCACGTCCCCCACAGTTAGTAACACGCCCCTAGGAACACTTAACCCCTACACTGCCACCTCCTGGTTAACCCCTTCACTATTAGTGTCATTTATACAGGAATCAATGCATTTAAATAGCACTGATCGCTGTATTAATGACAATGGTCCCAAAAATGTGTCAAAAATGTCTTATGTATCTGCCATAATGTCCCAGTCACAATAAAAATTGCTGATCGCCGCCATTACTAGTAAAAAAAAATTATTAATAAAAATGCTATAAAACTATCCCCTATTTTGTAAACGCTATAACTTTTGCGCAAACCAATCAATAATCGCTTATTGTGATTGTGAAGAATACGTATCGGCCTAAACTGAGGAAAAAGTTTTTTTAGATATTTTTGGGGATATTTATTATTGGAAAAAAGTAAAAAATATTGCGTATTTTTCAAAATTGTCGCTTTTTTTTGTTTATAGTGCAAAAAATAAAAGTCGCAGAGGTGATCAAAGACCACCAAAAGAAATCTCTATTTGTGGGAAAAAAAGGACGTAAATTTTGTTTGGGAGCCACGTCGCACGACCGCGCAATTGTCAGTTAAAGCGACGCAGTGCCGAATCGCATAAAGTGCTCTGGTCTTAAGCCAGCAAAATGGTCCGTTCTGAAAGTGGTTAAATTGTCGCTCTTTTTTTTTGTTTATAGCGCAAAAAATAAAAACCTGCAGAGGTGATTAAATACCACCAAAAGAAAGCTCTATTTGTGGGGAAAAAAAGGAAGCAAATTTTGTTTGGGTACAACATTGCACGACCGCGCAATTGTCAGTTAAAGCGACGCAGTGCCGAATTGTAAAAAGTGCTCTGGTCAGGAAGGGGTAAAATCTTCCGGGGCTGAAGCGGTTAAGATGAATATGGATTACAGTATACAGCACAAAAAAGTTGAAAAGACTGTAGCTAGACATTGGTCTAAATAAATTAAGACATAAAACATTCAGAAAAAGGAACAATAAATGTAAATATTGCACAGCTTTATTAAATCCAGTCTTATTAACAATGTAAATCCATCAGCACCAACAAACACCCCGCAGAGCTACAATCGGGATTTGAGGTATCAACACTGTTTGTAAAATATAATCTTATTATAAAACTGTATAAGGGGTTAGAAACAATAAATACATATATAAAATCTCTGTAAATTTTTATGATTAGCATATTGTACTGTACTGTATATAAAAATGCGTTTTAGAAAATAAAAATATTCTGTAGTAACATCTTTTATTATTTACATTATCAATATTAAAGCTACTTTGTCCCTCAGATAAATCTATACAATGAAGGGCTCCCTGCAGAGAAGATATGGAATATCCACCCATCTCTACAGAAACCTCCGGCTGAAGATCCTGCAGAATCGGACACTTTCCTGGTCCCCTGCTGTGTGATGTGGTTTCTCGCTTCAGCCCCCCCTACAGCACTACAGGATACCGTAATGATGGAGACGACGTCTTTTGATGACGAAACGCGCGTCGGGAGGTGGACGTACTGGCGTCATCGCGCATCTCAGTGACAGGCGTTCGCTTGTTGGCCGGCCGTTCGTTTTATACATGTCTGTTTTTATCATCTTAAATGTAAGTGTGCTACTTTTTTCATATTAAATCCACTGTGGTTCAGTCTACACTATGGAGTTCTTCTTTTTATTTTCTGGGCAATATCCTCTCTAACTTCTGGTGACCGTCATTCATATCCAAAGCCATTGATGCATGGTTCAGGCGTCTTTCTCATGCTCTTCAGCTTCCTTGAGGAAAAGGCCCTGGCTGGGTATTAGCCGCAGGCTCCCCTATAGCTTGCCTCTGGTAAGCGCATATGTTTTTCGCGTGGTGGTGGTGCACTGTCGTTACCAGGTGGTTCTATCAGCACTTCTATCAGTATTTTTCACCAACCGTCACAGTTTTATTTCATCATTGATTATTGGACAATTTTTCATCATAATAATTTTTCTTGCTTTGGACTTTCTTTCACTGATTTTTTGATTTTCAATATTTTTTTTTTTTAGCGCTGCCCATTTATTGTTTATTGAGTAATGATGGAGGGACTGAGGGACTGAACCATTGGAAGCAGAGGGGGAGACCAGGAAATCGACACACCCGGAAGTGTCAGATTCTGCGGGAATCTTCAGCCGATGGTTTTCGCTTCGCTTCTGTAGAGATTAGCGGTGCTGGCAGTGGGAACGGTGAGTATTCAGTTCATTCTTTACTTGACAACTAAAGTATTCATTACACAAAGGTATAGACATAATACACAGCACTGTAGAAGACATAAAAAAATGATAAAAAACAAAAACAGATACACGTCTAAAAGCATGAAACAGGAATAAAAGAAGACCTTGTTGCACAAAATGTTCCCTCAAAATCCAAAGAACCGGAGATGTGGAGAAGCAGTGGGGGACATGTTCACCATTTTTGGGTCGTGAACTAACCTATGAAACCAGTGGCAGCTGTGTTTTTTTTTGGGGGGGCAATCAACCCCCCCCCAGGCCCAACTGCCAGCTAACCCCCCGTAGCGTTGCGGCACTAACACCCCCCTCCACCACCCGCTGTTCTTACCGTGGATGCGGGCGGTGAGAGCAGCGGTCGGGGCTGCTGTGGCCATCTTCCAGCGTGGCGGGCTTCGGTGTGTTCCTCTCCGTGTAGCGTCTCCTCTCTGCTCCTCCCGGCGCTAGACATCCAATAGGATCACCTGATGTTTTGGCCAATCGGGAAACGGGTTTCATACCTACTTCTCGATTGGCCAGGAGGAGGATCAGTGTTGCAACAGCGAATGTTCATTCGCTGTTGCCACTCACCTGGGTGGGATCAGAGCGCATCCTCTACGACCCAAGCCCACCCGATTTTGAAGCCTATTAGAGCCCCCGAAGGGTGCCAGACACATAAATAGGGGGCAGCAGTGGTGGCCGTGGATAGATTAATGCTATGCGTGAATCTAACCACTGCACATAGGGGGTGGAGAGGGGAGAGGGGGCGGCGCCCGGACATCCCTAATGGACGGGCCGCCACTGTATGTAACTTTTGGTTGGAGGTGCATCGCATCATTTAGAAATTCACTGACCATGAACTGTCCCTAGACCCAGGGGCGGACTGACAACTCATGGGGCCCCCGGGCAATAGGAGATTATGGGGCCCCCAGGCAATCAGAGATTATGGGGCCACACAGTATACACACACACAGTATACAATCACACAGTATACACATACATGTACACACAGTATACACAGACATGTTTCTATTGGCTGAGAAGGTACTGGAGAGGTGGGGCAGCTATAATCTCTGGATTTTTAGACCAAAAGGATGTCGGTAAGGGACATTTCAGAAACAGATGTAAAAAAAAAACACAGATTTTGACATACTGTCCCTGGTTTTACTGAGGCTGGCAACCCTTATGGGGCCCCCTAGTGGCCCGGGGCCCTCGGGAAGTGCCCGAGTGGCCGAATGGTCAGTCCGCCCCTGCCTAGACCCCACACTTTTTTTGCTGCACCGCCACAATATCCCGCGCTCAGTATACAGACAATCGATCGTACCACTTTTGATCTGTGCAGCAAAAAGATACATTCCATTATTCTGGAAAACACAACAAGCAACCTTCATTGTATCCTGGCTGACCAAAGTACGAGAAATTTATGAAATGGAAGACCCGATGGCAGCAGAGAAGGGCACACTGGACAAATGTGTGAAGAAATGGTTTTAGCTTTGGTTTACATCAGTGCGATTTGTCATGTGATTTGACATGCGCATGGCAAGTCTCACCCCATTTCCGGCAATGCAACGGCTCTTACCGTTGCGACTCAAGTTGCGTTGACTTTAAAAAAGGTCCCTGCACTACTTTTTTTTCCTGATTTTATTGCGACTTGCATTGACTTTTGTTAAATGAAGTCACGCGCCGCAATGAAATCTGAGATCCAAATCGCACTGATTTGTGGCTTTGAAATTGCGCTGTAATTTCAAAGCCGCACTGGTGTGAACCAGAGCTTATTGGCACAACTTTTCCATTTCAGCCAAATACACAGCTCTGGTGGGAGAGACTACCCCAGTCACACAGGTTGGAGAGACCCGATAGTGAGGGGAATAGATACCCCCCACACCTTTCTCCATCTTTTTTTACTTTCTTTTTTTCCTGTTCTCCCTATGTTAGTCTTTACCGGTTCTACCTTGGAAGGCCACTTGGCTTTGGCGATCTATGCTGTAGATCCAGCACAAGTACCTTGCTTCCTCTATGTTAGACGTATGCCGCCTTGGAAGGCCACTTGGCTTTGGCGATCTATGCTGTAGATCCAGTACAAGTACCTTGCTTCCTCTATGTTAGACGTATGCCGCCTTGGAAGGCCACTTGGCTTTGGCGATCTATGCTGTAGATCCAGCACAAGTACCTTGCTTCCTCTATGTTAGACGTATGCCGCCTTGGAAGGCCACTTGGCTTTGGCGATCTATGCTGTAGATCCAGCACAAGTACCTTGCTTCCTCTATGTTAGACGTATGCCGGACACTGACCCTTGTAGGAGATAGGATCTTACTTTCTTGAGCATTTATTACTATATAGTTGTTTTGTATTTGTTTGTCATAAATAAAAAAAGTGCCAAGAAAAAGACCTTGTCTGACTGAGCTTACAATCTAAAAGAAGAGTTTGGGGGACTTAGGATACAACCACTTAGGGCTTGTATGGATGTTCAGAAAGGGAATTCTTCCATTGGGGACACCTGTTCTGGGGTCAACTGTCCAAGAGGAGAATTCCACTCACTTTGGAGAGATTTCCGCTCACTTCCCATTGCATCTCCAGGACAAGAAACCTTTTGCCTATCCATATACTTTAATAGCTCAGCAGAAGGAATGGGAGGAAGGTCTGGGGAGTACTTATGTATGAGGTCAGATATCTAGGTGTGGGATGAGTGTTGAAGTGGTTTCAAGGCAAGGCATGGTTACATGAATGTTATTTCTAAGTTGATTAGAAGGCAGGGAAGAGCCTGGCAAAGAGAAGAGGACAAATGATGAGTGGTGGGAATGACGGAGAAGTCTTACAGCAGCAGTCATGATAGACTGAAGAGGTGAGAACATAGTTAGAGGGATATGTTCCAGAATTTGAGATAGGAGGTTTGGCCCACCCCTTGCAGCTATAACAGCTTCAACTCTTCTGGGAAGGCTTTCCACAAGGTTTAGGAGTGCGTTTATGGGAATGTTTGACCATTCTTCCAGAAGCGCATACAAACAAGGTCTATAAAGACATGGATGAGTGAGTTTGGGGTGGAGGACCTGCACAGAGTCCTGACCTCAACACCTTTGGGATGAATTCGAGCGGAGACAGCGAGCCAGGCCTCGTCCAACATCTGTGCCTAACCTCACAAATGTGCTTCTGGAACAATGGTCAAACATCCCCATAGACCAGTGGTTCTTAACCGCAGTCCTCATTACCTCATTACCCCCCACCAGGCCATGTTTGCAGGCTTTCCTTTTATCTTGCACAGGTGCTTTAAATCTAAGTCAATGGCTTGGTATTTTGGACAGCTATTTTATCTAAGGGAAATTCCCAAAACATGGCCTGGTGGGGGGGTAATGAGGACTGAGGTTAAGAACCACTGCCATAGACACACTCCTAAACCTTGTGGACGGCCTTCCCAGAAGAGTTGAAGCTGCTATAGCTGCAAAGGGTGGAGCCAACTCAATATTGAACCCTCCGGACTAAGACTGGGATGTCATTAATGTTCATGTGTGTGTAAAGGCAGGCGTCCCAATACTTTTGGTAATATAGTGTGTGTATGTGTGTGCATATATATATATATATATATATATATATATATATATATATATATATATGTAATATGTATGTAAAGGTTCTCATTCATCCAGGTCATGGTATATATAGTGATAGTTGATCACATTCATCTGTTCTATAATGTTGAAGATGTTTCCTAACTTATCACAGCCACTTCTTCAGTTCTATGTTTTGATGTTACGGAAACCCTTGAAAAATAATACTGTATTTATGGCGAAAATGTAAAATTATATATTTATTTCCACATTGTATTTCAATTATTTTTAGCCTCCTCCTAATAACGCGAATGATCTTGAGGTTTGTAAATGTACTTTGTGAAGATCCCCTCACATTTACTTCCTTGAATTCTGTGACACATAGTCACTGTGCCCTGTTCATAAGCACTGCTGTGTCACACATTTCACAGAGCCCGCCTTCTGAACTACAGAGGTGTTAAGGGGAGGAGTTTCAGGAGGCAGCGTCAGTACAGCAATCATTGCTTGCATTCAGCAAGGTACCATGGGATATGTAGTCCTTATACATGGAGGGGAAGCTGCAAAGCATGCAGGGAATCCAGGAAATTATGAAAAGAGCAGACAGGCAGCGCTCACAACATGAAAGAAGATCTTTCAAGTAATCCTATATTGTATTGTCATAAAAGTGGAATTCCACCCAAAATCTAATGCTAAACCTACTTCCAGACCCATTCTAATGCCCCGTACAATGGAAATTCCGACCACTAAATCCATCCGTTTTTTTTCCGACGGATTTTGTCCGAAACCGGTGTTGCATACACACGGTCGGACAAAGTTGAAAATCCGATCGTTCCGAACGTGCTGACATTCGTGGCATACTACGGAACTACGTAGAGGCTAGTAGCCAATAACTTTGATCTCGTAATTTGATCTGAGCATGCGTGGCACTTTGTCCGTCGGAAATTCCCTACACACGATCGGAAAAAGTCTGATCGGATTTTGTTGTTTGAAGATTTGAGATCCTGCTCAGATTAAGCCCACACACAGGCGGATTTTCCAACAACATGGTCTGATTGGACATTTTCCGTCTGAATTTCTGACCGTGTGTATGGGGGCTTAGACCCCATACACACTATTAGATTTTCTGCAGATTTTTGTCTTCAGATTTACCAGATTGCCCGATTGCATACAAATTGAAACTTTTATGCCGCGTACACACCGCCGGAATTTCCGATGGAAAAAGTCCGATGGGAGCTTTTCATCGGATATTCCGACCATGTGTATGCCCCATCTGACTTTTCTGTCGCCATTTCCGACGGACTTTAGATTGAGAGCCTGTTCTTAATTTTTCAGTCGGAAATGCCAACGGAGTTTTGGACGGTGCAAAGTCCGGCCGTGTGTACGCGCCATTAAAGTTTGACCTCATATTATATGGTTTTGGTAAATCTGAAGACAAAAATCCGCAGAAAATCTAATAGTGTGTACGGGGTCTAATGTACACATGATCAGATTTTCCGACAACAAATGTTGGATGTGAGCTTGTTGGCGGAAAGTCCGACCGTGTGTACGCTCCATCGAACATTTGTTGTCGGACTTTCCGCCAACAAATGTTGGCTAGCAGGTTCTCAAATTTTCCGCCAACAAATGTTTGTTGTCGGACTTTCCGATCGTGTGTACACAAGTCCGTCGGACAAAAGTCCACGCATGCTCTGAGTCAAGTACGAGCCAGAAGGGCTCGGTCTTGTAAAACTAGCGTTCGTAATGGAGATATCACGTACGTCTTGTACGTTCCCACGTTTGTAATTGTTGGCCAACATTTGTGTGACTGTGTGTATGCAAGACAAGTTGGAGCCAACAACCTTCGAACAAAAATCCATGGTTTTGTTGACGGAAAGTCCCATCGTGTGTACGGGGCATTCGTCTAATCAATCTAACCCGGTAAAGAAAAAAATCTCTATACTTACCTATTTTGAAGCTTCTCCAGTCCGGTCTCCAGTGCCAGCTTCTGTGTAGAGAGAGAAAACCGACAATGGTTCTGAAAATGAAGACTTACTATGGGGCATCCGTTGACAGCTGCCTCTGCTCTACACAGAAGTTGGCACTGACAGCTAGGCATGTGCAATTAGTTGCGTTCCGAATTTGTTTTTTAACGAATTTCGACAAATTCGTTAATTTGGAAATATCCGAATTAACGAAAATCCATTTAACTAATTTTTCAGAATATTCGAAAATTTGTAAATTCGTAAATTCGTAATTTGCACATTTGTAAATACGTACATTTGCACATTCATAAATTTGTATATTCGCACATTCGTAAATTCGTACATTTGCAAATTCGTTTATTCATAAATTCGGAAATCTGAATTTATAATTAACTAACAATAACTTAACTATTACTAACTATTAAATTGAAGGTATTGTAATTTCCTTTTTAAATTTGTCTGTTAGTGAACGTAACAAATCCAAATTTATCTTAACTTATAAATTATCCGAAATAACGAATGCCGTATACAAACAAATGGAACGTAATGCATTAATAATAATAAATAACAATAATAATAATAAAAACGTTTTATTATTATTTGTTATTAATTTGTTCCGTTCCATTTTGTTTAGATGCGGCATTCGTTATTTCGGATAATTCGTAACTTCAGATAAATTCGTGTTCACTAACAGCCAAATTTGAAAGGAAATACAATACCTATAATTTAATAGTTAGTCAGTATTTCAGATTTTCTATTTTTTGGGTTTTCGTATTTCCAAATTTTCTAATTTTCTAATTTACAAATGTAAGAATGTACGAATTTTCTAATTTACGAATGTACGAATGAACGAATTTACGCATTACAAATGTACAAATGTTCGAATGTTCGAATTTACGAATGCACGAATGAACGAATTTACTATTTGCGATCATAACGAATGACCCGAAAAAAAAAAAAAAAAAAAAAACGAATGAAACAAAAACGAAAATAAACACACATTTTTTGGCAGTGCACATGTCTACTGACAGCTCAGCCTAAGACCGGACTGGTCAAAATAGGTAAGTATAGTGAATACTATGGTAGGTAATAGGTAAGTAGAGTGATTTCTTTACAGGGTTAGATAGAATAGGCTTAGAATGGGGCTGGAGTAGGTTTAGAGTTGTAGAATTAGATAATAATTGTAGAAAACGATATACTACTACAATCTAGATATTATCTCATCTCTATGCATTAACTTTGTTTAGTCTCTGTAGATTAGTCAGTCTGTTAAAACTATGAGCGCATGCTACTGTTAGTATCACAATGATACATTTAGTTATGAAACCAAACACACGGCTTAAGAATAATCAAATCTTATTTATTTCCCAAAGAAAATAAGATAGCTAACATGTATTAAAAGGGGTTTACAAAATTACATAACATACAGCAAGGCTACAATACAATGATATACTATACAGTTAAAATACAATATAATGGTCTACTTAACACATGTCCTCGTGACTGGCCTCTCGATGGAGAAAGAGAATCAGGTGTGTGTGCAAACCCTTTTTGTCAATCACACCTCAATCACAGCACCTCCCACTGCCCGCCCACCTGCCCAATTGGTAGTCGCCTCCATGTATTCTGATTGTACTGCCAGAAGTGGTCTCTGGGGGGCAGCGTCTGTCCAGAATTGCACTTAATCCAACTGCTGTCTAATCTTGGAACTGCGATCTCCGACAGCCCATAATTAGTCTTTGTGTAGCCCAGCCAGATAGGAGCCGACCATTCATCACGTACAATAGCCCTAGACTCATGACAGTATGAGGTGTAACTGGTTATTCCAGTAAAAGGGGGGGGGGGGGGTGTATCTTGTATTGAATCCAACATATGCCGCTTTGCGCCTCAACAGGCGCATAACACCCTTCTTCCGACCCAGCTCCTATTGAACAGTCCATAACTGTTTCCTCCCTGACATGCGTTTCCAAATCAGTACCCATAGAACAGTCCTTGACTTTCTTAACGCGCTGTGGTTTTCAACCTGTGCAGCAACAGCTCCTATGGAACAGTCCATAATGGTCTTATCGTGTCATGCTTTCCAACACTCTCCGCTTTGCCACTTAGTGATACACCACCATCCTTCTTCAGTGACAGCTTCCATGTCACCCTTCTGTGTCTTTGGTATCTTCAGGACGAGATGCAGTACAGGCAAGGGGTGCTCATTCACTCACCATTCACCATCATACATTCAGGGTAACACATCACCCAGCTTTCCAACACAGAGTCTCGAGGAGGGCCTTTTGCCCATGTTACTAGCCTAAAATACACCTTTATCACACTACACCATAACATAAATCAACCCACTACCATAATATATACATACATACATTTGACCCCTCAACTCGCGTATCCCGCTCCCAACCTCCTATAATTCTTTGCTGAAAATACGGGTCGGGATTAGGCAGGTTTGTTCACAATGGCCTTCCCTACCGCAATTCCAGCACGTCAGTGGTATTTCAGGGCTCTGAGCTGGCAGCAAAGCCTCTACCGTATATGAAGAGACCTTACCGTCAATTCGTCCCTCCACTTGCATAGATAGATGCGAGACCTTCTTATATAAATGTCTAGTCCAACAACACATACCAATTTGAACCAATGACGAAACTGCAGCAATAATGAGTAACACCACAACGGGATGTATCAAATAATTCAAAATGCTGTTGGCCTTACTGGAATGTCCAAATATTACCTCCCACCAAGACCCTCCCACATCATTTTCTAATTGATGCACTACCTCCTTTATTTCATTTTGATTATGGTATATGGCTATAGTAGCATTAGCTCTCTCTTGCTGCAGCATCTTCATAAGGCTCTCATCTTTATCCCAATCTGCTAACCACTCCTGTATCTTCCTTCCCATACCAAGGTTCAGGGCTCTCAGATTAACAGGGAGGTTCTGGTTGACATCCACAGACAGATTGGCAATATGCGGTATCACATACTTCCATTCCTGTGTCTGGATTTCAGAGACATCGCCAAAGGTACACCACGCTCCTCTTGCTATTGTCAGGTTCACAGAACATCCTATCTCCATGACTAATGTTATATTAGTATCCTTTAGGACAAAGAAACAAACTCTCCCATGTCCCAAATAATACCCCGGTGTTCCCTTCCCGGCAATGTTCTCCCCATCCAGTATACAGAGTGACGCATCCTCCCAACATTTCTCCTTTACTACCGTGTATTGGCCTGGCATACAAAGGATGTCATGGTCATGCCTCTGACAGAGGGAAATATCAACCTGCCTCCAGCTCCCATTCTCTCTGATCACATGTGGGTAATTTAGCCTCAGATGCAACAAAGTAGAATCCCCAGTCAGTAAGCCCATTGATATCACCGAATACACAGATTGAGTCTGCACTTCTGTATATGGGATCAACGAGGAAGCGTAACATCTCTCATAATCCAAATTCGTACATCCCATCCAGGCATTTGACCACCAACTTGGATTAGTGTAAGAGATGTGCTTTGGTAAAATCTTACTGAGCTGTGATGCTAATTCATAAGGCCACTTCCCCCCATACAGGGACTGTACAATCAGTTTGATGTTGGTTGATAGTTCCGCCTGTCCCTGAGTGCATGCCAGAGCCCATGACATATTTTTGCCCTGTATCACCACATTATCCACCAACCTCTTAAAATGGCGTATAAAATCTTGAGCTACTTTTACCTGGGTATTTATGTGACGTTGTTGAATATTATCAAGAATGTCATTGATCTCTCTCTGAGCAACAAAGCCCCGTTTACTGTCTGAAGCTATGGCTGAGAGTTTGTTCCTCAGGAGATCGATGTCCACTCCATTAATAACACCCATCCCAGTTCCTATTCCCCCTAATATAGTGCTGAATACATCCCTCCTCTTTCGGTTACTCCTCAGAAATAAGCGTCCTTCATGGACCTCATTCTGTGTCCGCCCATCTCTGGGAGAAAGCCATTGATATACTGACCGTACTTGATTTAGTGTATATTCAGCACATATAGGGTAATAGGATTTTACCAACCATTGCGAGATATTGAAGTGCCATGTGGTGAAAGCATACTGTACCCTGGTAGCCAGCGTTTGTGACGAGCTTAGATCTATTTGTAGTGGTTCCCCCTTCTCTAACGGAGTATGTTCCTGTGTGTAGCCACTGGCATCACCTATGCAGGGTTTTAACCTCTCCGGTGAGACATCAACTAGGCGTATCTCCCCCAGGTCCATCTCTGGTGTCCCACATGTCCAGTAACCAAGAGCTTCTCTGTAGGACTGATAGGACCGAGATACTGCCCCCACAAGGAAATTTTCACCCCATTGATGTGTCATCTGGAGCTCCCTAGTTTGGCCAACAGACACCTTACTGTGCCTAAGTGTCAGCCTCCTGGGTCTCAGCGCCCTATTACTTTGGTCATGCCAATATATGCCACACATAAAAACATACTTCCCTTCCTTCAATTCTTCACCAAAAACCCCATATCCCACGTCCCTTGCTTCCCAAGGTTTGGATAGATTGGATTGTTTTCCTAACCAATAACCAGTTTCATTCATATATATAGTTACATCTACAAACGGCTGGAGAGATTCCGGTATGATATTTTGCAAGTTTTGCTTGTACGCACGTCCTTGCGACGTTGAGTTAGGATTAAATCGTCCAAAAGCAAAGGAAACTTTGTATTGCAAATTGCCATGGTGACCCCATTGGTATGTGTCCGGTAATTTAGGATTCTTTGATATAATCCTGACCTTTCTCCTTCTTTCATCTCCCCCCTGCATCCCCTTCTGACCTAACAAGTTCAACATTGATGATATAATTGAAGTGGATGCATGGTCTTCCTCAGGATTCTCCCTTTCCACATCATCCCCTGAATATTCGTCAGAATCAATTTGAGATGTTACATGGCTCAGATGGATCGCCAACACGACAAGTATGATCCTTCCATCCATTCTCCAGAGACTTTGCCAATCTTTGCTCCACCAGGACTCTGGAAAACAAGAACAAGAGCGGAATCAATTCTTATCAGCAATACCTTTTACATTGATCAGCATGAACCCATTTCTCTATCTCCCTCTTTTTCATGCCCTTTGCACCCTTGTTATCTATGAGCCGCTTTACTTTGACCACCTGATCACTAAGGGTCATAGTGACTGTGAACGGTCCAGTCCAATTTGCGTCCCATGAAGACTTGGAAACAAAGTTCTTTACCATAACCCTGTCTCCAATCTTCAAGCTAACGGGAGGCTTTAAAGGCTGCTCCTTCTCTTTAGGTGCCATGTTACTTGCAGCAAATTGCAAATACCTCTGTACCTGTTCTTGCAGTTGGACCAGAAATCGGTCCCTTTCAGCACTCTCTCTCAAGGGGGTACTAAGTATTGGGTCTGCTGGATGGCTGAGGTTCATCATTCTCCCCGTCATTAACTGATATGGGGTTAATGATGTACCTTTCGCTGTAGATCCTCGTACGGCCATCAGGATTGAAGGCAGATGAATCAGCCAGTTCTTTCCTGATTGCAGTACCATCTTTTTAAGCCTCTCTTTCAGTGTTCGATTCATCCTCTCAACCATCCCCGCCGATTGTGGATGGTATGGAACATGGAATCTCTGTTCTACTCCCAGCAGCTCACAAATATTTTTCATGACCCTGCCGGTAAAGTGAGTCCCCCTATCGGACTCCAGGACTTTGGGGAACCCCCATCTTGAAAAGACTTCGGTCCACAAAGCTCTAGCCGTGGCAGTGGCAGAGTCCTTTCTTAGGGGCAGACCCTCTACCCATTTCGAAAAAACGTCCACCACCACGAGTAGATATCTGTATCCCCCAGGGGCACTCTGTAACGGACCAACAAAGTCAATCTGTAGGTTTTCCCAGGGTCCATTGGCTACCGGTACCCTTGCTAATATTGGCTTCTGTCCCTTTGGCCTAGGGTTCATTTGTGCACATATTAAGCATTCCTGCACTACCTGTGAGATTGTGTTTCCCATTGTCTCCCACCAGTATCTAGCTTGCACAAACTTCAAGGTACCCTGAACGCCCATGTGGCCTGTTAACCTGTGATTTTCTAGGGCTAAATCTTTTTGATGCTGGGAGGGCACTACAAACCTTCGTCCTTCTGAAGTTTCTTTTAACAGTAGATCGTCTTCTAATACATAATTTTGGGGAGCATCTGCCGCTTTTGTTCTAAGCTGCTTTTTGATTGAGCTCAAGGCCTCATCCTTATTTTGTTCACCTGCTAAGCATGGGGTAGGCATCCTTAGCACCGGCAGGAGTTCATGTGAACCTGCTTTCACCTCCTGCTCCTCAGAATTATGTTCCTCCCAGGCCTGCCTCCCTTCAGTATCATAGGGTGTCCATTTGGCCCCTATCAGGGCTGCCTCTTTTGCCAGCTCATCTGCCTTGTTGTTGCCCACAGTAACCTCCTCTCCACCTCTTTGGTGTGCTCTCACCTTAATGATAGCAACTCTCTGAGGTTCCCCATTTGCTCTTTCCCATATATCTCTTAGCACCGCACTATGTACCAAGTCCTTCCCAGAGGCATCACTGAAGCCCCTTGACTGCCACAAAGGCATGTATTCAGTCAGAGACCTTGTTACATAGGCGCTGTCAGAGAATATGGTTATGGGACCTGAACTGAAATGAGTGATGGCCTCTCTCACTGCCTCCAGTTCAGCTCTTTGGGCAGAAAAGCTTCGAGGGCACTTGGTCATGATTTTCTCATTGGTCTGGGGGCACCACAGGGCATACCCTGTGTGAAAACTTCCTTCATCCCAGTACCTTGATCCATCCACCCAGATTTTAAGGTCTCCAGTACCTGATGCTAATCTAAATACCTCCTGTGTTCTGGTCCGATGTACTTCCCCACAGTCATGCTGCTCCCCCTCATATTGCATCAATTGTGGGAGAGTGTAGGTGGCATTGTGGGTCACAGCCAGATTCCTGGGTGTTAAATCCACTAGCCATCTGGCCACCCTTTGGGAGGATACTCCACTGAGGGTACGTTCCAAAAGCATTTTAATTGGAGAATGGGGTGTCTGCAGAATGATTTTACCAAACCCCACAACATGCTCTGTGGCGAGAACCGCCCAGTGCGCTGCCAAAAGGTTCCTGACACATTCATCAAATCCCCTCTCTACCGGGCTTAGTACCCTGGACCAGTATCCCACCGGTACCCATTTGCCCTGCCTCTCCTGCAGCAACACCGCTGTTATTGCTACTGCAGAGGCATACACTTGTAGTGCAAAGGGCAAATCGGCATTCGGATTGCTCAAGGCCGGGGCCTGCATCAGACTCACCTTTAGCTTGGTGAAAGCTTGTTCATGCTCTCCTAACCAGTCTAAGGGGTCTGTTTCCTTCTTGTCTCCTTTTAGAAAGTCATACAGGGGTCTTGCCTTTTCTGCAAAGCCTTCAATGAAGTCCCTGCAGAAACCGACCATTCCCAGGAATTGTCTCAACGCAGTTTTAGTGATTGGTCTTGGTAATTTCCTGATAGTTTCACATTTGTTTGGATCTGGAGTTCTTCCCCCCTGTGAAACTATCACACCCAAGAAACATACTGAATCCTTCATCAATTGTGCCTTTTTGGGGTTTAATTTCAGACCTGCATTCTCAATTAGTGTCAGGAGTTCCTCCAGCAGAGCATAATGCTGCTCTTTTGTCTCGGTTTGAAGCAAAATGTCGTCCACGTACTGAATGATGCATTCTGGCTCAGAAAATGTCTTCAGAATGTCCACCATACAGATGTGGAAGTATGTAGAGCTGGATTTGAACCCCTGAGATAAACGACAGAATGCATATTGTTTTCCCTGAAACGTGAAGGCTAGCTTGTATTGGCTATCCTCGTGCACGGGAATTGAAAAATAGCCATTTGATATGTCAATTGATGAATACACCTTTGCCGAAGGCTTCAGTGCTGTCATCATGTCTGGCATTTTAGCAACTACATTTGTAATAGATGGGGTGCATCTGTTTAGCGCACGGAAATCTACAGTGGGCCTCCACCCCCCTTCCTTCTTCACTGGCCAGAGGGCTGCATTTGTTTTAGATTGGCATTCTTTGATTACATTTTGTGCCAACAAATTCCTCACTGTGCTCTCTATGTATGGGATAGATTCGGGCGGAATTTTATACTGACGCTGAGGTGGCGGATCAGGGCCCTCAATTTTAACAATCATGTTTGAAACTCTACCACATTGCGCTTTAGACGTTGCCCACACTTTGTTATGTTGCCACAAGATTTTAGCCAATATTTGGTCCTCTGTTTTCAATATTGCCTGCGGGTCAAGGATTTCATCGGTTTTAACTGATGCAACCTCCCAGCTGTCCATGACCATGTGTGCCTTGCCTTTGTATCTAGACCCTTTCCACAGTACCCAATTACATAAATCAAGAATCAGTCCATGTGCTCCCATGACATCAGAGCCCAAAATAGTGCCCTCGTGCGTTGGGGAAAGAAACAAACTGTGTTCCACACATAACCTCTCTATTTCTATGTTCACAGGTATTGATTGCTCAGAAGGTACTAGTTGTCCCCCGAATCCTCTAAGGAAAATTTGTCTCCCAGCAGGATCCTTTTGAAGTTCAATATTTGTTATGCTGACAGCCGCCCCCGTATCCAAAAGTACATTTGTGCGATGGCCCCCTATCGCCCCTCGGATACGTGGTCTGCCGCTTTTGTCCCTGTCCAGTTGACATACTAGGGACAACACTGGGGCCTGACATCCCTATGGTTTAAAATAAGGATTAGTTGGGGGAGGGATTTTATATTCCTCGTGGTTTTCTTTAAACCCTTTTCCTAACCTTTGCAACTCTCTCAAAAGTGGACCATATAATGTAGCATCAGGTGCCTCTTTCGGCTCCGTTGCTACCTTATCTGGTCCAGGTTTCCGCTGTTCCTTCTTATGCCAAGGCTTCTTCTCACCCATGCTCCTCCTAGGCAATTTACAGTCCTTGATTACATGGCCTGTATTCCCACATCTATAACACTTGCCTGTAAATCTCACTGTACCTTCGCTTTTAACTATCTCCGCAACTCTTTTGTGGGGCCTATTGTCTTGATCTGTCTCCCGAACCCAGTCCCTTAATATGTTTATAAAGGTCTGGTACGAGGTGGCGTTCCTCAGTGCAATCCTGGTATGGTAATCAATACATATGCACTTATTAGCCATAGAACACAGAAAACTACTATCATCAGGAGACATATCAGGACAATTATATGTGGCTTTATAAATGGCGAAGTATTCACTGCAAAAAAGTATTGGATCAATTCCCCTCCTAAATTTTGTATTTTCTAGGGCGTCTGAACCCCTAGTATCTCTTCCTCCCATTATGCGCTGCATTTCCCTCATTCTATCTGCCGAGTTCCCCCAATTTGAGTTTAACTCGGGAGATAGACCTCTATGATTCCCAACTGGTGGTTGCAGTTTTTCACACAGTTGCAATGGAAGCCATGCGCGGAGGAGTGCGCATGCATCCCTATTGTTCAAAATGTACTGTGTCACTACAGCCTCCAGCCTGTTTGAGAGACTAATGGGTGAAGCGCTAGTGTCAAACTTTCCCAAAATCTGGCACAGATTTGTGCGATCTTGTATGGAGAGTGTTGTGGTTTGGGTGCTACCCTCCCTTTTTATAATTCCTAATCCTTGCCCAGTTCTGTCTAGCACAGGAGTGAAGAGACTTGGGGCCTCTTCAGGACTGTCAGCCGCACAGACTGGTTGCTGTTCGATCGGCATCCTTTCTCTTTGCTCCTGTGTCACACTTGAATGTGTGTCCTTGTTAGCACAGCAATGGCTGTGCACATTCTCCATTGCCCATGCTCTCAAAGACACAATGGTATTATCTTTTTGGGCTAGCTGAATTTTACATTCCTGTAACTCTGTCTTAAGTTTTTCTATCGCATTTTCATTCCCAGCCTCTTTATTCTCTAGCGCTGCGATAGACTGTTCTCTCAACATACATGATTCCTTCCATTCATCCAATCCCTGTTCTAACAAACCATTCTCAGTCACCAATTGTTCAATCTCATACCTCATGTCATCACACTCACAAACATTTGCGTCCGCATTCGCAGCTATAGCTGAAATATCCTTACTCACATTTTCTATCTGTCCTATTAATTCTGCTCTATCCTTATACCATTCAACCTCCTTCCGTTCAGCAATATCTCTCATTTTTACTAGCATTCTCACCAAATTTGCCAATCTCTGTTTCCTGCCTTTTTTTGAATTTTTTTTAAATGGTATGGCATCATTATAAGTACTGCAATGCTTCACCAGGTCACAAAACTGATGTGTTAATGCATTTGGAGACACTAAACAATCAAATTGAATCGACGCATGTTTACTAAGAAACTCTTCAAGGATATCCATTGACATGCTAATCTGCAACTAGCTACACTGAACAGTTGTTAAGACAATACACACACAGATGAACAAACAGATAAGCAACCCCCCCACAGAGATTCAGATAAAAGCTGTTCAAGGTCTAGTTTTTCACCTGTAGTCCCACACAGAAAACCCAAAAACAAAACACAACACAAAAAAAAAAAAAAAAATACAAAAAATCCGTTTAAACTACGAACTTTTCCAGAAAAGACACTCTTAATGCTGTCTCCTCTTAAATTGCAGGCCACAGTGAACTCCTATTGGAACCGAGAGCTATCACACTCACATGGGTAACAAAAAACTAAAAATATATAAAAAAAATTAAAATAATTCCCACTTTTTTTTTTTTTTCCTCAGCGCTGTGTGGTTTTGTCCTGTCAATTTATCGATTATATAATATAACCCCAGGGGTGATCATCCCCTTTTACTCGCCAGTCACAATGACCGGTTACCTGGCCAAACTTACAAACATTTAACATACATACATATATCAGCCACAGCTCTCACCAGGTTCTACGCGTCCGCTTCACCGATGAGATCTTTCACAGAATTTTCATGACCATCCAAGCGTGGTTTCAGAATTCGCGAGCCAGCGCCAATCTTGTCCACACTAGAGACGATTTTCCGTTCTGGATGTTTGAGGGTTTGTGTTAATGAGACTCGAAACAAAGAAAAATGCCTTAGGTTTGTGAATCCAATGCAGAAAAAAAACGATATTCCGTTTGTCTCAATCTATGGGTGCCAAATGTAGAATTAGATAATAATTGTAGAAAACGATATACTACTACAATCTAGATATTATCTCATCTCTATGCATTAACTTTGTTTAGTCTCTGTAGATTAGTCAGTCTGTTAAAACTATGAGCGCATGCTACTGTTAGTATCACAATGATACATTTAGTTATGAAACCAAACACACGGCTTAAGAATAATCAAATCTTATTTATTTCCCAAAGAAAATAAGATAGCTAACATGTATTAAAAGGGGTTTACAAAATTACATAACATACAGCAAGGCTACAATACAATGATATACTATACAGTTAAAATACAATATAATGGTCTACTTAACACATGTCCTCGTGACTGGCCTCTCGATGGAGAAAGAGAATCAGGTGTGTGTGCAAACCCTTTTTGTCAATCACACCTCAATCACAGCACCTCCCACTGCCCGCCCACCTGCCCAATTGGTAGTCGCCTCCATGTATTCTGATTGTACTGCCAGAAGTGGTCTCTGGGGGGCAGCGTCTGTCCAGAATTGCACTTAATCCAACTGCTGTCTAATCTTGGAACTGCGATCTCCGACAGCCCATAATTAGTCTTTGTGTAGCCCAGCCAGATAGGAGCCGACCATTCATCACGTACAATAGCCCTAGACTCATGACAGTATGAGGTGTAACTGGTTATTCCAGTAAAAGGGGGGGGGGGGGTTATCTTGTATTGAATCCAACAAGAGTTAGTTAGGCTTTGGGTGAAATAACACTTTGATAACTATTATTTGTATTCGTATTACAATGCTGAAGTTATGAAGTGTATGCTGTGACCATAGATCTCCTTTAATATCCCAAAATGAAAGTGTTTATTCCTAATGTTAGGCTAGTGGGTTGAATGTTGAGAACCTTTTTTTGCCATTGGGCCATTTATACATCCACATATGGAGATATTCTCTTTTTTAAGAAGACTTTATTTTGCTGTTCACTGGTACAGTGAGGGAGGTTTAGGTTCCTTTAAGTCCATCTCACCATAACCTGTCTGGTTATACCAGCTCATTGTTCTCCAAGCAGTACTCTATAGAGGACATGGTTTCCATGAGCTGCCCTGCTGATGGCCAACAAGCCTGAACAGCTGTATGCAGGTTGGAATAAATGGTTCTATATTATTAGACTGTATCCTTGCTATAAACCAGCTGTTCTGAAGGCAGAGTTGGTCCAGACCTAAAAATAAAATGATCTGCATGGTTTCGTCCACAATCCTGAAATGAAATACGATTCTGAACATTTTCATAAATTCATTGTGTTTTTACCCTGTGAATCGGTTTCTTCTTGGTCTTCTCTAGAACATCGAGTAGGTCATCCTTGCTTTCATCTCCCCAACCTCTGACAAACCTGAATAGCTCTCTCACCTGGTCCTAGAATGTTCCCTCACATCTCACACTGCTCATTGGTCAGACATTTTTTGAGTGATTCTAGAACTTCCTTTACATTGACCACGTTTTGGATCAGCTCTTCATAACGTAGGATAACCATTGCAGTGCTGGATGTTCAGAGACAGGAAGAGGACGGGGCATCCCTGCAGTGAAGATTTCTCCAGCTGCCTTCCCAACATGATACCCGCTTGATTACAGCTAAATGATGTGACTGAAGCTGTAGGGAGTTTTCTTTCTTCAGATTTAACCTTGTGTTCAAACCAATTATTCAGCAGTTCTGTAGCCGTTCTTATCACAGGAATTTGAGATGCCTTTCATGGATTCAATTTTCTTAACCTTCTCATTAGTGGCTTGTTGGTCTTCTCTAGAGTATGGAGTAACTTGTCCTTATCCTCATTCCCCCAACCTCTAACAAATTGGTAGAGCGTTCTCATCCTGTCCTGGGGGGTGGGTTTACTATTCACAATATTACACTGGTCAGGGGTTAATAGTTCCAGATCTCTGAGCTTATCTAAGACCGGATCTATTGGGTCCACTCCATCGATCAGTTCTATCCGATGTGCATCCACAAAGTGCTTGGTTGTTGGAGAAGAACCTGCAAGTATAAAAATATATTGTTATGCCATGTATTGTCCATTCTCCTGAATTGATTCTCGGCATTTTGCCCTGAGATATGTTTTAAAGTTATAGAAAATAAATACATAGATTAAATTAATAGAAAACCTCCATATACACAATCATATACTCATGGTTGATCTGAAAAAATCCCAATGTAGTGCCCTGCTCCTAATGAGCAGACGCTATTATTTTGTAAATTTAAGTTTGTCTGAAGCTGCAGTTTGGCTCAGATTAATTATGCTAAAGTTCTGGTTTCTGTACCAGTTTAGCTGTGCTAGTTTCCACTTGGCCGTGGGTGTCGCTGTCACCACCGGTAAGTGTAGGAAATGCAACAGGCTGAGTGCATTGGGTACCCCTTTTACTCAGAAACAGCCCGGTGGGATGGTCTACCCGCTGTGCATTCTGGGTAAGGGTATTTAAGGTACAGGCACCATTTTTTGGGGTTCGTTATCCCGTGCTCGTGGCCCTCCTGGCCTAAGGTGTGTGCTGCCCTTTTCTATGTCTCGAGGCCGGATGGCCCGAGGCTTCGCAACTGAAGGGTAGGCCCAGAAGCTTTGGGGCCTACTGATCCAGGGGTGGTCCTGTGCTGTCTTGCCTGCCGGGAGAAGCCAAGCGACTGGAGGATCCAGGGGAGGACTTTTTCAGGAGAGGACCAAGCAACAAGGCTGGTATCTCTGGAAGAGCCTGGAGACTCAGTTGGAGGACGTATCCCGGGTCACCTACCACACAGTACCGCCGTATTGGCTGAAAGAAACTGGTACTGTGTGACAGCTCTTTAATCTTACAAGTTGTTAGTTGTGTATTCCTGTGGCAGAGGATTGCACAACGATTCCGCTAAATTGACAAGTCTGTGGCAGAGACTTTGACCGAGCATCTCATCGGCTGCTAGGTCAGGAGAGGGGCCTATCCGGTGGTTGTTGGATCCAGTCTGTGGAAGCTGTTTGTCCTCTGGATCAAGGAAATACCTAAACCCGCAAATTACAAGGTACCTGGATTCCCCTTAACCCTCTATCCCTCTATTGCAATTTTAGGTTTTCTCAAATAAATCTTCAGAAAAAGGACTAAGTGTCGGAGCTGATATTCTTTGACCAACCCTTTAACAGGAACCCTAAGACTGACACAGTGAACAGGTGAGGTAACAGTAAGCCCAACAAAAACCAGCAGCTCCTTCGGGGGTCAGTGCTACACCAATAAGTTATTACAATTTGCTCCATCGGGGGAAAAATACATTTCTTCCTGGTCCCCCAAGAGGATATTCCCTGGATCAACTACCCAAAGGGGGGTTGGTAACTGAGTCTCAGTTCACCTGCAATAAAAATATGCTTTTTTCACAATTGCTGTGTATGTTTAGCCTGTTGCCGACTGCCCCGTGTATATATGTTCTGCGGGGCGGCGGCTCCTACAGGCGAAATCACATACATGTAAGTGATCTTTACTTCCGGGTTTGCGGCACGCACGCACGCCGCTGACGACCGGCTCCCGCTGTGATTGGACACAGCGGGAGCCAATCAGTGGGTCCATGCGGGCCCAATGTCTGCTGGGACCCGCCGATTGCTCACGACAGAGGCAGAACGGCGGTCTACCTATGTAATCACCCCCGAAAGACTCTTTTGACGAATGCGTACGAAAACATATTGTCAGAAAGAACAAAAAATCTGAAAATCCTGAAAGAACGAAAAACGGTTTAGCCTACAAGTTTAACGAATCGAATACATTCGGATAATTTCGTTTTTTCGTATTTTCTATTATAATTAAATTATTAACTATTATCATAGCTTCTATTATTATCCCCTCCTGTGGTGGGGGGGGGGGGGGGGTGATCGCGCCTTCCCATCCATGGTCCCGGGGGGGTTGGATCTCTGCCTTCCCGTCTGTCTCCCGCGGTGGGGGGGGTGATCGCCGCCTTCCCGTCCATGGCCCCTGGGGGGGTTAGGAACTCTGCCTTCCCGTCTGTCTCCTGTGGTGGGGGGGGGCACCCCGCCAAAGTATTGAGTACCAGTCGCCGCTGCTCTGCGCCATAGCAGCTAATTTGGGATAGATTTGCATTTTTATTGGAATTTCCTTTCAAATTTGGCTAAAGTAACTGTTAGTGAATGGAATGAATACGAATGGTCAGAAGTAACAAATGCAGATCATAAGGAATCATTTGATAAACGAAAACAAAGCTAAATTAATTTTTTTGGTAGTGCACATGTCTAATGTGAACTCATTGCTTTGACCTGAATGAAGAAAGCACAGGTCTTCTGTACAAGGGGGGGGGGGGGGGATGAAAAGAACCTAACCAACACACAATCATATGCAAATAAGAATAATATAATGCTTTTATTGGATAAATTCTGTACTAACAGTTATAACATACCTGCACTGCTGACAGATGCACGGGCTCTTAATTGCATTTCTCTCAATTCCCCTAAAAAAAAAAAAAGCAGACATTTACTCATTAGTAAAATTGCTTAACAACGCTGTATATATTTATGCCCATTCACATGCATACTGTGTATCTGAAAATATGATACAATCTGAATATTTAAATTGGCTATCAGTCTATTGATCTATTTGTCGCTCTATCTGGCAAAGATATTTCATAGCCCAATTAAAACTATTTTTAATACCATACAGAGCATCTGGAAAATATTCACAGTGCTTCCACATTTTGTTATGTTACAGATTTTTTCCAAAATGGATTAAATTCATTATTTAACTCTACAAACAATCTCCCATAATGACAACGTGAAAGAAGTACGTTTAAAATCTTTGCAAATTTATTAAAAATAAAAAAATAAAAAATCCCACGTACATAAGTATCAGAAGCTCCTCCCATGTACATAAGTATCACAAGCTCCTCCCATGTACATAAGTATCACAGGCTTCTCCCATGTACATAAGTATCACAAGCTCCTCCCATGTACATAAGTATCACAAGCTCCTCCCATGTACATAAGTATCACAGGCTCCTCCCATGTACATAAGTATCACAGCCTCCTCCCATGTACATAAGTATCACAGGCTCCTCCCATGTACATAAGTATCACAGCCTCCTCCCATGTACATAAGTATCACAGGCTTCTCCCATGTACATAAGTATTACAGACTCCTCCCATTTACATAAGTATCACAGGCTCCTCCCATGTACATAAGTATCACAGGATCCTCCCATGTACATAAGTATCACAGACTTCTCCCATGTACATAAGTATCACAGGCTCCTCCCATGTACATAAGTATCACAGACTTCTCCCATGTACATAAGTATCACAGGCTCCTCCCATGTACATAAGTATCACAGACTCCTCCCATGTACATAAGTATCACAGGCTCCTCCCATGCACATAAGTATCACAAGCTCCTACCATGTACATAAGTATCACAAGCTCCTCCCATGTACATAAGTATCACAGGCTTCTCCCATGTACATAAGTATTACAGACTCCTCCCATGTACATAAGTATCACAGGCTCCTCCCATGTACATAAGTATCACAGGCTCCTCCCATGTACATAAGTATCACAAGCTCCTCCCATGTACATAAGTATCACAAGCTCCTCCCATGTACATAAGTATCACAGGCTCCTCCCATGTCCATAAGTATCACAGGCTTCTCCCATGTACATAAGTATTACAGACTCCTCCCATGTACATAAGTATCACAGGCTCCTCCCATGTACATAAGTATCACAAGCTCCTACCATGTACATAAGTATCACAAGCTCCTCCCATGTACATAAGTATCACAGGCTCCTCCCATGTCCATAAGTATCACAGGCTTCTCCCATGTACATAAGTATTACAGACTCCTCCCATGTACATAAGTATCACAGGCTCCTCCCATGTACATAAGTATCACAGGCTCCTCCCATGTACATAAGTATCACAAGCTCCTCCCATGTACATAAGTATCACAAGCTCCTCCCATGTACATAAGTATCACAAGCTCCTCCCATGTACATAAGTATCACAGGCTTCTCCCATGTACATAAGTATTACAGACTCCTCCCATGTACATAAGTATCACAGGCTCCTCCCATGTACATAAGTATCACAGGCTTCTCCCATGTACAAAAGGAATTACAGACTCCTCCCATGTACATAAGTATCACAGGCTCCTCCCATGTACATAAGTATCACAGACTTCTCCCATGTACATAAGTATCACAGGCTCCTCCCATGTACATAAGTATCACAGACTCCTCCCATGTACATAAGTATCACAGGCTCCTCCCATGCACATAAGTATCACAGCCTCCTCCCATGTACATAAGTATCACAGGCTCCTCCCATGCACATAAGTATCACAGACTCCTCCCATGTACATAAGTATCATAGCCTCCTCCCATGTACATAGCTTTCACAGACTCCTCCCATGTACATAAGTATCACAGGCTTCTCCCATGTACATAAGTATCACATACTCCTCCCTTGTACATAAGTATCACAGACTCCTCCCATGTACATAAGTATCACAGCCTCCTCCCATGTACATAAGTATCACAGACTCCTCCCATGCACATAAGTATCACAGACTCCTCCCATGAACATAAGTATCACAGGCTCCTCCCATGTACATAAGTATCACAGGCTCCTCCCAATTATCTGCCCCCCCACCTCACATGATACCTCAGGGCCCAGGGCAACCGCCCCTTCAGCCCACCCCTTGTCCCGACCCTGGGTGTACAGGAAAGAAGTGTTGGAATTACAAAAAAAACACAGAATGGATAAATTGAATGAAGGCAAATATGACCAACAAACAAACAAACAAAAAAAAAAATATTTATATGTATAAACACAACAAAAAATGAAGAACTGGAGAGAGATATGTGGGACTACAAATCTCAGCACACAGAAATTACATACATAACATTACATATCTTGAAAACAAAGCAATAAAGTTTTTTACCTTCTGTGATGTCACCTTCCCAGAGCGAATCATCACTTTCCTTTACTGACATGAATAAGACAAGTTCTTTTGCATTTCTATCCGCAATAACTTCAACAAAGGGTAAATCTTCCGTTTCATAATTAATTTTAAGCTGTAGATGCTAAAAAAAGATTGAATGAAAATCTGTTGTCATTTTAAAAAACACATCTATTTTGGACAGATCCAGGACTGAGGGGATGCAAAATATTATCTATACTGACAATTCCCTTGAAAATGTGGTGTTATATATATATATATATATATTATTATACTTGTGCAATTCGTTTAGTTCCGAATTAGTTTTTTAACGAATTTCGACAAATTCGGAAATATCCGAATTAACGAAAAACATTTTTAACAAATTTTTCCGAATATTTGTAGGTTTGAATATTCGTAAATTTGCAAATTCGCACAATCGAATATTCGAAAATTCGTAAATTCAAAAATTCGTAAATTCTTAAATTCTATAATTCGTAAGTCCAAAATTTCGGAAATTCGGCGTTGCCCTATTTATTATACTTGTGTAATTTGTTTGTTCCGAATTCGTTTTAACAAATTTCGACAAATTTGTTAATTCGGAAATATCCAAATTAACGAAAACCTGTTTAACAAATTTTTCTGAATATTCGTAAAGTCGTGAATTTGAATATTTGAAAATTCGTAAATTTGAATATTTGAAAATTCGTAAATTTGAATATTAGTGAATTTGAAGAACGTGAAAATCCGAAATTTCAGAAATTCGGAAATTTGAAAATCCGAAAAAAAGGACGAGAAGTCCAAAGAACGAAAATTGGAAAATAAGAACGAAAATTCAAAACTCTGAAAAATTAACTAATTCTAACTATTGCCAACAATTAAATTATAGGTATTGGAATTTCCTTTCAAATTTGGCTGTTAGTCAACGTAACGAATATGAATTCATCCGAAGTTACGAATTATCCAGAATATAACAAAACAAATGGAACGTAACAAATTAATAATAATAAATAACAATAATAATAAAAACTTTTTTATTATTATTATTAATAATTAATTCCATTCCATTTATTTAGATGTGGCTTTCGTTATTTCGGATAATTCTTAACTTCGACCCGATTTTCAGGGGAAAAAAGTGCGTGTTATATGCCGATAAATACGGTACTTTCATAACAAAGTGGATTTTGTGCAATAACTCCAATAATTCCTTATCCTCATTAGGAACACAGTGATAAAAACATACCGTGGTTCTAACCTTTTCCAACAATATTCAGAAAAAAATATATATTAAAAATAATCTAAATATATATATATATATATATATATATATATATATATATAATATTTATACACTGTATGTATCTGAAGACCTATTTTAAGCCCTAGCCACTTCATCCAAAATTTTCTCATTTTCTTTGTGTAGATCGGCTTTTTGAAACTTAATTTATAGAACGAAATTTTGTTAAAATTCAAGCCAATTTTCTATAAAAACCATGATCACCACTGAAAGCTTCAATGTAGCCAATTAGATTTTTATCAGTTAAAAAAATATATATATTTTTTCATCTTTATAAATGCAATGTTAAAAAAAAAAAAAAAAATCACAAATGTATTTAAGTAAACTGTCTATAGGTACAGTATGCAGTTTTACCTTGGGGGTTATCTTTCCATCGGGGTGAACTTTCACCGAATAATCTGTTTTAGTATATAATCTGCTCTTCATTATGTGAGGTTTTTCCATGTCCCTAAATCCGTTGGTTTGTTTCTGCTCATGAAGTTTCTGAGGAAGTGAAATGACAGTTGGTAACAGTTGGGTAAAATACCATATCACATCCCAATCAATATCTAAATTCTAAACCAAAAAAAAGGGGGGGCTATAGGGATTTTTGAGATACAACACTTCAATTTGAAAATACATATACTTATTTTATTATATTACTTTTGTCACATAACAGAGTGTATACAATGTTTGAAAAATGTGTGAATATATACTCTTTTATGTGACAAAAGCAATATAATAAAAGAAGAGAAGATATGTATTTTTAAAATGGAAGTGTTGTACCTCATAAATCCCTATAGCCTCCCCCCACCCCCTCCATTGTAAGCAATGTAGATCCATTGTCACTCACAATGAATGACAATCCTGACAACCCAACAACACAAACACGGCGAGCTGCACATGAAGTTGACGGATTCTCACCGCAACTGACAAATTCCTGATGGTTGCTGAATATCGGCAAAACATTTTGGTCAATTACATCAGACAGCATCCCCCAACCCTGGGGATTAATAATTGGTTCCTAGAAGGTGGGTGGTTGACAGTGTAAAGGAAATTTGTAAGTTCTGTATATAATTGTATTCTATTTTGTATGTATTGCACATTGCCCTTCACTGTACACACGGCACTAATAATGTTTTTATTACATGTTTACATTCTTTTGAGTCCTCATTAGAATTAGCCTGCCTATGTTACGCCCCTTGTTACCATGCAAGTACAATTGTAATATTAATGTGATACCTACATAATCATGTGTATAAAAACCTTCAATTGCATCATAATAAAGCAGAACAGTTATTTGTAAAGATGCTGAGCCTATCTTTTGTGTCTGTTCCCTAGTACAGTAGTTATTATTCATTTATAACCACTAATCAATATGAGGATAGGAGTTCCCTATCTATAAAATGTCCAGGTCAACAACATCCTATTTATCTCTTCTGCTGGACAGTTTGGCCTGTTAAAGGAAGTGAAAAAATAGCAATTCTACTGGCAGGATCAAGATAGACTCCTACAGAAAACATTTTACATATCTTCCTGTTGTTAATAAAACTAAAAACCCTTCTAGTCACAGAATTTACCAGGGACATTTTAAAAATAACGGGCATTTAAAAAAATAACAAGAATCCCTGAAGATTGTATTGTTTAAAATGCCAAAACTTTTTTTAGTTTAGCATATAGTATCGAACAGTTAAGGCACCTATTTATTTTTCTTTAGTGTCCCATTGTGAAGATTTCCCCTCACTTCCTCTTTAAGAGCCTCAGCAGGACAGAGGAGTTCCTTCCAATGCAAAGAGGATATCCACTCTTGGACAGTTGCCAGCAGAACAGGTTTTCCATTATAAGATTTCACTTGTTCCCGGGACATCTAAAAAATGTTGGCTTCCCACCACTTTTTGTACCAAAGACCATGGTCATCACCACTAACAGAGAGCGAATCTCCCAAGAGTATTCAATGACAGAGATTCTAACCAGTCAGGGTCTGAACTTGAACCTGGGACCTCTGCTGTGTCTGCCAACAACTCTTCTCACTGGGCTACTGGATAGTTCCCTGGACAATTCCTTCAAAGATCCTGTGTTGAACCTTATTGGTCTTGAACCTGGAACTCTTTTGCCTCATACAATTTTGTCCGAAGGGCGTTGGCCCAAACTTTTTTTTGCATACACACGGCCACACAAATGTTGGCCAACAATTACGAATGTAGTGACGTACTACATTGTTTTTCAGCTCTTTAGCACCACCCTTTGGGCTCCTTCTGCTAATTTTGTGTTAGTAGAAGTTAGGTGAGTGTTGTTTCGCACTTTTCATTTCGCACTTTTCAGTTCGTTTCTGAATGGCCGTTAGTCAACCAGCCATGTTGCAGAATTGGAGGAGATAACGCGTTATTATTCTTGGCCTTGGAGTTATTGCTTTGGCATAATTTTTTTGGTGGAATAATGATTTGATTTGGTAAATTTTCTATATTTTGGATGCATAGAATGCACTTTTTGGTTAAGTTCTATTGGCAGATAATTTTATTTGTTTTCTTTTTTTTAATGCACAATAAAAAAATTGTGTAGAATAATACTTGGCTGTGTTTTACTTCAAATGACAGTTTGGGAGTCGGCAGTTACATTTAAAAAAATACAATGAAATTATTGTGCATAAGGGACCCCAACAACAAATATATTATTCACTTATATTTTTCTATTTTTTATAATTCTCTTTTTACCTGTTTACTTGTACTTTTCTCACATTTTGGGTGAGGGAATTGACACATACTCATCTTCTTATGCTTTTAATCTAAGAGATCGACTATTGAACTTAACCATATTGGGCCACTTATCATTTTATAACCTAATTAATAAGGGACCCCAACATAGTTGTATCTTTGATCTTAAAAAGTACGGGATAATAGTGTTGTGGTAACTTGCCCAAAAAAAAGCATAATAATATTATTCTTGATATCACTAGAAAAAAAAAAGCCTTGGAAAATTTTGTTTCCAATAACTCCATCAGTATCACCAGCAAAGCAGCTTCATTATTATCCCATTAAAGAAGAAGAGAATTGTGCGCTGCATTCCCAGATTTCATAATTTTCAGCGTCACGAATGTTAATTCTCCATTACAAAAGCTAGTTTACAAGACCGACCGCTTCCGGCTCGTCCTTGCTTCCGAGCATGCGTGTTTGTACTTTTGACTTTTGTCCAACGGACTTGTGTACACACGCTCGGAAAATCCGACAACAGTTCTCTGAAAATTTTAAAACCTGCAGTCCAACATTTGTCCACGGAAAGTTGGCCAACAATTGTCCGATGAAGCATAAACACGGTCAGATTTTCCGCCAACAGCCTGTCATCAAACATTTCCCCTCGGAAATTCCGATCGTGTGTTAAGCCATGTCTCTGTACTTCCTGTTTGCCAGATTTTTGTGCTCTCTCCAGCCAGTATCTCCCTTCTGTCTTTCCTGCTGCCGCCCATATCTTTGCTATAATTCATTACTGACCCCTGGCTTGTTCCTCGACTACGTTTCTGCTTGATCCCAACCTGCAACTACTTGTTACTGACCTTTGGCTTGTTACTCACTACGCTTCTGATTGATCCTTAGCTGCTATATCCGCTACTGGACCCCGGCTTGCTCACCTCCTGGTAGGGCAATCCTGAGGAATGCAACCTGGTACTAACACACAGCAAAAGCCATTAGACATGTGCACTGCCGAAAAATGTGTTAATTCTCCTTTCATTAGTTTTTTTTGTTTCATTTTTTGGGTCATTCTTTATGATCGAAATTCGTCAATTTGAAAATTCGTCAATTTGAAAATTCGTCAATTTGAAAATTCGTAAATTCGAAATTCAAAGATTTGAAAATTCGAAAATCCGGAAATTCCACAAATTCGGAAATTCGAAGATTCGGAAATAAAAAAGAAAATCTGAAAATAAGAAAGAAAATCCGAAAATTGGAAATAATAACGAACTAACTAATAATAACTAACTATTAAATTATAGGTATTAGAATTTACTTTTAAATTTGGCTGTTAGTGAACGAATATGAATTTCTTCTAAGTTACGAATTATCCAAAATAACGAATGCCACATCTAAACAAATGGAACGGAACAAATTAATAATAAAAAAAAGTTTTTATTATTATTTATTATTAATTCATTACGTTCCATTAGTTTAGATGCGGCATTCATTATTTTGGATAATTTGTAACTTCGTATAAATATGTATTAGTTATGTTCACTAACAGCCAAATTTGAAAGGAAATTCCAATACCTATAATTTAATAGTTAGTTATTAGTTAGTTATTATTTCAGATTTTAGAATTTGAGGTTTTTGAATTTTTGGATTTTCGTTCTTATTTTAGGATATTCATTCTTTGAATTTTCGTTCTTATTTTCAGATTTTTTAATTTCCAAATTTCCCAATTTTTGAATTTCAAATTTTAGAATTTACAAATATTTGGGAAAATTCGTTAAATGGTTTTCGTTAATTTGGATATTTACGAATTAACAAATTTGTCGAAATTCGTTAAAAAACTAATTTGGAATGAAATGAATTGCTTATGTCTAAAAGCCATCTCCACCATCGGGAGCTCTGGTGAACACCGGTTAGACATTATTTGCCAGGGTGACCTGTTGTATACCTATCCTGCTGGTCAGTAGGAGTACCGATACTGCTTTAGCTACTGGTCTCTGAGCCTGAGCCCTGAGCGCAACTTAACCCTTCCATATCTTATCCAAAATATAACTAAAGATTTGTTTTTTCGATCTTTAGCTTACCTTTATTTCCGGCTGTTTTTTGGGTACCACATAAAGATGAAATTTATACTCCAAGCAGGTCACATCTTCTGGACAAACCACCTTGCTGTATAACAAAATCTTCCCCTGGAATGGAATGGGTCTTCTCCATAATTTCGAAAATAGAGCAACAAGACTAGAAAAGGAGGGATTTTCCAGGATAATATGGGACGGTCCAATTGTTACCGGTTTTATTATATTACATTTTCCATCCTTAAAATTGCCGCATCTAATTAGAGAGATGCCCCTTTTCAGACCTAAAGAAATTAAAATAAATAATTTTTAGAAAGATGCCCAGGGTTTTCTTTTTCCCAAACAGTTGCCCCACAGCCAGGCACACCGTCACAGTCATTCTTCGGCTCAATTAACAGTCCAAGGGTTCCCTTTTTGGTGTTTTTTATTTTTGGGTAATTTGGATGGGGTTAGGGTATTAAGTGGGAAACTCCAGAAACTATGTACAAATGGGAGGACATACTTGTAACGCCGAGCGCTCCGGGTGCCCCATCCATCCCGGAGCACTCACGGCGTCTGTCCTCCTGCAGCGCCCCGGCCAGCTCCCCTGGCCGTGGGCGCTGTTCTGTCTCTGGGATGCGATCCACGCAGCACCCCCGGTCCGCCGTGGATCGCGTCCCGCTCTGCTGCCTCGTCCCCGCCGGCTCTTCTGCCTGCCTCCCCCTGCGCGCTCGCCTCCTCTCCCCAGGCGCGCGCGCGCGGATCCTTCCTGCTCTTAAAGGGCCAGTGCACAATTGATTGGTGCCTGGCCCAATCTGGCTTCACCCTCTCCCTTATTAACCCACTTCCCCTTCCTGTCATTGCCGGATCTTGAGTTGCCTATAGTGCCCAGTGAAAGCGTGTTTTGTGTTTGCTCCTACTGTGTATCCAGACCTCTGCCGTTGCCCCCGACTATGAACCTTTGCTACCTGCCCTGACCTTTTGCAACGTCTGACCTTGCCTCTGCCTTATCCTTGTGTACCGCGCCTATCTCAGCTGTCAGTGGGGTCGAGTTGCTATTGGAAGACACGACCTGGTTGCTACCTCCGCAGCAAGTCCATCCCGCCTTGCGGCGGGCTCTGGTGAAAACCAGTAGCAACATTAGAACCGGTCCTCCAATACAACCCGTGCTATCGCCTCATTGACATAGGGGATCCACCTCCTGTTCCCCGCCACACCCGAAACGTGACAGTAGATCCGGCCATGGATCCTGCTGAGGTCCCGCTGCCAAGCCTCTTGGATCTGACCACGGTGGTCGCTCAACAGGGACAGCAATTGGCACAGTTGACTGCTATGCTACAGCAGCTTCTACCGCCTCCACCGCCAGCTCCTACATCTCCTCCACGAGTTGCTGCTGCCGCTAGAATCCGCCTGTCCCTTCCTGACAAGTTCAATGGGGATCCTAAGCTATGCCGAGGGTTCCTATCCCAGTGTTCCCTCCATCTGGAGATGTTGTCGGACCAGTTCCCCTCCGAACGGTCTAAAGTGGCGTTCGTGGTTAGCCTGCTTTCAGATAAGGCCCTAGCCTGGGCTACACCGCTCTGGGACCGTGGCGACCCTGCCACAGCTTCTATTCCAGCCTTCTTTTCCGAAGTTCGTAGTGTCTTCGAGGAGCCAGCCCGGGCCTCCTCTGCCGAGACGGTCCTCCTGAACCTGGTCCAGGGAGATTCTTCAGTGGGCGATTACGCCATCCAATTCCGCACCCTGGCATCTGAACTCTCCTGGAACAATGCGGCCCTTTGCGCGACCTTTAAAAAGGGTCTATCCAGCCACGTCAAAGTTGTGCTGGCTGCTCGAGAAATTCCTGCCACTCTGTCTGAACTCATCCAGCTGGCCACCCGCATTGACATGCGTTATACCGAGAGACGCCTTGAGCTACGCCAAGAAAAGGACTTTTGTCGCGTCAGGCGGTTTCCTCGCCTGGCACCTCTCTTCCAGAATCCTCTGCAACCCGTACCTGTGCCTCCCGCTGAGGAGGCTATGCAAGTAGATCGGTCACGCCTGACCACACAAGAGAGGACTCGCCGCCGAGACCATAATCTGTGCCTATATTGCGCCAGTCCTGACCATTTCTTAAAGGATTGCTCTATCCGCCCTCAGCGTCAGGGAAACGCTCGCACCTAGCTAACGTGGGAGAGGTGTTGCTAGGTGTGGACTCTTCCTCTCCACGTCTGACTGTTCCAGTGAAGTTTTCTTTGCCCAAGAAGTCCTCTTTCTCCGCCGTGGCCTTTTTGGATTCTAGTTCTGCAGGGAACTTCATTGAAGCCTCACTCATCGACAAATTTGATATTCCAGTCACTCGTCTTGTCAAGCCATTTTTTATCACCTTGGTAAATGGTCAAAATCTGGACTGCGTCGTGCGTTACCGCACCGAACCTCTCCTCATGAGAATTGGAGTGGAGTTTTTTGTATTGCCCAACTGCACCTCTGAGATCCTTTTGGGCCTACCCTGGCTCCAGCTTCATTCTCCTACCCTCGACTGGACCTCGGGGGACATCAAAAGTTGGGGTCCTTCCTGCCACAGGCATTGCCTCAAAGCGGTACCCACTAGGCAAGTTTCCATCGCTACCTCTCGGTCTGATCTCCCCAAGCCTTACAGGGACTTTGCTGACGTTTTTTGCAAAAAACAAGCTGAGATCTTGCCGCCACATAGACTCTTCGATTGTCCTATCGATCTTCTTCCTGGGACCACGCCACCCCGTGGCAGGATCTACCCTCTCTCCATCCCGGAGACTAAAGCTATGACGGAGTACATCCAGGAGAACCTCAAAAAAGGTTTCATCCGCAAGTCTTCCTCCCCTGCTGGAGCTGGATTCTTCTTTGTCGCCAAAAAAGACGGGTCCTTACGTCCCTGCATTGACTATCGTGGTCTTAACAAGATCACAATAAAAAATCGCTACCCGCTGCCCCTTATCTCTGAACTTTTTGATCGTTTGCGTGGAGCAAGAATCTTCACCAAATTGGACCTCCGGGGCGCATATAATCTCATCCGTATCCGTAAAGGCGATGAGTGGAAAACCGCCTTTAACACTCGTGACGGACACTTCGAGTATCTCGTCATGCCCTTCGGTTTATGCAATGCCCCGGCGGTCTTCCAAGACTTCGTGAATGAGATTTTCAGAGACTTCACGGATCACAAAAATCTTTCTTACCTCCAATCCGCCCAACGATTAAACCCACGCCAAGCTAGGTGGTCGTTGTTTTTTGCCCGCTTCAACTCCGAGATCCATTTCCGTCCTGCAGACAAGAATATCAGGGCTGATGCCCTATCACGTGCCACCGATTCTTCTGAGTCTGAGTCTCCTGTACAACACATTGTACCCCCTGAGTGTCTGATCTCTTCTGCTCCTGCCTCCTTGCTGCAAGTTCCTTCTGGGAAAACCTTGGTCCCTCCACGCCTTCGTCTTCAGATCCTCAAATGGGGTCACTCTTCTCATCTCGCTGGTCATCCTGGAATCAAGAAATCCTTCCAACTGATTTCCAGGTATTACTGGTGGCCCTCCTTAAAAAAGGATGTGACGGACTTCGTACAGGCCTGTACTATATGTGCCCGAGACAAGACCCCTCATCAAAAGCCTGCTGGCCTTCTTCACCCTCTGCCTGTGCCTGAACGACCTTGGGCCCACGTAGCCATGGACTTCATCACGGACCTTCCTCCTTCCCACGGCCACACTACCATATGGGTGGTCGTGGATCGTTTCTCCAAAATGGCACACTTTGTCCCGCTTCCAGGCCTCCCTTCTGCATCCATACTTGCTAAACATTTCTTCCTCCAGATTTTTCGTCTTCATGGACTTCCATCTCACATCGTCTCGGATAGAGGCGTCCAGTTTGTATCTAAGTTTTGGAGAGCCCTCTGCAGTCAATTGAAAGTCAAGCTGGACTTCTCCTCTGCCTATCATCCACAGTCCAATGGACAAGTGGAGAGAGTCAACCAAATCCTTGGGGCCTATCTGCGACACTTTGTCTCTGCTCGTCAAGACGACTGGGCTGACCTCCTGCCCTGGGCCGAATTTTCTTACAACCTGAAAGAATCTGAGTCCTCCTCTAAATCACCCTTCTTTGTGGTTTACGGCTACCCATCCCCACTTCTTCCGGAGTTCCCGCTGTAGACGAGGTCACCCAAGAGCTGTCGTCCATCTGGAGAGAGACCCAAAAATCGCTTACCCTGGCCTCTTCCCGCATGAAGAAACATGCCGACAGTAGGAGAAGACCTCCTCCTGTATTCTCCCCTGGTGATAGGGTGTGGCTTTCCTCCAGGTACATCAGGTTCCGCATCCCCAGTTATAAGTTGGGTCCCCGTTACCTCGGCCCATTCAAGATCAAGGCTCGGATCAATTCCGTTTCCTACAAACTGCACCTTCCTCCTTCCCTCCGCATCCCCAACTCTTTCCATGTTTCCCTCCTCAAACCCCTTGTTCTTAATCGCTTTTCCCCCAAGGTCACCGCTCCTGCTCCGGTCACCGGCTCCTCCGACATCTTCTCTGTTAAAGAGATCCTCGCCTCTAGAACCGTCCGAGGTAAACGCTTCTATCTTGTTGACTGGGAGAATTGTGGTCCTGAGGAGAGGTCCTGGGAACCTGAGGGTAACATCATTGACAAGGATCTCATCCGCAGGTTCTTGGGTTCCAGGAGGAGGGGGAGGCCCAAGAAGAGGGGGAGACCCAAGGGGGGGTACTGTAACGCCGAGCGCTCCGGGTGCCCCATCCATCCCGGAGCGCTCACGGCGTCTGTCCTCCTGCAGCGCCCCGGCCAGCTCCCCTGGCCGTGGGCGCTGTTCTGTCTCTGGGATGCGGTCCACGCAGCACCCCCGGTCCGCCGTGGATCGCGTCCCGCTCTGCTGCCTCGTCCCCGCCGGCTCTTCTGCCTGCCTCCCCCTGCGCGCTCGCCTCCTCTCCCCAGGCGCGCGCGCGCGCGCGCGGATCCTTCCTGCTCTTAAAGGGCCAGTGCACAATTGATTGGTGCCTGGCCCAATCTGGCTTCACCCTCTCCCTTATTAACCCACTTCCCCTTCCTGTCATTGCCGGATCTTGAGTTGCCTATAGTGCCCAGTGAAAGCGTGTTTTGTGTTTGCTCCTACTGTGTATCCAGACCTCTGCCGTTGCCCCCGACTACGAACCTTTGCTACCTGCCCTGACCTTTTGCTACGTCTGACCTTGCCTCTGCCTTATCCTTGTGTACCGCGCCTATCTCAGCTGTCAGTGGGGTCGAGTTGCTATTGGAAGACACGACCTGGTTGCTACCGCCGCAGCAAGTCCATCCCGCCTTGCGGCGGGCTCTGGTGAAAACCAGTAGCAACATTAGAACCGGTCCTCCAATACAACCCGTGCTATCGCCTCATTGACATAGGGGATCCACCTCCTGTTCCCCGCCATACCCGAAACGTGACAATACTCTTCTGTAGAACTATGAGCCAGTAGAAAACTTGAGGCGTGTAATCCTATTTTGGTGGACAGTCCAAGCAATGTCCTTTCACTGGGAATTAAATAGTCTAAGCCAGGGGTCAGCAACCATTTTCCACTTAAGGGCTGGATTCAATGTATGTGAATGCAAGGAGGGCAGCATTCACCTGCTAATAAATTCATATAATAATAATCCTAACATAGTAATAATAAAAGTAAAATTATTGCTCTTGCTCTAACAATCGCGGCGATAGCTCACATGTGTGGTTTGAACACTGTTTACATTTGCGGTCGCGACTTACGTATGCGTTCGCTTCCATGCGCAAAGCACGGAGAAATAGGGTGCTTAAAATTTTTTTTTTCTTAACAATTTTGTTTTATTTTTACACTGTCCCTTTGAAAAAAAAATTCTCATCACTTTTTATTGCTGTCAGAAGGAGTGTAAACATCCTTTGTAAGGCCTCATGCACACCGGACGTTTTTACAGCTGCTGTTTTTGACGTCAGATGTTTTTTTCTACAGTGAATAAACTCCCCCATCATGTTATCTTATGTGTCCATGCACACATAGGCTGTTATGAACTGTTTTTGGCTGGGGAGCGTTTTTGGGCTGTAAAAAAACACCCCAAAACTAGTGCATTCTGAGAAGTTTTTCAGCTGTAAAAACACTGTAATGTCAAAAAACTTAGATAAACGCTCAAAAATGCAACTCACCAGCGTTTTTTTTAAGTTTTTTATCCCATTGATTAAAAAAAACGCTCAAAAAACGCCAACGCTAAAAAACGCTGAAAAACGCTATTGCAAAAACGCTGGAAAACTTTGAAAAATTCACTGCAAAGCTACTGGTGTTTTTATAGCGTTGTTATTACGTCCAGTGTGCATAAGGCCCAATAGGCAGTGACATGTACTCTTTATGGAGGGATCTACAAGACCCCAAATCCCTCCTTTGCACTTAAAAGCATTCCAAACGCCAAATTTGGCTATACTGTAATTTTTTTTAAATATGGCGCCTTTAAGTCTTCTGTAAACTGGAAGTGATGTCATGACCCGATCAAAGCTGATTTCCAGATGTGCTGGCTGGTCGCTCGGGCCTGGAGTATCCAAATAGTAAATACTGGCTAGAGTATCTATATGTCTGTGACAATTACTGGTAGCGATCCCTACATGTTTCGCCAAACATTGGCTTCTTCAGGGTGATATGTATTTGCCAGTATTCGACAGTGGCTCTAGTGGCAATAAATACAAAAAACAAAATTTTACTAGTGGGGGACTTATAAGAATCGTTAAACAAGGGTGCCCTAGATACCACCCCATTCCTTACATGAATGAGTAAGGGATACATAATATCTCTACTCATTCACATTAACCACTTGACCACTGGGCACTTAAACCCCCTTCCTAACCAGACCAATTTTCACCTTTCGGGCTCTCACATTTTGAATGACAATTACTCAGTCATGCAACACTGAACCCATATCAAATGTTTGTCCTTTTTTTCACACAAATAGAGATTTCTTTTGGTGGTATTTAATCACCGCTAGGTTTTTTATTTTTTGCGCTATAAATCAAAAGAGACTGAAAATTCGGTAAAAAAAATAATTCTTTGTTTCTGTTAAAATTTATTGCAGAGTATTGGCGAGTATAGGCAGAGTATTGCATAGTATTGCATAGTATGGCAGAGTATGGCAGAGTACTGGCACTGAGCAGCCCTGGGGGCTGGATCTGTAGTGCCCACAGCACTGCAAACGATCTCTCCCTATCTCCTCTCACACTGTACCTATCGGTAGAGAGAGGGGAGGGAGGAACCGGCGTCATGACATGACGCTGGTTTGTTTACAAGTGATGCTCCGTCATTTGACGGAGCGATCACGTGGTAAACGGCCGCCATCACGGATGTTCCGGGTGCGTGCCCCGGGGGGCACGCGGGAGCGCAATTCTGTGAGGACATCCCACGGACGTCCACCCAGAATAAGCCGACCGCGCTCTTTTGTCTGGTCGGCATGTGGCTAAAATATTTAAAAAATAAACACATAACACATTTAAATAAGTACTTTGAAAACAAGAAACAAAAAATGTCCCATGATGTAAATATATCATTAATTATGTTGTCCGGTGATGTTCAGTAGATCCTTGTCAATCGGAATGAATGACACACGCCAACTAATCAAAGAAAAAAAAAAAAAAAACAAGGCCAATGTACTCTTGGTTCACTCCTAAACATGAATGACAGATCCCTGGCCCAGCAGTTTGTTTGTAAACTAAGGAGCAGGGATGGTGGCTGATGTCATTGACCAAATATGCTCATGGCCATACGGACAGGCCAAGAAGAAAGAAGAAGGTTGTCATGGAACAGGTGCCTCCAGTGGAAGATTTCCCCCACTCACTGGTTTCAGTGACAACTGAAACAAATTGGATTTCCAAATCACTTTCTGTCCAGAGGACAAATAGAAAAGTTGAATCTCCCCAGAGCGCAATAAATAGCCCCAGACACAGATGGCAAGAAAAACCTGACAGAGGTTTAGTCCTTCCCTACACTTTCCAGAATTAAAAAAAAGTTCTGGCTTTAGATATACTTTAAAATACCTTAAATAAAATGATTACAATTCTCTGACCTACCTTGTAAGCACAAGTAATGTGGTAGGTACACTTCTGACACTACTTTGGGCTCTACGGTTATGTTAAACATAGGACCCACAATGTCGTATTCATTCTCCTGTATTTTATTTACATAGTCACTCTCAAATTTCAGCTCATATGTGATGGTCACTTCAGATTTCACTTTGAACATGATTCCCGTCTCTTTACAGCAGAAAAGTCCACCAGGGTTCAGTTTTAGCCTAATAAAAAGAAAAAAATAAATGTATTACAACCTGCTGTACTGATAATACTTTAGAACCTAAATGTTCCCAATTTCCCCAAGCTCCTAATTTCTTGTTGGTAGCTGGCTACTGCTGAACTGAATCACATGCAGTGTTGTCAGCCCTGCCTGCTCGACTTCCAGTTGTCTACTCCAGGGATGTGGACATCAAAGATCACTGGATGGATATTTTTTCTCCAGATGATCTGGCCTGTTTCCTTCAAGAATGCAGGACTCCTGATGCCCCTTTGGTGGTTGATGTGGACCACATTGTCAGATTGCACCCTGATTGGGTGTCCTTGCAGAAGGAGGGTCCAGTGGTGCAGAGCCATCCTTATCATTCTGAGCTCCAGGATGTTGATGGAGAGCTTGGCTTCTACCTATGACCATATTCCCTGAACTGTGGGGAAAAGGGAAACAACTCCCCAGCCTGAATGGCTGGCATCTATCACTTTCCGGTCATATGACAAAAATGACTTCCCCATTGTTAAAACTGGGTTGGAGATCCACCAAGCTAGGACATTTCTTGGTTGGATGGATGGGAGCATAGGTAGGTTCACAGAGGGCCGTGCTTGTTCCATGCCAACAAGGTGTTGTGTTGGAAAATCTTGAATAGAATTGGGTGAATGGGACAGCCTAGAAGGAGGCCACTAGGAGACCCAGAACTGTCACAGAGGGGCATCTCATTGATCCCAAGTCCTTAGCATGAGTTCTGAGAGAGAGTAGTTATTTCTCTGGATGGAAAACATTTGCTTGGATTGTGTCTAGTATTAGGTTCAAATATTCCAGATGGATATTATTAAGGACATAATCGCCCAACCAAAAGCCAGAAGCCTCTGAATTGTCCTGTGAATTTTTGCATTGCTGGAAGGGAGATGGGTCCTTCAGAAGAAGGTTGCCTAAATCAGTGGTCGCCAACCTTTCAGACCTCATGGACCACTAAACTCACAATTTTTAATCCCGCGGACCACTAACGTCAATTTTACATGCCTTATACATACAATGCCCCGACTCTCTGCCCCCCTTCCCCTGGTATACACTGCTGCCTTATACACACACAATACTCTGCCTCTCTGCCCCCTTCTGCTCTACTCCCCCGCACTTTGCATCACACTGCTGCCATATACAGACTCATTATTTTATCTCACCTCCTTATCCAGCCACGTGCTTAAGCTGCATGCGCCCTCCCACAGTCTGTGATCAGCGCTGCCATTGGAAGTCCCCTCTTTCTTCACCTCCCGCTCTCTGCACTACTCCCAGTGCCTCCCTCTGAGTTCACAGGAGCCGGAACTACAAAGAAGGCATTGGGTATCAATGCACGCTGACAGTATTGGCAGCATGCATTGAGAACAACACTGGAAACAACATTGGGCAGTATACTGTACGTCTGCCACAATGTTGATTTGCGGGAGAACCCCTGAGGACCACTGGATCTAAATAGCCACTGACCTGGATGTCCTTAATGCTACAAAATTTGTCCCATGAACATCTGGAAATCTTTGTTCTTTGTATGATCAGAATGTAATAAAAATTAGAAAACTTTACCTGTATGTTTTTCCATCTACAATTGGTGTAACTACATTTTCTGTCTCTTCCTCAGACTATGGAAAGGAGAAAAAAAAGATTATTATAAATTAATAAGATTAATAAGGACTAGTGTTGGTGAAGCATGTCGTACAAACATGTCATCAAGTTGGTTTTCTGTGAACACAAGGCACCCATCACATTTATATATGAGAATTCGTTTTCTGATATGAATGATTTACAAAGTGTGCCACATCATAAGAAAATTGGAATAGAGAGGAACCCCTGGGGGTGGGATTTTTAAGGAACTACCAACACACACTATAGAAAAAGTAGAAATTTTATTGATTTACTATCTAGAAAAATACATATAATAAACAGAATATTTGACATGGAGACATCAAAGTTGTGCAAATTGATGATACCCAACGTGTTTCGGACATGAATGTACTCTCCTTCATCGAGGGTTTAACAGGAAATATGTAATAATTTGTTGAATTGCACATACATAAAATCATCCAAATCCATTTTTAAAAGAGAGACCCTGTCAAACGGAGTCCATCCGCCATCCCATCCACATTGTCCCTGCTTGGAATGGAACTCTAATGCCGCGTACACACGATCGGAATTTCGGCCAGCAAAAGGCAGATGAGAGCTTTTCATCGGAAAATGCGACCGTGTGTATGCTCCATCGGACCTTTGCTGGTGGAATTTCGGCCAGGAAAAGATTGAGAGCAGGTTCTCAATTTTTCCGACGGAAAAAGTTTCCATTGGAAATTCCGTTTGCGTGTATGCAATTCTGACGTGCAAAATTCCAGCACATGCTCGGAAACAATTTGACGCATGCTCGGAAACAATTTGACGCATGCTCGGAAGCATTAAACTTCCTTTTTATAGTGCCGTCGTACGTGTTGTACGTCGCCGCGTTACTGACCGTTGGAATTTGGTGTGACCGTGTGTGCAAGACAGCTTGAGCTGAATTCCGTCGGAAATTCAGTTGAAAAAACCTTCAGACTTAATTTCCGACGGCAAAACCGGTGGTGTGTACGTGGCATAAGATGAATATTTCAAACCAGGTTTGAAATAGATGTGTCCACCTAACAGTCATGGCTGTTAGGTGGACACATCCGGAGTTGCTGCAGGGAAATCCAACACGCTAACACCTTCATGCTCTGCACTCTGAAGTTGTATTCTGTCTTACGAAAATTTTCTTAACTTCAGTAACCTATTTATTTTCGATATGGAGACTAGCAATCAAAATAATAAAAAATAGATGATCATTTGTCCAATATTATTACTGTGTGTACATTGAGACAAGTACACGCTAAAGAGGGATACGCTTTTCTCATATTTCATGTCTGAGCAGTGGCGGCCCATAATGCAGGGTGCCGGATGCATGGATTCTAATAGGGTTTTCTTTTTTTTTTCTTTTCCCATTTTTTCTTTTTTTTAGAGCCTGAGGCTCTAATAGGCTTCAAAAAAGGGTTGGCTCAGGGTACAGAGCGCTGCGCCCTGAGCCCACCCTGTTGTGTGACATTAATATTTGTTATTGTCTTCCTGATCCTCCTCCCGGGTAATCAGGAAGCGGTTGGCACCCAATTGGCCGAGAGGAGAACCGATCCTATTCGCTGCCAAGGAGGAGGAGGGAGGATATGCAGGGGAAGCCGCCATGAAGCGCCAGGAGGAGGAGACGCTGCCCGGAGGAAGCACTGCCCATGACCTAGATGGGGTAAGTGCAGGGCCGGTGACCGACCGACCGGGAAGGGGGGGCCTCTGACCTGACCGACTGACGGCATACCTTCCAACTTTCTGAAATGGGAATGAGGGATGCCTATTAGCAAAAGTTTGTAGGCATAGGACACCCCCCCCCCCCTGCCACACGCCCTTAAAGGAGAATTATACAAAAAATGATTTGTTAAACCCACAAGTGTTTTTTTTTTACCACCACTATTCATTAATATTGGCTTTTGCAAATTACAGATGCAGAAATTCAGAAGTTGAATAAAAGGTTTAGCACTGTAAAACACTTTTGGATAGATAAATAGGTCATTTTATATACAACTATATAAAATCGGACCAAAAATGAGGGACAAATGAGGAGGGAAGAGGGACATTGTTCAAAATAAGGGACAGTCCCTCGAAATCAGGGACACTTGGGAGCTATGCGACGGGGGTGGTGGTGGTTGGCCTGTTAGCCGCCCTCCCAAAAAAAACAGCCGCCACTGTGTCTGAGGTACAATCCACTTTAATCACAGAGGTACATGGGCACTGAAATGTGACTAGCATCGATGTCACCATTATAGGAAGTGAGGGGGAATTTCTGCAATAGGGTCAGCAATAAAACCACCAAGGCGGGTAACAGTAGCCTCTGTGCTGTAAAGACACTTGGTTTTTGGTAAATCAGGTATATAGTTATACCTACCTCTGCAGAAGGATCAGACTCCATCAAAGCCTCTGCTTGATCACCACATTTAGAAGGATTCAACAGGTCATAATCTTGTCTTGTAAAAAAAAAAAAAGATTTTTATACCAATAATTCAGTAACAACATCTAACATAGGTATAAATGAAATGTAACTATTTCTGTTATTCTAATGACTGATTGAATCTTTGCAAGTATGCAATTAAGAAAATGTATTGCACAATAATCATGGAATCTCAAACAACACTTGTGCACTTTTTTTTTATTTTTTGGTTTGTATCACGTATGAAAAGGTTAAAAGCACTACCGGGTTTTTATCTGCTATCTGTGTTCCAATGGCGGAGAATTATCGCTACCTCCTGAAGGCCAAGCTCACATACCCAACTGTAAGATCCCTGTAGTTAAGACTTTTAAATATCTTGGAATTTACCTACACAAAGACATTTCATTATTTTCAAAGCCTTATATAGCCATTTTAATCCAGAGATTTAAACTAAAACTAGGGCGTGGAACAGCCTTATGCCATCAGTTATGGGGAGAGCCAGTCTTGTCAAGATGATCCTGATGTTGCGATTATTATATCACTTGCACAATGCCCCAGTTACAATACCACTTAAGAGTTTTGGGGTTATTATTGTGATATTCTGAGAGCTTTTGTGGAATAATAAGGTGCTAAGTGTAGCATTAGAGTGTTTGGAGCACTTTAAGGAAGAGAGGTGTATAACATTTCCAAGCCCCTGGGTGTATTATCTGTCTTTCAATATTGGGACACCTGCCTTTACACGTTCATGAACTTTATTTTATTTTTTTAACAGAAATGTTTATTGTAGAACTAATCAGCATTACAATGTCATGATCAGTAGAAATACATCCATACACACATAAAAACATAAAAAGCAGGAGGAAGTCTATATCAGTCTAGGGATCTAATCCCCAATCCAGTGGAATACATTCTAGATATGTATCAAACTATTCATAACTTCAACCAGGGTTCTCCACCAGAATCGTATTCCCACATCCTATTCCTTTACATATAGCCTACATACCTGAGAGGTGTGATATTTCAGGGAGGGGGGGGGGGGGTGGTGAGTAAAACGGGAACCAGATGAGACGATCTCTCTCCCATGTGGTCCTTCAGGTCCACCACAACTACTTTAGCCTTTAGCGTCTATCCCCCCGACCAGACCTTCTCGAATTTTACTGGGCACTGCCTGCTTTCACATGTGAGCCTATAAAGGGATAGTCCTGAGTTTATTGAAAGGCGCCAGAAGTCACATGTTGGTGGCTCCGCCAACTTCCACCCTAATGCCCTGTATGCGATTTTCCTTCAACAAAACCGTGGATCTTTTTCTGAAGGATGTTGGCTCAAACTTGTCTTGCATACACACGGTCACACAACACGTACGACGAGCCGAGAAAAATGAATTTCAATAGCCAGTGGGGCTCTTCTGTTTGATTCCGAGCACGCGTGGAATTTTGTGTGTCGGACTTATGTACACTTTTCCGAATTTCCAAGTTTTGTTGTCGGAAAATTTGAGAACCTGTTCTCAAACATTTGTTGCCGGAAATTCCTATCGTGTGTACAGGGCATAAGAGTGTTTCCCTTCTAGCACAGAAAAGGGAGAATGTCATGTAAAGCTTAGTATACCAGTGTCCCTGCTCCAAGTGACTCAGTAAGAGAGTCAGGGGGTCCAGGGGGATCTGCGTCCCACTCACCTCACTCAAGTTATCGTACATGAACTTTAATGGCATCCCAGTCTTAGTCCGTAGGGTTTAATATTGAGTTGGCCCTCCCCTCCTTTGCAGCTATAACAGCTTCAACTCTTGGGAAGAATGTCCACAAGGTTTAGGAGGGTGTCTATGGGAATGTTTGACCATTCTTCCAGAAGCGCATTTGTGAGGTCAGGCACTGATGTTGGGCGAGAAGGCCTGTCTCTCAGTCTCCGTTCTAATTCATCCCAAAGGTGTTCTATCGGGTTAAGGTCAGGACTCTGTGCAGGCCAGTCAATTTCCTCCACACCAAACTCGCTCATCCATGTCTTTATGGACCTTGCATTGTGCACTGGTGTGCAGTCATGTTGGAACAGGAAGGGGCTGTCCCCAAACTATTCCCACAAAATTGTCCAAAATGTCTTGGTATGCTGACGCCTTAAGAGTTCCATTCATCCAACTATGGAGCCAAACACAACCCCTGAAAAACAACCCCCACACCATAATCCCCCCTCCACAAAATGATTTGGAGGGGGGATTATGGAGTTCTTGAGGCAAATTGACTAGGTCTCCTGAGAAAGTGTTTTCCAACCTATGATTTCATTCATAAGAGTCCGTGGGCATGCTGAATATTCCCCAGTTTGGCACAACTCCAATCTTACAGAACTTAGAAAATTGACTTGTGGGGAGCAAAGGTCAAAGTTCTCAATGTGGGGAGATTCTCAATTAATATATTGGGAAAAGCTAGAGTCATTTGAACAGTATCAAGCATCATTAAGGGGTTCATGTCAATCTGCTCTTATGCCGCGTACACACGGTCGGAATTTCCGATGGAAACAGTCCGATGGGAGCTTTTCATCGGATTTTCCGACCGTGTGTACGCCCGTCGGTCTTTTTCTGTCGGAAATTCCGACGGACTTTGGATTGAGAACCTGTTCTTAATTTTTCAGACGGAAAACCTTTCTATCGGATTTTCCGATCGTGTGTATGCAATTCCGACACGCAAAATTCCGACTCATGCTCGGAAATAATTCAACGCATGCTCAGAAGCATTAAACTTCCCTTTTATAGTGCAGTCAAATGTTTTTTTAAGGCGCTGTGTTATTGACTGTCGGAATTTGGTGTGACCGTGTGTAGGCAAGACAGTTTGAGCAAAATTCCGTCGGAATTCCGAGGGGAAAACCATCAGAGCTTTTTCCGACGAGAATTCCGACTGTGTGTACGCGGTATTAGTTGCTACTAAGGGAATTAGCGTGGATTGAGTATTCTCCCATATTTAGCCTGCAACCTTAGCGAGAGAAATCTATGCGTGTATGTCTTGCCTTAAAAACAAGTGAACCAGTGAGATATCGGTGAGGTTGCATAGATGCATGTCAAAAATCTTCTGCACCATAGACGGGGGGGGGGGGGGGGGGGGGTAATAAACTGTCCGGAGGGGTACAACTGGAAGCAGAATAATCCACAATATTGTACAACAAGTGTAACTTCAATAGATTGTAGTTGAACTTTAAATGTTTAACAATAGTTCAGTATTAGGGATGAGATATCACTTACTCCAAGCTTAAATGAAAAAAACAAAATAGGTACATCTTATCTACTCACAAATCAATAATAACTTACATTTCTTGCTTTATTTTCCTAAGTATGTCTTCTGCATCAGTAGAAAGGCCATTTCCATTGGTTCTGAAAAAAAAACAATATTAGAGAATCAAGTAAAAAAATATGTCTAAGCTTTCTTGGGATGGCCAGCGTCCCGGGAACCCGGGATCCCTGATTCCAGTATCTTGCCCTCCTGATCCCCACCCTCTAATTTGCCCTTTTGTCTCCCCCCTGTGCCGGGCTATTTGCGTTAAATTAGTCTTCGATTTATGGCATGTTTTCTTATTGTTTAACCGCTTGCCTACCGGGCACGAACACCTCCTTCCTGACCAAGCCATTTTTCAGCTTTCAGCGCTGTCGCATTTTGAATGACAATTGCGCAGTCATGCAACGCTGTACCCAAATAACATTCTTGCACTATAAACAAAAGAAGAGGGACAAGTTTGAAAAAACATAATATTTTTTACTTTTTATTATAATAAATATCCAATTTATATTTTTTTTTTTAAACAAATTTTTTCCTCAGTTTAGGCCGACACGTATTCTTCTACATATTTTTGGTAAAAAAAATCGCAATAAGCGTATATTGATTGGTTTGCGCAAAAGTTATAGCGTCTACAAAATAGGGGATAGATTTATAGCATTTTTATTATTATTATTTTTTTTACTAGTAATGGCGGCGATCTGCGATTTTTATCATGATTGCGACATTGCGGCGGACATAGCGGACACTTTTGACACATTTTTGGGACCATTCACATTTACACAGTGATCCGTGCTATAAAAATGCATTGATTACTGTATAAATGTGACTGGCAGGGAAGGGGTTAACACTAGGGGGCGCTGCAGGGGTTAATATGTACCCTATGTTAGTGATTCTAACTGTGGGGGGAGGGGACTGACTGGGGGAGGGGACCGATCGGTGTCCCTATGTACAAGGGACACACCATCGGTCTCCTCTCCAGTGACAGGACGTGGATCTGTGTGTTTACATACACAGATCCGCGTCCTGCTCAGTTACTGGGCAATCGCGGGTGCTCGGCGGACATCGCGGCCGCCGGGCACGCGCATCGGGTCCCCAGCGACGCGGCGGGCACGCGCGCGCGCCCCTAGTGGCCAAAATGTAGACGCTGTCATATGACGGCGGCCCGCCACAAGAGCCGCACCCCTCCGCCGTCATTTGACAGTGGGCGGTCCACTACTAGTTAAAATCTATTTTATTGAAAGTGCTAATAAATATATGTTTAACTCTATTGACTATTTATACTTTAATTCTTGAGAGTAGATGCGTAAATTTGGGTCATGCTGATAGGGGGCCCAGTGCATTACTTTGCCTATGGGTCCATGATGCTATTAAGATGGCTCTGAGTATGGAGGATAGCGTTTCTGTACGAAAAAAAAAAGCACAGGTGGTCTTCTTGGCACCAAGTTGACTATTTAAACTAGATAGCTGCATCTGTCTAGTGACGATTTCGGCAGTACCTATAACTTGTGTCCAGTATTTCCTGATTGTCGTCCTTTACCTGCTCTTGCTATCTGTCTGTACTGACCCCACCGTGCTCCATGGCCATGCATCTGCCTGCTCTCCTTGCTCTAGATCTGCTCGTCTGACACCGACCACCGCTTGGAAACTGACATTGCACATTCTACTGATCCTGTACCTGATCTGCCCACCAGCTGATGACCAGGTCTGCTGAACATTGATCAGCCCCTTGTGTTTCAGTTTTTGTATTTGGCAAATCCACATTTACACATTGTTATCACAAATTGCAACAGACGTACAGTAATACCTCGGATTGTGAGTAACGCGGTTTATGATCGTTTCACAATAAAAAAATTAATCGTGACTCGGTTTGCGAGCGTTTTCTCGCAAGACATGCAGGATTCAAGCCTCTGGGGTGTGCAGTACCTCATGTGGTCAGAGGTGCGGGGGTGCCAGTGGCGTTCGGGGACACTCAGAGCCGCTCGGAAACACTCCGTTCCCGAGTGTCTCTGAGCATCTCTGAGTGTCTCTGAGAGCCTCTGAGCATCTCAGAATGGTCTCCGAGAATCTCTGAGTGTTTCCGAGTGTCTCCGGCGCCCCCCGCACCTCTGGTCACATGTGGTACTGCATACACTAGCAGTGACACTGGGACAAATTATCTGAGTTTCCATTGATTCCTATGGGAAACTCGCTTTAATATCTGAATCATTTTCAAACCTCAGACGGGCGTGTACATGCGCATTCTTGAGCAGGGGGACCTTGCGGTCAGTGCAGGACTCAATCCATGGCAGCGTATTGTGTTTTCAATGGTTTGTTTGGTGATTGTGGTCCCAACTGGCTTGAGATCATTCACAATCTCCTCCCGTGTAGTTCTGGGCTGATCCCTCACTTTTCTCATGATCATACTCACCACATGAGGCGTAATCTTGCATCCAGCTCCAGACCGAGGGCGATTGGTGGTTATTTTGTATTTCTTCCATTTGCCAATAATCGCTCCAACAGTCGTCTCCTTCTCACCAAGCTTCCTGATGGTTTTGTAACCCATTCCAGCCTTGTGCAGGTCTTCAATCTTGTCCCTGATGTCCTTTGACAGCTCTTTGGTCTTGCCCATGATGGTGAGGTTTGAATGGAAGAAAGAGATTCTGTGGACAGGTGCCTTTTATACACATTGTTGTTATAAATCGGGAAATGGGTAACAGACCCGCGCTTCCTGATTGGCGGAGAGGCGATTCAGTGTTAGAAAAGCAAATATTCATTTGCTTTTCTAACATATCTGGGTGGACTCAGAGCGCAGTGCTCTGCGCTCCGAGCCTACCCTACTTTGAAGCCTATTAGAGCCTATGGCTCTAATCAGGTGCTTCAAAAAAAACACCCCGGCCGCTGTAAGTCAGGTGCCCGGCATCCGAAAAAGGGTCGGACGCCTGAATCGGGGGTGGCAGCGTGGATAGATTCATGCAATGCATAAATCTATACATTAACCATATAGGGGGGCGGCGAGGATAGAGGGGGCGGCACCCATGCATCCCTAATGGACAGGCTGCCCCTGATGAGGAATGGTCTACCATTCTTACAAATTTTATACTGGTATCTCTCTCTCTCTGCAACTCAAAAACGTACCCAGCTTTTAATTATTCATCACTCTTATCATATCCCCCAGAAATTGTACGCATGGCACAGGGGAGATATTCCGTTATGTCCTCAATGTGAAATAGATAAGGGCACTCTCATACACATGCTGTGGAAATGCCCAAAATTTGGACGATCAGTTCTTTGTAACCCGTAATGTACTGTCCGGGCTTTCAGCAAAAGTATGCAGGCATAGGACACACCCCGGCCACGCCCCCTTAAAGGAGAATTGTACAAAAAATACAAGATTTGTTAAACCCACAAGTGCTTTTTTTACCACTATTATTCCTTTATATTGGCTTTTGGAATTTACAAATGCAGCAATTTAGAATTTGGATGAAAGGTTTAGCTCTGGAAAACACTTTTTGATAGATAAAAAGTGCATTTTATATACAAACTATATAGATCAGAGCAACATGAGGGACAAATGAGGAGGAATGAGGGACAGAGGGACATTGTTCCAAATCAGGGACAGTCCCTCGGAATCAGGGACAGTTGGGAGCTATGGGATTGGGAAGAGCCAATAATGCTGTATTACTTGGGTGTTTGAGGGAGGGAAATTTGGGCCTTGGGGGAGGGAAGAAATTTTACCTTTTCTCATACTTTGTTAACCGCTTCACGACTGGCGCACGACGATATACGTGGTCAAAATGGTACGGACAGGCATAAGGGCGTATATATACGTCCCCTTTAAGATGCCGCCGTGCCATCGGGCGTGCCCCGGGAGCAGCGCACGCTCGCGTTCTGGTCGGGACCCCCATGAGGTCGATCGCCGCGGGGACACCCGCGATCGTCTCACGGGAAGGCTGAACGGGGAGATGCGGAAATAAACAGCATCTCCCCGTTCTGCCTAGCAACTAGTGACGCTGATCTCTGCTCCCTGTGATTGGAGCAGAGATCAGCATTCACTAGCTGACAGCCACGCCCCCCCACAGTAAGAAACACACCCCTAGGCACACTTAAACCCTACACTGCCCCCTAGTGGTTAACCCCTTCACTGCCAGTGTAATTTATACAGGAAGCAATGCATTTAAATAGCACTGATTGCTGTATAAATGACAATGGTCCCAAAAATGTGTCAAAAATGTCCGATGTGTCCGCCATAATGTCGCAGTCACAATAAAAATCGCTGATCGCTGCCATTACTAATAAAAAAAAATTATTAATAAAAATGCTATAAAACTACCCCTTATCTTGTAAACGCTATAACTTCTGCGCCAGTCAACCAATCAATAATTGCTTATTGCGATTTTTTTTACCAAAAATATGTAGAAGAATACTTATCGGCCTAAAATGAGGGAAAAAAATGTTTTTTTATATATTTTTGGGGGATATTTATTATAGCAAAAAATAAAAAAGAATGATTTTTTTTCAAAATTGTCGCTCTTTTTGGTTTATAATGCAAAAAATAAAAACCGCAGGGGCGATCAAATACCACCAAAAGAAAGCTCTATTTGTGGGGAAAAAAGGACATCAATTTTGTTTGGGAGCCACGTCGCGCGACCGCGCAATTGTCAGTTAAAGCGACGCAGTGCCGAATCGCAAAAAGGGGCCTGGTCCTTTGGCTGCAAATTGGTCCGGTCTGAAAGTGGTTAAAGTGCGGGTGCCTACAAGGCCAACACTGACATGCATTAAACGTTTTTAGTTATTATGTACATTTGTTTCTATGAAAACCCATTGTTAATAAATGCTTAAGCACTTGGAAAAAAAAATACTGACCTGACCTCCTTTAAGCTGTATGATGTCAGTATAAGGTCCTCTACATGTTCAGCACTGGCATCAGTAAGTCGATTATAGCTCAGATCCAGGACTGTCAGGGTTGGACAATTGCTCAGCGACACCAGGAATGGGGCAGATTTATCAGTGAGACTCACATTCCGTAGCCTACGGTGGACAAATATGAATGGTTAGAGCTTAATTTCTAAATAATTTCTTACCTGTATAAGTATAACACAGAACCATTTTTGATTCACCCAGTGGCATACCACCGGGGGGGGGGGGGGGGCGGTCCACCCCAGGTGCCACACATTGGGGGGGTATCAGGCCGGTGCTGCTTAGGGGTGTCAGGCCAATGTCGCTTTTTCAGCGGTTCTGCTACCCTTTTCGAGCATAGGGGGCTTTGACCTCTAGTATCGGTCTCCGCAAAGATGGCGGCGGCCCGCGGAGGGGAAATTATGCATACGGCGGCAGGAAGTGCCTGCTGGAATGCATTTCCCGCCCCATTTCCTGGTCCCTGTGGTTGGCGTGTGTTTCACATTGCAGAATCACACTTTTCTTCATGCTTTGCACCCCAGTGAACACCCCATAAACATTTACATCCTGATTCCACTGTCACCAAGCACATCATACCACACCTTCTTGTCCTGCAAACAAGCAACCCTGTGGTAAGTGCACACACAGCAGTATTTCACTTATATTATTGCCAGATGGGGGGGCAGGGGGGAATGCCAGATATAGGATTCGCCCTGGGTGCCAAATGCTCTAGGTATGCCCCTGCATTTATCAGTGGTGCATTTCCACAGGAAGCTTTGCAGTTGCTTGGGGATGGTCAGTTCCTGCCTCACCCTACCTGATGGGCTGTGGTGCTCTATTTGAACATTACAGGCCCAGAGCTCTGACCTGGTGACAACAGTTGGATAACAGACTCGTTCTTGAACGTTGCCTTGTTTCGACCCTTTGGATAACCGAAGGCAAGGTTATGAAGGAATTTGTTGCAAAAAAACTTGCACAAGGACTTCCTATGACAGTCTACTTCCCCAGCTGGCACAAGTCTGTTTTATTTTTAAAAAAAGGATGGCACCCTCAGACCATATTTTGATTAAAGGGGTTTGAATTGCATGACTATTTCCAATGAAACAGGAAGCAGCATGTGTGGATAAATGGAGCACAACAATTCTATACTCAATCGATCCACATGTGCTGCTTACTGTCCTGAGGCTGCCTGGTCACCCCGGCTACAACACTCCACCCCGTGCAGCAGCACCATCTTGGAATCCTGGATGTCTCCTCCTCCTAGCTGCAGATGCACCAATGCCTGTAATGGATGAGATCAACCTGACATTGTGAGTTGCCAATTATTGTGTTTCTGTGTCCACCTTTCCACCTTGGTGCACTTAGATTGGCGCCCCCTTGCTGTCTCTCTTAGCTATTGCAGGTGCCATTCAGATCCTATCCAGTGTATCCACTGTGACAGTTTCCTTGGTGTTCTCCCCAGCTGGGAATTCTTTTGAGAACCATAATGATGACATGCATTATTTATTTTACGCCATGCAAGTTTCTAATTGTCTTCCTTAAATAAATGTTTAAAGCTAGAGAATGCCAGAGAATAGGCTTTACCATCGCCACATTATTTTTGTGCAACTGGAGAAAAACCAGAACCCTTTCAAAATCCCCCTTTTTCAGGTTTGTCTGAATTGCTTCTGTGGTAATTTTATTTTTTTGCTTTTTTAAAGTTACAAAACTGGTTGTATAGTTATCCAAAAAATATCTGCAAAGGCCCACCAGTAATCCAGATTGACAATAGAGTAACAACCATCATAGCAGCCTATGCAGATTCTATTTTTGAGTCCATTTGGCAAAAATATCTGAGATAAAATAAAATAATTCGTTTTTTGGTCCCTTACCTACCAACTGTTGTAAAAATGTATTCCAATTGCTGGCTTAGAGAAGTGTGAACTTGCAATCTGCATATTGATCCAGCTGCCTGAGCCAGCATAGTCCTGGCCATCAGGAGTGTGCTAACTCAGAGTACTTTCCAGTAGAGAGGCAGAACCACCTTGTGTTTTATAAGCCACCACACCAGACCAAGCCATTCCAGAGTCAGCGAGAAGGGTACTATTGCACTGAAATTGATTGCTCAAGTAAGCAAAGATCCAATCGTTGGGATTATCACAATCGACCGCTAGCGCAATTAAAGCTTTAAAGCTCTAAAGAATTAAGTTCAGGTCCTGTCCCACTCCCATTACCTTCGTAATAAGAAGAGTTCATCATTGATCACTAAGGGGCTGATTTACTAAGATGAATGCGCTGCGCCGGTTCATACCATAATTGGTGCGCCAGATAAATTATTAAGTGAGCTTATGAACCGGCGCACACATAAGCGCAACACATAATATACCGGCGCACCGCGATAATAGTATGCCATTGATAATAGTGCACGCCGTTATCATTAACAGTCTATTCACACAGGGGCAACACGACTTCCAGCGCAACTTGGGGCGACTTACAACATGACTTAGGGCGACTTACAACAGGACTTGGGGCGATTTACAACTTTAATTAAAAAAAAAAAAACGGCATGGGTTCCCCTCCAAGAGCATACCAGGCCAGACCTGAAGGGCCTGGTATAGAATTTCGGGGGACCCCCACGCATTTTTTTTTCTTCATTTTTTTATTTTCTTAATGCTAACATGACCTGTGTGCAAATAGCCTTAAAAAAACCCATAGAAGTGAACCAGCGCAAAAAAAGTCAAGTTGAGAGGTGCGCCTGTTCGACTTATGCAAATGAACCTACGTGGCTTGACATTTACTAAGATTTTGCCGGCGCAGTGAACCAGAGCACTTGAACGGGCGCAAATGCCGCTTGCGCATGAGCAGTACATAAATTGACCAAGTGCAGTTCCAAGTGTATTTGAAAGTTAATTTTCCGTTCTATTTTGGGCATATTTGTTACTTGGACAGTCATATCTATACTTCATCACATCACCCACATCACCCCCATAATATTGCCACTTCCAGCTTCTTTTATTTTCGGAGTTGAAGAATTCTTGCGCCATGTCTATAGCGGCGCACAGATCGTGGCCGCCCGTGTGTCGGCAAGATAATAGTAAATGGGGAATTGCGCTGTGTTACAGGCGCAAATGCTTTGTTAATACGAAAACGGCCGCTGCACGTACCCCGCAACTCACGGCGCAAATGCTTGGTAAATCAGCCCCTAAGAGTTTGCCACCACTTTTTTTGTTCCGGTGATGGTAGTCATCAGGCCAGTGAGGGTGAATGTCAGCAGGAAAAAAAACAACAATAAAAACCTGACTCGAGTTTGAATCCAACACCACTCTATCCAAAATTGAAAAAAGTTAAGACTAGAGATACACTTTAGTGTTGTATAAAGTTTTGTTGAGGGTAGCTGAAAGGTAGTCATGGCGCTGGCTTTTTTTTGAGTGCTGAAGAATGGTGATTCAAACTTATTGATATAATCATATAATAATTATATATTTTGTTGATGTTTTGGATGTAAAAACATATAAGAATTATTTTTTTTAACACATTTTACTCACAGTAATTTCTCTATCCGACTTGAGGTCAGACCTTTCATCAGATCACTGAAATGCGGACCCTCCAGATTGTTACCAGAAAGGTCAAGCTTCCTCAAATTTTGGTTATTTCTTATTCCCAGTGCCAGGTGGGGGCTGAAACTGTCTGTCAGATTATTGTAGGTTAAACTGTAGAGGAAGAGAAGAACACTTTTAAACTCACCATAAATAATATATACTAAAAAAAAAAAGTATTTTGCTTCTTTTGGTCCGGTGTAGATATCAAGCAGTGGTAATAGACTTGCCCAATTTTCTCTGTGGACTACAGAACAATACCTACCTATGATATGAGAGTGGAGTATATGAAGTCTAAGCCAGGACCCAAAAGTGTAGTGTGACAATGTTAAAGTGTGTAATGTAGTTCCACTTTAAGGCACACTTCATGATCTTGATGTGAGGTGGAAATGCTGCACTGACCACCAAGGTAGGGAGACACTGCTCCACTGACCACTAACGTGGGAGGAAACTTATTCCACAGACCACCACTATACAGAGGCTCTTCTATACTGGCCAAAAATGTAAGAGGGCACTTATTCCACTGACCATTACTGTACCTTCTCCACAGACAACCACTCAATGGGGGCTCATCTATACTGGCCCCCCAATATAAGAGGACATTTATGCCACTGACCACCACTATACAGGTCCCTTCTCCACTGACCACTAATGTAATGCCCTGTACACACGACCGGTTTTCCCGTCGGAATAAACTCTGAAGGTTTTTTTTCCGCTCAAGCTGTCTTGCATAAACACGGTCACACCAAATTTCCGACCCTCAAGAATGCGGTGACATACAACACGTACGACGGAACTATAAAAAGGAAGTTCAATAGCCAGTGCGTCGGAACAGCATACAGACGATCATTTTTTCCGCTACAATTTTTTTCCGGTGAAAAAAAAAAGTCCGATGGGGCATACACACGGTCGGAATATACGATGAAAAGCTCCCATCTGACTTTTTCTGTCGGAATGTCCGACCGCGTGTACACGGCATAAGGAACATGTCTCCTCTGACAACCAGTTTTTGAGGCCCTTCAGTGAACTATTATATGACCTAAAATGATATTGTGTGTCTAGCCAATAAAGTGTTCTACTTTGTCTAATGTTATGTTTGTGTATATCTCAATTGTATGAATGCACTAAAATCTACATTCTAAATAAGATTAATTCAATGCCACTGTACTGAATATCCCAGTCAAGGAATGAGAACACATTTGCTAGTATCTACTGTATTAATGCAGCTAATTTTCTTAATTGTAATATTTTATTTTTTCAGTTCACTGCACAGTAAACAATTAAATTTCTTCATATATTGCCAATTTTTTCATATTTTTAATAGTTACCAAACGAAATGGATACCCTCCCTTTTAGATTGTGTGCTGGGTTCAAGATACAGAAAGACCAATGTGTATGCCGACAGTGGGATCTCATTGGTAGAGCATGCTCGCATATGTGCCAGTGGTGGGATCTCACTGGTAGAGCTTGCCCATGCATGTGCCAGTGGTGGGATCTCACTGGTAGAACATTCTCATGTGTATGCCGGCGGTGGGATCTCACTGGTAAAGCATGCTCATGCATGTGCCAGTGGTGGGATCTCACTGGTAGAGCATGCTCATGTTTGTGCCGTCGGTGGGATCTCACTGGTAGAACATGCTCATGTGTGTGCCGGCGGTGGGATCCCACTGGTAGAGCATGCTCAAGTATGTGCCAGCCGTGGGATCTCACTGGTAGAACATGCTCATGTGTGTGCCGGCAGTGGAATCTCACTGGTAGAACATGCTCATGTGTGTGCCAGCAGTGGGATCTCACTGGTAGAGCTTGCTCATGCAGGTGCCAGTGGTGGGATCTCACTGATAGAACATTCTCATGTCTGTGCCGGCGGTGGGATCTCACTGGTAAAGCATACTCATGCATGTGCCAGTGGTGGGATCTCACTGGTAGAGCATGCTCATGTGTGTGCCAGCAGTGGGATCCCACTGGTAGAACATGCTCAAGTATGTGCCAGCCATGGGATCTCACAGGTAGAGCATGTTTGTGTGTGTGCTGGTGGTGGGATCTCAATAGTAGAGCATGCTCATGTGTGTGCTGGCAGTGGGATCTCAATGGTAGGGCATGTTCATGTGTGTGCCAGTGGTGGGATCTCAGTGGTAGAGCATGCTCCTGTGTGTGCTGGTGGTGGGATCTCACTGGTAGAGCATTGCTCATGTGTGTGCCGGCTGTGGGATCTCACTGGTAGAGCATGCTCGTTTGTGTGGCAGCGGTAGGATCTCACTGGTAGAGCATGCTTGTTTGTGTGCCGGCGGTGGGATCTCTCTGGTAGAGCATTGCTTATGTGTCTGCCGGAGGTGGGATCTCACTGGTAGAGCATTGCTCATGTGTGTGCCGGAGGTGGGATCTCACTGGTAGAGCATGTTCATGTGTATGCCAGCAGTGGGATCTCACTGGTAGAGCAAAGTAAAAGTGCCACTTAGGCTTTATTACTATACTGTGTATTGTGGATAAAAATGTGCTAGAACAATTGTTGTTCCAATCAGTCCAGTTCTACTCACATTAATTCCTCTATCCGGCTTTTGGTCAGAGCTGTCATCAGATCACTGAAATGAGGACCTCCCAGATTTTTATTCGACAGGTCCAATCTCTTCAGGGTCTGGTTATTTGTTATCCCCAATGCCAGATGGGTGCAGGAACTGTCTGACATTTTATTGCCATACAAACTGTAAAAGAAGAGAAGAATAAAGAGAAATAACTTGAATAAAATACTTCACAACAATGTATTGTAAACAGATGACCCAGGAATTCTGTTTCAGGGTGGCACCTTTCTATTTCAGCATCCTATGGAGTCACACTTGCATGCATGGACTAGAGTTGTGTGCATCAATAGAAACATACAGTTCCATAGCCTAGGATGGCAAGGTACTCCTCTGCTCCTCCCTCTTGCTCACCCCCAAAGAACCCCCCCATTTTGAGGGCATGTGGCCTAGCATGGTTTGGGGGGGGGCGAAGACAGTGATTATTGCTGGATAATCGCATGCTAAATACGGCAGGCTCAACTTGGCATATTCAGCCTGCCCATGCATGGTTCGAACTTTGGATGGTTGCTGCTGAACCAAGATTCAAGCCATCTATGGCCAGCCTTATGGGTAGATGAGGAACAGGAAGGGAAGAGTTACAGTGCATCTGGAAAGTATTCACAGCGCTTCCATATTTTGTTATGTTCCAGCCTTATTCCAAAATGGATTAAATTAATTATTTTCCTCAAAATTCTACAAACAATACCCCATAATGACAACGTGAAAGAAGTTCGTTTAAATCCCATGTACATAAGTATCACAGCCTTTGCCATGACACTCAAATTGAGCTCAGGTGCCTCCTGTTTCCACTGATCATCCTTGAGATGTTTTTACAACTTGATTGGAGTCCAACTGTGGTAAATTCAGTTGATTGGACATGATTTGGAAAGGCACACACCTGTCTATATAAGGTCCCACAGTTAACAGTGCATGTCAGAGCACAAACCAAGCCATGAAGTCCAAGGAATTGTCTGTAGACCTCCGAGACAGGATTGTATCAAGGTGCAGATCTGGGGAAGGGTACAGAAAAATGTCTGCAGCATTGAAGGTCCCAATGAGCACAGTGGCCTCCATCATCCGTAAAAGGAAGAAGTTTGGAACCACCATCTTTTCCTAGAGCGGGCCGCTGGGCCAAACTGAGCGATCGGGGGAGAAGGGCCTTAGTCAGGGAGGTGACCAAGAACCTGATGGTCACTCTGACAGAGCTCCAGCGTTTCTGTGTAGAGAGAGGAGAATCTTCCACAACAACAACCATCTCTGCAGAACTCCACCAATCAGGCCTGTATGGTAGAGTGGCCAGACAGAAGCCACTTCTCAGTAAAAGGCACATGACAGCCCACCTGGAGTTTGCCAAAAGGCACCTGAAGGAAATAAAGAAATAAAATTCTCTGGTCTGATGAAACAAAGATTGAACTCTTTGGCCTGAATGGCAAGCGTCATATCTGGAGGAAACCAGGCACTGCTCATCACCTGGCCAATGCCATCCCTGCAGTAAATCATGGTGGTGGCAGCATCATGCTGTGTGGATGTTTTTCAGATCGAGGGAAAGATGAATGCAGCAATGTACAGAGACATCCTTGATGAAAACCTGCTCCATAGTACTCTGAACGTCAGACTGGGATGAAGGTTCATCTTCCAACAGGACAACAATCCTAGGCACACAGCCAACTCATTATTGAACCCAACAGACTAAGATTGTGATGTCATTAAAGTTCATGTGGGTGTAAAGGCAGGCGTCAAAATACTTTTGGTAATATAGTGTATAAATCGCCTATGAAGGGGCTAGATAATGAGTAACCAATACTGATTGAGCAATAAAGATTACAGTCATGACAACCAAAATAAAATAATTCTGAAACATTGGGATGATACCCATGAGTAGAAAATGCAAAAATGCCATGTCCCCAAAATCTACTCGCAGTCACCTAGGGGGAGGCTCTTCTCCTGCACCAACCCCACAGGGCGATGACTGCGTGAGCAAGAACAAGGAAACATTAGAAGAATAAGTAGGGAAAAAGGAAAGAGGAGCATAGACAAGAGAAAGGGAGAAGGAAGGGGGTAACTTGGACTCGGTGGAACTGAGGGGAGCAGTCAAACAGGCTGCTTGGAGTGAGGGGTATTCCTATGCAATCCATGGTTCCCAGACCTTTGGCATGTGAATCGTTCAGAATCAAGGTTTTTATTTTTAACTGAAGTCCTAAATAAGGGGGAGTTCCTGTGACCCCCAAGATGCATTGGTTGTCTTTTAGCACAATACCAATAAATTCAATTGGACTCTTATTTTTTGGTCTGGCACTACATGGACGTACATTTTTTATACAAAGGAAAGCAGTGAGAGGGGAGTGAATACTGAGGAGGACAGAAGACAGGAAGTGGAATCCAACTATCCTCCATTGTTTCTGCAGGAAACAAAAAAATGTTCTTTATTTTTTATATTATACAGCAAATGTTTAAGATGTAGTGTCCCAGAAATTTTTTTGCTACAATTATCCCTATTCTACTTACAGTAATTCCTCTATGCGGCTTGTGGTCAGAGCTATCATCAGGTCATCAAAATGAGGACCCTCCAGATTGTTATAGGACAGGTCAAATTTTTTCAAGGTCTGGTTATTTCTTATTCCCAATGCCAGGTGGGTGCAGGAACTGCTTTTCATGTTATTAGAATTCAAACTGTAGAAGAGAAGAAAATAATTAGAATAAAATGATCCTCAATAACATCACTTTAAAGCAAAATGCCGTATTAACTAAAAAATAAAACCTTAAAAGCTGCCCAGAGGCTGCTAAATTTTAAAACAAGCTCACGTCAAAGACAAAAAACTGTTTTACATTTGGGAGGACTTTTAAAGCACCACAAAAACATAATATCTTTATTACAAAATATCACCCCTCCTAACCTCACAGCACTTCATATAGGGGCATCACCAACTCAATACATATTCGTCCTTGAGGTATAAAATTACAAAAATTCTTAAAGTAATTGTAAAGGCTCGCTTTTTTTTTTAAATAACAAACATGTTATACTTACCTCCTCTGTGCAGTTGGTTTGGCACAGAGCATCCCGGATCCTCCTCTTCTCAGGTCCCTCTTTTCTGCTCCTAGCCCCTCCCTCCTTTGAGTGCCCCTCAGCCAGCAGCTTGTTACAGGTTGTCACCCAAGCTGAGTCAGAGCTCCATGTATCCATTCAGACACGGAGCCCCGACCAGGCCCCATCCCCTCTCTCCCCTGATTGGCTGACTGACTTTGATTGACAGCCGCGGAGCCAATAGCGCTGCTGCTCTTTCTCAGCCAATCAGGAGGAGTGTACTGGATGGCTGAGGGGATCGTGGACATTGCTGGAGAGAGAAGGAGATCAGGTAGGTAATTGGGGGGTGCTGGGGACACTGCTACACACAGAAGGTTTTATTATCTTAATGCATAGAATGCATTAAGATAAAAAACCTTCTGCCTTTACAACTCTTTTAAGAGATAATCAGGGCAATGCAGAGATCAGTTAAATTAGTCCTCCATATACGGACATCAAAATAAGCCCTCAAAAAGCCATATGGTCTATGTTTAAAAATGGTTGCCCCAATGCCACGCTGGGATGGACATCCCGTGAGGTTGGGAAGAAGGTCATCTTCCCACCCTCATAACTGTTCCCACGTGGATGCCCCTTCCCTAAACTAGGAGAGTGACCATTTTTCTGGCATTTTAAGTTTAGGATCCAGTATAAACTTTAGCCCTCTTGGCTCCTGATGAAGAAAACTGATGGTCTGGGAAATGCATTGAGCAACGCCTAGAGGAGTGTAATATTTTGAAACCTACAGAGGAATGGGTCCCTAAATATTTTGAAGTACTCCAATAAGTGTATGATGAAGATAAATATAGTTGAGGAGGTCTCTTATTAAACTGGTGTTTTTTATACCAGAATGAGCCATAGCACAGACTGAGGGAAAGACACATAAACAAGGAAAAAAGGGAGCCACAGCACCGCCATATAGACCAAACGTTCTATGACCAGCAGCTGGAGAGCAGTCACTTTATCAGCACAGAAAACTGCAAATAAGGGGCCCAAAGTCAGTCATAATGATCACAACATCGATGTACCTTTTGTAAATGTCTTATGTTCTATGTCTTGGTCGAGATAAACCAGCGGAGCAGACAGAGCATCTTAAACGGAGAAATTACCCACTACCCTGACCAGAAAACTATGAGCAATCTGCGGAGGGCCCCTAGTAGAGAGTGGACACAGAAGGGCCGAGACATTTTGGAAGAGTAACAGTACATTCTTTAACACAAGTAGAAAGGAGGTGAGAGTTCTGTGAGCACAGAGGTGACAAGACACACAGAAACAATCCCTCGCAGGGCTTTTTTTTAGCAGGAACGCGGGGGAATGCAGTTCCAGCACCTCCAGCAATGAATGCATGTAATGGCAACAGATGCTGAGATACATAGTTACATAGTTGGTGAGGCTGAAAAAAAACCATCAAGTCCAACTTATGTGTGTGTGTGTGTGTTTTTATATCAGTATTACATTGTATATCCCTGTATGTTGTGGTCGTTCGGGTGCTTATCTAATAGTTTTTTGAAACTATCGATGCTCCCTGCTGAGACCACTGCCTGTGGAAGGAAATTCCAAATCCTTACTGCTCTTACAGTAAAGAACCCTCTGCGCAGTTTAAGGTTAAAACCCTTCTCTCCTAATTTTAGTAAATGACCACAAGTCTTTTTAAATATCCTTTCGCGGAAAAGTTTTATCACTATTGTGGGGTCACCAGTACGATATTTGTTCATTGAAATCATATCCCCTCTCAAGCGTCTCTTCTCCAGAGAGAATAAGTTCAGTGCTCGTAATCTTTCCTCATAAATAAGGTCCTCCAGTTCCTTTATTAGTTTTGTTGACTCTCTCCAGTTCCAGCACACCCTTCCTGAGGACTGGTGCCCAGAACTGGATGGCATACTCCAGGTGCAGCTGGATACCTGTAGGGTGGGAGAATTATTGTTTTATCTCTGGAATTAATCCCCTTTTTAATGCATGCTAAAATTTAGTTGGCTTTGCCTGCAGCAGATTTGCATTGCATGCCATTGCTGAGCCTGTCATCTACTAGAACCCCCAGATCCTTTTTCCCCCTAGATTCCCATAGAGGTTCTCCCCCTAGTGAGTAGATTATATTCATATTTTTGCCACCCATATTCATTATTTTACATTTTTCTACATTGAACCTCATTTGCCATGTAGTTGCCCACCCCATTAACTTGTTCGGATATTCTTGCAAGGTTTCCACATCCTTCGGAGAAGTTATTGCCTTGCTTAGTATCGTCCGCAAATACTGAGATTGAGCTGCTTATCCCATCCTCCAGGCAGTTTATGAATAAATTAAATAGGATTGGTTCCAGGACAGAACCCTGAGGGACCCCACTTTCCACACCGGTCCAATCCGAGTACTCCTCGTTTAACACTACCCTCTAAACTTGCCCTTGTAGCCAGTTTTCAGTCCATGTACTCAGTCACCCTATGATCCATACTGACAGACCTTAGTTTGTACAGTAAATGTTTATGGGGAACTGTATCAAATGCTTTTGCAAACTCCAGATACACCACGTCTACGGCCTTTCTTTAAAGGTTAATAGATTGGTTTGGCAAAAACGATTCTTCATGAATCCATGCCGATTACTGCCAATGATAACGTTCTCATTACAAAAATCTTGTATATAGTCCCTTATCATCCCCTCCAAGAGCTTGCATACTATTGATGTTAGGCTAACTGGTCTGTAATTCCCAGGGATGTATCTGTTTTTTTAAAAATTGGTGCTACATTGACTTCTTTCCAATCTTCTGGTACCATACCAGTCAGTAGACTTCAGTTTTTAAAAATAAGGAACAATGGTCTGGCAATAACCTGACCTTGGGTGCTAGCCATCTGGTCCCAGTGACTTATTAATGTTAAGTTTTTCAAGTCTATTCCTAATTCTATCCTCTGTTAGCCATGAGGGTGCTTCTTGTGACGTGTCATGAGGAAAAACATTGCAGTTTTGGTTACTGAAGCCCCCCGTTTCCCCTGTGAAGACAGAGGAAAAGAATAAATTCAATACCTTCGCAATCACTCCATATTTTGTAACCAGATTCCCTTTATCATTCTTTATGGGGCCAATATGATCTGACCTCCCTCTTTTACTATTTATATATTTAAAGAATTTCTTGGGATTTTTTTTACTCTCCTCAGCTATGTGCCTTTCGTGTTCTATCTTAGCCGCCCTGATTGCACCCTTACATGTCTTGTTGCATTCTTGGAAAAGTTAGAATGCTGACGATGATCCCCCAGCCTTGAATTTTTTGAAGGCCTTCTCCTTTGCTTTCATATGCACTTTTACAATGGAGTTAAGCCACCAAGGACTTTTATTAGCTCTTTTAAATTTATTTCCCATTGGGATGCACTAGCTAATACCCTTATTTAAGAGATGTGATCGAGGGTCTATTATTGCTGGCTGTTGGAGGATCAATTGTTGCTGGGAGGGATCTAGTGTTGAGGAAGGGGTATATTCTTGTTGGCTGCTGGAGAGTCTATTGATGCTGGGGGGTTCAATTGCTGCTGGGAGGAATCTACTTTTGAGGAAATGGTCTATTGTTGGCTGCTAGATGATCTATTGTTACTGGCATAGGAAGATTCAATTGCTGCTGGGAGAAATCTACTGTTGAGTAGGGATGGGCCCGGTGCTCGATGCGAACCCATGTTCGCATCGAGCACCGGGTGTTCGCTCGCTTGGCGAGCCCAGAACTATTTTGGCCGCTCGCATCACATTCGTGTGATGCGAGCGGCCCCGCGCAGTGCATTGCTGGCTGATGATTGGCCAAGCATGCACTGTGACCCCGCATGCTTGGCCAATCACAGCGCCGGAAACTCGGAGAGCCATAATTGGCTACAGGCAGGACGCCTGTAGCCAATTACAGCTCAGGGGCTTTAGTACACGCCCCCTCATTTAAAAGGCCAACACGCCGTCGGCGCCGGTCACATGAGTTCCGGCTTTAGGAGAGATCAGGCTGATTCTGTGTCACTCTTTGCTAGATTCATATAGAAAGATTTGCTCTACTTTGCTAAACCATTGGCTATTTATTTGCTAAACCATTGCTACCTGTCATTGATCGTCCATTGCTGCTGCTGGTTAGTGTGTTTTTAGTAGACATGGGAACTGTCAAAAAATTTGTTTCGTTTCGTTTCGTCCCGTTTCGTATATAAAAAAATTCGTAATTCGTAATTCGTGTACGAAATTCCGTTCGAATTCGTACGAAATACGAAATTCGGACGAATCGTAATTTTTTTTACGAATCGTTAGTAAAGTTACGAATCGTTACGAATCGTTAACGCGGCTAATGAATTGTTGGTTCTCATAACACAGAGAACAATTCGAATCCAACTACAAATATCGAATTTCAATTTCAAGTTACGAATCGTTATGAATAGTTACGAATCGTTACGAATCGTTATGAATAGTTACGAATCGTTAGTAAATCCAACTACCAATATCGAATTTCAACTAATTTGAACGAAATTATTATAGCAGATATAACGAATGAATTCGAATGAATTCGAATGACAAAGTGTCATTTTTGCAGAAAAAAAAAAGCGTAGGGGTCCCCCCAAATTCAATAACCAGGCCCTTCAGGTCTGGTATGGATATTAAGGGGGACCCCAGCCAAAAAAAAAAAAAAAATGGCGTGGGGTCCCCCCCAAATATCCATACCAGACCCTTCAGGTCTGGGATGGATTTTAAGGGGAACCCCGGCCAAAAAAAAAATAAAAAAATGGCGTGGGGTCCCCCTCAAAATCCATACCAGACCCTTTATCCGAGAACACAACCTGGCAGGCCGCAGGAAAGGAGGGGGGGACGAGAGCGCCCCCCCTCCCGCCTGAACCGTACCAGGCCACATGCCCTCAACATTGGGAGGGTGCTTTGGGGTCCCCCCAAAGCACCTTGTCCCCATGTTGATGAGGACAAGGGCCTCATCCCCACAACCCTGGCCGGTGGTTGTGGGGGTCTGCGGGCGGGGGGCTTATCGGAATCTGGAAGCCCCCTTTAACAAGGGGACCCCCAGATCCCGGCCCCCCCCTGTGTGAATTGGTAAGGGGGTACAAAAGTACCCCTACCATTTCACCAAAAAAGTGGCAAAAATGGTAAAAATGACAGGAGACAGTCTTTGACAATTCCTTTATTAAAATCTTCTTTCTTCTGGTCTTCCTTTCTTCATCTTCTCCTTCCGTCATCTTCTTCCATCTTCTTCCATCTTCTTCTTCCTTCGATTCGCTTCTTCTTCCTCCGGTATTCTCGTCCTTCTCGTCCGGCGTCGTCCTTCTCGTCCGGCATCGTCGTCTCTTCTCGCAGGCCGCTCCTCGCAATGGGAGGCTCCCGCTCTGTGAGGCTCCGCTCCGGGTGACAGGTCTTTTATAACGAAGGCACCTGGTGACCCTGCCCCCTCTGACGCACGGGGACGTCATGTGGAATTCCCTATGGCTTTCCCCATGACGTCAGAGGGGGGGGCGGGGTCACCAGGTGCCTTCGTTATACAAGACCTGTCACCCGGAGCGGAGCCTCACAGAGCGGGAGCCTCCCATTGTGAGGAGCGGCCTGCGAGAAGAGACGACGATGCCGGACGAGAAGGACGACGCCGGACGAGAAGGACGAGAAGACCGGAAGAAGAAGAAGCGAATCGAAGGAAGAAGAAGAAGATGGAAGAAGATGGAAGAAGATGACGGAAGGAGAAGATGAAGAAAGAAGAAAGAAGATTTTAATAAAGGAATTGTCAAAGACCGTCTCCTGTCATTTTTACCATTTTTGCCACTTTTTTGGTGAAATGGTAGGGGTACTTTTGTACCCCCTTACCAATTCACACAGGGGGGGGGCCGGGATCTGGGGTCCCCTTGTTAAAGGGGGCTTCCAGATTCCGATAAGCCCCCCGCCCGCAGACCCCCACAACCACCGGGCACAGTTGTGGGGAAGAGGCCCTTGTCCTCATCAACATGGGGACAAGGTGCTTTAGGGGTCTCAGACCCCCAAAGCATCCTCCCAATGTTGAGGGCATGTGGCCTGGTACGGTTCAGGCGGGAGGGGGGGCGCTCTCGTACCCCCCTCCTTTCCTGCGGCCTGCCAGGTTGCGTGCTCGGATAAAGGGTCTGGTATGGATTTTATGGGGGACCCCACGCCATTTTTTTTGGCTAGGGTTCCCCTTAAAATCCATCCCAGACCTCTAGGGTCTGATATGGATTTTGAGGGGGACCCTACGCCATTTTTTTTTTATTTTTTTGGCTGGGGTCCCCCTTAATATCCATCCCAGACCTGAAGGGCCTGGTTATTGAATTTGGGGGGACCCCTACGCTTTTTTTTATCAATGACTTCAATGAATGACTGTTCTCTGTATTACGGATCCGACAATTCATTTGCCGGCAAATAGCCGCGAGTGATTTTAAATAGTTTTTTTTTCCTGCAAAAATGACACATTGTACACACAGAGACAGTTCTCTATATTAGATATACTGAATCTCGAAGCATTCGAAGCATTCGTTATATCCGCTATTATAATTTCTTTCATGTTAGTTGAAATTACATATTTGTTAGTTGTTGTATTCGAATTGTTCTCTGTATTACGGGAATCGGCAATTAGCCGCGAGTGATTTTAAATGTTTTTTTTCCTGCAAAAATGACACATTGTACAGAGAGAGTTCTAAACACGGGAAACATGACCCCTTCTATATACTATATACTCTATAGTATGCCTATGAATGGGGTCATGTTTCCCGTGTTTAGAACTCTCTCTGTACAATGTGTCATTTTTGCAGGAAAAAAAGACATTTAAAATCACTCGCGGCTAATTGCCGATTCCCGTAATACAGAGAACAATTCGAATACAACAACTAACAAATATGTAATTTCAACTAACATGAAAGAAATTATAATAGCGGATATAACGAATGCTTCGAATGCTTCGAATGCTTCGAGATTCACTATATCTAATATAGAGAAATGTTCCCGCACAGTGTCATTTTTGCAGGAAAAAAAAACTATTTAAAATCACTCGCAGCTATTGCCGGCAAATGAATTGTCGGATCCGTAATACAGAGAACAGTCATTCATTGAAGTCATTGATAAAAAAAAGCGTAGGGGTCCCCCCAAATTCAATAACCAGGCCCTTCAGGTCTGGGATGGATATTAAGGGGGACCCCAGCCAAAAAAATAAAAAAAAAATGGCGTAGGGTCCCCCTCAAAATCCATATCAGACCCTTGAGGTCTGGGATGGATTTTAAGGGGAACCCTAGCCAAAAAAATGGCGTGGGGTCCCCCATAAAATCCATACCAGACCCTTATCCGAGCACGCAACCTGGCAGGCCGCAGGAAAGGAGGGGGGGCGAGAGCGCCCCCCCTCCCACCTGAACCGTACCAGGCCACATGCCCTCAACATTGGGAGGGTGCTTTGGGGTCCCCCCCAAAGCACCTTGTCCCCATGTTGATGAGGACAAGGGCCTCATCCCCACAACCGTGCCCGGTGGTTGTGGGGGTCTGCGGGCGGGGGGCTTATCGGAATCTGGAAGCCCCCTTTAACAAGGGGTCCCCCAGATCCCGCCCCCCCCTGTGTGAAATGGTAATGGGGTACAAAAGTACCCCTACCATTTCACCAAATAAGTGGCAAAAATGGTAAAAATGACAGGAGACGGTCTTTGACAATTCCTTTATTAAAATCTTCTTTCTTCTTTCTTCATCCTTCGGTTTCTTCATCTTCTCCTTCCGGCATCTTCTTCGATCTTCTTCCTTCGATTCGCTTCTTCTTCCTCCGGTCTTCTCGTCCTTTTCGTCCGGCGTCGTCCTTCTCGTCCGGCGTCGTCCTTCTCGTCCGGCATCGTCCTTCTCGTCCGGCATCGTCGTCTCTTCTCGCAGGCCGCTCCTCGCAATGGGAGGCTCCCGCTCTGTGAGGCTCCGCTCCGGGTGACAGGTCTTGTATAACGAAGGCACCTGGTGACCCCGCCCCCCCTCTGACGTCATGGGGAAAGCCATAGGGAATTCCACATGACGTCCCCGTGCGTCAGAGGGGGCGGGGTCACCAGGTGCCTTCGTTATAAAAGACCTGTCACCCGGAGCGGAGCCTCACAGAGCGGGAGCCTCCCATTGTGAGGAGCGGCCTGCGAGAAGAGACGACGATGCCGGACGAGAAGGACGACGCCGGACGAGAAGGACGACGCCGGACGAGAAGGACGAGAAGACCGGAGGAAGAAGAAGCGAATCGAAGGAAGAAGACGATGGAAGAAGATGACGGAAGGAGAAGATGAAGAAAGGAAGACCAGAAGAAAGAAGAAAGAAGATTTTAATAAAGGAATTGTCAAAGACCGTCTCCTGTCATTTTTACCATTTTTGCCACTTTTTTGGTGAAATGGTAGGGGTACTTTTGTACCCCCTTACCATTTCACACAGGGGGGGGGCCGGGATCTGGGGGTCCCCTTGTTAAAGGGGGCTTCCAGATTCCGATAAGCCCCCCGCCCGCAGACCCCCACAACCACCGGCCAGGGTTGTGGGGATGAGGCCCTTGTCCTCATCAACATGGGGACAAGGTGCTTTGGGGGGGACCCAAAAGCACCCTCCCAATGTTGAGGGCATGTGGCCTGGTATGGTTCAGGCGGAGGGGGGGCCGCTCTCGTCCCCCCTCCTTTCCTGCGGCCTGCCAGGTTGCGTGCTCGGATAAAGGGTCTGGTATGGATTTTGAGGGGGACCCCACGCCATTTTTTTTATTTTTTTTTTGGCCGGGGTTCCCCTTAAAATCCATCCCAGACCTGAAGGGCCTGGTTATGGAATTTGGGGGGACCCCTACGCTTTTTTTTTTTATATCAATGAATGACTGTTTTTTAAATAGCTTTTTTTTCTGCAAAAATTACACTTTGTCATTCGAATCATTCGAATTCATTCGTTATATCTGCTATAATAATTTAGTTTGAATTAGTTGAAATTTGATATTGGTAGTTGGATTCGAATAATTTGGAGCTGAAATTCGTAAACGAAATTTTTCCTGCAAAAATGACACTTTGTCATTCGAATTCATTCGAATCCATTCAAATTCATTCGAATTCATTCGGCGACGAAATTCGTAAACGGAATTTCGTATTCCGTACGGAATTCGTAAAAAAAAAAAATTCGTACTACAGATTCGTAAATTCGTACGAATTTCGAAAAATTCGTACGAATTACGAATTCGTACGAAACGAATCGCACATGTCTAGTTTTTAGCTGCTGCTGGGGGTTAGTCTGGTACGTGTCTTACTGTTAGTACAGTATTTCAGTAGTACCAATCACAGTGCTGTTAGTACAGCACTGCACCCCAAAAGCACCCATAGGACTTCTAGTGTGTTAGTGGCAGCAAACAGAGCTCCTATATTTTCTTCCCAGAAGCACCCATAGGACTTGTACTGTGTTAGTGGCATCACACAGAGTTCCTATATTGTCTTCCCAGAAGCACCCATAGGACTTGTACTGTGTTAGTGGCATCACACAGAGTTCCTATATTTTCTTCCCAGAAGCACCCATAGGACTTGTACTGTGTTAGTGGCATCACACAGAGTTCCTATATTTTCTTCCCAGAAGCACCCGTAGGACTTGTACTGTGTTAGTGGCATCACACAGAGTTCCTATATTTTCTTCCCAGAAGCACCCATAGGACTTGTACTGTGTTAGTGGCATCACACAGAGTTCCTATATTTTCTTCCCAGAAGCACCCATAGGACTTGTACTGTGTTAGTGGCATCACACAGAGTTCCTATATTTTCTTCCCAGAAGCACCCATAGGACTTGTACTGTGTTAGTGGCATCACACAGAGTTCCTATATTTTCTTCCCAGAAGCACCCATAGGACTTGTACTGTGTTAGTGGCATCACACAGAGTTCCTATATTTTCTTCCCAGAAGCACCCATAGGACTTCTAGTGTGTTAGTGGCATCACACAGAGTTCCTATATTTTCTTCCCAGAAGCACCCATAGGACTTGTACTGTGTTAGTGGCATCACACAGAGTTCCTATATTTTCTTCCCAGAAGCACCTATAGGACTTGTACTGTGTTAGTGGCATCACACAGAGTTCCTATATTTTCTTCCCAGAAGCACCCGTAGGACTTGTACTGTGTTAGTGGCATCACACAGAGTTCCTATATTTTCTTCCCAGAAGCACCCATAGGACTTGTACTGTGTTAGTGGCATCACACAGAGTTCCTATATTTTCTTCCAGAAGCACCCATAGGACTTGTACTGTGTTAGTGGCATCACACAGAGTTCCTATATTTTCTTCCCAGAAGCACCCATAGGACTTGTACTGTGTTAGTGGCATCACACAGAGTTCCTATATTTTCTTCCCAGAAGCACCCATAGGACTTGTACTGTGTTAGTGGCATCACACAGAGTTCCTATATTTTCTTCCCAGAAGCACCCATAGGACTTCTAGTGTGTTAGTGGCATCACACAGAGTTCCTATATTTTCTTCCCAGAAGCACCCATAGGACTTGTACTGTGTTAGTGGCATCACACAGAGTTCCTATATTTTCTTCCCAGAAGCACCTATAGGACTTGTACTGTGTTAGTGGCATCACACAGAGTTCCTATATTTTCTTCCCAGAAGCACCCATAGGACTTGTACTGTGTTAGTGGCATCACACAGAGTTCCTATATTTTCTTCCCAGAAGCACCCATAGGACTTGTAGTGTGTTAGTCCCATCACACAGAGCTCCTATATTTTCTTCCCAGAAGCACCCATAGGACTTGTACTGTGTTAGTGGCATCACACAGAGTTCCTATATTTTCTTCCCAGAAGCACCCATAGGACTTCTAGTGTGTTAGTGGCATCACACAGAGTTCCTATATTTTCTTCCCAGAAGCACCCATAGGACTTGTACTGTGTTAGTGGCATCACACAGAGTTCCTATATTTTCTTCCCAGAAGCACCCATAGGACTTGTACTGTGTTAGTCCCATCACACAGAGCTCCTATATTTTCTTCCCAGAAGCACCCATAGGACTTGTAGTGTGTTAGTCCCATCACACAGAGCTCCTATATTTTCTTCCCAGAAGCACCCATAGGACTTGTAGTGTGTTAGTCCCATCACACAGAGTTCCTATATTTTCTTCCCAGAAGCACCCATAGGACTTGTAGTGTGTTAGTCCCATCACACAGAGCTCCTATATTTTCTTCCCAGAAGCACCCATAGGACTTGTAGTGTGTTAGTCCCATCACACAGAGCTCCTATATTTTCTTCCCAGAAGCACCCATAGGACTTCAATTGTGTGTTAGTGCCATCACACAGAGCTCCTATATTTTCTTCCCAGAAGCACCCATAGGACTTCAATTGTGTGTTAGTGCCATCACACAGAGCTCCTATATTTTCTTCCCAGAAGCACCCATAGGACTTGTAGTGTGTTAGTCCCATCACACAGAGCTCCTATATTTTCTTCCCAGAAGCACCCATAGGACTTGTAGTGTGTTAGTCCCATCACACAGAGCTCCTATATTTTCTTCCCAGAAGCACCCATAGGACTTCAATTGTGTGTTAGTGCCATCACACAGAGCTCCCATATTTTCTTCCCAGAAGCACCCATAGGACTTGTAGTGTGTTAGTCCCATCACACAGAGCTCCTATATTTTCTTCTCAGAAGCACCCATAGGACTTGTAGTGTGTTAGTCCCATCACACAGAGCTCCTATATTTTCTTCCCAGAAGCACCCATAGGACTTCAATTGTGTGTTAGTGCCATCACACAGAGCTCCTATATTTTCTTCCCAGAAGCACCCATAGGACTTGTAGTGTGTTAGTCCCATCACACAGAGCTCCTATATTTTCTTCCCAGAAGCACCCATAGGACTTGTAGTGTGTTAGTCCCATCACACAGAGCTCCTATATTTTCTTCCCAGAAGCACCCATAGGACTTGTGTGTGTTAGTCCCATCACACAGAGTTCCTATATTTTCTTCCCAGAAGCACCCGTAGGACTTGTAGTGTGTTAGTCCCATCACACAGAGCTCCTATATTTTCTTCCCAGAAGCACCCATAGGACTTGTAGTGTGTTAGTCCCATCACACAGAGCTCCTATATTTTCTTCCCAGAAGCACCCATAGGACTTCAATTGTGTGTTAGTGCCATCACACAGAGCTCCTATATTTTCTTCCCAGAAGCACCCATAGGACTTCAATTGTGTGTTAGTGCCATCACACAGAGCTCCTATATTTTCTTCCCAGAAGCACCCATAGGACTTGTAGTGTGTTAGTCCCATCACACAGAGCTCCTATATTTTCTTCCCAGAAGCACCCATAGGACTTGTAGTGTGTTAGTCCCATCACACAGAGCTCCTATATTTTCTTCCCAGAAGCACCCATAGGACTTCAATTGTGTGTTAGTGCCAACACACAGAGCTCCCATATTTTCTTCCCAGAAGCACCCATGGACTTGTAGTGTGTTAGTCATCACACAGAGCTCCTATTTTCTTCCCAGAAGCACCCATAGGACTTGTAGTGTGTTAGTCCCATCACACAGAGCTCCTATATTTTCTTCCCAGAAGCACCCATAGGACTTGTAGTGTGTTAGTCCCATCACACAGAGCTCCTATATTTTCTTCCCAGAAGCACCCATAGGACTTGTAGTGTGTTAGTCCCTCACACAGAGCTCCTATATTTTCTTCCCAGAAGCACCCATAGGACTTCAATTGTGTGTTAGTGGCATAACACAGAGCTCCTATATTTTCTTTGAGAAGCACCCATAGGACTTCTAGTGTGTTAGTGGCATCACACAGAGCTCCTATATTTTCTTTGCAGAAGCACCCATAGGACTTCTAGTGTGTTAGTGGCATCACACAGAGCTCCTATATTTTCTTCTCAGCAGCACCCACAGGACTTCTAGTGTGTTAGTGGCATCACACAGAGCTCCTATATTTTCTTTGCAGAAGCACCCATAGGACTTCTAGTGTGTTAGTGGCATCACACAGAGCTCCTATATTTTCTTCTCAGCAGCACCCACAGGACTTCTAGTGTGTTAGTGGCATCACACAGAGCTCCTATATTTTCTTTGCAGAAGCACCCATAGGACTTGTACTGTGTTAGTGGCATCACACAGAGTTCCTATATTTTCTTCCCAGAAGCACCCATAGGACTTGTACTGTGTTAGTGGCATCACACAGAGTTCCTATATTTTCTTCCCAGAAGCACCCATAGGACTTCTAGTGTGTTAGTGGCATCACACAGAGTTCCTATATTTTCTTCCCAGAAGCACCCATAGGACTTGTACTGTGTTAGTGGCATCACACAGAGTTCCTATATTTTCTTCCCAGAAGCACCCATAGGACTTGTACTGTGTTAGTGGCATCACACAGAGTTCCTATATTTTCTTCCCAGAAGCACCCATAGGACTTGTACTGTGTTAGTGGCATCACACAGAGTTCCTATATTTTCTTCCCAGAAGCACCCATAGGACTTGTAGTGTGTTAGTCCCATCACACAGAGCTCCTATATTTTCTTCCCAGAAGCACCCATAGGACTTGTACTGTGTTAGTGGCATCACACAGAGTTCCTATATTTTCTTCCCAGAAGCACCCATAGGACTTCTAGTGTGTTAGTGGCATCACACAGAGTTCCTATATTTTCTTCCAGAAGCACCCATAGGACTTGTACTGTGTTAGTGGCATCACACAGAGTTCCTATATTTTCTTCCCAGAAGCACCCATAGGACTTGTACTGTGTTAGTGGCATCACACAGAGTTCCTATATTTTCTTCCCAGAAGCACCCATAGGACTTGTACTGTGTTAGTCCCATCACACAGAGCTCCTATATTTTCTTCCCAGAAGCACCCATATGACTTGTAGTGTGTTAGTCCCATCACACAGAGCTCCTATATTTTCTTCCCAGAAGCACCCATAGGACTTGTAGTGTGTTAGTCCCATCACACAGAGCTCCTATATTTTCTTCCCAGAAGCACCCATAGGACTTGTAGTGTGTTAGTCCCATCACACAGAGTTCCTATATTTTCTTCCCAGAAGCACCCATAGGACTTGTAGTGTGTTAGTCCCATCACACAGAGCTCCTATATTTTCTTCCCAGAAGCACCCATAGGACTTGTAGTGTGTTAGTCCCATCACACAGAGCTCCTATATTTTCTTCCCAGAAGCACCCATAGGACTTCAATTGTGTGTTAGTGCCATCACACAGAGCTCCTATATTTTCTTCCCAGAAGCACCCATAGGACTTCAATTGTGTGTTAGTGCCATCACACAGAGCTCCTATATTTTCTTCCCAGAAGCACCCATAGGACTTGTAGTGTGTTAGTCCCATCACACAGAGCTCCTATATTTTCTTCCCAGAAGCACCCATAGGACTTGTAGTGTGTTAGTCCCATCACACAGAGCTCCTATATTTTCTTCCCAGAAGCACCCATAGGACTTCAATTGTGTGTTAGTGCCATCACACAGAGCTCCCATATTTTCTTCCCAGAAGCACCCATAGGACTTGTAGTGTGTTAGTCCCATCACACAGAGCTCCTATATTTTCTTCCCAGAAGCACCCATAGGACTTGTAGTGTGTTAGTCCCATCACACAGAGCTCCTATATTTTCTTCCCAGAAGCACCCATAGGACTTCAATTGTGTGTTAGTGCCATCACACAGAGCTCCTATATTTTCTTCCCAGAAGCACCCATAGGACTTGTAGTGTGTTAGTCCCATCACACAGAGCTCCTATATTTTCTTCCCAGAAGCACCCATAGGACTTGTAGTGTGTTAGTCCCATCACACAGAGCTCCTATATTTTCTTCCCAGAAGCACCCATAGGACTTCAATTGTGTGTTAGTGGCATAACACAGAGCTCCTATATTTTCTTTGCAGAAGCACCCATAGGACTTCTAGTGTGTTAGTGGCATCACACAGAGCTCCTATATTTTCTTTGCAGAAGCACCCATAGGACTTCTAGTGTGTTAGTGGCATCACACAGAGCTCCTATATTTTCTTCTCAGCAGCACCCACAGGACTTCTAGTGTGTTAGTGGCATCACACAGAGCTCCTATATTTTCTTTGCAGAAGCACCCATAGGACTTCTAGTGTGTTAGTGGCATCACACAGAGCTCCTATATTTTCTTCTCAGCAGCACCCACAGGACTTCTAGTGTGTTAGTGGCATCACACAGAGCTCCTATATTTTCTTTGCAGAAGCACCCATAGGACTTCTAGTGTGTTAGTGGCATCACACAGAGCTCCTATATTTTCTTCTCAGCAGCACCCACAGGACTTCTAGTGTGTTAGTGGCATCACACAGAGCTCCTATATTTTCTTTGCAGAAGCACCCATAGGACTTCTAGTGTGTTAGTGGCATCACACAGAGCTCCTATATTTTCTTTGCAGAAGCACCCATAGGACTTCTAGTGTGTTAGTGGCATCACACAGAGCTCCTATATTTTCTTCTCAGCAGCACCCACAGGACTTCTAGTGTGTTAGTGGCATCACACAGAGCTCCTATATTTTCTTTGCAGAAGCACCCATAGGACTTCTAGTGTGTTAGTGGCATCACACAGAGCTCCTATATTTTCTTCTCAGCAGCACCCACAGGACTTCTAGTGTGTTAGTGGCATCACACAGAGCTCCTATATTTTCTTTGCAGAAGCACCCATAGGGCTTCTAGTGTGTTAGTGGCATCACACAGAGCTCCTATATTTTTCTTCTCAGCAGCACCCACAGGACTTCTAGTGTGTTAGTGGCATCACACAGAGCTCCTATATTTTCTTTGCAGAAGCACCCATAGGACTTCTAGTGTGTTAGTGGCATCACACAGAGCTCCTATATTTTCTTCTCAGCAGCACCCACAGGACTTCTAGTGTGTTAGTGGCATCACACAGAGCTCCTATATTTTCTTTGCAGAAGCACCCATAGGACTTCTAGTGTGTTAGTGGCATCACACAGAGCTCCTATATTTTCTTTGCAGAAGCACCCATAGGACTTCTAGTGTGTTAGTGGCATCACACAGAGCTCCTATATTTTCTTCTCAGCAGCACCCACAGGACTTCTAGTGTGTTAGTGGCATCACACAGAGCTCCTATATTTTCTTTGCAGAAGCACCCATAGGGCTTCTAGTGTGTTAGTGGCATCACACAGAGCTCCTATATTTTCTTCTCAGCAGCACCCACAGGACTTCTAGTGTGTTAGTGGCATCACACAGAGCTCCTATATTTTCTTTGCAGAAGCACCCATAGGACTTCTAGTGTGTTAGTGGCATCACACAGAGCTCCTATATTTTCTTCTCAGCAGCACCCACAGGACTACCGACTACAATGGCTGGAAGACCGCCAAGGGGAGGCAGAGCATGCAGAGCCAAGAACACAGGGCAGGCAGGCTCTGTTTCTAGTGGACGTGGCCGTGGACGTGGTCGTGCATCGTCATCAGCACGTGACCATGGGACACCCGCGTCTTTGTTTTCGGCAGCTGGACATGTGGAGCCGCATCATGCTGAAGGCTTGGTAGAATGGATGACCAAGCCCTCCTCATCCTCCTCATCCTCTCTCACCCAGGCTCAGGGTACTGGCAGAGCAGCTGCCAACGCATACTCAATGGCATCATCAGCCACCTCTTCCCTAGACCCACCATGTCCTCCTGAGGAGTCCTCCGAACTGTTTGAGCACAGTGTTGGGTACATGCTCCAGGAGGATGCCCAACGATTCGAAGGCTCGGATGATGATACCCAGCTTGAGGAAGTCAGTAGTGTGCGCGCAGAGAGAGGGGATGCTGAAGGACAGCAATCTGCCAGTACTGTTCCACCAGCTGCAGCTTACTGCCAGGTTTGCTCTAGTGGTGAAGAGGGAGGGGATGATGAGGTCACTGACGCCACGTGGGTGCCTGGAGGGAGAGAGGATGAGGAGGAGGAGAGGAGGAGGAGGATGCGGCGTCACATGTCCAACGAGGCAGGATGCCCCCTGGAGGCCAGCTAGAGGCCAGCACAGCAACTGTACAACACCGCAGAGCTCCGCCTGTGCAGGGCGCTGCCTCTGCACGTTATCAGAAAAGTTCTTTGGTGTGGGCCTTTTTTGAGACGAGTGCATCAGATCGCACCACTGCTATTTGCAATATTTGTCTCAAGCGTATCTCGCGTGGCCAAAACATCAGCCGCTTGGGCACCACAAGCATGAGCAGACATATGTCGACCTGCCATGCAGCTCGTTGGCAGGCACACATAAAAGACCCACACCAAAGAACTAAGCGGACCTCTCCTTGCTCCTCATCAGCTGGGATCTCCATCCCCACTACATCTTCAGTCCTCTCTGAAAGCTGCTGTGAAAGGACTGAAGGTGTAGAATTAGGTGTGTCACAACCAAGTACTTGCAGTACACCGACGTCCGATAGTAGCAGGCAAATTTCCCTGCCCCAGCTGCTGGACCGTCGAAAGAAGTACACTCCCAGCCATCCACATGCCCAGCGGTTGAATGCTAGCTTGGCTAAATTGCTAGCACTTCAACTGCTGCCTTTTCAGTTGGTAGACTCGGCCCCCTTCCGTGAGTTTGTTCAATGTGCGGTTCCTCAGTGGCAGGTTCCCAAACGCCACTTTTTCTCACGGAAGGCGATTCCGTCTCTCTACCGGCATGTGGAAGGCAATGTCCATGCCTCGCTGGACAGGGCGGTCAGCGGTAAGGTGCATATTACCGCTGACTCATGGTCCAGCAGGCATGGACAGGGACGTTACCTTTCTTTCACGGCCCATTGGGTCACTCTATTGGCAGCTGGGAGGGATGCAGGACAAGGTGCAGTAGTGTTGGAGGTTGTTCCGCCACCACGCCTCCAAAATGCTACTACTGCTACTGGTTGTGACACACCTCTCTCCTCCACCCCCTCCTCTTCTTCTTCCTCCAGTGCTCTGTCCTCGGAACCAGCGGTGCTCCGTAGGCGTACAAGGGGCTACGCAAGTACGCAGGCAAAAAGATGCCATGCCGTGCTTGCGCTGGTGTGTTTGGGGCACAGGAGCCACACTGGGCCAGAGGTTCTGGCAGCTCTGCAGGGGCAGGCCGAGAGGTGGTTGACGCCACGCCAGCTTAAGCCAGGAATGGTCGTTTCTGACAATGGCACCAACCTCCTCTCCGCCCTGCGACAGGGGCAGCTCACCCATGTGCCCTGTATGGCTCACGTCCTCAACCTGGTGGTGCAGCGGTTCTTGGGCAGGTTCCCAGGCTTACAGGATGTCCTGAGGCAGGCCAGGAAAGTCTGTGTGCATTTCCGCCGATCTTATAATGCCAGTGCTCGTCTGACTGAGCTGCAAAAGGAGCTGAACCTGCCCAAGAACCGCCTAATATGTGACATGCCCACCAGGTGGAACTCAACGTTGGCCATGCTGCAGCGACTGCACACGCAGCAGAGGGCCATCAATGAGTACCTTTGCGACTACGGCACCAGGACAGGGTCAGGGGAGCTTGTTTTTTTTTTCCCCACGTCAGTGGAGCATGATCAGGGATGCATGCACTGTCCTCTCACCATTTGAGGAGGCCACGAGGATGGTGAGCAGTGACAGTGCATGCATCAGTGACACTGTACCTCTTGTCCACCTGTTGGAGCATACGCTGCGTGGGATAATGGACAGGGCACTTGAGGCAGAACAGAGGCAGGAAGAGGAGGACTTCCTTGCCTCTCAAGGCCCCCTTTATCCGGACAGTGTTCCTTCTGTCCCACCCATCACACAGGAAGAGGATGAGGATGAGGAGGAGGAGGAGGAGGAGGAGGATTGTGTGAGCATGGAGGTGGAGCCTGGCACTCAGCATCAGCAGCAGCAGTCTTTTAGGGATGATGTACAGTCCCAACAAACCAGTGGACTTGTACGTGGCTGGGAGGAGGTGGCTGGCGATCATGTCATCCTCAGTGACCCAGAAGACTCCGGACCGAATGCCTCAGCTAACCTACGCTGCATGGCCTCCCTGATCCTGCAAAGCCTGCGGAAGGATCCTCGTGTTCTTCGGATCAAGGAGAGGGACCATTACTGGCTGGCCACTCTCCTTGATCCACGGTACAAGGGTAAGGTTGCGGACTTTATCTTGCCGTCGCAGAGGGAGCAGAGGAACGCGTTCCCAGAAACTGGGAGGTTACAAACTCCTGGTCCTGGGCGACGAGTTGCTGAGGCTTCGGTCAGTAGCAGAAGGAGCGGTGGGGAAGGTGGACGTCTGACCGATGCGTTCAGACAATTTTTTAGTCCGCAGCCCCAAGGTATGATCGGTTCCAGCAACCATCGCCAGCGTCTGATATACATGGTGCAGGAATACCTTGGGGCAAGGTCAGACTTGGACACCTTTCCCACCGAAAATCCTCTGGCTTACTGGGTCCTGAGGATGGATCACTGGCCAGAGCTTGCACAGTATGCAATTGAGCTACTGGCCTGTCCTGCCTCCAGCGTTCTTTCCGAACGCACATTCAGTGCTGCTCGAGGATTTGTCACCGATCATAGGGTGCGCCTGTCCATCGACTCGGTTGATCGACTGACCTGATCAAAATGAATCAGTCTTGGATCACCACCAGCTACCAGGCAACTGAAGCGGATATAACGGAATAATTTATAATGTCACATCCCTTCAAGACTGCCTATGCTGATGCTGAGTGACTGTCCTGTTATGGTCACTGACTATCCTCTTCCTCCTCCTCAATGATCCATGCCACCACACCAGTGCCTAAGGCACAATTTTTCAGCCCCTGTATAACAGGGGCGTGTACTTACAATTTTTTAAAAAAATGCTTCGCAACACGTGTGACTGCTGTGCTCCAAGTACAGTATCTGTGAGGGGTTGCAGTGTTGTGGCACCAGCACCAGTGCCTAAGGCACAATTTTTCAGCCCCTGTTTAACAGGGGCGTGTAATTACAATTTTTTAAAAAAATGCTTCGCAACACGTGTGACTGCTGTGCTCCAAGTACAGTATCTGTGAGGGGTTGCAGTGTTGTGGCACCAGCACCAGTGCCTAAGGCACAATTTTTCAGCCTATGTTTAACAGGGGCGTGTAATTACAATTTTTTAAAAAAATGCTTCACAACACGTGTGACTGCTGTGCTCCAAGTATAGTATCTGTGAGGGGTTGCAGTGTTGTGGCACCAGCACCAGTGCCTAAGGCACAATTTTTCAGCCCCTGTTTAACAGGGGCGTGTAATTACAATTTTTTAAAAAAAAAATGCTTCGCAACACGTGTGACTGCTGTGCTCGTAGTACAGTATCTGTGAGGGGTTGCAGTGTTGTGGCACCAGCACCAGTGCCTAAGGCACAATTTTTCAGCCCCTGTTTAACAGGGGCGTGTAATTACAATTTTTAAAAAAAATGCTTCGCAACACGTGTGACTGCTGTGCTCCAAGTACAGTATCTGTGAGGGGTTGCAGTGTTGTGGCACCAGTGCCTAAGGCACAATTTTTCAGCCCCTGTTGGGGCGTGTAATTACAATTTTTAGGCAATGCTTTGCAACAGGTCTCATTGCTGTGCTAAGAGTACAGTATCTGTGAGGGGTTGCAGTGTTGTGGCACCAGCACCAATGTCTAAGGCACAATTTTTCAGCCCCTGTTTAACAGGGGCGTGTAATTACAAATCTTGATCTAATAGTTCACAGCAGGGCCCATTCCTGCGCCCACCAAGAGTAACTATGAGGGCCTACAGTCTTGTGGCAACACCGTCCACCACCACCGCCAAAGGCCCAATTTTTCTGCCCTGTTCAACAGGTGCATGCAATTACAAATCTAGATCTAATAACTCACAGCAGGGCCCATTCCTGCGCCCACCAAGAGTAACTGTGAGGGCTTACAGTCTTGTGGCAACACCGTCCACCACCACCACCACCACCACCACCAAAGGCCCAATTTTTCTGCCCTGTTCAACAGGTGCATGCAATTACAAATCTTGATCTAATAACTCACAGCGGGGCCCATTCCTGCGCCCACCAAGAGTAACTGTGAGAGCTTACAGTCTTGTGGCAACACCGTCCACCACCACCACCACCACCACCACCACCAAAGGCCCAATTTTTCTGCCCGGTTCAACAGGTGCATGCAAGTACAAATCTTGATCTATTAACTCACAGCAGGGCCCATTCCTGTGCCCACCAGTCTTGTGGCTACACCAACATCTAATAGGGCAAATTTCTGCAGAGTATATACGCCAGGCCCCTACTTTCAAACATCCAACTTACAAACGACTCCTACTTGCAAACGGAAAGAGAAAACAGGAAGTGAGAGGAAATCTACCCCTAGGAAGGGAAATTCTATGCTGTTAGATTTAATTTGGGAAAAAAAAGGTATCTCCTCTCTACTGATGCTTTATCACCAATCCTTGTTTCAATTCAAACCCCACTTTTCCAAAAACATTTGTCATTGGGACGGAAAGTGAGGTGACATGTTCTGAACAGATGTGCAAAGACAGCAAATGTTACAGGGGTGATAACCCCTCCCTATGTTCTCCAAAAAGCTTAAAAATAGATTTTTTTGGGATGGAGCTACACTTCATAATGTACCCGTTCAGATTCTACTTAAGAACAAACCTACAGTCCGTGTCTTGTTTGCACCACCTATATACTGCTGTTCAGAGTATATAGGGTTGTAGGTATAGGGTTTTATTTTGGGTGCGGGGTCCCCCTTAATATCCATACAAGACCCAAAGGGGCTGGGGTGGGGTGGGGGGTAGATGGGGTAGCCATGCCATTTTTCTCAAGGATTTTCAGCCATATGGCGGCCAGGACAAGACATGCCATTAAAGCCGCAAGTGTTTTTAAATGGCTTCTTTTTTTCCTTTACAAATGTCATTTTGTGCAAGGACAGTTCTAAACACGGGAAACACATGCCACTTCACAGGCATACTTTAGACACCCCCAGGTACCATATTTAAAGGAAAATTTCACTTTTTTTGTTCACTTTATGCATCATTAAAATGACTGCTCCCGAAAAAACGTCAGTTTTTAAAAGTTTTTTTTTGCATTGATATATGTCCCCTGGGGCAGGACCCGGGTCCCCAAACCTGTTTTATGACATTAACATGCATATTGGCCGTTGTAATTAGCACTTTTGATTTCGAACGTTCGCGTCCATTATAACGTATAGGGTTCGAAAATTCGCGCAAACTTTCGGTCGGTTCGAAGGTTCTGGTTCGAACCGAACCCGGGGTGTTCGGCTCATCCCTACTGTTGAGGGAGTGATCTATTGTTGTTGGCCTCTGGAGGGTTTGCTGATGCTGGCTGCTAGGAGATCTAATGTTGCGAGCGGGGGGGTCTACTAATGCTGGGGTGAATTTATTGTTGCTTTGGGGTACTCTGTTGTGCGAGGGTCTGTTGTTGCTGGGGGGAACTATTGTTGAAAGGGGATGTATTGATGCTGGCTGGAAGGGGATGCATTTTGCAGCTTATCATTAACAAATTGCATACAATTTACTTAGCACTGTAAAATGATACTTGGTTCTGTATTGTCTAAAAAGAGCGGTACTGGGAGGTGGGTAGGGGGAAGAGTCAAGGGACGGGGCTCGGGGAATGGGTAAGGGGTGGAGACAAGGGGGGACATAAAAGGGGGAGTTCCTGCACCTATTCTCTGAGAAAAAAAGCCCTGTATAAAGGTGATGGGAGAGAAAGAATATAAGAGAATATTTAATTTATTTGAACTTTAACACAGAACACTGGAATTAATGTTATTGCCTAATTGGACATAGGTTGAAGGAAGTCACACAATTTGGTTCATCAGTGAATATTTTTACTTTATGTATATATGAAATTGGCAATGGTTTGCACGTTTAATTTATTGCTACATTTGGACAGCTTTTATTGATCTATCAGTTATTTTAGCAGAATTTGCACATATATTGCACGTGTATTTTGTTCAGTTGATCTTTTTTGCTTGTAAATAGCAAGACATCATTTACATACTGGAAGATTATTGATCCATTTGCACAATCTTTTGAACCATTATTGCAGAGTTTGCATGTTTATTCGTTTTATATTACACGTGTATTACATTTATTTATCCACTTTAGGTGCAAGCAGTGCAGTACCATTCACCTTTATCTGTTAATTGTCAGCCAAACTATCACTGAAAGCTGACAAATGGCCTGACAATGAAGGGGTATTAGAGAATTAATAAAGTGGTTAATAAATGTATAGTGACCCTAAATTCAACTAGTATTCAACACTTGATAAAAACAACCCCAACTTATTTTATTTTTTTATATCTTTTGGTTGCAAATGGTCCCTAAAAAAGTAATGCTTTAATAAATCTGGTTATACTTACAACAATTCCTCTATCCGGCTTGTGGGTAGAGCTGTCATCAGATCCCTGAAATGAGGACCCTTCAGATTGTTTCTACAAAGGTGAAGTTTGCTCAGTGTCTGGTTATTCCTTATTCCTGATGCCAGGTGGGGGCAGGAACTGTCTGTCAGGTGATTATCATTCAAACTGTAGCAGAAGAGAAGAAAACAATAGAATAAAATACAATACAATTGCACAGAGCAGGTTAGTGTAACATTTATATTATTTTAAAAATGATATAATTTACAACTGCTTTATCTCTCTCTCTCTCTCTCTCTCTCTCTCTCTCTCTCTCTCTCTCTCTCTCTCTCTCTCTCTCTATATATATATATATATAATCTCACAAAAGTGAGTACACCCCTCTTATTTTTGTAAATATTTTATTATATCTTCTCATGTGACAACATTGAAGAAATTACACTTTGCTACAATGTAAAGTAGCGAGTGTACAGCTTGTATGACAGTGTAACTTTTCTGTCCCCTCAAAATAACTCAATACACAGCCATTAATGTCTAAACCACTGGCAACAAAAGTGAGTACACCTCTAAGTGAAAATGTCCAAATTGGGCCCAAAGTGTCAATATTTTAGAAGTTGAGTGCACGTGCTCAGCGTCATATCCAGAGGTTGTCTTTGGGAAATAGATACATGAGTGCTGCCAGCATTTATGCAGAGGTTGAAGGGGTGCGGGGTCAGCCTGTCAGTGCTCAGATCATACATCGCACACTGCATCAAATTGGTCTGCATGGCTGTCATCCCAGAAGGAAGCGTCTTCTAAAGATGATGAACAAGAAAGCCCACAAACAGTTTGCTGAAAACAAGCAGACTAAGGGCATGGACTACTGGAACCATGTCCTGTGGTCTTATGAGACCAAGATAAACATATTTGGTTCAGATGGTGTCAAACGTGTGTGGGGGCAACCGGGTGAGGAGTACAAAGACAAGTGTGTCTTGCCTACAGTCAAGCATGGTAGTAGAGTGTCATGGTCTGGGGCTGCATGAGTACTGCTGGCACTGGGGAGATACAGTTCATTGAGGGAACCATGATAGCCAACATGTACTGTGACATACTGAAGCAGAGCATGATCCCCTCCCTTTGAAACCTGAGCCATAGGGCAGTATTCCAACATGATAATGACCCCAAACACACCTCCAACACGACCGCTGCCTTGCTAAAGAAGCTGAGGGTAAAGGTGATGGACTGGCCAATCGTGTCTCCAGGCCTAAACCTTATTGAGCATCTGTGGAGCATCCTCAAATGGAAGGTGGAGGAGCACAAGGTCTCCAACATCCACCAGCTCCGTGATGTCGTCATGGAGGAGTGGAAGAGGATTCCAGTGGCAACCTGTGAAGCTCTGGTGAACTCCATGCCCAAGAGGGTTAAGGCAGTGCTGGAAAATAATGGTGGCCACACAAAATATTGAGACTTTGGGCCCAATTTGGACATTTTCACTTAGGGGTGTACTCTCTTTTGTTGCCAGTGGTTTAGACATTAATGGGTGTGTTGAGTTATTTTGAGGGGATAGCAAATTTAGACTGTTATACAAGCTGTACGCTCACTACTTTACATTGTAGCAAAGTGTAATTTCTTCAATGTTGTCACATGAAAAGATATAATAAAATGTTTACAAAAATGTGAGGGGTGTACTCACTTTTCTGAGTTACTGTATATGGTACATGTTGATCAATGATAAGTGGTTTGGGTCACCATAGAGAATAACTTCTATTTAGACACACTAGTTCAGAATAACCAGAAAGGCAATCTTGTAACAACCACCTCTTTATACATTTGGAGCATGCTACATGATGCAGCATTTTCTGTTTCTAAAAAAAAAAAAATTTTGGTGAACGTTCTTGGAATATTCTTGGAATAGCGGTTGTCTGAAAAACGATGTTTGTTACGTATTAGGTGAATGGTTCATTGATGAATGCATTGTGAATATAGAGTGAATCTAATACTCTTGTTAGTTCAAGTATTTATATGTTTTGAATGCAAAACTGTTCTAGAAAAGAATCATTGCAAGTTGCAACCAGTCTTGTTTTACTTACAGTAATTCCTCTATCCGGCTTGTGGTCAGAGCTCTCATCAGATCACTGAAATGAGGACCCTCCAGATTGTTCCCAGACAGGCCAAGCTCCCTCAGTGTCTGGTTATTTCTTATTCCTGATGCCAGGTGGGTGCAGGAACCGTCTGTCAGTCTACTGCCATTGAAACTGTAATATAAAACCAAAATGTTGAGAAAATAATACAAATTAAACCTCTGTAGAAAACTATTTTTACATTTTCATTTTACAAATTACACCAAATTTAGGGTGTTGGCCCAAACTAAAGTGATATTTAAGTCATATAATGAATATCTTAACTTGGCTGGTCACCACCTAGTATTTGATTTGGAATTTATCAGCAAGATCTCCCTACCAGAGTTTCTGAAAAATAAATGGTTAGAATAATTTGTGTTTTTATGCTGCTGAGTGAAACCTGATGGGTTTTACTTCCTCTATTTTCCCCTGCAACGTAAAGGCATAATGGGCTAGTATGCATTGCATACTAGCCCATTATGTGGCACTTACCTGCAAACAAAGCCTGCGATGTCCCCGCTGGTGGCCGCATCCATCTTTGTCCCTTCTCCTTCTGGGGCCGCAGACTCTGGCTCTGTGACTGTCCGGAGTCGCGTGACGTCATTCCGCGCATGTGCAAGGGAGCTGTTAGTCACAGCACTTGTGAGTGAAGAAACGACATGGAGGGCTGTTTCTTAACAGCGCATGCGCTGATGACCTCATGGGTGCAGTGTACAGCAAATATCTCCTAAACGGTGCACGTTTTGGAGATATTTCCACAACCTATAGGTAAGCCTTATTCTAGGTAGGTAAAAGTGACACAGAGTGATTTACAACCACTTTAAGAGCTTAGTTTATAAAGAGGACCTGTACTCTGGAGGCTATGCCCAAAGAGGTACATAGAGGGCAATAGACTAGTCAGTAGTAGAGATGGGGTTTTCAAGTTCTTGATGTATTTCGCAGATAAACTTTAGTGCATTAAAAATTTACCACCAACCATCTGTGAGCATTGATATACAGATTAGATATAGAATATTTTGATTATTCCAGATAACCTGAGGATATACATTTTTAGTCCCAGGGTGCCATCTGGTGGTGAGGTCAATTATAGACTGATTACACAAAACATTAAAACAGTAACATGATCTACCAATGGGAAGTAGGATTACACCCTCTGGGTGGCTTTTATGAGTTGTATTGGCTGCAACTAAATATATGGCAAGTCAGGAAGACAGAGAGGGACACACATCATCAAAATACATCAAACCTCCTCATCATCAAGAAGATAGACATCACACATCCATCATCTGGGAGACTCATCATTTGACACTTCATTGAAGCCAAGTCTCACATCCCCAGCATAGCTAGACAGTCGGTATTCGTAAACTGCAGATTATTGTCTGCCAGGTAGTTATAAATGGTTATTCTGTCTACCAGGGGAAATTTATTATTGGATTTAACCTATTATATATATATATACGCTGCTGTAACAGAACACATTTTAGAAAGTCATTGCAAAATCTTCGTGTCTATATCATTTCTCAATTTTACTGTTATATGGTGTTTGTAAATGACTTCTGTAAAATACCTTTTATTTATTTTATAGTGCAGTCCATAATTACACACAATCTTAATGTGTCATTCAAAGAATTTCTGCATGGGCAAAGAATTTCCCAAAAAATTAATTGACTGGCTTAATTATATTAGTTCAATATTTCTTTGGATTTGAGGCACTGTTGTTTATTGTTCGATTAAAGCGGAGTTCCATCCAAAAGTGGAACTTACGCTTTTACGCTACCTCCCCCCTCCGGTGCCACATTTGGCGCCCTTCAGGGGGGAGGGGGGAACAGGGACCTGTTTTTGACATGTCCCCTTCCCTCACTTCTGGAGACAGGGCCACATCCCTCCTCCCTCTTCCTTCCCCCGTCGCCAGACCAATTAGAATGCGCAGCGTGCTTCGCGCATACGCAGTAGGGAACAGATGTGAAGCCGAAAGACTTCTCTGCCGGGTTCCCTTACCAGGAATGGCAGCTGGGGTGCTGACATCACGGGCTCCCTGGAAAAGTAAGTGCCCTAATATTAAAAGTCAGCAGTTACAGTATTTGTAGCTGCTGACTTTTTTTTTTTTTCAGCCAGTCTGGAGTTCCTCTTTAAGCAATCGATATAGCTGACTCAGTTAATTGGTCAGATATTCCCTGACATTCTAAACCCGTTTTTAAATATTGGAACTACATTTGCGCTACGCCAATCAGTTGTATAATTCATGTCAAATAAGAAAAAAAGGAGCTAAGCTTGTGGTCTGAACTTGTTAGTAGACTAAAGGCAAACTACTTAGCCTCCCAGACTTTAAAACACAAGGACCATTTCTGAATTGGAGCCAGAGGCTCTAATAGGCTTCAAAAAAGGGTGGACTCAGAGCACAGAGCATTGCCCTCCGAGCCCACCCAGTTGTGTGACAATAGCAAATTCATTTTCACTGTTATCACACTAAAGTTCCTCCCTGCCAATCAGGAGGCAGGTCTGTGAGACTTGTTTCCCGATTGGCCAAAGTGTCAGGCAATCTTATTGGATGCCTAGTGCTTTGGCGGAAGAGGAGACACACTGCAGAGGAAGCTGTAATCGTGGACTCCGGAGCCACTGCGACCGCTGGCCACACTCCAGGAGCGGAGGAGAGGACACCACAGCCCCTCTAACATGAGCAGGTAAGTGCCGGAACGCCAGCACAGGGGAGGGGGGTTGCTCTTTTTCATTGCCATGCTACCCCCCCAAAAGAAGAACCCACCAGTTGCCACTGAATACAATATCATATAAGGACACATTTAAAGACATTGGGTGAATTCCGGTACATTTGCCAAGAATATATTTTCATTGATATACCTTTTCATATATGCAAATTGTGGAATTAGGAAAATATTTTGTGAATTTGTATCACATATATGGAGAATGTGGATGAGCTTGTTTGGGTCTCCATAGGAGATCGTTGGAAAATACATGAAAATATCAGTTGAGAGGGTCAATGTCATAAGGACAATCTTCTAACAGATGCCACTGGATATATTAGGAGACTTTTACAAGAATTCTCAAATCCAGATGCTGATGAATGTTCTTAGAGTGTGTCAATTATCTTTGTAAATCATAATGTTTGTTACATATCGGGTGAATGTTTCACAGATGTTGGCTGTATGGTAAATGTGAGAGTTAACCCTTTATAAAAACACCCCCATAGTTATTAAATTTTTTTATGTTTTGTATGTAAAAGTGTTCCTGAAAAGATTTCTCCTGTTCTACTCACTGTAATTCCTCTATCCGGCTTGTGGTCAGAGCTTCCATCAGATCCCTGAAATGAGGACCCTCCACATTGTTCCCAGACAAGTCAAGTGTCCTCAGTGTCTGGTTATTTCTTATTCCTGATCCCAGGTGGATGGAGGAACTTTCTGTCAGGTTATTACCATACAAACTACAGAAGAATAGAAGAATGAAAACAAGAAAGATGATTTCAATAAAATATTCCACAATATTGTCTCTTAAAGAACTCCAAATAAGTACCGTATTTATCGGGGGAAAGTTGTGGGTGTGTGTTATACACCGATCCCCAAAAAAATTTGCAAAAAAATCAAACGGCGCTGAAAAATAGCGACCACCGTCAAAAAAAAACGAGCGCCTCCAACGCTTCCAAAACAGCAGGGAGGCGAGACTGCGAGCGGAGCCGAACAGTCGGCTCGGTCTTTTCTGGCGGCACTCGCTTGGTATTTTCCGGCGGCGCTAGCTCGGTCTTTTACGGCGGCGCTAGCTCGGTCTTTTCCGGCGGCGCTTGCTCTGTCTTTTTCGGCGGCGCTCGCACGGTCTTTCTAGGCGGCAAATTTAAACGTGGGCAAGCTGCAAATGACGCTGGCAAGCTGAAAATGACACTGGGCAAGCTGCAAATGACACTGGGCAAGCTGCAAATGATGCTGGGCAAGGCTGCAAATGGCGCTGGGCAAGCTGCAAATGAATTATATTTTATTTTAGTTATTCTAGACAGTCAGATTTCCCTCTAATCTAAATATAAAAATAGATTTTCAGGGGCTCAATGCAACCAAAGTGGCATTTCAGTTCTAGGTTCAGTTCAGTGGGCAGAGTCACCTCCTGGTTCATCCTGCCAGTGTTCCTGGCTTTGTTTAGACCCACCTTGGAGTTTTGGCTATTCCTGCCAACCACGGGATGTTTCCACTTTGGCTGTTCCTTTTGTCTAAGTCAGTGTCTCCAAACTTTCTAAGCAATGGGCCAGTTTACTGACCTTCAGACTAGGGGGGCCAAACTGTGGCCAGTGGAAGTAGAAAATGTCCCAGAGTCAATGGTAGTAAACAATTCCTGAGGCTTGGTGGTCAGAAGGAGTAAAAAAATTACAAAGCGCAAATGGTTAGTAGGAGGAGGGATAATTCCCCATCATTAATATTAGTGGGAGGAACAGTGCCCATTGGTATCATTGGAAGAAATAGTACCCCATTGTTGATGTCAGTAAGAGGAACAGTGCCCCATTATTGGTGCCAGTGGAAGGGATGGTGCCTCAACCTTCTTGACTGTGGGAGGAATAGTGCTTCATATCAGTGGGAGCCTAAGGGCTGGAAAAAAGCAAGCGAAGGACCACATCCAACCCAAGGGCCACAGTTTGCACACCACTGGTCCAAGTTATAAGGCAATTTTATACAGTATGTGGAAAGCAGGCATGTAGACCTAGAAACTCCGTTACAGAAAACATTCACTGGAATCCATTTTGTCTCCAAAATAGTAGACTATTTAAAATCTGCTATATTCTAGCAGTCATAGGATTTAATTTAAAAAGCACTGTAATGTACTTTTAAAATGTGCACTGATCTATCTGGTTTTGGAAGTCCAAAGTTTGCATAGAAGAATAAAAAAGGAATGGGAGATGGATTATAAAAAATGCCAAAAGGGGAGCCTGGTGATGTGTAATGATACATGATTGGCTCACAAAGCTCTCTGTTCCGTTTAGCAAAGAGAACTCAGTGGACTACCAGATGCTTCACGACACAGAATGCAATTTAAAATGCAGGCTGTGGTATACATAGCCAAGCAGAGTGTTTTTTTAATAGAATCAAAAGTGGAGATCCATGTTGTAGAATAAAATCTCATGTACTTGTTCTACTCACATTAACTCCTCTATCTGGCTTGTGGTCATAGCTGTCATCAGGTCTCTGAAATGAGGACCCTCCAGATTGTTCCAGGACAGGTCCAGTCTCCTCAGTGTCCGGTTATTTCTTATTCCTGAGGCCAGCTCGGTGCAGGAACTGTCTGTCAGGCTATTATTATAAAAACTATGGAATAGAAAAATGAAAATACAATCTTTAATATAATTATGCCCATTTTTCATTACATTTTATTTTACTTTTCTTAAAGTGATTGTAATGGTTCATTTTTTTTTCTTTAAATAACAAACATATTATACTTACCTCCTCTGTGTTATGATTTGGCACAGAGCGGCCCGATACTCCTTTTCTGTGGTCCCCCGGTGGTGCTCCTGGCTCCTCCTCTTCTTGAGTGCCCCCATGGAGAGCCGCTTTCCCTGGGGGCACTCGTGCGGATGTACCCCCGAATCCCGCTGCTGCGTCCATTGACACAGACAGCAGGACATACAAAGAATCACCACTCCAAGGTAATGACTTCACCCAAAACAGCTGTCTCCACAATCCCACAGGGTGCTGGCTCTGTTTGCAACAGGAACTGAAGTAGAAAAGATGTAGCTGGATAGCCGCACTCCAAATTATTCAACTTTATTTCAAAAGATATAATAAAATCATAGCATCTAGGCTTGTGTACAGACTAACTGCACAGCTGCTGACATGTTTCACACCGAACACGGTGCTTAGTCATAGCTAATGAGCAGAATATACATACAGAGCTATATATACACACACACAAGCAATTAAACAAATGAATAAAATATGTGTATAACGAGATAGCAATTAGGGAAGCACCTGTGAGCATCCAAAATCTGAAGGTAACATTTAAATGGATGGAAGGAAAATACCTTTTTCACCTAAAACACTTAAATCAAGCTGACATGTTGAAAGCATACATAATGGTAATAGATAAATAACATGATGTCTTTAGGTGAAGAGGTACAGGTGCAACCTAAAAAATAAATAAAAAATGACATATGTAAAAACATTTTTCATTTTGTATGTAAAAAATCGCACGCATCGGCAGACACACAGAAAAAAAAAAGAAACAAACTTTCAATGTGTGTGCATGCCGATGCATGGGGCTCATTGAATATCAGAACTGCCAGAGAAAAGCACAAATATTCCCTAAAAATTACACATCCCAAAAAAAGCTGCATAATAGTAAGATTGCAAATATCTCATTATTGGATGTGTCTATTTAGGCCTTCTCCTATGATACAATGCATAGATAGGAAAGATAAAAAGTAAATATAGGAATAAACCAAATGAACGATCGAAACCGGATATTCTAAGGCTTAAGGCGAATTAAATGTGTATATCCTTATACCGACAGGTATGGGGAGCTGATGCAAGTACCCAGCTAGTTGATCACACACCTAACATAATATATCAGGTGTGTGATTATCAAAAGAATAACAAACATGTTTAATAGGATATTAATTAACACATAAAATACTGATATTCATAATCTCTGCAGTGAAAAATGCTGCAATATGTGCATACAGCCCTATTCAAAAAACAGTCTCAATCGAATAATTAGCCTGTCCTCAATGTAAAGCAATTATAATAAATGGGAAATAGTGAATAAACTCTGGCAGAAACATAATAAAATGAGCCCAGCAGAACCAGATGAAAAAACCTATCAGCACCGGACCGACAACCAGTGAAATGGGAGCCATACATATTGGCTTAGTAAATATGGGCAGTCAATATGTGGAGAATTCATTCATAAAAGAATGAAATGTCCCACTCAAAATTAAGGCCCATAGGCTGCCTCGTATGGAGATGGAATATCCAATAAACCTCCCTCTTGCACAACAGACTAAACCTATCACCCCCTCTTTTAGATAAAGTGACTTTTTCAACCCCCTGAATGCGTAAGCCACTGACATCCTTATCATGGCAAAGATTCCAGTGCCTCGCCACATTAGTGGGGTGGTTTTTGGAAATGTCATAGAGGTGGTCATATAATCTGTCTCTCAGTCTTCGTGTTGTGCGTCCAACATACTGTATGCGACATTGTTCACACGTAACCACGTAAATAACAAATTTAGTGTTACAGTTAATGAAGGCCATAGCTTTAAAACCCTTATTCAGAGACCTAGAAAGGATAGTATCGCCTCGTAAAATGTGGGGGCAACATGGACAGTTATTGCCCCCACATCGAAACGATCCCTTAAATTGTAACCAATTGGGGCGTTGAACACTGCTCGAATAGAGGCTGGGGGACAACACAGACAGCAGGACTTGGCCCCACCCATGTCATTGGATTTGATTGACAGCAGCGGAAGCCAATGGCTCCCGCTGCTATCAATCTATCCAATGAGGACCCAAGACAGCGACTGGAGCTGCTGTGCTCGTGCTTGTCGCTGGATTGATCGGGTTCAGGTAAGAAAAACTGAGGCTCTGGGGGGCTGCTGCAGCACAGGAGGTTTCTCACCTTAATGCATAGAATGCATTAAGGTGAAAAACCTCAAGGGTTTACAACTCCTTTAATCCTTTAAAAAAAATACTCAATACATTTGGGCACTTATTTAATATTTTTAGAAGTTACCAAACTAAGTAAGTTACTGTATTTAAAAGCTAAATATACTTTTTAAGGATCTAGTATTTATTGACCACAGGTGTGAATAATTTGTATATTTATAGCATAGATTCACGTGACATCGCTCATATCCTGCATATGGTTTGCTTGGCAAAATTGCATTACTTGTAAGCATTTACAGTATGATCATAGACATATTAAATATAAACTAAAATATAAAAAAGTGCGTTTATATTTTTATATACATTCACACATTTTTTTTTAATTCAATGGTCAACAGTTTTAACAGATGTTCTCTAATTAGAATTTAAAAGGATAGCATTGGCCTCTAGACCTAAATTTAGACCCCTTTCACACCACACCACATGCCGATGGACCAAAAACGACGCATGCTCTGAAGCAAGTACGAGACGGCAGCTATTGGCTACTGGCTATTGAACTTCCTTTTTCTAGTCACGTTGTATGCGTTGTACGTCACCGCATTCTAGACGGTCGGACTTTGGTGTGATCGTGTGTAGGCAAGACAGTTTCAGCGGAACTCAGTCGGAAATACCGTCAGAGTTTATTCCGATGGAGAAACCGGTCATGTGTACGCGGCATTAGACAACTTTTAAAAAGGTAAGTATTGGATTATATTACGCCTTTTACTCAATGCCTCCTTTGTCCCCTTAAAACTTGTGACCATTGTCTCTTTCTGGTGGTCTCTTTTTTTTAGTAAAAATCCCCAGATTCCAGTGCATCTTGATTGATTCACTGGAAACATAAATCTTTGTGTATTGCTCATATAAGGGGATGGTGCTTTAATATTTTCTCATTGGGGTCTTCCACCTTATATTCACTTTAGATTTCTTTCACCTCACAGGAGAAGGATGGGGCAAGCCTTCGAAGTATCCGATGAGACAACAATCTGTTGTCAATATTCATTTTAATTAAGATCAGAGGGAATATGTTTTTTTAAATAAATAAAATCCAAAATATAAAATACAATGAGATAAAAATTATCCCTTCTGATAGTACACATTTTGGGCTTCATGTGGATATGAAATGGCGTATCCTGGTTGTACAATACTACCTAGAAAATGGGAAAACAGTTCTATGGACCATGTCTGTATCAGTCAATGTATGGTCTTGTTGTGATCAGGATGTACTCTAGTGCTGATGTCGAAAAGCCCTACGCCCAACCCAGCCATCAGAACCGGCTGGTCCACAAAACCTATGACCTCTTCCTCCAAAGGTGATTGGCCAAAGGGGATAAAAGCCCATCCCACATCCATACTTCTATAAATTGAGCAACAATAAAAATGAGCAGGGTAACTCGTACAGAGCCTGTCTGAACCAGGTGGATTGCTGATGTTCCAGTGTGTACCCACCAACAGGATAAACCATACTGCCCAAACTGTAACGTTCTTTAAAAGATTTTCCTTTCTTTTTATTGCAGGGCAATCAAAACAATACTATAGCTTTGGTTTACCTTGTTGACGGGAGTGACCTGGAAAGGTTGTGTGAAATCACGTGTTTGGTGTGGGTGGGTATGTGTAGGTGGGGGAAAGGGATCATGCAAAGATTTTAGCCTGCGTGATATCTTAGGGAATCTGGTAAGTGTGCAGGGATCCAATAGGTTGCTCCAGTATGACAGATCATATGCAGGACTTACATCTGCCTGTGTGTGTCCAGCCAGCTAGATTAGAGTCACCCTCCAGTGGTGGCCAGCAGTCATGCAACCTACGATGACACCATATTTTATCTGCCCAAGGTAAACTCACTCATCATTCCTCCTATAACATTGACATGGCACATACAATTAAACACAGAAATATGTATCCATTACCTCAAACTCCTGATGGTGTGTAGAGCTGGTACAAGTTTTCTTAATCCTTCATTTTGAACATTACATCCCTTTAGGTTTAGATGTTCTGTCTCTCTGCAGGATTCAAGGATAAAAGACAACACAGAGCAGTCTGCAGAGGTGAGAGTAATGCCAGAAAAGTCAATAACTCTCTTTGATCCGATACATTGTAACACTAGCTCCTTATTCCGGCTCTCGTGTAGGCAGTAGAATACATTAAGAAGATCTCTGGAGCCCCTGATAGATTTGTCAGGTTTTTGTTCTTTTGTCTTCCTCTGGATCCAGGAGATGACATGTGTGGAAGCCTCAGCAGTAAATGCTCCAATATAAAACTCTAACATAGATCTAGTAGAAGAGTCTGAGAGACCGCAGAGGAAACGAAGGAATATTTCAGCACGGCCGTCTTCGTACGATTCAGCCTTATCAAGCGATTCTTGTAATTTGTCTGGATTATAGTTAATAAAATGAAAAGAAGCAGCAAGGAACTCCTGAAGAGTGAGATGTAAGAAGGTGTAATCCACATCAGGAGGCCGACCAGATTCCATCATGAGACATGAAAAGAGATCATTATCAGTTCTCACACTGAAGGAGTCCAGATGGCGGCGATCAAATACAGTCATGTGATTCGTGAGTCCATGTTCTGCCATCCATCCGATAGATATCAAATCCCGGGTGGTGGCAGTGCTATCTTTCTTGTGATTGGCCAGAATGTTGCAGACAAAGGTCACAAAGAGTTGAGTCATTGTTTTAGGCAATGATGCCATCAGCTGACCCGTGGCTGTTGGTTGGGCTCTGAAGCACATTGATAACACTGTACAGACGATCCAGCAGTATGATGGGATATAACAGAAAGTGCGCAGCGTGTCATTCTCCTGTACATAATGAAAAGCCTTTTCTGAGAGTTCCTTGTTTCTAAAGAAATGTTCAAAGTAAATCAGTTGGTCTCTGTGGTGGAATCCATTGATCTCAGCCATTCTCTGGAAATTCTTGGTGTTAATTGATGCCAGTCTGGTTGGGCGACTTGTTATCAGTACGGAGCAACCCATAAGAAGTCTATGGCTTACCAAACTATCTACAATCACACCAAGATTTTCTCTTTGTTTTGGATCAGAAGATATGCTACTTGAGCTAAAATCAATTTGGTGAATACTTTCATCTAATCCATCAAATAAAAACAGAAGTATCTCTGGATGTTTTAAGATATTTCCAATCTGACTCTCCAAATGTGGATATTGTTGAAGAATCATTTTCTCCAAACTGACCTTCCCCAGTTTATTGAGTTCTCGGAATTTGAAGAAGAAGACAAAAGCAAATCTTTGGTAGAGTTCTCCATTCGCCCAATCATAGACAATCTTTTTCATCAGTGTGGTCTTCCCTATTCCTGGCACTCCACTCACCATTACTGCATGTGGGACACAATGTGACTGGTGGCTCCAACTGAACAGCCTGTTGGGCCAAATGTGTACCTTAAACAGATCAATAGAAACAACACTCAGCTTCACATATCGCTCATTGATGGGAAATTTTTGCGCTTTCAGTGTAAATCCTGGGGATCTTGGCTCCACTAGAGTTTGAGTTTCCTTAAGAAGATGTTGCTTGTGCTTTATTTGAAGATCTGGAAAGAATAGAAAGTATATTTTATAGTACAAGCACTCCACACTAGTGAAATATTATAAAAAACAACTGATATATGTATAAGTCAAGCAACACGTGATCTGATTCAAATGAATGATAAACAAAAACAGCTGCTGCACTTCACCCCTAACAAATCCAAATTATGAAGTAAAAAAGGAATCTTTCATATAACACAGCACTGTAAATAAATCTTTATATCAAACACATATTAATTATCCCATATACCAGTGTTTCTCAACCTTTTTTCAGTCAAGGCACCTTTTAAAATTATGGACAGTCTTAAGGCACCCCAGTCTAAAATGTAAAAACTATTCTGATAGTTTTACGTAATGCAGCAACATCAATACATGTAGGACACCCAACGTTGGAGGTGATTTATTCTTCCAAAACAAATACACTTTTGCAAACTAATACTGACTAGTGCAAAATTGAGTATAACCAAAACTAACCGCCCTTCTGGCTCACCCCTCCGCGCTTACTGGATAAAACTTCTTAAATTATGGATAAATTATATATAAATATATATATATATATAAATATATACAAATAGATAAATATAAATAGATAAAATTTCTATCTATATAGGTTCAGTCCACCACTGATGTTTTAGCAGCTGCTTAAAATTCCGTAATCATGAAAAATATGGCAATAGTATGAACAAGCAATTCTAATGGCTCAGTCTGTATAAAATTGCAGCAGCGCTTTGTCCTTATTATCACCCAGGACTATATGGTACAATCACAGTCTGGTTATAAAGAGATATTTCCACGTAGTGCTTCCTTGGATAAAAATAGTGACAGCTTCCACCGTATACTTCAATCAATTCTTCACCACGTGCGGAATAAAACTCCCCTTTGGGGATACACTCACCAGACCAATGGTCAAAACAAGCCTTTCAAATAGATCACTTATGTATTAGCGTTCCTCCCATGTTCTATCTCCTCTGCAGTAATCAGCTGGATCATGCACAGATTTTTCCTCATAAAACAAAGGGGTATTGCAATAGTGTGATATTGTTTCAAAAAGCTTTTATTTAGATACAAAACAACCTCCCCCCTAATCCAAAATGCGTACCATCAATGGGTTAATCATATGCATTTACAATAGTGTGTCACTATGCCTGTCTCCGTGCGGTTTCCTCCGGAACTGATCCTCCCTGCTGTATAGAACAGCAATTCGATATCCTGTCTGCTCTGGAGCGCACGTCTGAGGCGCACACACGTCACTTCCGGTCTGTAGATCACCGCCCTGACGTTTCGTCGTTATCGGACTTCCTCTGAGCACACCCTCAGAGGAAGTCCGATAACGACGAAACGTCAGGGCGGTGATCTACAGACCGGAAGTGACGTGTGTGCGCCTCAGACATGCGCTCCAGAGCAGACAGGATATCGAATTGCTGTTCTATACAGCAGGGAGGATCAGTTCCGGAGGAAACCGCACGGAGACAGGCATAGTGACCCACTATTGTAAATGCATATGATTAACCCATTGATGGTACGCATTTTGGATTAGGGGGGAGGTTGTTTTGTATCTAAATAAAAGCTTTTTGAAACAATATCACACTATTGCAATACCCCTTTGTTTTATGAGGAAAAATCTGTGCATGATCCAGCTGATTACTGCAGAGGAGATAGAACATGGGAGGAACGCTAATACATAAGTGATCTATTTGAAAGGCTTGTTTTGACCATTGGTCTGGTGAGTGTATCCCCAAAGGGGAGTTTTATTCCGCACGTGGTGAAGAATTGATTGAAGTATACGGTGGAAGCTGTCACTATTTTTATCCAAGGAAGCACTACGTGGAAATATCTCTTTATAACCAGACTGTGATTGTACCATATAGTCCTGGGTGATAATAAGGACAAAGCGCTGCTGCAATTTTATACGGACTGAGCCATTAGAATTGCTTGTTCATACTATTGCCATATTTTTCATAATACTGACTAGTATTCCAATGTTTCTGTTCTCCCTCAGTTTTTCTCCATCACTTAGCTAATGAGACCCCAAAGCTGATGGAAGGAGGCATGGGAGGGTCAAACAAGGATGATATGCAGGCAACTGACATCCTCCTTTACAATTAATGATGTCATTAGTCGTTAGGAGGTTGGCAGCTAGAGGGTTGTAATGGTATCCATTAAAAACTTGTGACTTTGTGTAACTAATGCCCCGTACACATGAGCAGAATTTTCAACAGAAAAAGTCAGATGGGAGCTTTTCATCGCATATTCCGACCGAGTGTATGCCCCATCGGACTTTTACGTCGAAAATTCTGACGGACCTAGAAAGAGAACATGTTCTATATTTTTCCGACTGAACCAATTTCTATCGGGAAAACCGCTCGTCTGTATGCTGTTCCAACGTACCAAAAACGACGCATGCTCTGAAGCAAGTACGAGACAGAAGCTATTGGCTACTGGCTATTGAACTTCCGTTTTCGTACGCGTTGTACGTCACCACGTTCTTGATGGTTGGTCTTTGGTGTGACCATGTGTATGCAAGACAGCTTGAGTTCCATCTGAACTCTGTCTGAAAAACCTTCAGATTTTTTTCAGACGGGAAAACCGGTCGTGTGTACAGGGCATAAAAGGCAGGTTTCATCCACCCACCGGCTTGTATTCAATTTTGAGGCAATTGTCAGACATTTTGCCAAGGCACCCCTGAAGAAACCTCAAGGCACCCTGGTTGAAAAAGGCTGCCATAGAGTTTAGATGTGGATAAGTACTAACTAAAGTAAAAAACCGATGCCCATAGGTGAAAAAATACAATAACCTATGATCCAAACAAATATGTGAATATAATAAACATATTTCGGTAAATCTCTTTGTGGGACTTTTTCACGGCAACCAATATAATCAGGAAGCATATTTTATATAAAAAGTATACATTTTATTTTTCAAAAGTTTTAAAAAACAAACCTCCATGAGGCTCATAACTTTCCATAAAAAACATCAAATACAAAGTTTAGCATAAATGGTGTACTCGGTGGTGATACCCAATACCATAAGTAACTGTATATTCCCAATGGTTCAATAACAGTTTTATGTGTAGAGGGAAATCCAACACTGTTTCGAATATCTGGATCTTCATCAGGGATGTTTATCACCACCATATATTAACCGCTTCAGCCCCGGAAGATTTTACCCCCTTCCTGACCAGAGCACATCCTGTATGTCTTGCAACAGTCCACTCACATGTTGATCTGTCTGATACAGGTTTGGGGGCATTCAAGCGTTCAAATGTCATTGTTTTGGGCTACCTATATGTATTGACTTGTTTTAAAGTGGGCAACTGTTGGGCTATTTTTTGGGGTTTAAGGTGAAGTGAAAACACTTTTTTTCAGTGCTTGCTTGCTACACATAATAGGATACATAATTGTGCAGGTTGTATTTTGGTTAGTGAATCACCCATAGAAACCTCTGCCATTTTAACCTTTCTCTTCAACACACTACCTTTATGAATATATCCCACCCTGTCCTGCCCTGACTCTGCTTTTGAACAACTATGGCATAAATGCCTGCGAAATTTCACCCAATATCAATCTTTAACATCCCTGTTAATGCTAACAACCCAGCTATCTCTCAATGTCTCAGCCTAACCTCTATTACAACCTTATTCGTTTTGTGCTCACCCTATCTTCAACTTCTTATCCCTTTAACCAGCAAAGTCACGTGTAGGAAGCTGTGCCATTTCAACCCTTCTCCTCTCTATTATGCTACTGACAACGTCTACAACAAAGTCTCACCCCTGTATTGCCCTGACTTGGCCACTTCAGGCTACATGAGTCCTCCTTGGATACACTTCCTCCTCTCACTGCACACAGAATTATGCCCAACAACCCTGGCAAACAGATGACATCAGAAATCTCAAACGACATAGCCACACTCTTGAGTGAATGTGACATAAATTTAGATCCCTGCAAGATGTAGACTTCTATAAAGCTGCCCTCCTAAAATATGATTCTTTCTTCCATGCTTCATTGCTCTCATTAACACCCTCTCATCCAGTCCTCATCAACCCTTTTTTACCTTTAACTCTGTAATCCCCCCCCCAACCACCCACTAGGTTATTCACTGCCCAGGACATCGCCAGCTAATTGAAAAAAAACAGATAGATGCATTTTTTGACCAGATCAACACTGTCAAGTCATATGCATCAATTAACATACCAAATATACTCGAGTATAGGCCGTCCCGAGTATAAGCCGAGGCCCCTAAATCACCACAAAAAAATGGGGAAACGTATTAACCCGTGTATAAGCCGAGGGGCACAAATGCAGCAGCTACTGTAAGTGGAAAAGGGTCAGCAATGCCCATCTGCATGTCCCCTGTACAGACCCGCGTGTCCCCATTGCAGCCCGTGTCCCCATTGCAGCCTACCTGTGCCGATCCACGGGTCCGTGGGTCCGGGGTTCGTGGGTCCGGGGTCCTGTGTCCTGTGTCCGGGGTCCTGTGTCCGGGGTCCGTGCAGCCGATGAGGTCCCGCTCTGTCCCCCCCACAGCGTGTACGGCGCCATTACAAATTTAAAAGCCGCGCCTCCTCCTCCTTCTCGTCCGTGATAGGAGGAACACTTTTTTCCCAGCAGTCAGTGTGCAGTGTTCCGCCTATCACAGACATTCTCTCATCCTCGTCCATGAGATGAGAATGACAGGCCATCCGTGATAGGCGGAACACTGTACTGCTGGGAAAATTAGTGTCCGCCTATCACGGACGGGCGGGAGGAGGCGGCGCGGCTTTTGAACACCGCCGTCTGTCTGCATGACACGCTGTTCATGTAGGCAGACGGCGGTGACTCGAATATAAGCCGAGGGGTGGACTTTCAGACCTAAAAAAGGGTCTGAAAATCTCGGCTTATATTCGAGTATATACGGTACTTTCTCTACCGCCACACACACACTTTCCTCTATTGACCCTGTCAGTACAGAAGAAGCAGCTAAACTTTTCTCTGATGCCCATAACACCACCCGCCCCCTGGACCTTCTTCCCAAACAACTACTCTGGTCACCCTCTTGCTCTATTCTGTGATTTCTTACTCACATCTTCAACCTTTCCCCATTAAAACATGTACTTGTCACTCCCATACTTTAAGAGCCTTCAATGGACCCCAGCAGTCTCAACAACGTAAGATCCATGTCCTTGCTTCCATTTACCACCAAAATCTCAGAATGCCTGGTCTGCAACTCTCTGAGCTGCTACTTTACTAATAACAACCTTCTCAACCCCCTACGGTCTGGCTTCCCCCCTCAACACTACACAGAAACTGCCCTTTCTAGTCTCACCAACGACTTACTAACTGCTAAATCAAATGGCCATTACTGAGTATTCTTACTATTAGACCTTTATGCCACTTTCAACAGAGCAAAAATATTGAGACATGAACTTGATCACCCATGGCACCAGTCATTAAAGAAAAAAAAGAGAAAAAATGTAGGACTAGGACTTTAATAGCTGCCATCCATAACCCCGAAGTCAAAGAAATTAGTACCTCAAGAATAGTTGACCAACAGCTTCTCCAAAAAAACTTCACCAAAAGGGGAGTTCAGCTTATTTATCCACTGCCACATTTGGCACTTTTTTTAGGGCGGGGGAGCAGACACCTGGTTTTGACAGGTACCCACCCCCACTTCCAGTCAGATCTGAGTCAGAAGTTATGGCCCCCCTCCTTTCCCCCGCAGCCTTCTGAGACACACACAGGTCCCAGACTGCAGGACCATTTTTGAAAAGCACAGTGGCTCATGCACGCACAGTGCGGTTTTTTTTCAAAATTGTCGTTCTTTTTGGTTTATAGCGCAAAAAATAAAAAAAACGCAGGGGCGATCAAATACCACCAAAAGAAAGCTCTATTTGTGGGAAAAAAAGGATGTAAATTTTGTTTGGGAGCCACGTCGCACGACCGCGCAATTGTCAGTTAAAGCGACGCAGTGCCGAATCGCAAAAAGGGGCCTGGTCCTTTGGCTGCAAATTGGTCCGGGGCTGAAAGTGGTTAATTACTTCTTCAATGTCAATTACATCTCTACCTCCTCCTTTCCTCTTCTTCTTTCTATAGGGGTATCCCAATGCTCTGTCCTTGGACCACTTCTTCTTTCCATCTAGACCTCCCTTGGTCTGTTGATCATTTTGCACAGATTCCAGTATCATCTCTATGCTGATGACACACAAATATATCTCTCTACTCCTCAGCTCTCCCTGCAATTTCACTAATGGTATGGATGTCCCACCACTTCTTAAAACTGTTCTAAAACTGAGCCATAATATTGTCTCCAACCCATGCGCCCCTTTTTTTTGACAATAGAGTCCCTCTCATCAATCATGCCAAGGTCTTACGTGTAATCCTGGACTCTCTCCTTTCAGCCTCATATTCAATCACTATCCAAATCTTGCCACCCTAACATCTGTAACATTCCCAAATCACTTCTTCCAAACGACACTACTAAGCTACTAATCCACTCACTGGTTATCTATTGCCTTGATAGCAGCAAATCCTTCCTCATTGGCTTACTTCTTCACATTCTACATTATCTTACTTCTACACAGGCTACTACCCCTTCAGTATATAATGAATGCTGCTGCCAGCCTTATCTTCCATACCAAATGATCAGAGTCCACCACCCTTATCTGCCAATCCCTCCTCTGGCTCCCGATCACCCAAGGAGCATGAGCGTTCATTTCTCCATGTCCTCACATGAATCGTGTTTAAAAAATAATTTGATGCACTTCCTGGTTTATCACCTCGTCTCTCTCTCTGATCTTTGGGTGTTTCAGTTTTCATCACTATAGAACAGTGGTCTCCACACTGTGACCCGGGGGCCAGATGTGGCCCTTTGCTTGCCTTAATCTTGCCCTTGGGACAGTATTTCTCCTACTGATATAAGGGAAGAAGTCCTCCCTCCAACGCCAATAATGAGGTATTATTCTTCCCCCTGACATCAATGATGGAGCACAAATTCTTCTTCTGACACCATTGATGGGGCAACATTCCTTCCACTAACACCAACAATGGGGTACTTTTGTCTCCACTGACAAAGTAAGAGGGCAATATTCCTCCCACTGACACCAATGATGGGGCACTATTCCTCCCACTGACACCAATGATGGGGCACTATTCCTCCCACTGACACCAATGATGGGGCACTATTCCTCCCACTGACACCAATGATGGGGCACTATTCCTCCCACTGACACCAATGATGGGGCACGATTCCTCCCACTGACACCAATGATGGGGCACTATTCCTCCCACTGACACCAATGATGGGGCACTATTCCTTCCACTGATTGCAATGACAAGCTTGATTCCTCCTCCTAACCACAGGGGTGCTGTGTAATTTATTTACTTCCACTATCTACTCCCACACAATGGGGAGCAATAGGAAAGGGGAGTATTGCGGTGCCACGAACAACTCGATCCAATATATTTAGAATAAAAAAAATGTTCATTCACATAATACAGTACATTGAATTACATGTGAAGAGGAGCATATTACAGTGTTCACTTGACCAGAAGAATGGTGGTAAATTACAACAGCAGGTCAGTTCATCCCTACTAGTTATGCCAAAGCATTGGCTTCATCATACCCTGGAAACCTTTTGGGTTTCTAGGGTATGTTTGAGTGATCTATTGGGAGTGTTGGGACTATTTTCCATCTTATGGCAGTTTATTTGGGGATGGGGTGCTATAGGAAGGGATCGGACACGTTTTTCCATGCAGCATAATCGTCTAGCGATGCGCATTGTGTTGTTGTTTGCCTTCCCGTGCTTTAACAAATTAATGTTTTCATGTGTTTTTTTTCTTTCTTAGACCAACAACTGTTTTACCATATATACTCGAGTATAAGCCGAGTTTTTCAGCACATTTTTTGGGGCTGAAAGTGCCCCCCTTGGCTTATACTCGAGTCAAGCACTTTTCTGCAGAAAAATGTCCGACCCGACTTTGGGGCCCCGTATCTCAGGGCCACTTGGTGCTAGGAAACCCAAATTTGGTGTGCCAACCAAGTGGACCTAGCACTACAACATATCCATATCCTAGCACTAAGTGGCCCCGAGATACGGAGCCCCAAAGTCGGTTCGGAAAATGTCATTCTTTGCTGCAGAAAAGTGCTTGACATTTTCTGACCCGACTTTGGGGCCCCGTATCTCGGGGACACTTGGTGCTAGGAACCCCAAATTTGGTATTCAAACCCAGTGAAACTAGCACTACAAAATGTTTAAAGATGGGGTTCCTAGCACTAAGTGGGGCCCTGAGATACTGGGCCCCAATGTCGGTCAACTGTGTCCATCTGCAGCAATGTCATTTCGGGACCCTTTGGGTCCAGAGACCCCAAATTTTGGCTGCAGCTAGGGGGCATTTAGTAACTGAAGTATGGGGGACCTATGGCTGCAAATGGGCACAGTGAGGCTGCAAATGGGCATTGTTGACCCTCTTTTCCACTTACAGTAGTTGCGCATTTCTCACCCTAGGCTTATACTCGAGACAATACTTTTCCCCAGTTGTTTGAGGTAAAATCAGGTGCCTCGGCTTATATTCGGGTCGGCTTATACCCGAGTATATACGGTATGTCATATTCTATTCCCCTGATGAAGCCAATGCTTTGGCAAAACTAGTAGGGATGAACTGACCTGCTGTTGTAATTTACCATCATTCTTCTGGTTAAGTGAACACTGTAATATGCTCCTCTTCACATGCAATTCAATGTACTGTATTATGTGTTTTTAACTTATTGTAATAAAACATATATTTTTTTTTATTCTAAATATATTGTATCGAGTTTTTCGTGGCACCGCAATAATCCCCTTTCCTCTTGCTCCCCATTGTATTCAATGCTTGGGATGAGGTGCCTTATCTATTAAGGACATACCAGTGACTATCTTTTTTTATTATCTACTCCCACTGGCCACAGACCAGCCCCACTAACGTCTGAAGAACAGTAAACTGGCCCTTTGTGTAGAAAGTTTGGAGACCCCTACTATAGGACACAGTAGTAGCACTGGGAGCAGTAGATGGAACCACAGAATTCACTTGGGGATCGGGAATCTGATAAACCCCAAAGTGCATCAGACAATGAAATGTTGGCTCTCTGGCAGGACTATGTAAATCTTAGGACTCCCTTATATGTACTTAATCTTTATATTTGCCTGTTTTACTTGATCATCTTTAATGGGACAATGTAAGTGGATCTCCAGTCAAAAAATGTTTCTGCTTTTGAATACAGCAAGGAGGAGCTGTATATATATGACTGTATATATAGGAAGAGATGTCCCTGAAGTTGTTCCAAACTCAAGCGGGCGATTCCCAATCCCTACCCAAGTTATTACCCCTTAATAAAATAACAAAACCAAAGCCCTGAACTGTTCCCTGACTCAAGTGTGTAAGATGTGTGAAGAAGCGGTGTGCCTGGCTGTGCAGGGTGGGGAATCCCATTCTACTTGCGGCTCCTTAGGGGGTTCGTTACACATACAGGGTGAAAACCTTCCAACACCATCTTTGGAATCCTGTTCTTTACATGTACTGTATGTTCTATTTACCTCTAAGCTCTGGAGGCAATGTGGGGCCACGTTCATCCGATAAAATCTTCTCCACCAGATGCTTTCCTTAATAAGAAAAAGAAATAAGTGTATATTGTAATGGATTGCCTTAGAATGGAACTTTACCCATAACAACTTAATAAAAAATAATGTTCTTTAGCAAGGAACATACATTCCACATTAATAATCATGCTACCAAAATTACCATGTGCTGTAAATAGCCTCCAGCACTGTTCCTATTTCTTATTGCTGGAGGCGGCCATTTTGTTGAAGCCCAGAAGCCCAGAAGCCCTGAACAGCAATAAATCATAAAGTGGAACTAAAACCCCATCGATTTAATGGTTTAAAAAAAGCGATTACATTCTTGGAATGCCGGGATGGCTAACTTTAACATTTGCTTGTGTCCTCAACCAAACTGCCGAACCATCAAATGGCCGGTGTCATAACTGATCACATGTGCAGCACCATGACAGTTGCAGATCAAACAGAAGCAGCTTCCTAGACTGTAAGGATAGGAGGGTTTCATTCTGCTTTAAGGCGTCAGCAGGTCGGCCTCTACAAATTCAGCAGTGCCTAAAAATGCCTAAAAATAGAGAGCAACTAGTGCATATACAGAACACGGTGAGACCACGTATTATTGGATTTCAACCACCTAAAGTGGTTGTTAAGCCACTAAAATCTATTATATATCTATTCATGCCAACCCCTCTGTTATATAACAATATGTGTCCCAGTGTCTGATCTATATTTAAAAAAAACGCTGATTATACCTTATATCAGAGCATCTCCCGGTGCTCACGTGACTTCTCGGCTCTCTCCTCTCCTCGGCTGACAGCTATAGTGGGCGGGGCCGAGAACTTCCGCTTACGGGAAGGAGGGGAAGAGAGAGGAGAGAGAACTGAGGAGTCACATGAGTGCCGGGAGACGCTCTGATATATGGTATAATCAACATTTTTTTTTGGAAGAACGAGGCAAAAATTGACCACGGTGTCAGGGCTCAGCAGCCATGATATAAAGAGGTCAGTTTACAGGAGGGAGGGCAGAACCAGGCAGGATCAGCCAGGGATTTTTTTTTTTTTTTAGGCTAACAAACACTTTAAAGGACCAAGCCTTTTTTTGACACATGGTGTTTACAATTAAAAATCTGTATTTTTTTGCTAGGAAATTACTTAGAACCCCAAAAATTATATATTATATACATTTTTTTTTAGCAGAGACCCCGTAGAATAAAATGGAGTTTATTGTAATTTTTTATGTCACATGGTTTAACCACTTGCCTACCAGGCACTTAAACCCCCCTCCCATCCAGACCAATTTTCAGCTTTCGGTGCTCTCATGCTTTGACTGACAATTACTCAGTCATGCAACACTGTACCCAAATTAATTTTTTGTCCTTTTTTTCCCACAAATAGAGCTTTCTTTTGGTGGTATTTGATCACCTCTGGGTTTTTTATTTTTTGCGCTATAATTGAAAAAAGACCGAAAATTTTGAAAAAAAAAACGCATTTTTCTTTGTTTCTGTGATACAATTTAGGAAATTATTAATTTTTCTTCATAAATTTTGGCCACCATTTATACTGCCACATATCTTTGGTAAAAATAACCCAAATTAGTGGAAATTATTTGGTCTTTGTGAAAGTTACAGACTCTACAATCTGTGGTGCGAATTATACAAAATTGATCACATCTAATGCACTGGTGGCCAATCTCATTTCTTGCCACCCGAACAAGCCAGGAAAGTACAAATACCCCCCAAATGACCCCTTTTTTGAAAGTAGACATTCCAAGGTATTTAGTAAGAGGCGTGGTGAGGTTTTTGATGTTGTCATTTTTCCCACAATTCTTTGCAAAATGAATTATTTTTTTATTTTTTATTTTTTTTCTACAAAATTGTCATTGTAATAGGTTATTTCTCTCACATGACATGTGTATACCACAAATGACACCCCAAAATAAATTCTGCTACTCCTCCTGATTATTACGATACCACATATGTGGGACTTTTACACAGCCTGGCCACATAGAGAGGCCCAACATGCAGGGAGCGCCATCAGGTGTTCTAGGAGCATAAATCACACATCTAAATTGTTGACTACCTATTACACTTTTGAAGGCCCTGGAGCAACAGGACAATGACACGTGACACTGACGTGGCACTGATGACACGTGACACTGACGTGGCACTGATGACACGTGACACTGACGTGGCACTGATGACACGTGACACTGACGTGGCACTGATGACAGATGGTTCTAATACGGGGCACTGATGACACGTGACACTGATGAGAGATGGCACTAATATGTGGCACTGATGAGAGATGGCACTCATACATGGCACTGATATCACGTGGCACTAATATGTGGCACTGATGAGAGATGGCCCTAATACGTGGCACTGATGACAGACGGCACTAATACGTGGCACTGATGACACATGACACTGATGACACTGATGACAGATGGCACTGATACGTTGCATTGATGACAGGTGACACTGATTACAGATGGCACGTGACACTGACAGGTGGCACTGATGACAGATGGCACTAATACGTGACACTGATGACAGATGGCACTAATATGTGGCACTGATGACAGATGGCACTAATGACAGGTGGCACTGACTACAGATGGCACTGACTACAGATGGCACTGACTACAGATGGCACTGGCAGATGGCACTGACTACAGATGGCACTGGGGATGGCACTGGGGATGGCACTGGCAGATGGCACTGGGGGATGGCACTGGCAGATGGCACTGGGGATGGCACTGGGGATGGCACTGGCAGATGGCAATGGCGATGTCACTGGGCACAGATGGCATTGGGGACAGATTGCAGTGGTGGCAGTGGGCACAGATGGCATTTCATTTTTATTTTTTTTAAAACTTACGGCGCTGCAGCCGTTCATCTCCCCCTCCTCACACGCTGTCTCTGTGTGAGGAGGGGGAGCGGCGCTGACAGATGATCTCATATGTTTACATATGAGATCATCTCTCATTGGCCAGGGCGATCGCGCTGTAAACGGCCGCTGTGATTGGCCGTTTACAGCGATCTGTGATTGGCCGTGTCCGAGGGACACGGCCAACACAGAATTTCCCTGCTGCGCGCTCGTGAGCGCGCACAGGGAACGAGGAAAGGGGAGGCCGTCATATGACGGCCTCCCGGGATTTCACATCCGCGCTGTGGCCGTCATTCGGCTACGGCCGGATGTGAAGTGGTTAATAAATTTTATTACATTTTTAAAAACTTTTTACATTTTGCCTTGAAAAAAAAAAATTTATATTTTTTTGCTATTGCAAGGAATGTAAACAACCCTTGCGATAACAATACAGCATGACGGGTGAGAGATCTGGGATCTAAAAGACCTCAAATCTCTCCTCTACCCTTAAAAAAAACGGATGTTGTTATGTAACAATGTGAAATATGTGTCATGTCACTTCCTCTTTTATTAACCATTTCCTGCCCTGGCCAGCTTTTAGCTTTCAGTGCTGTCACACTTTAAATGACAATTTGTCATGTAACGCTGTACACAAATGACATGCTTAACATTTTTTTTCACACGAATAGAGCTTTCTTTTGTTGATATTTAATCACCACTGGGGTTTTATTTTTTTTGCTAAACAAATGAAAAATGAACGAAAAGTTTGCAAGAAAAAAAAACCCTTTTTCTTAGTTTCTGTTATAACATGCAAATAAGTAATTTTTCTCCTTCACTGATGTGTGCTAATGAGGGTGCACTGATGGGCGCTAATAGGCTGCACTGATGGGCACTGATAGGCTGCACTGATGGGCACTGATAGGCTGCACTGATGCACACTGATGAGGCTGCACTGATGGGCAGTATTAGGCGGCACTGATGGGCATTGATGAGGATGCACTGATATTCAGCATTGATAGGCAACACTGCTAGGCACTATTAGGCTGCACTGATGGGCACTGATAGGCAGCACTGATGGGCATTGATGAGGCTGCACTGATGGGCACTGATGAGGCTGCACAGATGGGCAACACTGATAGGTGACACTGAAAGGAGGCACTCATAGACTGCACTGATGAGCACTTATAGGTGACACTGATAGGAGGTATTGATTGGCAGCACTGATGGGCACTATTAGGCAGCACTAATGAGCACAGATAGGCGATACTGATGGGTACTGATAGGCAGCATTGCTGGGCAATGATGAGGCTGCACTGATGGGCACTGATAGGTGAAAATGATAGGAGGCACTGATAAGGTGGCACCGATGGGCACTGATGAGGAGGAACTGATGAGGCTGCACTGATAGGTGGCTCTGATGGGCACTGATGAGGAGGCACTCATGGACACTGATAGGCGGCACTGATGGGCACTATTAAATGGCACTAATGGGCTGCACTGATGGACACTGATAGGTGGCACTGATGGGCACTATTAGGTGGTACTGATGGGCTGCACTGATGGACACTGATAGGTGGCACTGATGGGCACTATTAGGTGTCACTGATGGGCTGCACTGATGGACACTGATAGGTGGCACTGATGGGCACTATTAGGTGGCACTGATGGGCTGCACTGATGGGCACTGATAGGTGGCCCTGATGGGCACTATTAGGTGGCACTGATAGGCAGCACTGATGGGCAGCATTGATGACAGTGACTGGCACTTATGATAGTTGCAATGATGATCAGTGCCCTGATTACCTGTGTACATGTCTCCTGTCAGGATTGCCAGTTACCGGCTCTCCTCTCCTCACACTGTGACAGCGCATGAGGAGAGGAATGCTGATAACCGGCAAGTCTATTTACATGTGATCTGCTGTGATTGGACACAGCTAATCATGTGGTAAAGGGCCGCTGTAAATGGCCCTTTACCAGAATCTGTGATTGGTTCTGCCTGGAGGACACGGCCAATCACAGAGCACGCTGGATGTGCTCCCCAGAGGGGCGTGGTTCTGGGAGGACTTCCATGGATGACCTCCCGGAACTAGAGAGTGCAGTAAGGAAGCGGTTACTATGATACAAGGTAAATTACCTTTATTGGTGATTTCCTCCACAACTGACAATATATTGGGGTGACATTTGCGGAGCACAAAGAGACATTCCCAGAATCCGATCACAGCGTCTCTTCCAGATCTCATCACATCTTCTAACAAACGTTTAGAGAAAGTATCGGTCTTCCATTCATCTCTCATATGTAGGTAATTCTGGAACACAGACGTGGTATTATCAGACAGGCAGCAGACAGGATAACATGGAAAAATAAAGGACACACACAGGATACACACAGGATACACACAGAATACACACAGGATACATAAACCTCAACTATACATTACAACTCTCCGTATACACCAGATGTAGGCGGACAGTTGTAGGGCCATCATTTCAGTTCAATTTTGCAACTTTGACATGTGTTAGTAAAACTGTACATATCATCATCATTACTTTGTGCATCCAGGTAGATTATACCGCGTTTTTCAGGACAAATTGGGCTTTTATTTGGTGGTAAATTGAAATGGATATCTCGTTATTTTTTATAATTATTATCAAAGGAAAACTGGCCCAAAATAGTAATATATACACACATATATATATATATATATATATATATATATATATATTTTTTTTTTTTAATTATTAGTTAGCTGTATATTTCTTGCTATTAGCATATTTAACCACTTCAGCCCCGGACCATTTGGCAGCCAAAGGACCAGAGGTCTTTTTTCAATTTCGCACTGCACTACTTTAACTGGTAATTGCGCGGTCATGCAATTTTGTAACCAAACGAAATTTGCGTCCTTTTCTTCCCACAAATAGAGCTTTCTTTTGATGGTATTTGATTGCCTCTGTGATTTTTATTTTTTGCGATATAAACGGAAAAAAAGCGAAAATTTTGAAAAAAAAAGAGATTTTCTACTTTTTTTGTTATAAAAAAAATCTAATAAACTCAATTTTAGTCAAACATTTGGGCCAAAATGTATTCAGCCACATGTCTTTAGTAAAAAAAATGCCAATAAGCGTATATTTATTGGTTTGCGCAAAAGTTATAGCGTCTACAAACTAGAGTACATTTTCTGGAATTTACACCGCTTTTAATTTATGACTGCCTATTTCATTTCTTGAGGTGCTAAAATGGCAGAGAAGTACAAAACCCCCCCAAATGACCCCATTTTGGAAAGTAGACACCCCAAGCTATTTGCTGAGAGGCATGTTGAGCCCATTGAATATTTTTTTTTTTTAGTCCCAAGTGATTGAATAAAGACAAAAATAAAAAAGATTTTTTTTTTTTTCAAAAAGTTGTCACTAAATGATATATTGCTCACACATGCCATAGTTATATGTGGAATTGCACCCCAAAATACATTTTGCTGCTTCTCCTGAGTATGGGGATACCACATGTGTGGGACTTTTTGGGAGCCTAGCCGCGTACGGGGCCCCGAAACCCAAGCACCGCCTTCAGGATTTCTAAGGGTGCAAATTTTTGATTTCACTCCTCACTACCTATCACAGTTTCGAAGGCCATAAAATGCCAAAATAGCACAAAACCCCCCCAAATGACCCCATTTTGGAAAGTAGACACCCCAAGCTATTTGTTGAGAGGCATGGTGAGTATTTTACAGCTCTCATTTGTTTTTGAAAATGAAGAAAGTAAAGAAAAAAAAAATTTTTTTTTTCTTTTTTCATTTTTCAAAACTTTGTGACAAAAAGCGACATCTGCAAAATACTCACAATACCTCTCAGCAAATAGCTTGGGGTGTCTACTTTCCAAAATGGGGTCATTTTGGGGGGTTTTATGCCATCTGGGCATTCCATGGCCTCCGAAACTGTGATTGGCAGTGAGAAGTGAAATAAAAAAATTACACCCTTAGAAAGCCTGAAGGCGGTGATTGGTTTTTTGGGGTTCCGTACGCAGCTAGGCTCCCAAAAAGTCCCACACATGTGGTATCCCCGTACTCAGGAGAAGCAACAGAATGTATTTTGGGGTGTATTTCTACATATGCCCATGACATGTTTGAGCAATATATCATTTAGTGACAACTTTTTGTAAAAAAAATATATATATTTTTTTTTTTTTCATTATTCAATCTCTTGGGACAAAAAAAAAAAATATTTAATGGGCTCAACATTGCTCTCATCAAATAGCTTGGGGTGTCTACTTTCCAAAATGGGGTCATTTGGGGGGGGTTTGAACTGTCCTGGCATTTTATGCACAACATTTAGAAGCCTATGTCACACGTCACCCACTCTTCTAACCACTTGTAGACAAAGCCCTTTCTGACACTTTTTGTTTACATGAAAACATATTTTTTTTTTTGCAAGAAAATTACGTTGAACCCCCAAACACTATATATAATGTTAAAGCAAAGGCCCTACAGATTAAAATGGTGGGTGTTGCATTTTTTTTTTCCACACAGTATTTGCGCAGCGATTTTTCAAACGCATTTTTTGTGAAAAAAATACACTTTTTTTATTTTAATGCACTAAAACACACTATATTGCTCAAATTTTTGATGAAATAAAAAATATGATCTTAGGCCGAGTACATGGATACCAAACACGACATGCTTTAAAATTGCGCACAAACACGCAGTGGAGATAAACTACATACATTTTTAAAAGCCTTTAAAAGCCTTTACATGATACCACATTAGATTCACGGAGGAGGTCTACTGCTAAAATTACTGCCCTCGATCTGACCTTCGCGGTGATACCTCACATGCATGGTGCAATTGCTGTTTACATATGACGCCAGACCAACGCTTGTGTACGCCTTTGCGCAAGAGAAGGGGGGGCAGGGGTGCTTTTTTTTTTTTTTTTGGTTTTTTTTTTATTTATTTAGCTTTTTTATTTTATTTTTAAACTGTTCCTTCCATTTTTTTTCTTTGTTATGATTTTTATTGTTATCTCAGGGAATGTAAATATCCCCTATGATAGCAATAGGCAGTGACAGGTACTCTTTTTTTGAAAAAATTGGGGTCTATTAGACCCTAGATCTTTCCTCTGCCCTCAAAGCATCTGACCACACCAAGATTGGTGTGATAAAATGCTTTCCCAATTTCCCAATGGCGCGGTTTATATCCGGGAGGGGGGACATTCCCTCCCACTGCTTGTAAAAGCAGTCTAGAGGCTAATTACCCGCTAGAATTGCTTTTACATGAAAGCCGATCACTGGCTGAAAAGAATGATACCAAGATGATACCTAAACCTGCAGGCATCATTCTGGTATAACCATTCAAAGTCCAGCAACATACTGGACATATATTGTAATCTTTTTTTTTTCATGCAGCCTCTTGGCTGAACGAAAAAAAAGAGATTGATTGGTGGGTATGCCCACCATTAGAATACCTCCCTTCATCCACCCACTTCTAATGATGGGCATACATGCACCATTTATATATGCCGATGCATGGGGGCATCCTCCCGCAAAAGTTATGCCGTGTACACACGGTCGGAATTTCGACCGTATGTACGTGGCATTAGGAGCCAATCGCTCCTCCCCCCCTGCTGCCCCCATGCTTCGGCATATATGCTCTTTTTTTTAACTGTGGTGGTGAAATCACCTCCTACAGTGTTGGAGTCGCGTCTTTATGTATCGTGGGAGCAAACGCTGTTGCTGTCAAGATAAATAAATCCGCGTTGCAACTGAATGGCGCACCTGAAAACAAAAAAATGCTTAACACTAAAACACAGTAAACAAAATTACATACCTGAAAAGCAAGCATGATAAAACATGATAAAACATAATAAAACATTGCAGAATAGAATGGAGTAAAAAAAGAGCAACAATAGAGAGAGAATAGAGTGAGAGAGAGAACAATAAAACGACAACTATTTTTTTTTTTTTTTTTTTTTTTTGAGATTCACAGGTAAAAAAGCTCCTGACTGAAGCGACTGAATCAAAACGCTACCACAAAAAAACTGTTAGCGATCGCAGGGATCAGGCCTGACTCTGCGAACGCTGCAGTTATGTGTGGTGTTTTGTAAGTGACAGTGATCGATCGATACTGCACTTGGGTGGGCTGGGCTGGGCGGAGGGGGGAAAACGCAGGTGCTAGCAGGTATCTGGGCTGATCCCGCTAACAATGCGTTTTTTTTTGGAACCTTTTTTTTTTTTTGGAACCCTAAACTGCTGGGACGCTAATAAATAAAAATCTTTCACTAAATCCAATAAAATCAAAAATTATAATTTATATAATAATCATCATTTCAAATATAAAATCCATAAATAAATTACATTTAAATAAAAAATATCATTATATATAAAAATAAATATCTTATAAATAAAAAAAAATCCATAACAATTATATCAATATATATTTAATTAAAATTAAATCACAATATTATTCAATATCCCATTATCTAACCAATCATAAATATCCAAAAAATCTTAAAATAAATCATCCTATCCAATATTACAAATCAAATCCCATCTACATCATATTTCAATCATTATAAATACCATAAATTTATCATCCATATATCATAAAAAATCCAAATATCCTTTATATCAAAAAAATCAATCTTATTAAAAAATCTATAAAATATCCCATAAATACAATTATAATATTAAATAATTATATATATCAATAATAATCCAATATCCATATATAATATCTTAAATAAAATATAATACCTAAAATATATCAATAAAATATCATTCATATAATTAAAAATTATCATTTATCCAAATAAAAATATCATCCTATCTTTATATAATAAAAATTAAATATCAATCCATAATCTTTATATAATATTCCATAAATAATCATTAAATTAAAATCCATAAAAATATCCCCAAAAAATCCAATATACATCATCAATCAAAATCAATAAATATCATTTAAAAAAAAAATATATAATCTATATATCAAAATCCTAAAATAAATATCAAATAAATTATATATATATAATAATCATAATCCAAATCTATAATTTCTAACTATATCCTAATATATATAATATAATAATTCAAATCATTATTAAAAAATATTTCAAATTTCATCACAAATTTTAAAAAATATAAATCATCAAATATAATCATCCCATTATTATTTATCATCTAAAATCATATCCTATACATTTTAAAATCATCATATATTATCAATATTCCATCAATCATATCATAATCATCATATCCAATAATAAATAATCATTACTATCACTTAATTTCCTTCCATCCTATTAAAAAATCAAATTATAAAAATATATTAATATCTCAATCATTCAAAATTAATTATAATCATCATAAAAATCAATATTATATTATCAAAATCCCAATATATATAATATTCCCCCCCCCAATTTTTTTTTCATCCAAATAATCTATAAAATAATAATCCAATCCATCAAATAAAAATAATCATAACATCATAATCAAAATCTATCATCAAAATCAAATATATACATATATCCAATAAAAATATATATATACTATTAAATAAAAAAATAAATCCTTTTAAAATAAAAATCATCCATCCTTCAAATCAATAAAAAATACATTTTAAATATATTAATATCAAATAATAATCTTAAAATAATCAATCATATCTTACATTATAATATAATCCATTATAATTACAATATAATCTTCCTATATAATAAGTATAGATCTGATCAGATCAGATATTGATCTGTTCAGATACTGTGCCACTAAGGGAGGTGTATGCTTTGTGCGTGGGTGTTTGCGGTACTGGCACTAACCTGGGGCGACGCAGACCTTATTTGACCCTAAAACCTAATTGATATCACCCGCCGGGCGATCAGGGGGTTAAAACGTTATTGGGTAATAAATGGCGGGTGCCCTGACAGTATAAAAAACAAGCTAACTAACCAGCGTCACCCGTAACAGTAATACAAAAAAAAACTGGTTACCTAGCGACACTAATGCAGCGATCAGAAAAACGATCGCTTAGTGACACTGGCAAAAGGGGGTGAAAGGGTTAACTAGGGGCAATCAGGGGGTTAAACCTTTATTAGGTAATATATGGGGGTACCTGACGCTATATAAAAACCTGACGGGGAACCTAAATAACGAAATAACTAACTGGCTAACCAGCGTCACCAGTGACAGTTATACAGTGATCACTGGTGAAAGGGTTAACTCTAGGGGCAATCAGGGGGTTAAAACCTTTATTTAGGTTGTAATATGGGGGTACCTGACCTATAAACCTATTTATGAACCTATATAAACATGGCGGTTACCTAAAAAAAAAAAATGGTTACCTAGCGACACTAATGCAGCGATCAGAAAAACGATCGCTTAGTGACACTGGCAAAAGGGGGTGAAAGGGTTAACTAGGGGCAATCAGGGGGTTAAAACCTTTATTAGGTAATATATGGGGGTACCTGACGCTATATAAAAACCTGACGGGGAACCTAAATAACGAAATAACTAACTGGCTAACCAGCGTCACCAGTGACAGTTATACAGTGATCACTGGTGAAAGGGTTAACTCTAGGGGCAATCAAGGGGTTAAAACCTTTATTTAGGTTGTAATATGGGGGTACCTGACCTATAAAACTATTTATGAACCTATATAAACATGGCGGTTACCTAAAAAAAAAAAATGGTTACCTAGCGACAGCAGTGACACTAATACAGCGATCAGAAAAACGATCGCTTAGTGACACTGGCAAAAGGGGGTGAAAGGGTTACCTGGGGGGCAATCAAGGGGTTAAACCTTTATTAGGGGGGGGTAGGGGGCTACCTTGGACCTAAAACTAACTGCCCTGACAGTTATTACAGTCACACTGACACTAAATGCAGTGATCAGTAAAAAAATGATCACTGCAATTAGTGACACTGTGACTGGGGGGGGAGGGGGTGATCTGGGGGGTGATCAGGGGGTGACAGGGGGGTGGAATATGTGCCTAACTGTACTGGTGTCAGTGTAGTGTTGTGCACTAACCTTAACATGTTCGCCGCTCGGCGTCTCCGGTCACATAGACCGGCGCACCGAGCGTGACATCACTTCCGCCTTCCTGTCTATACAATAGACAGGAAGGGGAAGTTTCTCATTGGCCAGGAGCGATCGCGAGGGGGTGGCCAGAAACCACTGGCCGTCCCCTCGTCCCGGATCGCTCCTGAAGCGATCCCGACCGTCCCCGCCGGCGGAGGGGGGTCCGATCGGACCCCCCAACCGCCGGAAGAATGTCACGTACAGGTACGTGATTCTGCCTGTACGTGCCATTCTGCCGACGTATATATACAGGGGGCGGTCGGCAAGTGGTTAACCAACAAAGAACAACCCAAAATAAATTCTCCCGCTCCTGACGATTGCAGTGATATCACATATGTGTATGTTAGTTGATGTTTGTACCCGTAGTACAGCCCAGACACAATAATGCCCATTTTGCATTCCTTTTTTTTTATCCTACCTAAAACACACCGACACTAATACCAATTTAATCTTTTTTTTTTAATTCTACCCAAAATATGCTGACCGTGGCCTTTGACCTCGACCTTGACCCTTGAACCCGATTTGACCCTAACACTAACCCTGGCAAACCTTGATCTCGTTTTTTTTTCTTAATTTTTTAATTTTTATTAGATTTTTTTAACACTTTAGTTTGTTTACAATTCCTCTCCTGCAAGAAGAGGAAGATACAATGTATTATATAATATATACAGTATATAAATAATGATACAATGTATTATATAATCATGTATATAAGGATACAATGTATTATATTCTGTATATAAGGATACAATGTATTATATTCTGTATATAAGGATACAATGTATTATATTCTGTATATAAGGATACAATGTATTATATTCTGTATATAAGGATACAATGTATTATATAATCATGTATATAAGGATACAATGTATTATTTTCTGTATATAAGGATACAATGTATTATTTTCTGTATATAAGGATACAATGTATTATATAATCATGTATATAAGGATAAAATGTATTATATTCCGTATATAAGGATAAAATGTATTATATTTCGTATATAAGGATACAATGTATTATATTCTGTATATAAGGATAAAATGTATTATATTCCGTATATAAGGATAAAATGTATTATATTTCGTATATAAGGATACAATGTTTTATATTCCGTATATAAGGATACAATGTATTATATTCTGTATATAAGGATACAATGTTTTATATTCTGTATATAAGGATACAATGTATTATATTCTGTATATAAGGATACAATGTATTATATTCTGTATATAAGGATACAATGTATTATATTCTGTATATAAGGATACAATGTATTATATAATGTATATAATGATACAATGGGGGTTATTTACGAAAGGCAAATCCACTTTGCACTGCAAGTGCACTTGGAAGTGCAGTCGCTCTAAATCTAATGCCGCATACACACAACCGGACTTTCCGTCAGAATTATCTCTGACGGTCTTTCCGATGTTCCGATGGAGTTCCGCTGAAACGGACTTGCCCACACACGATCACACCAAAGTCTGTCCGTTTCAAACGCGATGACGTACGACGGGACTAGAAAAGGAAGTTCAGTAGCCAATAGCTGCCCCTGTGTCATTTTTGGTCCCTCGGAACAGCATACAGACAAACGGTTTTCCCTATAGGAATTTATTCCGTCGGAAAGATTTAAAGCATGTTCTATTTCTAGGTCCGTCAGAATTTTCGAATGAAAAAGTCGGCTGAATTCCACACACAATCGCAATATCCGATGAAATCATTCCGTCTGACCTTTTCTGCCGGAAAGTCCGGTCGTGTGTACGCGGCATAAGGGGTAGATCTGAAATGAGGGGAAGCTCTACTGATTTTATCATCCAATCATGTACAAGATAAAATGCTGTTTTTTATTTTCCTTGCATGTCCCCCTTGGATCTACAGCGACTGCGCTTCCAAGTGCACTTGCAGTGCAAAGTGGATTTTCCTTTAGTAAATAACCCCCAATGTATTATATAATGTATATAAGGATACAATGTATTATATAATGTATATAAGGATACAATGTATTATATACTGTATATAAGGATACAATGTATTATATAATATATATAAATATATATATATATATATATAAGGATATATATATATATATATATATATATAAGGATACAATGTATTATATAATATATAAGGATACAATGTACAGGATACAATGTAACTATACCATACACCGTCTCTAACTATCAGGCTGAGCAAGCCTATTGTCAATATATAGGCAGGAGCATGTTTGCTCACTTAATTAGCCTAAAGGAGGACTTCCGAACTGGATCATCTGATGTAAGGAGAGGAGCCTGGGAGATGTATAAACAATGTCTCTCTGGGATACATATATTGTTTCAATAACACCTGTGGCCCAACAGGAGTGAACACGGGACAGGGCATACATTTCCCATCTCCACACCTATATATATCTATAGTATCCATAGGGGAGCATGGTCAGTATAAACAGGCGCCCTATAAGGATGCGTCCACGGCCCATTTTATGGCTAAACATTCTTTTTTTCAATGACTGCATACTTTTTCTCAATGAGTTTTCTGCTTAGGTACACGACAGGGTATACCTACTGTATATAAGGATACATATGAATATTTATATATAAAATTTGGGAAAATCTTCTATAAATACCCCGCAATACCCAACAAGGCTGTAATAGGATACAATGTATTATATAATATATCAATATATATATATATATATATATATATATATATAAGGATACAATGTATTATATACTGTATATAAGGATACAATGTATTATATACTGTATATAAGGATACGATGTATTATATAATATATAAGAATACAATGTATTATATACCGTATATAAGGATACAATGTATTATATAATATATAAGGATACAATGTATTATATAATATATAACGGTACAATGTATTATATAATCAGATTTACAACTGCACTTCCAAGTGCACTTTCAGTGCAATTTCAAGTGCACTTTGCACTTGTGGTTTGCACTTGTAGTGCAAAGTGGATTTGCCTTAAATCACCCCCAATTCATCTTTCTCTTCATTCAGAAGAGGAAGTAAATTTGGGGGCGGGCTCACAGTGACTGATCACTGTGATAGCCAATCAGAGGCTATCACAGCGATCAGGTGACCCGGAGCCGACATTCCTGGGTCCCGATCGTTCATACGAAACCCGTGGCTCTCGGTGAGAGGCTGGTCTCTGAGCTGGAAGTGCGCTGTGCATATATGTGGCCCCACGGGAAAAAGCCCACCTCCGTCAGGCTGCATATGTGTATGCAGTCGGCGGGAAAGGGTTAAATTCTTAACCAACTTAACTTGATCGCCCAGAGTACTTTTACTGCGGGCGAGCGGCGTGGGTAGGCTGGATCATGTACATGTATGTGATTCAGGTTGTTCTGGGTTAGGGGCATGCAGCACGTCACTCCCGTAACCACTAATCCTGGCAACCGGCCGCTTTCTGCTGCCGGGGGATTATTTGGTCGGTATGCAATCACATGTTTACAACCTCATCAAAGCTGTTATGCATGCATTTCATTCATACCAACTGTGATTCCTATAGAGTGATGCTCTGATTGGCCCACAGCTATCGCATGGTACCTGGGCCAATTATAGCACCCTGTACCATGTGATTAGCTGTAGACAATCACAGCACACAATAGTAATCAAAGCTATTATGAATGATATCATTCATAACAGTTCAAAACATTGCTGTTAATCACTGTAACAGCAATCAAAGTATGAAATGGGGGGGGGGGGGGGGGGGTTGAGTATTACAGTGGTACTATGGTGATGAATATATGTAAAAATATAATAAAAAAAACAGGCAGTCAGTACATCAGGATTGATCAATTTTCAGATACAGTATTATTGCACTTTTTGGATGCTATACCTTTCACACAAACCATTTAATATACACGTGATGGTAATAATAATACATTTTGCCCAAAATGTATGAAGACATTTTATTTTATTGGATAGGTTCTATAACCTACTGAATTGGCTTCAGTATAAATCACACAAATAGGGAACATAAGGGGAATACAAAGAAACTGAATTTCCAACTTCTCTAAACTACGAACCTTGTTAAAAGGCATAAATTGAGATAAAATCTTAGGAACAAAGAATACGGGGGAGAGATGGGTTTGCTTTAAGAGCATATTAAATAAGGGCATTAGCGAATGCATCCCATTAGGTAATAAATTTAAAAGAGCGAACAAAAAGTCCTGGATGGCTTAACTCCAATGAAAAAATGCATATAAAAGCAGAAGAAAGGCCTTCAAAAAATACAAGGTTGAGGGATCATCATCAGCATTCAGACTTTATAAAGAATGCAACAAGAAATGTAAGGGTGCAATAAGGACGACTACGATAGAATATGAAAGACGCATAGTGGAGGAGAGTAAAAAAAATCCCAATAAATTAAGTATGTAAACAGTAAAAAAGGGAGGACAGACCATATTGGCCCCATAAAGAATGAGGAAGGACATCTGGTTGCAAAGGATGGGGAGAAGGTATGGAATTTATTCTTCTCCTAAGTCTTCTTGAGGGAATCGGGGGGCTTAGGTAACCAAAACTGCAGTGTTTATCCTCATGACACATCACAGGAAGCACCTCCATGGTTAACAGAGGACAGAATTAAAATTAGACTTGGGAAACTTAACATTAATAAATCACTGGGACCAGATGGCTTGCACCCGAGGGTACTTATGGAACTTAGTAATTGCCAGACCATTGTTCCTAATTTTTACTGACAGTCTACTGACTGGAATGGTACCAGCTGATTGGAGAAAAGCCAATGTAGCACCAATTTTTAAAAAAGGGCCCAAAATACATCCCTGGGAATTACAGACCAGTTAGTCTAACATCAATAGTATGCAAGCTCTTGGAGGGGATGATAAGGGACTATATACAAGATTTTAGTAATGAGATAACGGTATCATTAGCAGTAATCAGCATGAATTCATGAAGAATTGTTCTTGCCAAACCAATCTATTAACTTTCTATGAGGAGGTGAGTTGCCAGCTAGATAAAGGAAGGCCTGTAGTAAAATCTGGATTTTGCAAAAGCATTTGACACAGTTGCCCAAAAAAACGTTTACTGTACAAAATAAGGTCTGTTGGCATGGACCATAGGGTGAGTACATGGATTGAAAACTGGCTACAAGGGTGAGTTCAGAGGGTGGTGATAAATAGGGAGTACTCGGAATGGTCAGGGGTGGGTAGTGGGGCCCCCAGGGTTCTGTGCTGGGACCAATCCTATTTAATTTGTTCATAAATGACCTGGAGGATGGGGGTGGGGTAAACAGTTCAATCTCTGTATTTGCTATATACTAAGTTAAGCAGGGCAATAACTTCTCCGCAGAATGTGGAAACCTTGCAAAAAGATCTGAACAAATTAATGGGGTGGGCAACTGCATGGCAAATAAGGTTCAATGTAGAAGAATGTAAAATAATGCATTTGGGTGGTAAAAATCTGAATGCAATCTACAGACTGGGGGGGAGAACCTCTGGGGGGATCTAGGATGGAAAAGGACCTGGGGGTCCTAGTAGATGATAGGCTCAGCAATGGCATGCAATGCCATGCTGCTGCTAACAAAGCAAACAGAATATTGGCATTAAAAAGGGGATCAACTCCAGAGATAAAACGATAATTCTCCTGCTCTACAAGACTCTGGTCTGGCCGCACCTGGAGTATGCTGTCCAGTTCTGGGCACCAGTCCTCAGGAAGGATGTACTGGAAATGGAGCGAGTACAAAGAAGGGCAACAAAGCTAATAAAGGGTCTGGAGGATATTAGTTACGAGGAAAGGCTGTGAGCACTGAACGTATTCTCTCTGGAGAAGAGACGATTGAGAGGGGATATGATTTCAATTTATAAATACCGTACTGGTGACCCCACAATAGGGAGAAAACTTTTTTGCGGAAGGGAGTTTAACAAGACTCGTGGCCACTCATTAAAATTAGAAGAAAAGAGGTTTAACCTTAAACTACGTAGAGGGTTCTTAACTGTAATGCCCCGTACACACGGTCGGATTTTCCGACGGAAAATGTCCTATCGGACAATGTTGTCGGAAATTTCGACCGTGTGTGGGCTCCATCGGACTTTTTCCGTCGGATTTTCCGACAGAAAAAGTTTGATCTCCTGCTCTCAAATTTTCCGACAACAAAGTCCTATCGGACTTTTTCCGATCGTGTGTAGCGAATTCCGACGGACAAAGTGCCACGCATGCTCAGATCACATTACAAGACCAAAGCTATTGGCTACTAGCCTCTACATAGTCCCGTCGTAGGCAACAAACGTCACCACGTTCAGAATGATCGGATTTTCCGACAACTTTGTCCGACCGTGTGTATGCAACACCAGCGTCGGACAAAATCAGTCGGAAAAAATCCGATGGATTTTGTGGTCGGATTTTCCGACCGTGTGTACGGGGCATTAGAGTGGCAAGGATGTGGAATTCCCTTCCACAGGCGGTGGTCTCAGCGGGGGACATCGATAGTTTCAAGAAACTATTAGATAAGCACCTGAACGACCGCAACATACAGGGATATACAATGTAATACTGACATATAATCACACACATGGGTTGGACTTGATGGACTTGTGTCTTTTTTTTTTCAACCTCACCTACTATGTAACTATGTAAAAGAATATATTTTAATTTTTTTTTAACATTTTCAGTCTTTTTTTGCTTATATAGTTTGTCCCCTGCTGTAGCAAATAGGATCATGATTTGCTGAGGTTTTTTGCCTTCCTCTCGATCGCCTGTGGGTATAGGATTGTGTATATGGGATTGTTTCCTCTTTTATTGGTTAAACTGGATTGTGCCTTTTTTTCAGCCTGACTATGTAATTATGTGAATATCTTTTTCTTACCTGCGGGTTTATGACATTTCGAGAATGTAGTTCTTCCAGAATGGACTCGGTGTCCAAAGTCCGCAGGATATAGTTCAGATCTTCTCGGTAATATTTGAATAGCAGCCTCAGCGATTTCTCATCATAACTGTGCAGTTGCTGGCGGAACCTCCCGATGTCCTCTGAAGAAAATACAATTACAGGTTCATGGACTAAATTCAGGTTTTATATCATCTGTGAGAAAGTTCCTATAAATATGGAATTTGTCCCCCATCTTTGTATGCACTTGAGGTAAAGCTTCCCTTTGCAAAGAATACCCAATCACGTGCAAGGATAATGAAAAAACAGCGTTTTTGCTTGCACATGATTGGATGATGGAAGTCAGCAGAGCTTCTGCTCATTCGCTAAGCTCTGGAGCAACTGCACTCTATTTTCTTTTAGTAAATCAACCATATAATGTAAAAGAAAAGCACATTGAATGATGCACCCCAATACTACATAGGGGGCAGTTTCCCTAGATCAGGGGTAGGCAACATTTGAGAGGTAGAGATCTACCTGAGCAACATGAAAGAAACCAAAGTTCACCAGGATTGCCGCCCCCCCCCTCCTCTTTTTTTGTTTTAAAAAGATTACCTAGCTAGCTTTTAACTAAATAATAAGGAAAACTTTAAAAATGTAAAAAAGCAATGGACCTTGTGTGGATGGTGTCAGTAGGGCAGAGGACGGTGTCAGTAGAGCAGTGGATGGTGTCAGTAGAGCAGTGGATGGTGTCAGTAGAGCAGTGGACAGTGTCAGTGGAGGGTGTCAGTAGAGCAGTGGACGGTGTCAGTAGAGCAGTGGAGCAGTGGACGGTGTCAGTAGAGCAGTGGATGGTGTCAGTAGAGCAGTGGACAGTGTCAGTGGAGGGTGTCAGTAGAGCAGAGGACGGTGTCAGTAGAGCAGAGGACGTGTCAGTGGAGCAGAGGACGGTGTCAGTAGGGCAGTGGATGGTGTCAGTAGAGCAGTGGACGGTGTCAGTAGAGCAGTGGATGGTGTCAGTAGGGCAGTGGACGGTGTCAGTAGAGCAGTGGATGGTGTCAGTAGGGCAGTGGATGGTGTCAGTAGAGTTGTGGATGGTGTCAGTAGGGCAGTGGAAGGTGTCAGTAGAGCAGTGGATGGTGTCAGTAGGGCAGAGGACGGTGTCAGTAGGGCAGTGGACGGTGTCAGAAGAGCAGTGGCTGGTGTCAGTAGAGCAGTGGCTGGTGTCAGTAGAGCAGTGGATGGTGCCAGTAGGGCAGTGGACGGTGTCATTAGGGCAGTTGACGGTGTCAGTAGAGCATAGGGCAGTGTCAGTAAATCTGTGAACATGTCAGCAGGGCAGAGGTTGGTGTCAGTAGGGCAGTGGACAGTGTCAGTCAATAGGAAGGCTTTTACATTGTAGGGAATTACAGTCTGAAAGGAAAGATACTGGGATGATGGCTGTAGCTGCACCCATCTCCACCTCAAGCCCAGGGTGTCATATGATGTCCTACGGGTGGGAAGTGGTTAATATGCCTGATCTGTGAATTGTGATATCCTTGAGTGGTGAAACGCGTCAAGGAAGGTTGGATTTGGGTTGGCGATATCACTGTATGCAGTCAATTCACTGATTACTAAAAACACTGCAAGAGCTAATTGGAGTGCAGCTTATATTTATTGCGATCATCATTGATGATTATTATTAAAGAATATTCTATAACTAGAAGGCAGAATAGAAGACACTTTTTTATTTACCAGATGTTTTTGATCTCCAGCCCTCCGCCATCCTTTCCGGTTTTGGTGAGTTTCCGGCAGGATCAGCCCATCACCTGGACACAACAAAAGAAATGTTACTTCTTAAAAGGTAACCAAAGTTTACTTCTTGAAAATTTTCAAGCTACATAAAAAGGTTAAATACATGTGGTGTCACCGACCTTTATAGGGGTATCATTGGGGTCCTCAATGACATGGAGAAAGGTGTTGGTATTTGACCCAAGCAGTGATAGTTTGGTCATGTATGGATGTGGTATAAAGAAGAATGCCAAGTATAGATATTTTATACAGTGGTGTGAAAAAGTGTTTGCCCCCTTCCTCATTTCCTGTTCCTTTGCATGTTTGTCACACTTAAGTGTTTCGGAACATCAAACCAATTTAAACAATATTCAAGGACAACACAAGTAAACACAAAATGCAATTTGTAAATTAAGGTGTTTATTATTAAAGGTGAAAAAAAATCCAAACCATCATGGCCCTGTGTGAAAAAGTGATTGCCCCCCTTGTTAAAACATATTATAACTGTGGTTGTCCACACCTGAGTTCAATTTCTCTAGCCACACCCAGGCCTGATTATTGCCACACCTGTTCACAATCAAGGCATCACTTAAATAGGAGCTGCTTGACACAGTAAGGTCCACCAGAAGATCCTTAAAAGCTACACATCATGCCGAGACCCAAAGAAATTCAGGAACAATTGAGAAAGAAAGTAATTGAGATCTATCAGTCTGGAAAGGGTTATAAAGCCATTTCCAAAGCTTTGGGAATCCAGCGAACCACAGTGAGAGCCATTATCCACAAATGGAGAAGACATGGAACAGTGGTGAACCTTCCCAGGAGTGGCCGGCCACCCAAAATTACCCCAAGAGCGCAGCGACGACTCATCCAAGAGGTCACAAAAGACCCCACAACAACGTCCAAGGAACTGCAGGTCTCACTTGCCTCAGTTAAGGTCAGCGTTCATGCCTCCACCATCAGGAAAAGACTGGGCAAAAATGGCCTGCATGGCAGAGTTCCAAGGAGAAAACCACTGCTGAGCAAAAAGAACATCAAAGCTCGTCTCAATTTCTCCACAACACATCTTGATGATCCCCAAGACTTTTGGGACAACATTCTGTGGACCGATGAGACAAAAGTGGAACTCTTTGGAAGGTGTGTGTCCAAGTATATCTGGCGTAGAAGGAACACTGCATTTCAGAAAAAGAACATTATACCAACAGTAAAATATGGTGGTGGTAGTGTGATGGTCTGGGGCTGTTTTGCTGCTTCAGGACCTGGAAGACTTGCCGTGATAAAAGGAACTATGAATTCTGCTGTCTACCAAGAGATCCTGAAGGAGAATGTCCGACCATCTGTTCGTGTACTCAAGCTGAAACGAACTTGGGTTCTGCAGCAGGACAATGATCCTAAACACACCAGCAAGTCCACCACTGAATGGCTGAAGAAAAACAAAATGAAGACTTTGGAGTGGCCTAGCCAAAGTCCTGACCTGAATCCTATTGAGATGTTGTGGTATGACCTTAAAAAGGCCGTTCATGCTCGAAAACCCTCTAATGTAACTGAATTAGGACAATTCTGCAAAGATGAGTGGGCCAAAATTCCTCCAGGACGCTGTAAAAGCCTCATTGCACGTTATCGCAAACGCTTGGTTGCAGTTGTTGCTGCTAAGGGTGGCCCAACCAGTTATTAGGTTTAGGGGGCAATCACTTTTTCACACAGGGCCATGATGGTTTGGATTTTTTTCACCTTTAATAATAAACACCTTCATTTACAAATTGCATTTTGTGTTTACTTGTGTTGTCCTTGACTATTGTTTAAATTGGTTTGATGTTCCGAAACACTTAAGTGTGACAAACATGCAAAGGAACAGGAAATGAGGAAGGGGGCAAACACTTTTTCACACCACTGTACATTGGTATTTGGTACATTGGTCCAGCTTGGTGTGGTGACGCATTCTCTGTATGGCGCCTGTGCCAAGGTGGTGACCTCCTGTGTTCACAATGGAGCATGGCAGCCACTTGACATGGGACCTGGAAGCTAGTGAAGATCACTGGAGTAGTGGTGTAGTAGTGTAATGGTGGTATAATAGAGTTGCAGTAGTGGTATAACAGTGGTAGAGTAGCGGTGTAGTAGTGGTATAATAGCAGTGTAGTAGCGGTGTAGTAGTGGTATAGTAGCAGACCAATGTAACCACGTATAAAATATCCATACCTGGAGTTCCTCTTTAGGGGTCCATGAGGTTCCTCCTGCTACATGAACACAAAGGACACCATCCAATGCATTCTCCAGGCAGCATTGTCTCTTACAGCAAAGATTGGCGGTGGGAGCGGAGGGGGGAACGGAAGAATAAAAATCCCTTTTCCATTTAGTTTTTAGTAATTGTTAGGCCACTTTAACCACCTGATTACTTTGCACTTAAACCCCCCTCGTGACCAGACCAATTTTCAGCTTTCGGCGCTGACGCACTTGGAATGACAATTGCGCGGTCATACAACACTGTACCCAAATGAAATTTTTACCATTTTTTCCCCACAAATAGAGCTTTCTTTTGGTGGTATTTAATCACAGCTGGGGTTTTTATTTTTTGCTAAACAAATAAAAAAAAAGATGGAAAAAAAAAAAAAAAAAGAAAACCATGTTTAATAGTTTGTTAAAAATTCTGCAAACAGGTAATTTTTCTGCTTCATTGATATGCGCTGATGAGGCGGCACTGGTGGGCACCAATAGGCTGCACTGGTGGGGACAGATAAGTCGGTACTGATGGGCACAGCAAAGATGGCACTGATGGGCACGGAAAGGTGGCACTGATGGGCACGGATAGGTGGCACTAATGGGCACTGATAGATGGCACTGATAGGTGGCACTGATAGATGGCACTGATGGGCACTGATAGGTGGCACTGGGCACTGGTAGGGGACACTGATGAGCACTGGTAGGGGACACTGATGTGCAGCACTGGCACTGTGGGCACTGACATATGGCACTGTGGGCACTGACAGATGGCACTGTGGGCACTGACAGATGGCACTGGGGGCACTGACAGATGGCACTGGGGGCACTTTTATAATGCAAAGGAGGGCACCATGGACCCTGGGCATATTGCAGTGAGAGGGACTGATGTCCCTCTCACTGCCGCCGGTGATCGGCTTTTTTTTTTTCTCCTCGCGCTGTCAGTGCGAGCAGGAAAAAAAGCAGATTACCAGCTCGGTTACTGTCACATGATCAGCTGTCATTGACTGACAGCTGATCACGTGGTAAGGGGTCGGGATCGACCCCTTACTCGGATCTGTGATCCAGCGAGTCTCACAGACTCGCGGATCACAGAGCGCGCCGCGCGCGCCCTTCAGGGGGCGCGCAGGCAGCTCGTTGCCGGGACGACGTCAATAGACGTCGTCCCGGCACAACAGATCCGCGCTGTAGCCGTCATTTGGCTATGGCGCGGATCTCAGGCGGTTAAGATGCTTCTATTGAGGTTTGAATAGCAAATATTGCTGTTTAACTTATGCTGCGTACACCCGATCGGAATTCTCTTCGGAAAAGCCTTGGATGGTTTTTCCGATAGAATTCCGCTCAAGCTTGTGTTGCCTACACACGGTCACAACCCAATTCCGACCGTCAAGAACGCGGTGACGTACAACACTACGTCGAGCCGTAAAAATGAGGTTCAATGCTTCCGAGCATGCGTCGAATTGTTCCCGAGCATGCGTAGGAGTTTTGCACGTCGAAATTGCTACAGATGATCGGAACTTCCGATAGAACACTTTTTCCATCTGAAAAATTGAGAACACGCTCTCAAAATTTTGCTGGCGGAAATTCGGCCAGCAAAAGTCATACACACGGTCGCATTTTCCGCCGAAAAGCTCTCATCGGTCTTTTGCTGGCCGAAATTCCGATTGTGTGTACGTGGCATAAGAAAGATCAAATTCCTACTTAATCAATAAATCAGCATTAAGGATATGTTTGGAGTTCAGGTTGATGGGCTTGTTTGCCATGAACGCAAGATCGAATCTCCCAATATGCATTGCATGAAGTGTGTCAGATGGAATAGTATTGCCAATAATGGGGGGGGTTCAAATGTACCAGCCCCCTCCCTATAAAAGTCCACTCCGTCAGCCTGTTCTCAATGATTGTTTAGCCACTTCAGCTCCCCCTTCATTACCAGGCCATTTTTTGCCATTCAGCGCTACTTTATCTGGTAATTGTGCGGTCATGCAACATTGCACCCAGATTACATTTAGATCATTCTTTGGCACACAAATAGAGATGTCTTTTGGTGGTATTTGATCACCTCTGCGTTTTTTTATTTTTTGCATTACAGGGGGTCCCCGACTTATGAACGCCCAACCTACAAACAACTCCTACTTACGAACTGGGCGCTGTGGGGACCCTCTGTCGTTCTGCGGGGACATCGTCCGTTCTGCGCATGCACGGCCAGACGGAGCCACGGAAAATGACGGAAGTGCCCGTAATTTGCCACGCATGGGCAGAACGGCATTCGACGGAACATCGAAAATGTCCGTAATTTGACGCGCATGCGCAGAACGGCATTCAACGGAACATCGAAAATGTCCGTAATTGTCGTTCTGCACATGCGCGGCCGACATACGAACATTTCCGATTTGCAAACGGGAGGATAGTCCCTAACGGGTTCGTAACCCGGGGACCCCCTGTATACATGAAAAAAGACCACAAATTTTGAAAAAACAAAACAATATATTTTACTTTCTGCTATAAAACATATACGATAATAAATAAAATAAAAAAATCTAATATTTTTTTATAAATTTTGGCCAAATAAGTGTTTATTGATTGATTTTCGTGAAAGTTTTAGCGCCTACAACCTGTGGTATCTACAGTATACTGGAATTGTTTTTTTAATACTACTAATAGCAGCGATCAGCTATACTGCAGCGGTCAATCTGACAGTAACGGACGCTGAGGGGGAACTGACTAACTGCCACTGACAATAATAGAGTGATCAGTGATAATACTATACACTGTCACTGCACTAATGACACCGGCTGGGGGGGGGGGGGGTTAACATCAGGGGTGATCAAGGGGTTAAATGTGTATCTAATGCAGGCCATACATGGTCGAATTTCGAACTAATTTTCTTTTCAAAATCAGAAAGTTCGTTTTTTTTGTGATCCGATGGCGCCACCATTGATTTTCGAAATTCGGCAGACCAAGCCTTCGATTTCACCTCCATGTTGCTACAGAAAAGAATTTTCGTGGCCGGGAATCTTCTTTTCTCTCCGTAAATTTTCTTTTCTTATTACATTTCTCGCACGATTCTTCCATCGTTGATTAGAAAATCGTTTGTTTTTCCAAAAAAATTCCAACATGCCCGATTCCTCAAATTTGATTTCCGCACGGAAATCGGCTGTTGCTGCAGCCCGCTAATGGTGCGAAATTCGTACCCTGTATGGCCGGCATAACTATGTGTAATGTGTATAAAGTGTTCTGCTTTTCACTGATGATCTCTCTGTTTCTCCTCCCTGCTTTGCAGAATTGCACAATTCCAGATATGCATAATGTGAACAGGTCCTCACTGTTCTACCAGTATCTTCAGGGCTATACAGCGCATGCTCAGAAAAGTGCTGGTTATGGAATGTTTTTTGCATGGGGTTTCCCCTTCAAATTCATACAATGATCTAGGATAAGGGTCTAGTGTAGATGAAGGGAATCCCCAGGGACTGCAGCCAGGAGCTGTCATTTACCACTGATTTTTGACCTGTATTTTTTCCCTTTGTAAATGTCGGTGTTGCTGTAGTAAATTGTATACATCCTACAGGATGTGCCACTTCAAAGGCAGGTTAAGGGCATCCCCCAGACATGTTATTTAACTAGTTCCAGAATTTGGGTGTGCTACGCATGCCCAAAATACATCATTGTACAACGGACCTGTGTAGCATGTCCAGTCTCTCTGCCCCCCTCCCAGGACGCAACAATTCTCAGCTCCAAAGCTGGGATTGCTGTGCACACGACAACAACAACATTGCTCAGCCAGGAAATAGAAAGATACAAAGTAGCATGATGTTACTTTTGTATCATTCTGTTAATTCATCTGCAGATCAAAGGAATTTACTTCTTCAACAGATGATGTCATCTGAAGCAACCTGACAAGCAAGCAGGGGGCGTACATAGAGCATTTGACATCCTATCAGTAGCGGTCCGTAATGCAGTGGCGCCACCCCCCTAGCCATATGTCCGGCCCCCTAATATACAGTACATGTGGGGCGCATAGATTCCAAAGGTTTTTTTTTTTAAACACATGATTAGAGCCTGAGGCTCTAATAGGCTTCAAAGGGGTGGGCTTGGGGCACAGAGCACTACACCCTGAGCCCACCCAGTTGTGTGACAAAAACAAATGAATATTCGCTATTGTCACACTTTTTCTCCCGTCCTGTCCTGAGACCTGTTTCCCAATTGGCCAAAAGGAGAAGCGATCTTATTGGCCTAAGAGGAGGAGGAGAAAGGAGATGCATGGCCGCCGTGATTTCGAGGAGGAGATGCCTCCTATTGCCCAGAGGGAATCGCTGCCCGCACCATAGATGGGTTAAGTGTGGGGTGGTAACCAACAGACCAGGGTGTGGCTGTGGGTGCATTGTTTGCTGCTCCCCCCCAACAAATATACCCCCAGCCACCACTACATCCTATATCTGGCACAAGCCGCGGATCCTATATATAGCATCCCCCGCCCCCACGGATCCAATATCTGGCATCCCCCCAACTTTAAAATGTGAAAACACCCCACTGTGCCCCCTGCATACCTCTGCACCCCCAAATGTCTCTTTGTCACTACTGTGTACCCCCTCTCCACAACTGCACTCCCACTGTACCCCTCTGCCACCAATCCCCCCACCTCAGTAACACTACTCTTCCTGCAGCCGCAGCACTGTAAATAAATTATAGCAGACAATATAAACCAAGGAAAGCATGCTGTGCCGCTGATGGAGGGGCGGGGTCAGGGTGTGGTTTTGTGCCGACTCCCTGCAACAATTGGAGTCGGGCTGCAGGCCCCTCCCACAGTTTCCTCAACAAATAAAAGCAATGCCGTGGCTTCCGTGTCGGGTCACCATGGTGACAAATACACACAGGTAGGAAAAAAGGAATATGTCCCGCCAGGTGCCAGCCCAGACACCCCCAGTGAATAAGCAGCGCCAGTGTAGAATGAAGATTGATATGCCAAGAAAGACGGTATCCCCTCCTGCGCATGCGCCAGTTTCATGTGAGTCAAGCCTGATATCCTGCAGCTGATGAGGCAGCTTAGTAAATCAGCGATCGGTGGTGTGTCTCTCTGACACACCGAATCTCCGATCGTAGTAAGGAGCCTCTGGCGGAGGCTCCTTACCACGTGATCAGCTGTGACCAATCACAACTGATCACAGCATGAACCAGGAAGTTCCGGTAAAATCTTTCCTCGGTTTGCGCTGACAGGGAGAGCCCTTCGTTCCCATCTCAAAAAGTTGGGAGGTGGGCCAACAATGCCAATAAGTGCCCATCAGCTGCCAGTCAGAGCCCCATCAGAAATGCCTGTCAGTGCCCATCAACGTGCCAATCAGTACCCATCAGTAACACCTGTCAGTACCTTATCATCAGTGCCATCTATTAGTGTCCATTAGTGCCACCTGTCAGTGCCATTTAGTGCAGCCTTATCAGTGCAGCCTCATAACACCATTTTCAGACAAAATGTTTTTCGGTGCATCTCTAAGCTCCTTGAGGGCAGGGACTAATGTGAATGTACAATATATATGTAAAGCGCTGTGTAAATTGACATCACTATATAAGTACCTGAAATAAATAAATCTGTATGGATATATACATAGAGTGCAGCATATTGCATTAGGGGGGGGGGGCACCCCAAAGCTCAAACACACACCTTTCTCTGCAGCCTCAGTTGCATGGGGCAGCGCATGAATGGGAAGTGCTCTGTACGGCTTCCTGTTCATTTACAAACTGAAGCATAGTAAACATTGGAGCTCGGAGTGGGGAAGAGAGCTCTGGCGGGTCACGGAAGCGGCGATATAACGAAGGTGAAGCAAAAATAAAGTTCTGGACAGCCGCACTCCGGAATATAGCCTTTATTGTAAAAATTCAAAAATACAAGCCACAGCAGAATATCGGACAAGCGATCTGACGCGTTTCACACTTAACAGTGCTTAATCATAGCTTTATATAATGAAGGTATTTGGCACAACTATATTACAGAAACACGCACATTGTACATTATATACTACTGTAATAGAGTGGATTCTAGGATTTTCACAAGCATTTTTACTCGGTTCACACTGGGGATTGCTGACAGGCAGGGAGGGAGAGGGGGAGAGAAGACAGAAAATAAGCCCTACTGTGTCTTTTGCTGCCAAATTTATTATAAGACCCGGGCTTATTTTCGGGGAAACACGGTAGCTACCATAACCCCGGTATTTTTTTAAACAGTGGGCGATCCGGTGTCCGATAAAAGTGATCCCGGCGGCGGATTCACCACGGGATCACTTTTATTGGCAGCAGGAGAAGTGGCCCCCACCACTTCCCGGTCGTTTCTGAACTTACCAGAGAGATCGGTAAAGGCAGAAATTATACGATCCCCTGGAGCGATGAGCAGGAAGTCGAGTGAGGGCAAGATGGCCCCCATTTGACTATAAGACCTTGGAGGACTGGAGCGACGTCTGATGTCACTTCGGCCTAACGGCCTTAAAGGGACATTTTTGGGGGTAAATGTGGAAGTGGGAGCAAATACCTGTATTAGACAGGTATCTGCCCCCCCCCTGAAAGGTGCCGAATGTGACACCACAGGGGGGGGGGGGGAGGAACCGGATCAGAGGAAGTTCCATTTCTGGGTGGAACTTTAAATTTATTTTTTTTTGCTTTTAGGTGTAAATGAAAAATATGAAGTCTTTTTGACCCCAGAACTCACATTAACCACTTCGCGCCTGCGCTATAGCCAAAGGCAGCTTCAGCGCGGACGCTCCCTGCCAGGAGGGCATCCCTGGACGTCCTCCTATTTACTTCCGCAATGCGCGCTCCTGAGAGCGCGCATCAGGGAAGTTCTGTGCTGGCCATGTCCCTCGGACACAGCCAGTTACAGATCGCTGTAAACGGCCAATCACAGCGGCCGTTTACAGCGTGATTGGCCTGTCCAATGAGAGATGATCTCATATGTAAACATATGAGATCATCTCTCATCGCCGCTCTCTCTCTCCTCACACAGACACAGCGTGTGAGGAGGGAGAGATGAACCGCTGCAACGGTAAGTAAAAAATAAATAAAAAATAAATGAAAATAAAGTGCCAGTCTGTCCCCACTGCATCTGTCCCCACTGTATCTGTCCCCACGCCACCTGTCCCAACTGCTACCTGTCCCCAGTGCCAAATGTCCCCAGTGCCACATGTCCCCAGTGCCATTTGTCCCCAGTGCCACCTGTCCCCAGTGCCATTTGTCCCCAGTGCCACCTGTCCCCAGTGCCACCTGTCCCCAGTGCCACGTATAGGTGCCACGTGTCTTCAGTGCCACATAGTGCCATCTATCATCAGTGCCATATCAGTGTCACGTGTCATCAGTGCCACATATTAGTGCCATCTGTCATCAGTGCCACGTATCAGTGCCATCTGTCATCAGTGCCACGTATCAGTGCCATCTGTCATCGGTGCCACCTGCCAGTGTCACGTGCCATCTGTTATCAGTGTCACGTGTCATCAATGCTACGTATCAGTGCCATCTGTCATTAGTGTCACGTGTCATCAGTGCCACGTATTAGTGCCATCTGTCAGAAGTGCCACGTATTAGTGCCATCTGTCATCAGTGCCACCTATTAGTGCCACGTATAAGTGCATCTGTCATCAGTGCCACATATTAGTGCCATCTGTCATCAGTGTCACGTGTCATCAGTGCCCCGTATTAGTAGCATCTGTCATCAGTGCCACATCAGTGTCACGTATCAGTGCCATCTGTAGTCAGTGCCACGTCAGTGTCACATGTCATTGTCCTGGTGCTCCAAGGGCCTTCAAAAGTGTAATAGGTATTCAACAAGTCAGATGTGTAATTTATGCTCCTAGAACACATGATGTAGCTCCCTGCATGTTGGGCATCTCTAAGTGGCCAGGCTGTGTAAAAGTCCCACACATGTGGTATCGTAATACTCAGGAGGAGTAGCAGAATGTATTTTGGGGTGTCATTTGTGGTATGCACATGCTATGTGAGAGAAATAACCTATTACAATGACAATTTTGTGGAAAAAAAATAATCTTAATTTTGCAAAGAATTGTGGGAAAAAATTACAACATCAAAAAGCTCACCATGCCTCTTACTAAATACCTTGGAATGTCTACTTTCCAAAAAGGGGTAATTTGGGGGTATTTGTACTTTCCTGGCTTGTTATTATGAAATAGGTCACCAGTGCATCAGATGTGATCAATTTTGTATGATTTGCACCACAGCTTGTGGAGTCTGTAACTTTCACAAAGACCAAATAATATCCACTAATTTGGGTTATTTTTACCAAAGATATGTAGCAGTATAAATTGTGGCCAAAATTTATGAAGAAAAATTTATAATTTGCTAAATTTTATCACAGAAACAAAGAAAACATTATTTTTTTCAAAATTTTTGGTCTTTTTTCATTTATAGCGCAAAAAATTAAAAACCCAGAGGTGATCAAATACCACCAAAAGAAAGCTCTATTTGTGGGGAAAAAAATTCATTTGAGTACAGTGTTGCATGACTGAGTAATTGTCATTCAAAGTGTGAGAGCACCGAAAGCTGAAAATTGGTCTGGGCAGGAAGGGTGTTTAAGTGCCCAGTAAGCAAGTGGTTAAAGAGGTCCTGTCATGCTTATTTCTATTACATGGGATGTTTAAATTTCTTGTAATAGGAATAAAAGTGATAAAAACAAAAAGAAAAAAATTAAAGGGACAGTGTAAAAATAAAAAATAAAAAGTTAAATAAATAAGAAAAAAGAAGAAAAAATGTAAAGCGCCCCATGCTTCCGAGTTCGCACGCAGAAGCAAACACATATGTAAGTCGCACCCACATATGTAAATAGTGTTTAAACCACACATGTGAGGTATCACCGCGATCGTTAGAATAAAAGCAATTATTCCAAAACTAGCTCTTCTCTTTAACTCTAAAGCCCCGTACACACAATAGGACTTTCCGACAACAAAACCGTGGATTTTTGTTCGAAGGTTGTTGGATCAAACTTGTCTTGCATACACACCGTCACACAAATGTTGGCCAACAATTACAAACGTAGTGACGTTCTATGTGTTTTTTCAGCTCTTTAGCACCACCCTTTGTACTCCTTCTGCCAATTTCGTGTTAGTAGAAGTTTGGTGAGTGTTGATTCGCGCTTTTCTTTTCGTGTTTTTCATTTCGTGCTTTTCAGTTCGTTCTGAACGGCCGTTCGTAAACCAGACATGTTGCGGAATCGGAGGAGATAACGTGTTATTTATTATTGGCCTTGAATTTATTGCTTTGACATTATTTTTTTGGTTGAATAATGATTTGATTTGTTATATTTTCTATATTTTTGGATGCATAGAATTCACTTTTTAGTTAAGTTCTATTGGATAGATGTCTAATTTCTTTTGTGTTTTTTTTTTTTTAATCCACAAAAAAACAAAAAAAAAAACATAATATTATTCTTGATATCACTAGAAAAAAAAAGCCTTTGAAAATTAGTTTGCAATAACTCCATCAGTATCACCAGCAAAGCAGCTTCATTATTATCCCATTACAGAAGAAGAGAATTGTGCGCTGCATTTCCAGATTTCATAATTTGCCGCGTCACGAATGTTAATTCTACATTATGAATGGCAGTTTACAAGACCGACCGCTTCCGGCTCGTCCTTGCTTCCGAGCATGCGTGTTTGTACTTTGGACTTCTGTCCGATGGACTTGTGTACACATGCTCGGAAAGTCCGACAACAGACATCTGTTGGCGGAAAATTTGAGAACCTGCCATCCAACATTTGTTGATGGAAAGTCTGACAACATTTGTCCGATGGAGCGTACACACGGTTGGACTTTCCGCCAACAGCCTGTCATCACACATTTCCCATCAGAAAATCGGATCGCGTGTACGAGGCTTTAGGCCTGATTCACACCTACGCCATTTTTAGTGCTTTTTGCATTTTGCAGATTTGCACTGCAGTCCATTTAACATGGTTTCCTATGGAACACGTTCTGCAGTGCAAATCTACAAAATGCAAAAAGCACTAAAAATGCCATAGGTGAGAATCAGGCCTAAACAGGTAACCTGTAAAACATTTTAAATGTCGCCTATGGAGATTTTTAAGTATCGTAGTTTGTTGCCATTCCACAAGTGTGCGCAATTTTAAAGCGTGACATGTTGGTTATCTATTTACTTGGTGTAACATCATCTTTCACATTATACAAAAAAATTGGGCTAACTTTACTGATTTGTTTTTTTTTTAATTCATGAAAAAAAAAAATTTCCCCCAAAAAAACGCGTTTGAAAGACCACTGCGCAAATAAGTGTGGCGTAAAATATTGCAACAACCGCCATTTTATTCTCTAGGGACTCTGCTAATATATATATATATATATATATATATATATATATATATATATATATATATATATATATATAATGTTTTGGGGGTTCTAAGTAATTTTATAGCACAAAAATACTGATTTAAACTTGTAAACAACAGGTGTCAGAAAAAGGCCTGGTCTGTAAAGCGGAGTTCCACCCAGAAATGGAACTTCCGCTTATCCGGTTCCTCCCCCCCTCCGGTGTCAAATTTTTGCATCTTTCAGGGGGGAGCAGATATCTGTCTAATCCAGGTATTTGCTCCCACTTGCAGCAAAATATTGCCGCAAAATCCACGGTGATCTACGCCATGTCCCTCCTCTATCCCCCCCTCTTTCTTCTGGGAGACACACAGGTCCCAGAAGTCAGCAGGAACCAGTCAGTGCAGCGCGACTCACACATGCGCAGTAGGGAACCAGGCTGTGAAGCCGCAAGGCTCCACTTCCTGATTCCCTTACTGAAGATGGCGGCGCCTCCACCCGGGAGCCGAGGGACGGGTCGGCTTCAGGTGCCGACATTGCGGGCTCCCTGGACAGGTGATTGTCCTTATTTTAAAAATCAACAGCTGCAGTATTTGTAGCTGCTGACTTTTATTTATTTTTTTTTTTATTTTTTTTTCAGGGTTTTTTTCAGTTTTTTTCGGCGGAACTCCGCTTTAAGTGGTCCTTGAATTTATTTCGTTTTTTTCATGTAAACTGTATGCACTAAGCTTACACTATTGGTACCTTCTCATAGTATTGTAATAGTATATGACAGAACTCCATTGTATGCACAGTAGCACTTCTGAATTTTGAAGGGGCAGCCTTTTCACCTTCATTGAAATAATTGAATCAACAGCAAGTTGGGATAACAGGTAACAGCAGCACCTTGCAAATAAAGGCCATGGAACTACATGTACCAGCATGCCTGGTGGCCTTAGGGAACAGCATACCTTCCAACTCTCTGAGATGGGAATGAGGGACACCTATTACCAAAAGTATGCAGGTATAGGACACACCCCCTGCCACAACCCCCTTAAAGGAGAATTGTACAAAAAAAATGATTAGTCAAAGTGGTGTTGCCACCAAAAAAAAAAAAATTGGCTTAAAAATCATTAAAAAAATGTAAAAAAAAAATAATTGGAAAAAATTTTTTTTTTTTACTCACCTCTAAATGCCTGTTGCTAGGGGGTCCCTCATAGTCTGCCACCTTCAGTGCCCAGCAACTGATGTCACTTCCCCTAGGCGCCGCACAGTCATCTGGGACCTGTCACGTGTCCCAGATGAGTGAGCGTCAAATCACAGCGCACGGCGCCGCTCGCGAATGCGCAGTGGGTGCCCGGCTGTGAAGCCACAGCCGGGTGCCCACATTAAGAATGCCGGCGCCGCGAGCGGAGCGAGGAACGAGGGGGGGCCTCGTTCCCCCGCATCGCTGGACCCCGGGACAGGTAAGTGTCCGATTATTAAAAGGCAGCAGCTGCAGTATTTGTAGCTGCTGACTTTTAATTTGTTTTTTTTTTGTGGGCACTCCTCTTTAAACCTACAAGCGCTTTTTTTTTTTGTTTGTTTGTTTCTTTATATTGGCTTTTGAAATTTACAAATGTCGCAATTTAGAAATCGGATGAAAGGTTTAGCAGTGGGAAACACTTTTTGATAGATAAAAAGTGCATTTTATATACAATTATATGGATCAGACCAAAATGAGGGACAAATGAGGAGGAATGCGGGACAGAGGGACATTTGCTCCAAATCTGGGACAGTCCCTCGGAATCCGGGACAGTTGGGAGGTGTGGATAAGTGACACATGCACCTTAATGTATACTGATCACTACCTTCTGTAATGAATTGGAATATGTTATTTTAAAGTTGTGTCTGCAATTTGTGCTTCTATCTACGGCTATCAACATGTAAAGTATGTTGGGACATCATAAATAATAAGGATCTCGGCTCCAAAAATGAAGGAAGTTTCACATTATAAGACAGAAGATCACACAGAGATTTGTATTTCCTTACACTGCAGGCCCAGCCCTATAAATCCCCATAAACATCCTATAGAGATCACTGTCCTTTACTTTCTACACAACTGTCACTTCTTATACAATCTCCGGATTTTTTGCAGAGCACCGAGCACTATCAATACCATTTATATTTTAATAACAATAGGAAAGTTATTACCTTCTCCCTTATGTCTTCCAAAGTGAAAGTAAATATAAGGAACGTCAGACCACGCCCAGCGCAGATCCAGGAAGTGACAGTTTAGAGTTTCTAATTAACTCATTACAGTGCAGAAAAAACACAGCAGCAATCCTCCTTCCACGCCACTATTATTATATTATTATTACCGTATTATTATACAGGATTTATAAAGCACCAACAGCTTGTGCAGCGCTTTACAATCTAACGAGCAGTTACAATACAATAAGGTACAAGAAGGTTAGGAGGGCTCAGAAGAGCTTACAATCTATGAAGGAACATCATTGTACAGACACATACAATGCTCAGCCATAACATTGACCACTAACAGGTAAAGTGAATCGCATTGATTATCTTCTTACTGTAGCACTAACCCCCGAAGGAGCTGCTGTTTTTTTCTGGGCTGACCAATTACCTCCTCCTTGTAGCTGGTCGTTCGTTGTCTAGGGGGTTCCCAGGGTTAGCACCCAGTGACTTCAGAAGCCGACACAAAAAGTCCTTTTAAGGATTTTTATTTGCAGGGGTAACATTCAACTCTAACACAGTCTCTCAGATGGGAATAGAGGGTACGGGTGACAAAACTCAGGCACTCCAGAACCGCTGACATCAACTGAATGTCTCTTTAGATAGCCCAGAGAGTAGCCACTCGCAACTGGGCGCTTCACTTTTGGATAAACCTCTGACTGTAGATTTAGCAACCAACAAGTGACTCGGAAATTTGCAAAGTCTCTGCCACAGACTAGATTGTAACTGAAGATAAGTCAGGAACTTTCCTCATGGTACCTGGATCTTTCAGCCACCTTGGCGATACCATAAGAAGTGTGGATTCACTAGTGTCCATACAACTCAGCTCCCAGGCTCTTACCGAGCAGCCAGCTTCCTGGCCCTCCTCCGAAGAGTCCTCCCCTGGTCACTTGTACGAGTTGCCGTGTCCCTCCAATGCCGAGAGCACACCAGGACACCTCCGAATCCTCCTTCAGTTACTGGGCCTCGAACTAGCTGAGGCTCGGGAACGGACGGATCCCCACCCCAGACCATGAGGGCCTCTGGGGCAGGTCAGGGTGACCATGCTTACTGGGCAGCAGACACTCCTGGATCCGGGACCCCTCATGGGGTTGGTCCGGACCGGAAACCAGGAATCAAAGAGCAAACCGAACCCTGAACATGTGACTTCAGCATCTTAAATACCCCTTCCCAGACTACACAGCGGGGCCAGGCGCGCCCACTGATTGGCTCTGAGAAAGATTGGTACCCAACACGTCTAACCAGGCCTGGTTCTCAGCCTGTCACAGGTGCCTCACTGCACCTATCACCAGGCAGAACTCCAGTACAGCCCAGCCAGACTGATGCAAAAGTAAAAGACCTGTACAATTAACCCCCAGAACTCCGTTACAGTCCTGGAAAAAACAAAATTTGCATTATAGCGCACACTTTAGAAAAGTGTCGGCGCTACATATACAATCAGGTTTGCAGAAAAAAATGGGAGTTTCATGAGAAGAGAGGGAAAGGGAAGGGGTATAGTTGGGGATAATTTTCTAGGAACTATGTCCAGAGCAGGGGGGGTAAGGGGTTATTTGTAATTGATGAGGCATTGATGAGAAGTTAATTTTGATTGGTTATGTGTGTAATATCAATATTTTTATAAAATGAATTTTTATAAAGGAATTGAAAAAAAAAATAATTTAAAGGAACCGTGCACCTAATTTTTTGTATAGCAAAATATTTTGGTGTTTCTGTGCTGGGACCAATCCTATTTAATTTGTTCATAAACGACCTGGAGGAGGGGGATGGGGGAAAAAGTTCAATCTCTGTATTTGCAGATGACACTAAGCTAAGCAGGGCAATAACTTCTCCGCAGGATGTGGAAACCTTGCAAGAAGATCTGAACAAATGAATGGGATGGGCAACTACATGGCAAATGAGGTTCAATGTAGAAAAATTTAAAATAATGCATTTGGGTGGCAAATATCTGAATGCAATCTATACACTAGGGGGAGAACCTCTGGGGGGATCTAGGATGGAAAAGGACCTGGGGGTCCTAGTAGATGATAGGCCCAGCAATGGCATGCAATGCCAAGCTGCTGCTAACAAAGCAAACAGAATATTGGCATTAAAAAGGGGATCAACTCCAGAGATAAAAGGATAATTCTCCCGCTCTACAAGACTCTGGTCCGGCCGCACCTGGAGTATGCTGTCCAGTTCTGGGCACCAGTCCTCAGGAAGGATGTACTCGAAATGGAGCGAGTACAAAGAAGGGCAACAAAGCTAAGAAAGGGTCTGGAGGATATTAGTTATGAGGAAAGTTTGCCAGTACTGAACTTATTCTCTATGGAGAAGAGACGCTTGAGAGGGGATATGATTTCAATGTACAAATACTGTACTGGTGACCCCACAATAGGGAGAATTTTTTTTGGGAAAAGGCATTTAAAAAGACACGCGGCCATTCACTAAGATTAGAGGAAAAGAGGTTTAACCGGAAACTACGTAGATGCTTCTTTACTGTAAGAGCGGCAAGGATGTGGAATTCCCTTCCACAGGCGGTGGCCTCAGCGGGGGGCATCGATAGTTTCTTAAAACTATTAGATAAGCACCTGAACGACCACAACATACAGGGATATACAATGTAATACTGACATATAATCACACACATAGGTTAGACTTGGTGGACTTTTTTTCAACCTTAATATGTGTAACTATGTATTTGGGACACTGATATACTGTTAGGGGAACTCTACAAACTCTGGTGTAAAGAGGAACTCTAAAATAAGGGGATCTTTGTCACCAGAGCCCCCTAACATCAGAGTTTCCAGTGTCCCCCCTTAAATCAGGGTGCCCAGAGTCCCTTTTCACTCAAAGTTCCCCATTACAGTATAAAGGGGAAATCTGCAAATTCTGATTAAAGGGGGTCATTCAGACAGATGTTGAGTCCATGGAATATTTCATGTTTTGCCACAAGTTTCAGGAAAATTACCAACATTTTTTTTTTCTTACACAAAGTTGTCACTAAATAATATATTGCTCACACGTGCCATGGTTATATGTGGAATTACACCCCAAAATACATTCTGCTGCTTCTCCTGAGTACGGGGATACCACATATGTGGGACTTTTTGCCAGTCTATCCGCATACGGGCCCCAAAAACCAATCACTTATCACAGTTTCGTAGGCCATGAAATGCCAAGATGGCACAAAACCCCCCCCCCCCCCCAAATGACCCAATTTTGGAAAGTATACACCCCAAGGTATTTGCTGAGTATTCTGCAGATCTAATTTTTTGTCAAAGTTTTGAAAATTGAAAAAAGAAAAAAAAAATGTAATTTTATTTCTTCATTTTCCCAAAAATTGTGGCAACAAATGAGATCTGCAAAATACTCAGCAAATAGCTTGGGGTGTCTACTTTCCAAAATTGTGTCATTTGGGGGAGTTTTGTGCCATCTTGGCATTTCATGGCCTCTGAAACTGTGATAGGCAGTGAAGAAGTGAAATCACCATTTTACTGCCTTAGAAAGCCGGAAGGCAGTGATTGGTGTCCTGGAAATTTATAGATAGGCAACTCCTATCCTCATATGGTTCCAAATTAATAATCACTACTGCAGTAGGGAACAGACACAAAAGATACGCTCAGCATCTTTCCAAATAACCGTTCTCCTTTATTATGACGCAATTCAGGGGTTTTATACACATGATTACGTAGGTATCACATTAATATTACAATTGTTCATTTATGGTAACAAGGGCGTATCATAGGCAGGCTTATTCTAATCAGGACTCGAAAGAATGTAAACATGTACTGAAAACATTATTAGTGCCGTGTGCACAGTGAGGGCCGTGTGCAATACATACAAAAGGGAATACAATTATATACAGAACTTACAAATTTCCATTACAGTCGTTTGCAGGGTCCTGTACACAAATAGGCTCCCAAAAAGCAGCAGAATGTATTTTGGGGTGTAATTCCACATATAACCATGGCACGTGTGAGCAATATATAATTTAGTGACAACTTTGTGTAAGGAAAAAAAAAATGACGGTAATTTTCCTGAAACTTGTGGCAAAACATGAAAATATTCCAAGGACTCGACATGCCTCTCAGCAAATAGCTCGGGGTGTCTACTTTCCAAAAAGGGGTAAAAAAAAAAAGAAAAAACAAAAGGTTTTTGTTGTTTCAGTTTCAAAACTTTGTAAATAAGTAAGTTTTCTCCTTCACTGATGGGCACTAATGGGGCTGCACTGACGGGCACTAATAAGGCGGCACTGATGGGCACCGATGAGCTGGCACCAATGAAGTGGCACTGATGAGGTGGCATTGATGGGCACTGATATGTGGCACTGATGGGCGACACAGATGGGCACTGATAGGTGGCACAAATTGGCACTGATAGGTGGCACAGATAGGCATGGTTAGGCAGCATGGATGGGCATGGATAGGCGGCACGAATGGGCATGTAAAGGCGGCATGGATGGGCACTGATAGGTGGCACAGATGGGCACTGATAGGCAGCATTGTAGTGTATGGTATTGTACTGATGGATGCCAATCAGTGCCAAACAATAATGCATGCCAATCAGTGATGCCCATTGTGGGCACTGATTGGCATCTATTGTGGGCACTGACTGGCATACCTGGTGGTCTAGGGTGACATACCTGGTGCTGGGCATCCCTGGTGGTCTTGTGGCGTCCCTGGTGGTCCAGTGTGGGCATCCTCGGGGGGGGGGGGGCTTCGCTGATAATCAATCAGCACAGACCCCCCTGTCAGAGGAGCAGCCGATCGGCTCTCCTCTACTCACGTCTGACAGACGCGAGTGAGGAAAAGCCGATCAACAGCTCTTCCTATTTACACTGTGATCAGCCGTGATTGGACACGGCTGGTCACGTGGTAAAGAGTCTCCTTCGGAGACTCTTTACCGAGATCGTAGTTGTGGGGTGTCAGACTGACACCCCGCAACAACGATCGCCGGGATGCGCGCCTCAATATCCTGAGGACATCATATGACGCCCGGTCAGGATTTTGAAACCACTTTGCCGCTGTCATTCTGCTATATGGCGGGCGGCAAGTGGTTAAAGCAGAGGTCTTACGGATTAAAATGTTGGGCATGACAATTTTTTTTTTTTGTCACAGTATTTTCGCAGCGATTTTCCAAATACAATTTAAGAAAAAACACTTTTTTGAATTTAAAACACACTATATTGCCCAATTGAGATACAAAATATTCAATTCAAATAAACTGAATATAAACAGCGCCCAGACTAGGGGGATAAAAGCAAATAAATAAATACCTAGGGAAAAACAAGGCAACAGAGAAAAAAGATAAAGAAAAATATAAATATAAATATAATCTGCATCAACCATGAAGAAAATATAAATATAAAAATGTGTCAAACCAATGATGCTAATGGTCATTACCAATCATCTGATACAGTATGAGGAAGCAGCTGCAAAAATCACAAAGTTGTGGACTAATATATAGCCATATGGGTCAATAAAATGTATCCTTTAGAAAAACACATATAAAAAATAATAATAGTGACAGTCCATCAATGTCCATAAAATTGCAGCAGCAAACAGCAGAGGAGTGTGAGAGGGATGTGAAGGGGGATCCACCACAGGGACGGAGACAACCACAGCCGATCAGATCCTAACACCAGCACCGATTGCACCCTGTGCTCACCCCAAAGGATGGATGCTTACCAGAGCTAAAATAAAGGATAGCTAATACTACTATCTTCACAGACCAGCTGGCTCATCCCGGGTCTCACCTCCCTATCTGCACCGTCACGGCGCCGGACGTTGGTGAGGTAGAGCCCTAGCAGCTCTGTTTGAAGCAGGCTTTTGCTGACATGCTTGTATGATTTTTTGCTAATGTAAGTGTGATTTGTAGAGGGGCTGGTGACTTCTTTTAACCACTTCAGCCCCGGACCATTTGGCAGCCAAAGGACCAGAGGTCTTTTTTCAATTTTGCACTGCACTACTTTAACTGGTAATTGCGCGGTCATGCAATTTTGTAACCAAACGAAATTTGCGTCCTTTTCTTCCCACAAATAGAGCTTTCTTTTGATGGTATTTGATTGCCTCTGTGATTTTTATTTTTTTTTGCGATATAAACGGAAAAAGAGCGAAAATTTTGAAAAAAAATGAGATTTTCTACTTTTTGTTATAAAAAAAATCTAATAAACTCAATTTTAGTCAAACATTTGGGCCAAAATGTATTCAGCCACATGTCTTTAGTAAAAAAAATGCCAATAAGCGTATATTTATTGGTTTGCGCAAAAGTTATAGCGTCTACAAACTAGAGTACATTTTCTGGAATTTACACCGCTTTTAATTTATGACTGCCTATTTCATTTCTTGAGGTGCTAAAATGGCAGAGAAGTACAAAACCCCCCCCCAAATGACCCCATTTTGGAAAGTAGACACCCCAAGCTATTTGCTGAGAGGCATGTTGAGCCCATTGAATATTTTTTTTTTTAGTCCCAAGTGATTGAATAAAGACAAAAATAAAAAAGATTTTTTTTTTTTTTCAAAAAGTTGTCACTAAATGATATATTGCTCACACATGCCATAGTTATATGTGGAATTGCACCCCAAAATACATTTTGCTGCTTCTCCTGAGTATGGGGATACCACATGTGTGGGACTTTTTGGGAGCCTAGCCGCGTACGGGGCCCGAAACCCAAGCACCGCCTTCAGGATTTCTAAGGGTGCAAATTTTTGATTTCACTCCTCACTACCTATCACAGTTTCGAAGGCCATAACATGCCAAAATAGCACAAACCCCCCCCAAATGACCCCATTTTGGAAAGTAGACACCCCAAGCTATTTGTTGAGAGGCATGGTGAGTATTTTACAGCTCTCATTTGTTTTTGAAAATGAAGAAAGTAAAGAAAAAAACATTTTTTTTTTTCTTTTTTTTCAATTTTCAAAACTTTGTGACAAAAAGCGAGATCTGCAAAATACTCACCATACCTCTCAGCAAATAGCTTGGGGTGTCTACTTTCCAAAATGGGGTCATTTTGGGGGGGTTTTATGCCATCTGGGCATTCCATGGCCTCCGAAACTGTGATTGGCAGTGAGAAGTGAAATAAAAAAATTACACCCTTAGAAAGCCTGAAGGCGGTGATTGGTTTTTGGGGTTCCGTACGCGGCTAGGCTCCCAAAAAGTCCCACACATGTGGTATCCCCGTACTCAGGAGAAGCAACAGAATGTATTTTGGGGTGTATTTCCACATATGCCCATGACATGTTTGAGCAATATATCATTTAGTGACAACTTTTTGTAAAAAAAATATATATATTTTTTTTTTTTCATTATTCAATCTCTTGGGACAAAAAAAAAAAATATTTAATGGGCTCAACATTTCTCTCATCAAATAGCTTGGGGTGTCTACTTTCCAAAAATGGGGTCATTTGGGGGGGGGTTTGAACTGTCCTGGCATTTTATGCACAACATTTAGAAGCTTATGTCACACGTCACCCACTCTTCTAACCACTTGTAGACAAAGCCCTTTCTGACACTTTTTGTTTACATGAAAACATATTTTTTTTTTGCAAGAAAATTACGTTGAACCCCCAAACACTATATATAATGTTAAAGCAAAGGCCCTACAGATTAAAATGGTGGGTGTTGCATTTTTTTTTCCACACAGTATTTGCGCAGCGATTTTTCAAACGCATTTTTTGTGGAAAAAATACACTTTTTTTTATTTTAATGCACTAAAACACACTATATTGCTCAAATTTTTGATGAAATAAAAAATATGATCTTAGGCCGAGTACATGGATACCAAACACGACATGCTTTAAAATTGCGCACAAACACGCAGTGGCGACAAACTACATACATTTTTAAAAGCCTTTAAAAGCCTTTACATGATACCACATTAGATTCACGGAGGAGGTCTACTGCTAAAATTACTGCCCTCGATCTGACCTTCGCGGTGATACCTCACATGCATGGTGCAATTGCTGTTTACATATGACGCCAGACCAACGCTTGTGTACGCCTTTGCGCAAGAGAAGGGGGGGCAGGGGTGCTTTTTTTTTTTTTTTTTTGTTTTGTTTTTTATTTATTTAGCTTTTTTATTTTATTTTTAAACTGTTCCTTCCATTTTTTTTCTTTGTTATGATTTTTATTGTTATCTCAGGGAATGTAAATATCCCCTATGATAGCAATAGGCAGTGACAGGTACTCTTTTTTTGAAAAAAATTGGGGTCTATTAGACCCTAGATCTTTCCTCTGCCCTCAAAGCATCTGACCACACCAAGATTGGTGTGATAAAATGCTTTCCCAATTTCCCAATGGCGCGGTTTATATCCGGGAGGGGGGACATTCCCTCCCACTGCTTGTAAAAGCAGTCTAGAGGCTAATTACCCGCTAGAATTGCTTTTACATGAAAGCCGATCACTGGCTGAAAAGAATGATACCAAGATGATACCTAAACCTGCAGGCATCATTCTGGTATAACCATTCAAAGTCCAGCAACATACTGGACATATATTGTAATCTTTTTTTTTTCATGCAGCCTCTTGGCTGAACGAAAAAAAGAGATTGATTGGTGGGTATGCCCACCATTAGAATACCTCCCTTCATCCACCCACTTCTAATGATGGGCATACATGCACCATTTATATATGCCGATGCATGGGGGCATCCTCCCGCAAAAGTTATGCCGTGTACACACGGTCGGAATTTCGACCGTATGTACGTGGCATTAGGAGCCAATCGCTCCTCCCCCCCCCGGCGGCCCCCCGGCGGCGGCATATATGCTCTTTTTTTTAACTGTGGTGGTGAAATCACCTCCTACAGCGTTGGAGTCGCGGCTTTATGTATCGTGGAGCAAACGCTGTTGCTGTCAAGATAAATAAATCCGCGTTGCAACTGAATGGCGCACCTGAAAACAAAAAAATGCTTAACACTAAAACACAGTAAACAAAATTACATACCTGAAAAGCAAGCATAATAAAACATGATAAAACATAATAAAACATTGCAGAATAGAATGGAGTAAAAAAAGAGCAACAATAGAGAGAGAATAGAGTGAGAGAAAGAACAATAAAACGACAACTATTTTATTTTTTTTAATTTTTTTGAGATTCACAGGTAAAAAAGCTCCTGACTGAAGCGACTGAATCAAAACGCTACCACAAAAAAAATGTTAGCGATCGCAGGGATCAGGCCTGACTCTGCGAACGCTGCAGTTATGTGTGCTTTGTGTTTTGTAAGTGACTGTTATCGATCGATACTGCACTTGGGGGGGGGGGGGGGGGCGGAGGGGGAAAACGCAGGTGCTAGCAGGTATCTGGGCTGATCCCGCTAACAATGCGGTTTTTTTTGGAACCCTAAACTGCTGGGACGCTAGTATAGATCTGATCAGATCAGATATTGATCTGTTCAGATACTGTGCCACTAAGGGAGGTGTATGCTTTGCGCGTGGGTGTTTGCGGTACTGGCACTAACCTGGGGCGACGCAGACCTTATTTGACCCTAAAACCTAATTGATATCACCCGCCGGGCGATCAGGGGGTTAAACCGTTATTGGGTAATAAATGGCGGGTGCCCTGACAGTATAAAAAACAAGCTAACTAACCAGCGTCACCCGTAACAGTAATACAAAAAAAAACTGGTTACCTAGCGACACTAATGCAGCGATCAGAAAAACGATCGCTTAGTGACACTGGCAAAAGGGGGTGAAAGGGTTAACTAGGGGCAATCAGGGGGTTAAAACCTTTATTAGGTAATATATGGGGGTACCTGACGCTATATAAAAAACCTGACGGGGAACCTAAATAACTAACTGGCTGACCAGCGTCACCAGTGACATTTATACAGTGATCACTGGTGAAAGGGTTAACTCTAGGGGCAATCAGGGGGTTAAAACCTTTATTTAGGTTGTAATATGGGGGTACCTGACCTATAAACCTATTTATGAACCTATATAAACATGGCGGTTAAAAAAAAAAAAAAAAAATGGTTACCTAGCGACACTAATGCAGCGATCAGAAAAACGATTGCTTAGTGACACTGGCAAAAGGGGGTGAAGGGGTTAACTAGGGGCAATCAGGGGGTTAAACCTTTATTAGGGGGGGTAGGGGGCTACCTTGGACCTAAAACTAACTGCCCTGACAGTTATTACAGTCACACTGACACTAAATGCAGTGATCAGTAAATAAATGATCACTGCAATTAGTGACACTGTGACTGGGGGGGGAGGGGGTGATCTGGGGGGTGATCAGGGGGTGACAGGGGGGTGGAATATGTGCCTATGTGTACTGGTGTCAGTGTAGTGTTGTGCACTAACCTTTACATGTTCACAGCTCGGCGTCTCCGGTCACATAGACCGGCGCACCGAGCGTGACATCACTTCCGCCTTCCTGTCTATACAATAGACAGGAAGGGGAAGCTTTTCATTGGCCAGGAGCGATCGCGAGGGGGTGGCCAGAAACCACTGGCCGTCCCCTCGTCCCGGATCGCTCCTGACACGATCCCGACCGTCCCCGCCGGCGGAGGGGGGTCCGATCGGACCCCCCAACCGCCTGAAGAATGGCACGTACAGGTACGTGATTCTGCCTGTACGTGCCATTCTGCTGACGTATATCTACATGGGGCGGTCGGGAAGTGGTTAAAGTAGCGCAGTGCTGCAAAAAATGGCCTGGTCACGAAGGGGGTAAAATCTCCCTGAGCTTAAGTGGTTAAGCGGGACTCTACAAAAAAATATCTGAGGTTCCTCTAAAAATTCATACCAGACCCTTAATCTGAACATACAGCTTGGCTTGCCAGGAAAGGAGGGTGATGAATGTGTGCCCCCTCCTGATCCATAAGAAGTCCTATGCCTTCAACATGGGGGAGGACTTACCAGGGGGGCCCCTGGCAAAGCACCTTGTCCCCATGTTGATCAGGACAAGGGTCTCCTCCTTAAAACCCATATACAGTGGGGGGCTTATTGGAATCTGGAAACCCCTTTAACCAGTTCAATACCCGCCCATAGTCATATGACGCCCACAAGGTGGATCTACCATCCTGGGTGGGCGTCATATGACGTCCTCGGGTTCCCGGCCGCCTGGGGGGCGCGCGCGCGCGCGCGGCATCGCTCGGGACCCGGTGCGAGTGCCCGGCGGCCGCGATGTCCGCCGGGCACCCGCGATTGCCCGTTAAAACAACGGGACCGGGCGTGTAAACACACAGCTCCACGTCCTGTCAGCGGGGAGGAGACCGATCATGTGATCCCAGTACAGAGGATCACATGATCGGTCTCCTCCCCTTAAGTCCCCTCCCCCTACAGTTAGAATCACTCCTATTAGGGACACACATTAACCCCTCCAGCGCCCTCTAGTGTTAACCCCTTCCCTGACAGTCACATTTACACAGTAATCATTGCAATTTTATAGCAACGATCGCTGTGTAAATGTGAATGGTTCCAAAAATGTGTCAAAAGTGTCCGAAGTGTCCGCCGCAATGTCGCAGTCACGAAAAAAAAATCGCAAATCGCCGCCATTACTAGTAAAAAAAAAAAAAATAATAAATTCAATAAATCTATCCCCTATTTTGTAGACGCTATAACTTTTGCGCAAACCGATCAATATACGCTTATTGCGATTTTTTTTTACCAAAAATATGTAGAAGAATACGTATCGGCCTAAACTGAGGAAAAAAATTGTTTTTTTAAAAAAAAATGGGATATTTATTATAGCAAAAAGTAAAAAAATATTGTGTTTTTTTTCAAAATTGTCGCTCTTCTTTTGTTTATAGCGCAAAAAATAAAAACCGCAGGGGCGATCAAATACCACCAAAAGAAAGCTCTATTTGTGGGAAAAAAAGGACGTCAATTTTGTTTGGGAGCCACGTCGCACGACCGCGCAATTGTTAGTTAAAGCGACGCAGTGCCGAATCGCAAAAAGTGCTCTGGTAAGGAAGGGTGTTTAAAAGCCCTGTATTGAAGCGGTTAACAATAGGGGGGGGGCTTAGATACTACACCCCCCCCCCCTTGTGAATGAGTACTCCTACTCATTCAGGAAAAAAGTTATAACCCAGAAATAGTCACCCAAACATCTGACAAGCCCTTTATTTAAAAAAAGGTAAATCTCAAAATGTGTCTTTTGTTAATTCAACATGGGGGTTGTCCAGCTATGGAGATCTACCGTATATATACGAGTAGTATAAGCCAAGTTTTTTCTGAAAGTGCCCCCCTCGGCTTATACTCGAGTCAAGCACTTTTCTGCAGAAAAAAATTACATTTCTTGACCCGACTTTGCAGCCCCGTATCTCTGCGCCACTCGGTGATAGGAGCCCCAAATTTGGTATGCAAACCCAGTGGAACCAACACTACAACATATCCAAATTGGGGTTCCTATACGAGGCCCCAAAGTCGGTTCGGAAAATGTCATTCTCTGCTGCAGAAAAGTGCTTGACATTTTCTGACCCGACTTTGGGGCCTCGTATCTCGGGGCCACTTGGTGCTAGGAACACCATATTTGGTGTGCAAACCCAGTGGAACCAACACTGCAACATATGCATTTGGGGTTCCTAGCACCAAGTGACCCAGAGATACAGGGCCCCAAAGTCGGTCAACTGTGTCCATCTGCAGCAATGTCATTTCCGGACCCTTTGGGTCCAGAGACCCCTAATTGGCTGCAGCTAGGGGGCATCTAGGAACCCTTAACTACCAAGTTTGAAGTTCAGGAGACCTATGGCTGCAAATGGGCACAGTGAGGCATGCAAATGGGCATTGCTGACCCTCTTTACCACTTCCAGTAGCTGCACATTTCTCACCCTAGGCTTATACTCGAGTCGATAAATTTTCCCATTTTTTTGTGGTAAAATTAGGTGCCTCGGGTTATATTCGGGTCGGCTTATACTCGAGTATACACGGTATGTCAATCACAATAACCAAGGACCCACCAAAAAAAAAAAAAATGCTGCTGCCGAGACACATGCCAATTGTTCACTTGTGACCTGCTGATAGAAAGTCCAGCAGATGACAGCTATTATATAGTAGGGTGTGGGGACCAGAAATGGCCAATGACATCGCTAGGATCCCGCCCCTTTCTCTACATGGCCGGGTAAATGTTTAAGCATCCGAACAGTCAAAGTTCTGTCTGAACTTGTGTTGGGACTGAACCTTAAGCTCATCCCTCCTGGTGGAATTGGAAAAACTTACCCCACTAGTTACAGAAGACACCTGTGCTTTGTTCATCGGGTCAAAGTAATGAGTTGCCTTTCATCACCCATCCCCAGCAGCATACGACCCTTTGACTCATTCTGTACAGATGCTGGGAGTGGAGGAAATACTCAGTACTTCTGGGAACATTGTCCTATTTTTCTCATTGCTGGTGATTGGTCCTGCACTGTCACATGGAGGAAGGTAGAGAGTCCTCAGCTGTGTATAAGTTCCAACTGGAGTCGCTCCGCACTTATGCAGGACTTCCTTTCCTCCCTATATGCAGCTCATTGTAGGAGAAAAAGAAAAGAACGTATATACAGCTGCAATGCCAGTGTTCAAAGTCAACTTCTTCCTTTCCCCTGCATGAGCAAAGCACGGGTTCAGGTTAAACATACATATCAAGATCGGAAAATCGTATATGTATTACAGATTATTTATAACAAATGGGAGTGAAAAAGAATACAAGGCAACAAAGCATAACAAACTATATCCAATGTCAAACAAGGTGGTGGCAGCATCATGGTTTGGGCCTGCTTTTCTTCAGCAGGGACAGGGAAAGATGGTTAAAAATGAGGCGAAGATGGATGCAGCCAAATACAGGACCATTCTGGATGAAAACCTGTTGGAGTCTGCAAAAGACCTGAAACTGGGACGGAGATTTATCTTCCAACAAGACAATGATCCCAAACATACAGCAACATCTACAAAGGAATGGTTCACTAATAAACGTATCCAGGTGTTAGAATGGCCAAGTCAAAGTCCAGACCTGAATCCAATCGAGAATCTGTGGAAAGAGCTGAAAACTGCTGTTCACAAACGCTCTCCATCCAACCTCACTGAGCTCGAGCTGTTTTGCAAGGAAGAATGGGCAAGAATTTCAGTCTCTCAATGTGGCAAAAGGTTGAAAAGTTCAAGGGGGACGAATACTTTCGCAAGCCACTGTGTGTGTGTGTATGTGTATATATATATATATATATATATATATATATATACATATACACTGTATAGAACAGATGCCCTTAGCCCCTCAACAGCAGACTGTTCACTACCTTGACTCTGAGTTCCTTTAAGGAGGAGGGGGGCAGGACCCCCCCCCCCCACACACACACCTTTTTTTTCTTTTACCACTGTCTCTTTTCATTTGAGCCTATTCAGACCTTTACATCCTACTTTCAGAAAAAAACTACAATAATTAGAAACTTTGTTGCCTGTACTGGTGCACAGAGGTACACCTTGCGTGTTGACCCCATATCTAACCTGTCTTGTATTGTGTTCTACTCAGTGGACTACTTGAACTGTTATTGTTTCCTGGAAGTGAAATGCTGCTTTTGTTAAAGGATAAGTTCACCTTTAGTTACCTGTTACACCCATATTAAAGGTGTAACATGTTATTAAATGAGCAGCCTCCAGAGCCCCCATTGTGACAACAGGCCGGCGATCTTCTCCCTGTCACTATTTTTTTTAAAACACAGCTGTGCGGGGCTCTGCCCAACAAGCCGCATCATTCATTCAGCGTTCTACCATCAAGCATTGTGGCTGATGGCTTGTAGTTCTCAATGAACTACAGTACCAGGGCACTGAAGAGCACTCTAGGTCAGTGTTTCTCAACTCCAGTCCTGAAGATCCCACAGAATCTGACACTCAGAGCCACTAATAGTGAAGTGCCACCACTCTTCCTGTAGGGGGCCTGGGCAGCAGGGGAAATCAGCGGGTCAGGTGGGTAATTACAGAAGGATGCACTGTGTGGCTCTCTGCAGCAGCTGAAAGCCACTGGGGGGGGGGGGGGGGGGGCGGGGGCGGGGGGGGGGGGGGGGGCACGGGCACCCTGTCAGGAGCCTACCTGACAGGGTGCCCGTGTGCCTCCTCCCCAAAATATATAAAAATTATGTGGGGGGCCTTGGTATTTCTAACGGCAACCCTGCTGGTGTTTCGATTTTCTGCTCTCAGTGGTTCAGTCCTTTAGTCCCTCGCTCATTACTGTATCCTGTTGTGCTGTGGGGGGTTGGAGGGAGAAACCACATCAGACAGCAGGGGACCAGGAAAGTATCCGATTTTGCAGGATCTTCAGCCAGAGGTTTCTGTAGAGATCCACGGGTATTCCATGTCTTCTCTTCAGGGAGCCCTTCATTGTACAGTTTTACCTTGTGGACCTTTATGGCAATATAATAAACAATGGTTACAATATTTAGTACTGTATAAAACACATTTGTGTGTAATGAGTACAGTATGGTAAGGCCCCTTTCACACTGGGGCGGTTTGCAAGCGCTATTGCGCTAAGAATAGTGCCTGCAAACCGACCCGAAACAGCTGTTGCTGTTCCTTCAGTGTGAAAGCCTGAGGGCTTTCACACTGAAGCGGTGCGCTTGCAGGACGCTCAAAAATGTCCTGCAAGCCGCATCTTTGGCTCGCTATAGGAGCGGTATATTTACCGCTCCTATAGCGCCCGGTCCCATTGAAAACAATGGGGGAGCGCGCCGAACCCGCCTGCAAAACGCCGCTATAGCGGCGGTTTGCGGGCGGTATTGACCCTTTTTCGGCCGCTCGCGGGGGGTAAAATCACCCCGCGAGCGGCCGCAATGCGCCGCTAAAACGCCGGTAAAGCGGCGCTAAATATAGCAGCGCTTTACCGCCAGCGCCCCCACCGCTCCAGTGTGAAAGTAGCCTAATTATGAGCATTTACAGATTTTTTTGGCATATATTTTTTTGTTTTTATAGCAGTTTACACTTTTATACAATGAGATTATATTTTACAAAACATCGTTGATACCTCAAATCCTGATTGTAACTCTACGGGGTGTGTGGATGCTGATGGCTGTACAGTGTTAATAAGACTGGATTTAATAAAAATGTGAAATATTTACATTTATTGTCTCTTTCCTCAATGTTTTATGTCTTCACTCATTGCTGTAAAATCATAAAAATTACATATTTAAATTAAATCACAAGACATTTTTTTTCTTTTTAATAGAGTAGAAATTATGTAAAACCCTTGCCAGTAAGGATGGGCCCGGTGCTCGATGCGAACCCACGTTCGCATCGAGCACCGGGCGGTCGCACGGCGAGCCCAGAACTATTTTGGCCCCTCGCACCACGTTCGTGTGTGGCGAGCGGCCCCGCAATGCATTGCGGCCGGCGCGGCCGGCGCAGTGCATTGCTGGCTGATGATTGGCCAAGCATGCACTGTGACCCCGCATGCTTGGCCAATCACAGCCCCGGAAACTCGAAGAGCCATAATTGGCTACAGGCAGGACGCCTGTAGCCAATTACAGCTCAGGGGCTGTAGTACACGCCCCCCCCCTATAAAAGGCCGCCACGCCGTCTGCGCCGGTCACATGCTGTTCCGGCGCAGATAGAGCAGGCTAGATCTGTGACACTCTGCTGGATTTAGTTAGTTAGAGAGATTTACTTAGAGAGATCGAGTTAGATAGATTCATTCATTTAGATTGATTTAGAAAGAGGGGCTTGTAGTGTGTTCGTGGCAGGCAGGCAGAGCTCCTATATTTTGTTCCCAGAAGCACCTATAGGACTTGTAGTGTGTTCGTGGCAGGCAGGCAGAGCTCCTATATTTTGTTACCAGAAGCACCTATAGGACTTGTAGTGTGTTCGTGGCAGGCAGGCAGAGCTCCTATATTTTGTTCCCAGAAGCACCTATAGGACTTGTAGTGTGTTCGTGGCAGGCAGGCAGAGCTCCTATATTTTGTTCCCAGAAGCACCTATAGGACTTGTAGTGTGTTCGTGGCAGGCAGGCAGAGCTCCTATATTTTGTTCCCAGAAGCACCTATAGGACTTGAAGTGTGTTAGTCCCATCACACAGACCTACATTTTCTTCCCAGAAGCACCTATAGGACTTGTAGTGTGTTCGTGGCAGGCAGGCAGAGCTCCTATATTTTGTTCCCAGAAGCACCTATAGGACTTGAAGTGTGTTGGTCCCATTACACAGACCTATATTTCCTTCCCAGAAGCACCTATAGGACTTGAAGTGTGTTAGTCCCATCACACAGAGATCATATATTTTGTTCCCAGAAGCACCTATAGGACTTGAAGTGTGTTAGTCCCATCACACAGACCTACATTTTCTTCCCAGAGGCACCTATAGGACTTGAAGTGTGTTAGTCCCATCACACAGAGATCATATATTTTGTTCCCAGAAGCACCTATAGGACTTGAAGTGTGTTAGTCCCATCACACAGAGATCATATATTTTGTTCCCAGAAGCACCTATAGGACTTGAAGTGTGTTAGTCCCATCACACAGACCTATATTTCCTTCCCAGAAGCACCTATAGGACTTGAAGTGTGTTAGTCCCATCACACAGAGATCATATATTTTGTTCCCAGAAGCACCTATAGGACTTGAAGTGTGTTAGTCCCATCACACAGACCTACATTTTCTTCCCAGAAGCACCTATAGGACTTGAAGTGTGTTAGTCCCATCACACAGAGATCATATATTTTGTTCCCAGAAGCACCTATAGGACTTGTAGTGTGTTAGTGGCAGGCAGGCAGAGCTCCTATATTTTGTTCCCAGAAGCACCTATAGGACTTGAAGTGTGTTAGTCCCATCACACAGACCTACATTTTCTTCCCAGAAGCACCTATAGGACTTGTAGTGTGTTCGTGGCAGGCAGGCAGAGCTCCTATATTTTGTTCCCAGAAGCACCTATAGGACTTGAAGTGTGTTAGTCCCATTACACAGACCTATATTTTGTTCCCAGAAGCACCTATAGGACTTGAAGTGTGTTAGTCCCATCACACAGAGATCATATATTTTGTTCCCAGAAGCACCTATAGGACTTGAAGTGTGTTAGTCCCATCACACAGACCTACATTTTCTTCCCAGAGGCACCTATAGGACTTGAAGTGTGTTAGTCCCATCACACAGAGATCATATATTTTGTTCCCAGAAGCACCTATAGGACTTGAAGTGTGTTAGTCCCATCACACAGAGATCATATATTTTGTTCCCAGAAGCACCTATAGGACTTGAAGTGTGTTAGTCCCATCACACAGACCTATATTTCCTTCCCAGAAGCACCTATAGGACTTGAAGTGTGTTAGTCCCATCACACAGAGATCATATATTTTGTTCCCAGAAGCACCTATAGGACTTGAAGTGTGTTAGTCCCATCACACAGACCTACATTTTCTTCCCAGAAGCACCTATAGGACTTGAAGTGTGTTAGTCCCATCACACAGAGATCATATATTTTGTTCCCAGAAGCACCTATAGGACTTGAAGTGTGTTAGTCCCATCACACAGACCTATATTTTCTTCCCAGAAGCACCTATAGGACTTGAAGTGTGTTAGTCCCATCACACAGAGATCATATATTTGTTCCCAGAAGCACCTATAGGACTTGAAGTGTGTTAGTCCCATCACACAGACCTATATTTCCTTCCCAGAAGCACCTATAGGACTTGAAGTGTGTTAGTCCCATCACACAGAGATCATATATTTTGTTCCCAGAAGCACCTATAGGACTTGAAGTGTGTTAGTCCCATCACACAGACCTATATTTTCTTCCCAGAAGCACCTATAGGACTTGAAGTGTGTTAGTCCCATCACACAGAGATCATATATTTTGTTCCCAGAAGCACCTATAGGACTTGAAGTGTGTTAGTCCCATCACACAGAGATCATATATTTTGTTCCCAGAAGCACCTATATGACTTGAAGTGTGTTAGTCCCCATCACACAGACCTACATTTTTTTCCCAGAAGCACCTATAGGACATGAAGTGTGTTAGTCCCATCACACAGAGATCATATATTTTGTTCCCAGAAGCACCTATAGGACTTGAAGTGTGTTAGTCCCATCACACAGACCTACATTTTCTTCCCAGAAGCACCTATAGGACTTGAAGTGTGTTAGTCCCATCACACCGAGATCATATATTTTGTTCCCAGAAGCACCTATAGGACTTGAAGTGTGTTAGTCCCATCACACAGACCTATATTTTCTTCCCAGAAGCACCTATAGGACTTGAAGTGTGTTAGTCCCATCACACAGAGATCATATATTTTGTTCCCAGAAGCACCTATAGGACTTGAAGTGTGTTAGTCCCATCACACAGACCTATATTTCCTTCCCAGAAGCACCTATAGGACTTGAAGTGTGTTAGTCCCATCACACAGAGATCATATATTTGTTCCCAGAAGCACCTATAGGACTTGAAGTGTGTTAGTCCCATCACACAGACCTATATTTCCTTCCCAGAAGCACCTATAGGACTTGAAGTGTGTTAGTCCCATCACACAGAGATCATATATTTTTGTTCCCAGAAGCACCTATAGGACTTGAAGTGTGTTAGTCCCATCACACAGACCTACATTTTCTTCCCAGAAGCACCTATAGGACTTGAAGTGTGTTAGTCCCATCACACAGACCTACATTTTCTTCTCAGAAGCACCCATAGGACTTGAAGTGTGTTAGTCCCATCACACAGACTCCTATATTTTCTTCCCAGAAGCACCCATAGGACTTGAAGTGTGTTAGTCCATCACACAGAGATCATATATTTTGTTCCAGAAGCACCTATAGGACTTGAAGTGTGTTAGTCCCATCACACAGACCTACATTTTCTTCACAGAAGCACCTATAGGACTTGAAGTGTGTTAGTCCCATCACACAGACCTACATTTTCTTCCCAGAAGCACCCACAGGACTTCTAGTGTGTTAGTGGCATCACACAGAGCTCCTCTATTTTCTTTGCAGAAGCACCCATAGGACTTCTAGTGTGTTAGTGGCATCACACAGAGCTCCTATATTTTCTTCTCAGCAGCACCCAAAGGACTTCTAGTGTGTTAGTGGCATACACAGAGCTCCTATATTTTCTTTGCAGCAGCACCCACAGGACTTCTAGTGTGTTAGTGGCATCACACAGAGCTCCTCTATTTTCTTTGCAGAAGCACCCACAGGACTTCTAGTGTGTTAGTGGCATCACACAGAGCTCCTCTATTTTCTTTGCAGCAGCACCCACAGGACTTCTAGTGTGTTAGTGGCATCACACAGAGCTCCTCTATTTTCTTTGCAGAAGCACCCACAGGACTTCTAGTGTGTTAGTGGCATCACACAGAGCTCCTCTATTTTCTTTGCAGAAGCACCCACAGGACTTCTAGTGTGTTAGTGGCATCACACAGAGCTCCTATATTTTCTTCTCAGCAGCACCACAGGACTTCTAGTGTGTTAGTGGCATCCCACAGAGCTCCTCTATTTTCTTTGCAGAAGCACCCATAGGACTTCTAGTGTGTTAGTGGCATCACACAGAGCTCCTATATTTTCTTCTCAGCAGCACCCACAGGACTTCTAGTGTGTTAGTGGCATCACACAGAGCTCCTCTATTTTCTTTGCAGAAGCACCCACAGGACTTCTAGTGTGTTTGGCATCACACAGAGCTCCTATATTTTCTTCCAGCAGCACCCATAGGACTTCTAGTGTGTTAGTGGCATCACACAGAGCTCCTATATTTTCTTCTCAGAAGCACCCACAGGACTTCTAGTGTGTTAGTGGCATCACACAGAGCTCCTCTATTTTCTTTGCAGAAGCACCCATAGGACTTCTAGTGTGTTAGTGGCATCACACAGAGCTCCTACATTTTCTTCTCAGAAGCACCCACAGGACTTCTAGTGTGTTAGTGGCATCACACAGAGCTCCTATATTTTCTTCTCAGAAGCACCCACAGGACTTCTAGTGTGTTAGTGGCATCACACAGAGCTCCTCTATTTTCTTCTCAGAAGCACCCACAGGACTTCTAGTGTGTTAGTGGCATCACACAGAGCTCCTCTATTTTCTTTGCAGAAGCACCCATAGGACTTCTAGTGTGTTAGTGGCATCACACAGAGCTCCTATATTTTCTTCTCAGCAGCACCCACAGGACTACTAGTGTGGAAGTGGCATCACACAGAGCTCCTCTATTTTTCTTTGCACAAGCACCCACAGGACTTCTAGTGTCTTAGTGGCATCACACAGAGCTCCTCTATTTTCTTTGCAGAAGCACCCATAGGACTTCTAGTGTGTTAGTGGCATCACACAGACCACCTATATATTCGTCTCAGCAGCACCCACAGGCTACCGACTACAATGGCTGGCAGACTCATGCTGAAGGCTTGGTAGAATGGATGGCCAAGAACACAGGGCAGGCAGGCTCTGTTTCTAGTGGACGTGGCCGTGGACGTGGACGTGGACGTGGTCGTGCATCGTCATCAGCACGTGGCCATGGGACACGCGCGTCTTTGTTTTCGGCAGCTGACATGTGGAGCCGCATCATGCTGAAGGCTTGGTAGAATGGATGACCAAGCCCTCCTCATCCTCCTCATCCTCTCTCACCCAGGCTCAGGGTACTGACAGAGCATCATCAGCCACCCCTTCCCTAGACCCACCATGTCCTCCTGAGGAGTCCCCCGAACTCTTTGAGCACAGTGTTGGGTACATGCTCCAGGAGGATGCCCAACGATTCGAAGGCTCGGATGATGATACCCAGCTTGAGGAATCTGGCAGTACTGTTCCACCAGCTGCAGCTTACTGCCAGGTTTGCTCTAGTGGTGAAGAGGGAGGGGATGATGAGGTCACTGACTCCACGTGGGTGCCTGAAGGGAGAGAGGATGAGGAGGAGGACGAGGAGGAGGAGGATGCGGCGTCACATGTCCAACGAGGCAGGATGCCCCCTGGAGGCCAGGTAGAGGCCAGCACAGCAACTGTACAACACCGCAGAGCTCCGCCTGTGCAGGGCGCTGCCTCTGCACGTTATCAGAAAAGTTCTTTGGTGTGGGCCTTTTTTGAGACGAGTGCAGCAGATCGCACCACTGCTATTTGCAATATTTGTCTCAAGCGTATCTCGCGTGGCCAAAACATCAGCCGCTTGGGCACCACAAGCATGACCAGACATATGGCGACCTGCCATGCAGCTCGTTGGCAGGCACACATAAAAGACCCACACCAAAGAACTAAGCGGACCTCTCCTTGCTCCTCCTCAGCTGGGATCTCCATCCCCACTACACCTTCAGTCCTCTCTGAAAGCTGCTCTGAGAGGACTGAAGGTGTAGAATTAGGTGTGTCACAACCAAGTACTTGCAGTACACCGACGTCCGATTGCAGCAGGCAAATTTCCCTGCCCCAGCTGCTGGACCGTAGAAAGAAGTACACTCCCAGCCATCCACATGCCCAGCGGTTGAATGCTAGCCTGGCTAAATTGCTAGCACTTCAACTGCTGCCTTTTCAGTTGGTAGACTCGGCCCCCTTCCGTGAGTTTGTTCAATGTGCGGTTCCTCAGTGGCAGGTTCCCAAACGCCACTTTTTCTCACGGAAGGCGATTCCGTCTCTCTACCGGCATGTGGAGGGCAATGTCCATGCCTCGCTGGACAGGGCGGTCAGCGGTAAGGTGCATATTACCACTGACTCATGGTCCAGCAGGCATGGACAGGGACGGTACCTTTCTTTCACGGCCCATTGGGTCACTCTATTGGCAGCTGGGAGGGATGCAGGACAAGGTGCAGTAGTGTTGGAGGTTGTTCCGCCACCACGCCTCCAAAACGCTACTACTGCTACTGGTTGTGACACACCTCTCTCCTCCACCCCCCCCCCTCCTCCTCTTCTTCTTCCTCCAGTGCTCTGTCCTTGGAACCAGCGGTGCTCCGTAGGCGTACAAGGGGCTACGCAAGTACGCAGGCAAAAAGATGCCATGCCGTGCTTGCGCTGGTGTGTTTGGGGGACAGGAGCCACACTGGGCCAGAGGTTCTGGCAGCTCTGCAGGGGCAGGCCGAGAGGTGGTTGACGCCACGTCAGCTTAAGCCAGGAATGGTCGTTTCTGACAATGGCACCAACCTCCTCTCCGCCCTGCGACAGGGGCAGCTCACCCATGTGCCCTGCATGGCTCACGTCCTCAACCTGGTGGTGCAGCGGTTCTTGGGCAGGTTCCCAGGCTTACAGGATGTCCTGAGGCAGGCCAGGAAAGTCTGTGTGCATTTCCGCCGATCTTATAATGCCAGTGCTCGGCTGACTGAGCTGCAAAAGGAGCTGAACCTGCCCAAGAACCGCCTAATATGTGACATGCCCACCAGGTGGAACTCAACGTTGGCCATGCTGCAGCGACTGCACACGCAGCAGAGGGCCATCAATGAGTACCTTTGCGACTACGGCACCAGGACAGGGTCAGGGGAGCTTGGTTTTTTTTCCCCACGTCAGTGGAGCATGATCAGGGATGCATGCACTGTCCTCTCACCATTTGAGGAGGCCACGAGGATGGTGAGCAGTGACAGTGCATGCATCAGTGACACTGTCCCTCTTGTCCACCTGTTGGAGCATACGCTGCGTGGGATAATGGACAGGGCACTTGAGGCAGAACAGAGGCAGGAAGGGGAGGACTTCCTTGCCTCTCAAGGCCCCCTTTATCCGGACAGTGTTCCTTCTGTCCCACCCATCACACAGGAAGAGGATGAGGAGGAGGAGGAGGAGGATTGTGTGAGCATGGAGGTGGAGCCTGGCACTCAGCATCAGCAGCAGCAGTCTTTTAGGGATGATGTACAGTCCCAACAAACCAGTGGACTTGTACGTGGCTGGGAGGAGGTGGCTGGCGATCATGTCATCCTCAGTGACCCAGAAGACTCCGGACCGAATGCCTCAGCTAACCTACGCTGCATGGCCTCCCTGATCCTGCAAAGCCTGCGGAAGGATCCTCGTGTTCTTCGGATCAAGGAGAGGGACCATTACTGGCTGGCCACTCTCCTTGATCCGCGGTACAAGGGTAAGGTTGCGGACCTTATCTTGCCGTCGCAGAGGGAGCAGAGGATGAGACATCTCAGGGAGGCCTTGCAGAAAGGTCTGTGCAACGCGTTCCCAGAAACTGGGAGGCTACAAACTCCTGGTCCTGGGCGACGAGTTGCTGAGGCTTCGGTCAGTGGCAGAAGGAGCGGTGGGGAAGGTGGACGTCTGACCGATGCGTTCAGACAATTTTTTAGTCCGCAGCCCCAAGGTATGATCGGTTCCAGCAACCATCGCCAGCGTCTGATATACATGGTGCAGGAATACCTTGGGGCAAGGTCAGACTTGGACACCTTTCCCACCGAAAATCCTCTGGCTTACTGGGTCCTGAGGATGGATCACTGGCCAGAGCTTGCACAGTATGCAATTGAGCTACTGGCCTGTCCTGCCTCCAGCGTTCTTTCCGAACGCACATTCAGTGCTGCTGGAGGATTTGTGACTGATCATAGGGTGCGCCTGTCCACCGCCTCGGTTGATCGACTGACCTTCATCAAAATGAATCAGTCTTGGATCACCACCAGCTACCAGGCACCTGAGGCGGATATAACCGAATAATTTTTAATGTCACATCCCTTCAAGACTGCCTATGCTGATGCTGAGTGACTGTCCTCTTATGTTCACTGACTATCCTCTTCCTCCTCCTCAATGATCCATGCCACCACACCAGTGCCTAAGGCACAATTTTTCAGCCCCTGTTTAACAGGGGCGTGTACATACAATTTTTATAAAAAAATGCTTCGCAACACGTGTGACTGCTGTGCTCCAAGTACAGTATCTGTGAGGGGTTGCAGTGTTGTGGCACCAGCACCAGTGCCTAAGGCACAATTTTTCAGCCCCTGTTTAACAGGGGCGGGTACTTACAATTTTTTAAAAAAATGCTTCGCAACACATGTGACTGCTGTGCTCCAAGTACAGTATCTGTGAGGGGTTGCAGTGTTGTGGCACCAGCACCAGTGCCTAAGGCACAATTTTTCAGCCCCTGTTTAACAGGGGCGTGTACTTACAATTTTTTAAAAAAATGCTTCGCAACACGTGTGACTGCTGTGCTCCAAGTACAGTATCTGTGAGGGGTTGCAGTGTTGTGGCACCAGCACCAGTGCCTAAGGCACAATTTTTCAGCCCCTGTTTAACAGGGGCGTGTACTTACAATTTTTTAAAAAAATGCTTCGCAACACGTGTGACTGCTGTGCTCCAAGTACAGTATCTGTGAGGGGTTGCAGTGTTGTGGCACCAGCACCAGTGCCTAAGGCACAATTTTTTCAGCCCCTGTTTAACAGGGGCGGGTACTTACAATTTTTTAAAAAAATGCTTCGCAACACGTGTGACTGCTGTGCTCCAAGTACAGTATCTGTGAGGGGTTGCAGTGTTGTGGCACCAGCACCAGTGCCTAAGGCACAATTTTTCAGCCCCTGTTTAACAGGGGCGTGTACTTACAATTTTTTTAAAAAAATGCTTCGCAACACGTGTGACTGCTGTGCTCCAAGTACAGTCTCTGTGAGGGGTTGCAGTGTTGTGGCACCAGCACCAGTGCCTAAGGCACAATTTTTCAGCCCCTGTTTAACAGGGGCGGGTAATTACAAATCTTGATCTAATAGTTCACAGCAGGGCCCATTCCTGCGCCCACCAAGAGTAACTATGAGGGCCTGCAGTCTTGTGGCAACACCGTCCACCACCACCGCCAAAGGCCCAATTTTTCTGCCCTGTTCATCAGGTGCTTGCAATTACAAATCTTGATCTAATAACTCACAGCAGGGCCCATTCCTGCGCCCACCAAGAGTAACTGTGAGAGCTTACAGTCTTGTGGCAACACCGTCCACCACCACCACCACCCCCAATTTTTCTGCCCTGTTCAACAGGTGCATGCAATTACAAATCTTGATCTATTAACTCATAGCAGGGCCCATTCCTGTGCCCACCAGTCTTGTGGCTACACCAACATCTAATAGGGCAAATTTCTGCAGAGTATATACGCCAGGGCCCTACTTTCAAACATCCAACTTACAAACGACTCCTACTTGCAAATGGAAAGAGAAAACAGGAAGTGAGAGGAAATCTACCCCTAGGAAGGGAAATTCTATCCTGTTAGATTTAATTTGGGAAAAAGGTATCTCCTCTCTACTGATACTTTATCACCAATCCTTGTTTCAATTAAAACCCCACTTTTCCAAAAACATTTGTCATTGGGACGGAAAGTGAGGTGACATGTTCTGAACAGATGTGCAAAGACAGCAAATGTTACAGGGGTGATAACCCCTCCCTATGTTCTCCAAAAAGCTTAAAAATAGATTTTTTTGGGATGGAGCTACACTTCATAATGTACCTGTTCAGATTCTACTTAAGAACAAACCTAAAGCCGCAAGTGGTTTTAAATGGCTTCTTTTTTTCCTTTACAAATGTCATTTTGTGCAAGGACAGTTCTAAACACGGGAAACACATGCCACTTCACAGGCATACTTTAGACACCCCCCAGGTACCATATTTAAAGGAAAATTTCACTTTTTTTTTTTCACTTTATGCATCATTAAAATGACTGCTCCCGAAAAAACGTTAGTTTTTAAAAGTTCTTTTTGCATTGATATATGTCCCCTGGGGCAGGACCCGGGTCCCCAAACCTGTTTTATGACATTAACATGCATATTGGCCGTTGTAATTAGCACTTTTGATTTCGAACGTTCGCGTCCATTATAACGTATAGGGTTCGAAAATTCGCGCGAACTTTCGGTCGGTTCGAAGGTTCTGGTGCGAACCGAACCCGGGGGTGTTCGGCTCATCCCTACTTGCCAGTATTGATCCAAGTTTGGGGAGATTTCTGTTATCCCTTGCATGTCTAAGCCTATTTCTGACATTTGTTGCTTACAAGTTAAAATCCGTATTGTTTCCTAGAAAATTAATTAGAATCCCCAAACATATAATATTTATATATATATATATATATATATATATATATATATATATATATCTGAGACCCTACAGAATAAAATGGCGATCATTGCAATATTTAATGTCACACTGTATTCGTGCAGCGGTCTTTCAAATGCAATTTTTGGGGAAAAAAGACTCTTGCATGAATTAAAAAAAAGCAAAACCGTAGTTAGCCCAATTTTTTTGTATAATGTGAAAGATGATGTTACGCCAAGTAAATAGATACCAAACATGTCACGCTTTGAAATGGAATGGCGACAAACTACTGTGCCTAAAAAATCTCCATAGGCAACGTTTTAAAATAAATTAACGTTACCAGGTTACAGAAGAAATCTTTTGCTGGAATTATTGCTCTCGCTCTGACGATCGCGGCGATACCTCACGTGGGATTTGAACACCGTTTACACATGCGGGCGCAAATTACGTATGTGTTTTCTTTGCTACGCAGGAATGGGGGGGTGTTTATTATTTTTTCTTTTTTAGTTTTTTTCCCTTTAACCGCTTCAGCTTGGAAGATTTTACCCCCTTCCTGACCAGAGCACTTTTTGCGATTCGGCACTGCGTCATTTTAACTGACAATTGTGCAGTCGCACAACGTTGCACCCAAACAAAATTGATGTCCCTTTTTCCCCACAAATAGAGCTTTCTTTTGGTGGTATTTGATCACCTCTGTGTTTTTTATTTTTTGCGCTATAAACGAAAATAGAGCAACAATTTTGAAGAAAACGCATTTTTACTTTTTTGCTATAATAAAAATCCCCAAAAAATATATAAAAACAATATTTTTTCCCTCAGTTTAGGCCGATACGTATTCTTCTACATATTCACAATAAGCGTTTATTGATTGGTTTGCGCAAAAGTTATAGCGTCTACAAAATAGGGGATAGGTTTATGGCATTTTTATTATATCATTTTTTAATAGTAATGGTGGCGATCTGTGATTTTTATCGGGACTACGACATTATGGCGGACACATTAGACAATTTTGACACATTTTTGGGACCATTGGCATTAATACAGCGATCAGTGCTATACAAATGCATTGATTACAGTAAAAATGTCACTGGCAGTGAAGGAGTTAACACTACCCTGTTTCCCCGAAAGTAAGACCTAGCGGGATTGTCGGTGATGGCTGCAATATAAGCCCTACCCCCCAAATAAGCCCTAGTTAAAGTCCTTGTAGGTCTTATTTTCAGGGTAGGGCTTATTTTCGAGGAAACAGGGCAGGGCTTATTTGGGGGGTAGGGCTTATATTGCAGCCATCACCGACAATCATGCTAGGTCTTATTTTTGGGGAAACAGGGTAGGGGGCGATCAAGGGGTTAATTGTATTCCCTAGGGAGTGATTCTAACTGAAGGGGGAAGGGGACTGTGTAGGGGAGATGACAGATCGCTGTTCATACTCTGTATGAACAGACAATCTGTTCTCCCCCCAGAGAACCGGAAACTGGGCACTCGCATCGGCTCCGTGGGTGAGCAAGCGACGTAACATGATGGCGATTCGTGCAGCCGAGCCATGTTGCCGCAGTATAACTGCGGCGGCTGGTCGGAAAGCGGTTTAAAAAAAAATTCTGATCACTTTTATTGCTGTCACAAGGAATGTAAAACATCCCTTGTGACAGTAATAGGTGGTGACAGGTACTCTTTATGGAGGGATCGGGGGGTCTAAAAGACCTCAAATCCCTCCTTTGCACTTAAAAGTATTCAGATCGGCAAAAAACGGCGATTCTGAATACTGTCATTTTTTTTAAATCTGCGCCATTGGCAGCCGAGTAAACAGGATATGGCGTTGTGGCGTGGCTTCCATGTTTTTACATAGACACGATCAAAGCCGTTTTGGGCTTTGTTCCAGTCTCAGCCTAGCTGGCGGAAACCCTGGCTCGTGGATCGGGTCTCCCGGTGGGACGGGAGGCCCGGGAAGAGCGGTGGGAGGGGAAGACGTCCACTCCCATTCCTTTAGCATAACAGCCGAGTGGCTTTTAGCCGCTTGTTATCACTACAAAGCCAACTGCTGGCTCTAAAAAAATGGTACTGGGGTGATGGTGCAACGCAGCTGCAGGCATCACCCCGGTATAACCCCTGCAAGCCGAGGCCGCATATTTGCGTAGGTCAGCGCGAAGGGGTTTAAGTTATGTCTAAAGTCAGGAGGCGATTGGTTTGTTAGTCCCCCTGTTCTCACCTCAACTTTTGAAAACCGCTCGGTCCCCACGGACAGACTTGGTTATTGGTTACTCACACCTGTGTAGCTTAAAAGTATGGACTTTTTTTTATTTTATTGCAGTACAGCGGTACCCCTGTAGAGGCTGCCGTTAATTATGGTCCATATCTCACCCTGCACAGCCAGGCACACGAATTTCCAGACATTCAGCTCAGCAGTCAAATAGTCCTTGTACTTTCTTTTTGCTTTTATTGAGGGGATTTAACTTGGATGGGGTACATATGGGATGTCCATGTGATCAATAGGATTTCTTCAGTGACACAACTATATACATCTGATATATATATATATATATATATATATATATATATATATATATATACACACACACACACTTCTCTTCTACCTCCAGCACAAACTTGCTTGTAGAACTACAACTCCCAGGACCAGCTAGCACTGAATTGCAGGCCTGACACTGGCTCAGCCTGGCCCAAAGCAGGCAGGGACCGCGGCTCCCTATGGTGTAGCAAAAATAGTAGTCCTAGTGCTAGATGTCCCACATAGCTACTGATCCCAGTACCACCTCTTCAGGCCCTGCCAGCCGTCCTGGCTGCAGCTGCCTCTTTCCACTGCCACCACAGTCCTCCTTACTGGCTCTGCACCCATCCCAGACTGCTCACACCCAGTCCTCTCAGGCATGCCTCCCAGTCCTCCTGACTGTGTGTTACTCACCAGCCCCCCTGGCTGTTTCTGTTGTTCCTCCTGGAGACTTGCCTGACAGTGTTCTCCCTCTGTCCTCTTTGCTTCCGTGCCTCCTGACCAGGACACCTCTGTGAGTCTTGAGAGGGTCCTGTCCGCGCCTAGGCCCAAGGTCACCCCCCTCCCAGACTGGGGAGCTCCCTCAAAGGCCACGACAGCCTAACACTCAATCTCCAGCTTCCACCCGAACACAACTCCTCCCTAGCTGGGCTGACCCTGAGTATTTGAGGAGGCCTGCCCCCTGCCAATCCAAGTTGGGGATCGTTCAGGGCCCCTCAGAATACTGCAGGTAGCTCCACCTTACCTCCCCTACTCCTTTCCAGAAGATTCTTGTGCATTATAGAAAGAGAGAAGGCCTCAATGATGCTACCCGTAAATCATCCAGCTGCCAACCCAGGAAACAAAAACAGACAGGCCTTGCTACCAGCCAAGCCTGCATGAATTTAATTGTGCCAAAAACAAAAATCTATTCCTACTTCTAGCACTAGAGGGTGCTACAGCAGAATCATACTTGCCTAGGTGGATACAGCATCAATTCAATGCTGCATCTGTCCCTCGCTGGCTCTAACACTGAGAACTGAGTGATCAAAGGCCACCTATCCCTTGGTTCTCAGAGCTCCCTGAGCAGAGAGCTGGTGACTGTCAGTCACCCCCTCTGCTCTGCCCGCCCTCTCGCTCACTGGATTGCTGGGCTGTGGAGGGAGCGACTGGCTCAGGCTCTAAGTGGCTTGCTGAGCTGGGTGCCGGTCCAGGCATGTGGGCGGATCCCGACTTCATTGTGATGTGATTGCTCTGTGATGTCAGCCTGCTGTCAGCTGAAAACGGGACACAGGAGAAGTACAGCCAAACAAGCTTTGTCTGTACTACTCCTTTAAGCATTTATTTTTGCTCTATGATGGCGGACAGAAAATCGACCACAGCAGCTTGAGACCTTTTTATTTTTTTGAAGGGTAAGCAAATGCAATGCATAGAACAAATAGGACAACAGAATACATCAAGTTGGACTGATGGACAGGTTAGCCTCATCTACAATCATTAACTTACTCTGCGGTAAGGCTAAGCCCCTTTATATTAGTCCACACAGTGTCAGTAAGGATAGCAAAAAACGTGAAAGCATGAATGGCATAAAAGAAACCTCACTGTTATTCTTAGCAATAGCTACTCAAACAATCTTACCGTTTGCACTCTGCACATACAGCCCTTTAGTGGGTGGGTGTACAGGTTTGAAACAAAGAGGGTACCCCTGGAGTAGGGTTGCCACATCATCCCTTTAATGCAGGACACATATGAATTTTTTTTTTCTAGCAATTCTCCATAATATTTTTTATTTTATTTTTTTTTCTAGATCTCCAGAATATTTTTCTTCTTCTTTTTTTTTCTTCTAGCGATCTCCAGAATATTATATATTTTTTTTGGGGGGGGGGGGTTCTAGTGATCTCCAGAATAATTTTTGTTTTTTGTGTCAAGTTACCACAACACCATTATTATCTTGTATTTTTTAACCTCAAGGATGCAACTATGTTGGTGTCCCTTGTTAATTTGACATTGTATTTTTGAAATGTACCTGCCTACAAACACACAAACAAACTGTCCTTTTTTGAAGTAAAACAAATAGCCAAGTATTTGTCAAAACCGAAATTTTCTAATTTAGTAGGGAGCACAAAGTCCTAACAAAATAAAGAGGAAGGCAACGATGGAGAAAAAGTTGGAATTGGTGAAGCCTTTGTACCCCAGGACAGACATCAATTATTTGACTGTCAAAATTGGTCCATTTAATAGGGAGCACAATATGGTCCAGGACTCTGAGAGATCGGGAGCATCAGCAGATGACATATATGTCCCGAGGCTGTGGTCTTACAACAGCCTCTGTTTTTTGCCAGACCACACCAAACCCAGGCCATCACTCTCAACACTTCCTTCCACGCTACTGTGGTGGGTGGGGTGGCTTTGGTGGTGGTGGTGGAGGAGCATGGTTCAACTCACAGAGGTGTGTTTGATGTGTGTGTTTGCCCCCTCATCCCCTTGTTTAGGGCCTTAGGAAAGTAGCCGTGGCCTCCTCAAGATTCCTTTCCTTCCTGGTCCTTTTGGTTGGAGGGCGGAGGGGAGGAACATGTGATTCGGTCAGCCTGCTTGCCACGGCTGGGCTCCTCCACATCTTCTTCCTGGGTGGAAGGCCCATGTTGGACCTTTAGGAGCCTCAGCTGATATGGAAGGAATGTTGATAGCAATGGCCTGGGTTCTGTCTGGTCGGACAAAAAACACAGGCTGTTGTACCACAGCCTGGGGACATATACGTCATCCGCTGCGGCTCTGGATCTCAGGGAATCCTGGACTTTCTTGCACTCTCTATTATATGTGCCCCTCAGGCTACCAATTTTGGCCTTCAAAAAATGTCTGCGTGGGATACACAGGCTTCACCAATTCCAACAGTTTATCCATCGCTGCCTTCCTCTTTTGCTTGTTGTCCCTGCATTGGATTTGCCAGAAACTTGGCAGCTCACTGTATTTGTCAATAAAGTTGGGCAGGAATTTAGAGACTGTAAATTTGTCAACCATTTTATCTGCAAGACACAAAACAAGACAAACCCTAACGTCAGGCTAAACTCTCATAATCTTGTCCCAATATAGGCCTCAATCTATAAGCAGTATAGGCCACTAACCACTGATGCCCCAAGTTCAAATTGTACCTTCGTCCTCCACTCACAGATCGTACATACGTTGCCCGCCTGTTATGCTTTATATACACTGCGCATGCGTGGAACTCTGTCCCTTTCCTTTCTAGTGTTCCCCGCCTCTTCTCTTTCAGGGCAGTGGGAGATCACATGGCGTAGACACAGCAGGTGTGTGCTGTTATCAGCAATGATGACGAAAGCCCGGAGCAAGGCAGTTCCAGATCCATGAGGAGTTGGGGATGTGTATGCTATGTTTTTAAACATGCCTGTTTAGCCCCAAAAAAGGCAAATTTATGTCAAACATACATGTTATACACCAAGATGTTGGTTTGTTCCAAAACTGTTTATAACGCACATGTGAATGTGCTTGGAGTAAAATGTTTTATACTCAATGTGTGGCTTCTTATTTCAATGCTCAATAGCAGTTTATTTTTTAAGTTGGTGTAGTTACAGTGACAATGGGGGTTATTTACTAAAGACAAATCCACTTTGCACTACAAGTGCACTGAAAGTGGATTTGCCTTTAGTAAATAACCCCCACTGTGCTATAAAATTTGCCAAAATCAGGCCATTTTAGGGACTTCAAGCAATTAATTCATGGAGTAGAAAAAGGATGATTATTTTTATCATTAATGCATTACCAACAATAACATTGTGTGTGCTGCAGACCCACAGTATAACATAATAGTTAGCTGAAGAACATATTGTCACCTCATGTATCAAATAAGTTACGTTTGCACTATTGAAGAAAATGGCCAAAATTAAAAGGCCATTTGAGAACCTAGGAGATAAGAAACACAAACAGTAATTCAAATGAAATAGGAGTTTAGTTTTTCAAAAAAAACTTATCAGACAGCTTCAAGATTTGCTTGTTAATCAATTGCCCCCCTACCCACGAAGTACTCAACATAGTTTTGCCGTACTTCACGGGCGCAAGCCAGGATGGCCACTTTTAAGCGCCGTTATTGTTTGTTCAGGTGAAAGGTCGGCCTTAGTCGCAACTGAGGCCAGATAACGGAAAATTGTATACTCACCTTCCGTAATTTTCCTTTACTGTTGCATCACATGGCAGCATACACATATGGGGTTGTGGCTCCGCCTCCGCAACCTAATAGGACCGCGTAGCTATTAAACCTTGAGAGGGCCCCCGCCCCAGTATTCTCAGTATCTAGATACCTCACCTCAGCGGGTGGGCATTTGTATGCTGCCATGTGATGCAACAGGAAAGGAAAATTACGGAAGGTGAGTATACAATTTTCCGTTTTCCTGTCACATCATGGCAGCATACACATATGGGGAATAACTCGCAAACTGGGTGGGTCTGAGCAAAAAAGGTTTATTTACAAGGAATTGAGGTATTGGACTGTATGATTGCCCTTCCAAATTCTGCCGTGGACAGCCTGGCGGCGTCCACTTTGTAGTGTGACATAAAGGTGTTTTTTGAAGACCAAGATTACAGATTGTTTCTGAAGAGACCTTACAGAAGGCTGCCCAGGAGGTCGCCACTGCCCTTGTGGAATGTGCCCTTAAGCCCTCAGGTACTTGCGCTTGGTTAGACGAGTAGGCTCTTTTGATGATCTTTACCAGCCAAGCTGCAATAGTGCAGGAGGTTGCTGCTTGGCCTTTCCTGGCACCATATGGTATGACTAGGAGATTCTCTGCTTTCCTCAGGTTAATGGTCATTGAGAGGTAGGCCAGGATATTGGTTTTGATATCAAGCGGATGCAGGTTCCCTTGTTCTGTGGCTAGAGTGGGAAGACATATTTCCTGATTAAAATGGAAGGAGGAAGCCACTTTGGGAACAAAGCGATCCGAAGGTTTCAGAACCACTTTGTCTGGGTAGACGGTTAGATATGGTTCTTTTGCCATTAGAGCGTGCATTTCTGAACCTCTCTTAGCCGAGGGGATTGCTATCAGGAAGGTGATTTTCAGTGTCAGATCCCATAAAGATATCTCTTCCACTGGGAAGAATGTTTTGCGTGCCAGGAAGTCCAATACTACCGAGAGGTCCCAGGTTGGGAAGGTAGGCTTCCTGGGAGGCCTTAGCTTCAGACAGGCCCTCTGAAACTGAGCGATGAGGGGCTCTTGTGCCCACTTTACGCCTGTCATGGCGGATAGGGCTGACACGTGTACCTTTAGGGTAATTGACCCAAGACCTTTGTCGAGGCCTAGTTGCAGAAATTCCAGGACTTGTGCAATTGTAGGGGATGATGGGTCCCAGGATTGCTGTTGTGCAATTATGAGGATTATGGTGGTGGCTTTCCTGGCTTGGAGGAGGGTGTTTATCACTTCCTGTGAGCAGCCCTGCGCTATGAACCTCGACCTTTCAATTTCCATGTCGTCAGGTGTAGTCTCTCTGGGTATGGATGGAGGAGCCGTCCCTGAGAAAGTAGGTCCGCTGACATCGGAAGCGGCAGTGGCTCTGCTGTGTTCAGCTGGAGAAGGGTTGTGAACCATGGGCGTCTCGGCCAGAAAGGGAGAACTGTTATCACCGTAGATCCTGAATTTTTGAGTCTGAGTAGAAGCCTCAGAATAATTGGAATTGGTGGAAAGATGTAGCCTAGGTGGAAGTCCCAGCTGTGTTGTAGACAGTCCGTGCCTTCTGCTGATGGAAAGGGGACTCTTGCCAGGTACCTCTGGCACTTCGTGTTGGCTGGGGATGCTGCCAGGTCTATGTCCGGTACCCCCCAAGTCTCGGTTATCAGGGAGAAGGCTTGTTGGCTTAAGGCCCATTCGTGATTGGATGTGAACTCTCGGCTCAAGGTGTCGGCCACTTGGTTCTGGGCTCCTGGCACATATGCTGCTCTCAACCCCGACAGGGATAGTTGGGCCCATTCGAAGACTGGACAGACCTCCCTCAGCATCGAGCGACTCCTGGTGCCGCCCTGCTTGTTGATGTAGGCAACTGCTACACGATTGTCCTTCCTCAGCAGGACTTCTTTCCCCCTCAGGAAGGAACTGAAGGCTATTAGGGCTTTGAACGCCGCTCTCATGTCCAATATATTGGACACTATATTGTGCGTTCTGAATGGCCAATGGCCTTGGACTGCATGACGACCGTAGTGTGCTCCCCAGCCCTCCATGCTGGCATCCGTGGTGACCACTTTTTGAGAAAGAAGGACTATGTTCCTGCTCCTTTTTAGATTGTGCGACCTGGTCCACCACCAGAGTGATTGCTTTACTTCTTCCCGAATCACGATTGGCTGAGTCATTGACACGCCATTCCATTGTTCCAGAAAGGATATTTGGAGACGTCTTGTGTTCCATTGGGCCCAGCGGACCATTGGAATAGTCCCTGACAATGACCCCAGAACACTGAGGCACTCTCTGGCGGGGACCGAGGTGGCCCGAAGTATCCTCTTTACTTTCTGAATCAGGATGGGGATCTTTTCCCTCGGGAGCTCTACCGTGTTGAGGCGGGTATCTAACTCTGCCCCTAGAAAGATCATCCTTTGGGTGGGATTTAGGTTGCTTTTCCCCCAGTTTATCAACCACCCGAATTTTTGCAGGGTGGAGACAAGGATCGTCCGATGTTGAAGGAGGGAGACCTGGTTGTCCGCCAGCAAAAGGATGTCGTCCAGGTAATGGTGTACTCTTAGGCCTTGTTCCCTTAGCAGGGCTATTACTGGAAGTAGAACTTTGGTGAATGTCCTTGGAGCGGTGGAGATCCCGAAGGGGAGACTTCGTAACTGGAAATGTTGCCAGTTCACCGCAAAGCGGAGAAACTTCTGAAATGAAGTATGAATTGGGATGTGAAGGTACGCATCCTGCAAGTCTATGGAGAGCATCCAATCTCCGATATTTATGGCCTGAAGGATTGACTGTAGACTCTCCATCCTGAATGTTTCGACTCGGATTGACCGGTTTAGGTTTTTCAAATCTAGGAGGGGGCGAAGATCTCCTGTCTTCTTTTTTACCAGGAATAGGGGTGAATAGACCCTTTTCCCCCTCTGTGGTAGAGGAACTTTTACTATGGCCTGTTTCTGTTCGAGGCTTTGACGTACTCGGTCAATAGTAATCTTCTCTCTCGAGATGTTGGTAGTTTTGTTATGCAAAACCGGTCTCTTGGTCGTTTCTGGAACCTCCACTTGTGGCCTAACTGAACAGTGGCTACTGTCCACGAATCCTTTATTATTTCCGCCCATACCTGCTTGAACTTCATGAGCCTGGCTCCCACTATAGCTGGTTGGGCGGACACACCTTCAAAAAGGTTTCTGATCTCCCGTGGTAGGGGGGTCTTAGGTTTTTGGAGTTTGAGGAAGGATGACTGGGGGTTTTTCCAGTTCCTCCTATATTCTCTCCAAGGTCTATAGGATCTAGCCTCACTATATTTGTCAGGGAGGTTTCCTCTAAAGGCTGGTGGCCTCTGCTGTTTAGGCCTCCTATCCGAAGGGATCAGGCCCGATTTTCCGCCGGTGACTTTTGAAATGGCCGAATCTAATTTTTCCCCGAAAAGGTTTGCCCCGTCAAAGGGGATTTTGCACCAGTTGGTTTTTGAGGCAGGATCTGCCGACCATGGTTTCAACCAAAGTGCCCTTCTGGCCATCACTGAGCTTAGCATTGCTCTTGATGTGGACTTTATTATGTCTACCGAGGCCTCTGCGACAAAGTCGCCTGCGAGGGAGAGCTCCTGGAGGGCGGAGATTACCTTCTCTTGCTCTACTCCCTCCGCTACCAGTTTCTCTGCATTAGAGGACCAGCTGGAGATGGCTCTTCCGACGGCCGCTAGTGCTACTGCGGGCCGACATGCGCCCCCTGCGGAGAGGTAGGATTTTTTATGATCGAGGTCGATCTTTCTGTCTAGCACGTCTTTAAACGTAACCGCATCCTTCCTGGAATCATCAGGATTATTCTCCTGGAGCTCCCGCAACAAAGGCATATGACAGAATTGGTCATGCTGGAGCAACCAATTCTTGATCCAAGAACTCCTCCTTCCCCTGTTCATTTACTGGACTTGCAAAAACTCCAACACCAAGCCCAATGACAGCACAAACTCTCCGACAAGTACGTAACCACAACATGGCTAATAAACGAACGGCTGCTCAGAACGAACTGACAGAACATCAGAAACGACCGGACAAGCAAGCACTGAAAATCAGAGACGAACCGACAAGCACAACCTGAAAAGCAGAAAAAAAACTGAAAAGCGCCAATCATCTCTCACAAAACTTCTACTAACACGAGATAAACACGAGATTAGCAGAAGGAGCCCAAAATGTGGCACACTGGCTATTGAACTTTTATCAGCTCGTCGTACGTCTTGTACTTTACTATGTTCGTAATTGTTGGCCAAAATTTGTGTGACCGTGTGTATGCAAGACAAGTTCGAGCCAACACCCTTCGAAGAAAAATCCATGGTTTAGTTGTCGGAAAGTCCGATCCTGTGTACGGGGCATTAGGCTTTCAGCATTGCATGTGCTTCTGCCTAACTTTTATTGAAAGTATGGAATGTAACCTTTTAGAAAACTATATTTACCATGCTCTCCACCCTCTTTGACACATCTCTATCGCCTGACCCATCTATAGCACTGCTGAACCTAAAGCAGCCTTCCTTAACACAACGCCAATTTAAGCTTCTCTTGCAGATCACAACAGCGGCCAAACAAATCATCCCTAAATCTTGGAAGACCCCCTTCATCTGTGTCCTTACAGTCAAAAATAAGATCACACAAGCCATGAACCATGCGAAAATTGAGGCTGTTGTCACAGACAGCTTTGCCAAATATGAAGCTCTCTGGTCTCCATGGATAGCGCACTTTCTCCCACCCAATTTTGATGAAACTCTTCTGCTTCCATGAATAGTACAGTTAGTGGAATGTTCACTAAGGCCTAGTTTTTGCACACATGTGATGTTAGGTTTTTAATTCATGTATATGTCAGATGTTTTTGCTCTTTTTATTTTGTATACTATATGTGTGAATAACATATCATTTTTTTTTTTTTAGAATATATGTGGTCTGATTGCCTTTAAAATCCGAATCTTCAGTTGCTTTTCTTCGTTCTCCAAATTGGCAAAGGAGTGATTCCAATATTTATAAATATCTCTTTTCTATCTCTCCCTGTAAAACCAATCTTCTTTATTAGGTAACCAATATTTTGTTGCACTTTGGTGTGTTGTTAGTTTATGGTCTCATTGTTGCTATGCTTTGTGAGCCACATTTATTCACTATCTGCTCAAAGGCAAGTTGGCAATTGCCTCGTACGAGTGAGCCTACTAGACCTTTAGATATGTCTCCTCATGTCAAGTACCTGCTTTCAACCCTCACATACGCAAAGTCAATCATATATTAACTGATTTCGGCAACTTTAGGCATCACCCCGGTAGCGCTTTTTAGAGCGGACAGTCGGCTCTCTTGTTATAACAGCCTATGCGGCTAAGCAGCTGCTCGGCTGTTATTACAAGCAGTGGGAGGGGATGCCCCCCACTCCCGCCGCCTTCTGCCGTGCGCCCGGGCTCTCCCGTCTCACCGGGATATCTGATTAAGAGTATCAAGAAGAACTCTGGACAGCCGCACACCGGAAGAAGATAAAAATTCAATGAATTTATTTAAAAAGCAGGGATCACATCAAATCCAAAACACAGCAAAGCAAACAAGGGGGCCCCCCCTGACGCGTTTCACACTATCTATAGTGCTTACTCATAGCTAAGCAACTCTCAAATGAATGTCATATATATATATATATGTATCCAGAGTGTGTTACATGGTGAGATAATTGAAAAAAGCCATTACAAACAGCTGAGACACAGTATTAATTAAATCCCAACATGTGCTGCTGGACAAACCATTTAGACAGGAAGCTACCAAATAGAAAAAACAAAAAACTTTTTTTTAATATATATATATAAATTATGTTGAATAATGTGCATTATAGACAGAAAAAATTGCATATGTACGTTACTATATGCATGTAAGTGTACAAGCAAACAAGTCAAAACCTAACCAAATAAAGGTTTAGGAATTGTATGATGTGCAGTGAAAGTGAAAAAATATATTATATAAATAATGAATAATAAATGATAATAAATGAAAATAAAAAAATGTCACCGGGATATCTGGGCGACCAGCCGGCACATCCACCGGCTGTCCACAGACCCGGATAAATCATGGATCTAGAAACCCGGAAACAACATCACAACATCACATTCTAAAAAATAGAAAGTATTCAAAATCGCTGATCTTGGCGTTTTGAATACTTTCAAGTGCAGAAGAGGGGTTTGGGTTCTTATAGACCCCAGATCTCTCCATAAGGAGGACCTGTCACTGCCTATGTTTACATTCTTTGTGACAGCAATGAAAGTGATAAAAAATAATAATTAAAAAGGACAGTGTAAAAATAAAAAATATAAAGAAAAATAAAGTGAAGTGAACGCATACGTAAGTAAACAGTGTTCAAACCACACATGTGAGGTATCGCCACAATTGTTAGAGTGAGAGCAATAATTCTAGCTCAAGACCTCCTCTGTAACTTTAAACATGTAACCTGTACAAAAAAATGTAATGCCTGTAGTTTGTCGCCATTCTACAAGCATGTGCAATATTGAAGCGTGACATGTTAGGTGACTATTTACTCGGCGTAACATCATCTTTCACATTATACAACAAAAATTGGGCTAACTCAGACGTAATGATGAACCTCGTTAGTGCGTGAACACGCGACTGATCTAGACTGTCGGCAGCTTGTATTTCACCCGGGTATCACCGCGACCAGGATAACCAAGAGTTATACACACAGGCTGAACAGCATTCTTTGTGATATTCAATGCGTATTTTTCTACTTTTAAGCATATTTTAATATGGAGGGGATATTTGGAATAAAATTTTAAACAGGATTACGCTATGTAGTTTGTTCCCACTGTATGAGGATCCCGTGTATGGTATGACTACATTCAAGACAAGGCGATTGGAGATTTAAGGCACATTTGATTTGGAGTTGTGGTGAGTTCAATACCTCAGGGGAGTAGATCACACGAGGTGTGGTGACGGAATTTAAGAATTCTATTTCTTCCAATCATCTTTATGCAGATGTATGCTTGATGAAACACCTTTGGGATAAGAACTTTTGATAAGGATGAATTCACATTGAATTGTCATAAGCACACAGTGTATATGGCACTGGATGAGCTCTGCTAATGCACAGAGCAGGTAAGTATAGCACAGACCAGCCCCAGTCCTCTTCTCCGGTCCCCAGTCGGCACTCCTAGCTCCTCTCCCCTGGCGAGTGCAAGCAGCTTGCTTCTGGGGGGCACCTGAGCAGGTTCGCCCCTGAGCCGCTGCTCTGAGTGTCCATTCAAACACACAGCTGCGGCTCGGCCCCATCCCCTCTCTCGCCTCATTGGTTCACTGGCTGTGATAGACATTGGCACCTGCTGCTGTCTCAGTCAATGAAGAGGGAGAGTCCCTGGAGAGCTGAGGTTCTAATGCACATCGCTTGATCGAGATGAGGCTCAGGTAAGTATAAGGGAGGCTGTGGGGGGCTGCTGCACACAGATTTTTAATCTTAATGCATAGAATGCATTAACGCGGAGGTCTGTCCAAAAAAAATAATTAAAAACCAGCAGCTACACATACTGCAGCTGCTGGCTTTTAAAGGACACTTACCTGTCCTGGAGTCCAGCGATGTTGGCACCGCAGCTGATGTTTCCATCAGCTGTCGGGTGCTGCCGCCGCCATTGCAGGTAAGGGGACCCGGCAGTGTAGCCTTTTGGCTTCACACCGGGAACCCTACAGTGCATGTGTGAGGCCCCGTTCCTCTCTCCTATTAGCCGGCAACAGGGGGAGGACGAGGGAGCCCCAGCCGTGATGTCAATACCCACGGCTGAGGCTCCCGGAACTGGGAGGTGTCAAAGGCAGGTATCCTGTCCCCCCTCCCCCCCCCCCCCAAAAGGTGCCAATTGTGGCACCGGAGGGGGGGGGGGAATCAGATGAGCGGAAGTTCCACTTTTGGGTGGAACTCTGCTTTAAGGTAAAAAAAAAACCTGCTGTCTTTAGAACCACTTTAAAGTGTATTTTTTCCCCAAAATGTGCTTTTTAAAAAACAAGTATCTTGTGAGGTAAATAAACTGCAACAATGAACATTTTTTCCCCTGGGCCTCTGCTTTCAGAAAACATATAATATTTGGGGGTTCTAAGTAATTCTCTAGTTTAAAAAAAAAAAGTGGTTAACTGGTTTGGCAAGTGATCATGGACAATATTGTGTAGGTGATCAGGGACAACTTGCATGGTGGAGATCACAGACACTATAACTTGTGTGGCAGTGATCATGGACACTAAGGCCCCTTTCACACAGGCTTTCCGATAATGTCTGCCTGTCCATTTTTCAGGCGGACCAGATCAGACCCTCCATTCCCCTCTATGATATCTGATCCGATCTTGTCCGTGAAATCCAGAAGATGGTGACCCTATGTTCCATCCGTCTGGCGGATCGGATCAGATGGGATTTCAGATCCGCAGAGAGTTCTTTGCCATGAGGTGCCATGTTGAACTTCCAGTGACCAGTATGAGAGAGTGAGAGCGATAACACCAAATTTAACACACCTGCTCCTCATTCACACCTGAGACCTTGTAACATTAACGACTCACATGACAGCGGGGAGGGAAAATGGCTAATTGGGCCCAATTTGGACATTTTCACTTAGGGGGTGTACTCACTTTTGTTGCCAGCGGTTTAGACATTAATGGCTTTGTGTTGAGTTATTTTGAGGGGAGAGCAAATTTACACTGTTATACAAGCTGTACACTCACTACTTTACATTGGAGACAAGTGTCATTTCTTCAGTGTTGTCACATGAAAAGATGGAAGAAACGATTTACAAAAATGTGAGTGATGGGGTGTACTTACTTTTGTGAGATAATGTTTGAGGGTTCCGAGTAATTTTCTAGCAAAATAATGATGATTTTTACATGTAGAAGAGAAGTGCCAGAATAGGCCTGGTATGGAAGTGGTTAAAACCATTGGGGAATAATAACAGTCACAACAGCATTTCCAGTGGCATCCCTCCAGTTCTTTCACGACATGTTTATTTCAAGTGCTAAGAATTCTGTATGCACAATGGTAGAAAACAAATGATTTAAATCGTGCATTATGAATTGAACACCATCTAAGGTAGAGAGAGGAACAACTCACCAGGAAAGGACCAATAAGGTTCCAGTGACAGCAGGAATGAGGGGCGTGCATAAAGAGTGTGCATACTGGTCTGCCAGCATTTCCTTAAACAGTAATTGCCCGTGTAGAGCAGAGACGGTGTACAGGACGCAAAGTTGTCTCCAACTGGTTTCACCACCACCGCCGAAAAGGTAGGTGACAGTGTGGGCTTTGTGTAGGGTTGCCACCTCACCCCTTTAAAACCAAACACATATTAATTACACAGGTTTTGTGGACGATTAAGGTGGTAATTAAACTCACTTGGCGCTTTATCTGCATTAAATTAGCCTCAGAACCTGTCTAATTCATATGGGTCATTTCACGCCGGCGTTCCAAACAGGTCCACCTATCAGTTTTTCAGACAGACCTGATCAGACTCTCTATTCACCCCTATGGAGCGGCGGATGTCAGCTGTGACATGTCCGCTGACACCCGCCGATATCCGTTCCGATCCTGTCCACCAAATCCAGATGGATGGTGACCCTATTTTCCATCCGCTTGAAGGATCGGATAAGATCGGGTGAAAAAACGGACAGACGGTCAGTTTTCACCCGATTTTCCCATTGGGGAGAGAAGGACCCAGCACAGTGAGCGGAGACGGACCTGTCACCCGCCTGCTTAGCAGAGGGATTCCCCACTGAGCAAAGCGGAGTCCGCCGAGTGGACCACCCAAGTGAAAAGACCCTTTGTGTTCGGGTTTAATGGGATGAGGTAGCAACCCTAGCTCTGTGCAAGTGAGAGGTTACCAGGGCTCAAGTCCTGCGGGAACGCATGGGAACGGAGTTCCTGCACTTTTTACACAACAGGAACTCAGTTCCCATTAGCAGCCGTGTCCTGCAAGACTTTGAAGTATGCAAGCTGTGTGGCAGGTGCTTCACCAGCAGCTGCCGACACAGCTTGCAATAGTAAGTGCCGCACACCTGACCATTCAGGCATTGCCTATAGGGGGCCCCATGACAGCTTCCACTTCGATCTACCTGTCAATCACAGCTAGCTGACGGGTAGATCAGGTCCCTGCTGCTAAGAAATTTTATTTAGTCAGACCTCTCGTGATGCACTCCTCCCCACCAGCCCCTCCTGATTTTCTGTCTCCTCATCCCCCCCCCCCCAGTCTCCTGCATACTTGCTCTGTGTGTCCCGCTGAATCCCCCCCCCCCCACCTCTATCTTCAGTGCCATATGATGAGAGAACCCAGAGGAGGAGCACAGCTATTCTGCTCACAGGACATGCAGGGAGAGAGGTGAGCTGAGGGAGGAACATCAGTTTGGGGTGGTAAGCTGAGCACAATACCTGGCAAAGTTTAATGCCAGGAGGGAAGTTTATGTGGAAATATGTGAAGGGTTGGAATAGCAGCGAGTGTGTGTTGGAGCCCTGCAGAGTTTGCAGCCCCCCCCCCCCCCCAAGCTAACATACATCTCCTAAGCAGGAACACATCACTATCTCCCCAAGCATTCTGTCCAGATAATGTGCACTTCATTTATGACCTTTCCGTTTAACCCTGTGTTATCCAAACTCTGTTCAATGAAAAGTGTAAACTCACCACATAAACACCCTATATACAAAATAAAACTCCCCAATAAAGATCAGAACATGATGTTCACATTTGCATGGAAGCACAATTGTATGAATGCTGATTATTCAGAGAATTACCGTATTTATGTTTATTGAGGATTGATTTTTTTTATGTACTAACAGTTAGGCTTCATACACACAATACGAAAATTGGATGAAAAATAACACTTTCGAAACATTCGTGCATATGAGCGTATCATTTTTTTTTTTTTTTGTTGGGGGAGTTCCCACACTTTTTTTCCCCAGGACTTGACCCCTGGAGGCTACCAACACAAAACATCGGCACCAGCTATACACATATAGCTCGGTGTTAACCCCCCCCCCCCCCCCCCCCCCCCCCCCCCCCCCATGCTGCCTGATATACAGATGACAAGAAGAGTTTCATGTACTGGAGGCATCAGTATAAGGCTGCATAATCATGGGCATTTAGCAATGCTGTGAGTCTCAGTGGCAAGAATCTGATTTCTTTGGCTGAGATAGACTGCTGTGCAAAGATAGCTACAGTATTTGACCCCCTGCTGATTTTGTACGTTTTCCCACTGACAAAGAAACGATCCGTCTATAATTTTAATGGTCGATTTATTATAACAGTGAGAGACAGAATAACAACAAACATATCCAGAAATATTCCCATTTTATTGAGTGAAAAAAGTATTTGATCCCTTCGCAAAACATGACTTGGTACTTGGTGGAGAAACCCTCGGGTGGCAATCACCGAGGTCAGACGTTTCTTGTAGTTGGCCTCCAGGTTCGCACACATCTCAGGAGGGATTTTGTCCTCTTTGCAGATCCTCTCCAAGTCATTGAGGTTTCGAGGCTGATGTTTGGCGACTCGAACATTCAGCTCCCTCCACATATTTTCTATGCAGCAAAGAAATGAATTCCGAAACAATGGAAGACGAAAAACATTCCGACAATAAGGCCCCTTTCACACTGGGGCTGGGAGCCGCGGTGACGGTAAAGCAGCGCTATATTTAGCGCTGCTTTACCGTCGTTTTAACCACGGTATTCGGCCACTCGCGGTGCGGTTTTACCCCCCGCGAGCGGCCGAAAAAGGGTTAAACACCCCTGCAGAGCGCCGCCGTAACGGCGCTTTGCGGCGGTATTGCCGCGGTTTTACCGCGGTTTCCCATTTAAATCAATGGGAAGGAGCGGTATAGGAGCGGTGAACACACCGCTCCTATACCGCTCCAAAGATGCTGCTAGCAGGACTTTTTTTGCCGTCCTGCTAGCGCACCGCTCCAGTGTGAAAGCCCGCCGGCTTTCACACTGGAGTTAAAGGGGCCGGATTTTTTCAGGCGGTGAACAGGCGCTATTTTTAGCGCTGCACCGCATGAAAAAACGCCCCGGTGTGAAAGGGGCCTAAAGGATTGGTTTAGGGAGATAGATAAAATTAGATGTATGGAAGAAGTAATACACCTGCAAAACAACTCAGAAACAAAATATCTTGACACGTGGAAGTGTTGGCTGGAATTTAGACTATGTCAGGCTTATATGAGTTATGTGGGGAGTAATTAGATGCCTTATTGCTATCCATTTCTTGATTCCCCCCTCTCCCCACCTCTCCCCCCCCCTTTCTATTACCCCTCCTTTTCTTTCTCACCTGCATAAAAAATGAGCACTTAGGGAGTCAACAAAATTAGATAAAGGGGGCCTTTATTCACCTAGTCACTACAAAAAAAAATTATTTTCATTTTATTTTTATTTTTATTTTTTTGTTGTTTTTCTCCCTCCCTCTTCCCTTTTCACTTTTGTAATAAGAATCACTTAGGGATTCACTAAAACAGATGTAGGGGTTTATTACTGCATAGTATCACAAGTATCACAAGTAGGAGGTGAGCAGCGCCCCCTTCCTTACCTTTTTCACTAAATTCAAAAATCTTTTTCTCACCTTCCCTTTTTTTTTTCCTGGGTGCCACTAGTACAAGAAGGAACCACTTAGGGATTTATTAAGATAGATGAAGGAGGTTTTCGAATCACACACCAACACAGGGGGGGGGATGGATGGCGTCCCTCCCCCCCCCCTTATTTTTATTTTTTTTTCTCCTCTTCCCTTCTTTTCTTTTTTTCTGGAAGAGGACGTCATTATATCTCACATAAGGTGTAATATAAATACATAACCACAACAGGGGATTATGGGAAAAGGGATGAGAGATGAATTGGGGGGTAGTTAACTACTTAGGGGAGGGGGAGGAGGGGGGGGGGGGGAGGGAAGAAAAAGGAAAAAAAAAAGGAAAAAAGAATACCAAATAAAATACTGTTCGAATAAAGTCAGAGGGGGTAATGAATTATATCAGGAAAAGGGGGAAGACGGGGGACTAGTATTGGTTTCTTTGAAAAATATATCGAGATTGATCCATGTGTTTCGTTGATTGTGTTTTTTTTTTTTTTATGTGTGTTTATTTATTTGTTAGGTATTTATGTACAAGTATTGTATATGTATTGTATATGTGTGTATATATACAGTGGTGTGAAAAAGTGTTTGCCCCCTTCCTCATTTCCTGTTCCTTTGCATGTTTGTCACACTTAAGTGTTTCGGAACATCAAACCAATTTAAACAATAGTCAAGGACAACACAAGTAAACACAAAATGCAATTTGTAAATGAAGGTGTTTATTATTAAAGGTGAAAAAAAATCCAAACCATCATGGCCCTGTGTGAAAAAGTGATTGCCCCCTAAACCTAATAACTGGTTGGGCCACCCTTAGCAGCAACAACTGCAACCAAGCGTTTGCGATAACGTGCAATGAGGCTTTTTACAGCGTCCTGGAGGAATTTTGGCCCACTCATCTTTGCAGAATTGTCCTAATTCAGTTACATTAGAGGGTTTTCGAGCATGAACGGCCTTTTTAAGGTCATACCACAACATCTCAATAGGATTCAGGTCTGGACTTTGGCTAGGCCACTCCAAAGTCTTCATTTTGTTTTTCTTCAGCCATTTGGTGGTGGACTTGCTGGTGTGTTTAGGATCATTGTCCTGCTGCAGAACTCAAGTTCATTTCAGCTTGAGTACACGAACAGATGGTCGGACATTCTCCTTCAGGATCTCTTGGTAGACAGCAGAATTCATAGTTCCTTTTTATCACGGCAAGTCTTCCAGGTCCTGAAGCAGCAAAACAGCCCCAGACCATCACACTACCACCACCATATTTTACTGTTGGTATAATGTTCTTTTTCTGAAATGCAGTGTTCCTTCTACGCCAGATATATATTTAAGTGATGCCTTGATTGTGAACAGGTGTGGCAATAATCAGGCCTGGGTGTGGCTAGAGAAATTGAACTCAGGTGTGGACAACCACAGTTATAGTATGTTTTAACAAGGGGGGCAATCACTTTTTCACACAGGGCCATGATGGTTTGGATTTTTTTTCACCTTTAATAATAAACACCTTCATTTACAAATTGCATTTTGTGTTTACTTGTGTTGTCCTTGACTATTGTTTAAATCGGTTTGATGTTCCGAAACACTTAAGTGTGACAAACATGCAAAGGAACAGGAAATGAGGAAGGGGGCAAACACTTTTTCACACCACTGTATATATATATAAATAAGAATTTGTAATAATGTGAAATGTTTTTTGTATATGTGAAAATTTTTTCAATAAAAATAATTAAAAAACATATTTTCTATGGGATTAAGGTCTAGAGACTGGCTAGGCCACTCCAGGACCATCTGGACAGGAAAGACTCGCCGCTCCAGGTGAGACAAAGAAGCCTGATGGATCCAGTGGGTGCCCGCCCATGGCTCGCCTCTGTGTGCAATGGATAATAGAAGAATTGGCCGCACCCCACAATCAATCCAATATTCTTTGTTAGGACATCCCAAACACACTACAGGAACAGAATGCTGGTAGACGCGTTTCACACACTTTAGGTTAAGCACACCTGAAGTGTGTGAAACGCGTCTACTAGCATTCTGTTCCTGAAGTGTTTGGGATGTCCTAATAAAGAATCTTGGATTGATTGTGGGGTGCGGCCAATTCTTCTATTATCCACTCCAGGACCTTAATTGCGTATTCTTGAGCAACTCCTTTGTTGCCTTGGCCGTGTGTTGTGGGTCATTGTCATGCTGGAATACCCATTTTCAATGCCCTGCCTGAGGGGAAAGAGGTTCTCACCCAAGATTTGACGGAACGTGGCCCCGTCCATCTTCCCTTTGATGTGATGAAGTTGTCCTGTAACCTGAGCAGAAAAACAACCCCAAAGCATAATGTTTCCACCACAATGTTTGACGGTGGGGGATGGTGTTCTTGGGGTCATAGGCAGCATTCCTCCTCCTCCTGACACGGTGAGTTTAGTTGATGGGTCATACCAAAACATTTTGGACAATTTCATGCTCCCAACTTTGTGGGAACAGTTTGGGGATGACCTATTCCTGTTCCAACATGACTGCTCACCAGTGCACAATGCAAGGTCCATAAAGACATGAGTGAGTTTGGAGTGAAGAAACTTGACTGGCCTGCACAGAGTCCTGATTTCAACCTGATAGAACACCTTTGGGATGAATTTGAGCAGAGACTGGGTGCCAGGCCTTCTCATCCAACATCAGTGCCTGACCTTACAAATGGGCTTCTGGAAGAATGGTCAAACACTCCCATAGACACACTCCTAAACCTTGGGAACGGCCTTCCCAGAAGAGGTGAAGTTGTTATAGCTGCAAAGGGCCAACTCAATATTGAACCCTACGGACTAAGACTGGGATGCCATTAAAGTTCATGTGTGTGTAAGACTGGGTTCACACTACAGCACACAGCGGCTCCCAGCAGGAGTCTGGTGCGTCTCCATTCACCGTATCAGGTCCAATTTCAGCCCAGAATTTAAAGTATATTGTTTTTTTTTTTTATTTTTTTTATTTTATTTTGTGTTTATATTTAATAATAAAAAAATAAAAAAATCAAATACCACCAAAAGAAAGCTCTATTTGTGTAAAAAATTAAATAAAAAAATAAATAAAAATGTGTGTATATGTATGTATGTATATATATATATATATATATATATATATATATATATATATATATATATATATATATATAAATTTTAATTTCATTAATTTAAAATTATAAAATTTAATTTCATTAATTTACAATTATAAAATTTAATTTCATTAATTTACAATTATAAAATTTAATTTCATTAATTTACAATTATAAAATTTAATTTCATTAATTTACAATTATAAAATTTAATTTCATTAATTTACAATTAAAGTAGCGCAGTGCTAAATAGCAAAAAATGGCCTGGCCAAGAAGGGGGGGGGGGGGGGTGTAAAACCTTACAGAGGGCAAGTGGATAAAATAAAAAATGTTTGTGTCCATTTTTTTTCAAGCATAAGGGTGCATGCCAGCCCATTGAAAGTAGTGCCTCACATTAACGTATGTGCACTAACGCAATACATATCGTGATTGGGCTCTAAATTCTCCCATGCAGTGGGTCATTACACCTCAAATGTTAAATGCTCATTTAGGTTTCTGATCCCGCAGGCTCCCTCCACGATGCAATGACTAGTCTCCTACGCCTCTTCTCCTCTATGCCCCAACAGTCGTAGTCCCCCCTGATGTCATCAAGTCCAATGCAGAACCCAGAGCTCAGCATTGGATGTGAGGACACCAAGGAACAGTCCACGACTGGATCATAGGGGTGTTGCTGAAGGAGTGGAGGATTGTGTAAGTAAAACTGATTTTGCCACCCCCTAGACCAGTGGTCTCCAAACTGTGTTCTGTGAGATGGATGTGGATCTGTGCTTGCCTTTAGTTACATACATACTTGCATAGTCTGGTTAAAATAAAAAAAATAAAAAACACAAGTCCATCTAGTTCAACCAATAAAAGGGGAATTTTTCATCCTACATACACAATCCTATACCCAAAGTTGATCCAGAGGAAGGCAAAAAAAAAAAAAAACCCCAGCAAAGCATGAGTTAATTTGCTCCGGCAGGGGAAAAAAATTCCTTCCTGATCACTCAAAAGGCAATCAGACATTCCCGGGATCAACTTTACCTATAAATGTTAGTACTCAGTTACAGTATCCCACAAAACTAAGTACACCCCTCAGTCACATTTTTGTAAATCTTTTCTTCTCTCTTTTCATGTGACAACACTGAAGAAATGACACTTGTCTACAATGTAAAGTAGTGAGTGTACAGCTTGTATAACAGTGTAAATTTGTTGTACCCTCAAAATAACTCAACACACAGCCATTAATGTCTAAACCGCTGGCAACAAAAGTCATTACACCCCTAAGTTAAAATGACCAAATTGGGCCCAATTAGCCATTTCCCCTCCCCGTTGTCATGCGACTCGTTAGTGTTACAAGGTCTCAGGTGTGAATGGGGAGCAGGTGTGTTAAATTTGGTGTTATCGCTCTCACTCTCTTATACTGGTCACTGGAAGTACAACATGGCACCTCATGGCAAAGAACTCTCTGAGAATCTAAAAAAAAAAAGAATTGTTGCTCTACATAAAGATGGCCGAGGCTATAAGAAGATTGCCAAGACCCTGAAACTGAGCTGCAGCACGGTGGCCAAGACCATACAGCGGTATAACAGGACAGGTTCCCTCAGAACAGGCCTCGCCATGGTCCACCAAAGAAGTTGAGGTCACGTGCTCAGCGTCATATACAGAGGTTGTCTTTGGGAAATAGACGTATGAGTGCTGCCAGCATTGCTGCAGAGGTTGTAGGGGTGGGGGGGTCAGCCTGTCAGTGCTCAGACCATATGCCACACACTGCATCAAATTGGTCTGCATGGCTGTCGTCCCAGAAGGAAGCCTCTTCTAAAGATGAGGCACAAGAAAGTCCGCAAACAGTTTGCTGAAGACAAGCAGACTAAGGACATGGATTACTGGAACCATGTCCTGTGGTCTGATGAGACCAAGATAAAGGTATTTGGTGTCAGATGGTGACAAGCGTGTGTGGGGGCAACCAGGTGAGGAGGACAAGTGTGTCTTGTCTACAGTCAAGCATGGTGGTGGGAGTGTCATGGTCTGGGGCTGCATGAGTGCTGCCGGCACTGGGGGGCTACAGATCATTGAGGGGACCATGAATGCCAACATGTACTGTGACATACTGAAGCAGAGCATGATCCCCTCCCTTCAGAGACTGGGCCGCAGGGCAGTATTCCAACATGATAACCACCCCAAACATACCTCCAAGACCACCACTGCCTTGCTAAAGAAGCTGAGGGTAAAGGTGATGGACTGGCCAAGCATGTCTCCAGACCTAAACCCTATTGAGTATCTGTGGGACATCCTCAAACGGAAGGTGGAGGAGCACAAGGTCTCTAACATCCACCAGCTCCGTGATATTGTCATGGAGGAGGGGAAGAGGACTCCAGTGGTAACCTGTGAAGCTCTGGTGACCTCCATGCCCAAGAGGGTTAAGGCAGTGCTGGAAAATAATGGTGGCCACACAAAATATTGACACTTTGGGCCCAATTTGGATATTTTCACTTAGGGGTGTACTCACTTTTGTTGCCAGCGGTTTAGACATTAATGGCTGTGTGTTGAGTTTATTTTGAGGGGACAGCAAATTTACACTGTTATACAAGCTGTACACTCACTACTTTACATTGTAGACAAGTGTCATTTCTTCAGTGTTGTCACATGAAAAGAGAGAAGAGAATATTTACAAAAATGTGAGGGGTGTACTTACTTTTTTGAGCTACTGTATGTACATGGTACAGGATGCGCACCGAGTTGCGTCACCATTGCTGTTGAGCATGTTACCCATTAATAAAATGGGGATAATCCAGGAACGATTAGGAATGGTATTTTACACACTTTAGTGTTCATCTTCCTTCCCAACTTTATTTTACTCTGAGCACTGGTTATAAACGTAGGTAGAGAACCCGAGACTGGCGAGACATTCCTGGGTCCTGCACTTTTTAAAATCCACGGCACTATTTGGCAGTTCCCAGATTTTTATCCACACAAGTTCCATTTATGTTCCTTTGTTCCTCTGTTTCTTTACAGGTAACTCTATTGGTTTGTTGCTTATTGAAAGAATAAAAAAATTAATTAAAATTACTGAATAGTTTATATGTGATATACGACTGATAAAAGAAAATGCAAAACTTCACATTCAGGTCAACTAAACAACTTTTTTTTTTCCTTTCGTGCAGATTTGTCAAAATGACCTTAGGGTCATACACCGTTGGTTGGGCCTTGACATTTTTACTGTGCTTTACGTTATTTAATAGTACTTGGGGTAAGTTTATTGTGTGTTGTCTGTTGCATGTGATGAATTTATTTATTTTTTTATTCTTCCTCATCTGTGCTTTTGCACAACATAAATTTCCTTATCTATCACCCCATAGTTATTATAAAGAAGGAGAACAAGGGGAAAAAGAAAAAATGGTTCCAATAATAAGTTTCTGCTGAAGACCCACCAACATGACTGGGTGTTTAACTTCTGTCCACCCACAGACAAGTGGGTTACTACAAACCCAAATCGAAACCATGCTCTACCACCAAAGCCCCATTAACCACTTGCTAGGTGGGCACTTATACCCCCTTCCTGCCCAGGCCAATGTTCAGCTTTCAGAGCTGTCACACTTTGAATGACTATTGTACGGTCATAAAACACTGTACACATGACATCTTTATCATTTTTTTTCACACAAATAGAGCTTTCTTTTTGTGGTATTTAATCACCACTGGGTTTTTTTTTTTTTTTTTTGTTTTTGCTAAACAAACAAAAAGACTGAAAAAAAAAAAGCTTTTTCATATTTTGTTATAAAATGTTGCAAACAGGTAATTTTTCTTCACTGATGAGGTGGCACTGATGAGGTGGCACTGATGGGCAGTGATAGGCGGCACTGATGAGGCAGCACTGACAGGTGGCACTGGTGGGCACTGATTAGCACTGATCAGCAGCACTGGTTGGCATTTAGGGGACCAATATCCCTCTAAAAAAGAAGCTGGTTACCGGCTTTATTCTTTTCCTTACCCTGAGAGCGTGAAGCAAATAAAAAAAAAAAAAAAAGTTAACCGGCTTTGGTTTACTTCCGTGATCAGCTGTCATTGGCTTACAGCTGATCACATGGTAAAGGGCCCGATGTGATTGGCCAAGTCACCCTCCCGGCATTTGAGGTCTTTGGGCTATAGTGCGGACGTCAAGTAATTAACCAACACTCACCTCTTATATTGTTTGTTCACTCTAGCATTTGAAGTGAACACCACCATGGTAAAAACTCTGTTGTCCTTCATAATATGGCAGTGGACCTCTCCTTCACTGTATATGTCTGTAGTCCACTTTTTGTGTGCGTTTTAAATGTTTCCAACTCAAGTATTCTTTGCGGCCGTATTGCAGAAAACAAACTAGAACATTAACAAAAAGGTCTGCTAGCTTTCTGGGGTCGACTCAGTTGTTTGGTACAAAATGTGCACAGTATTGTCTTGAGAAATTTTCCCAAGCACGCGATTAGAGCCAGAGCCCACCCACTTGTGTAACAATAGTAAATTAATATTTGCCATTGTCTTCCCACTTCTCCTCCTAGCCAATCAGGAAGCGGGTCCTGAGACCCCATTGCCCATTCTTGCCTACACTTTACAGCAGTGGCATTCAACTTAAAGCAGAACTAAAGCCCCACTTAGGAAAACAGTTCAGATTGCCAAGAATAGAGCTGGAGGCTGGACCTGTCATCCCCAGAGGAGGACACTGCCCACCCCCTCCTAGTGATATGTGTCTACCTGGTCCACTACAGGCACTACAGAACTATGGCCCTGTCAGGTAGGCTGTATGGGACCCCCTGGCTCCATAAAAGTGAGGCCCGGAGTGAAAAAAATAAATAAAAATAAAAAAAATAATATATATATATATATATATATATATATATATATATATATATATATCGTAGGGCTTGCATGACAGTGTGAAGAGGGGAAACTGGTAAAGAAGGGGTTAACTGGTAGCTTTGTGTTAGTAAAGAAAGGGCTTACCTGATTGGGGGGTAGTCTGTGGCAGGGTGGGGTTAAGGCAGCTTAAGGAGGGGTGGCTCAGCCCTGGCGTCCAGTGGAGCTTGATGGACACAGGCCGTGACAACTTCCCACTTACCCTCCCTGTTCTGTTCAGTTTCCGCATCAGGAGCAGCAAAATTGAGGACGTTGTGGCAGGTGGGGGTTTGGCGATTGGGGTATTTGCAGGCGGTAACAATTTTTTGGAATGGTTCATAGGGTGACCCATCTAAGGTATGGTTTCCTCTATGAGATCCTCAGTTAATGGTAGATTAACGGGGAAGTGGTAACAAGGATGTATTGGTGGTGAAGTGTGTTTGTCCCCCAAACCGGTGTTGCACGGCTGGGGACTAAAGTATTAACGCTGATACACAATCAGAATTTGGTTCTTTGGTGCCTCCCAAGACCGGCAGCCTTTTATATTACGGGTACTGGATTATGTGCTGTATTAATTTAAGAAATGTTATTGTTTCAGTTGTTTAATAAATGGCCAACTGGCTAAATTTTCTCCAGATTGGTGTCACTTGTTATTTGTTCAGAGGTTTATGCTTGGGAGGTTTAAGGTAATTACGTATCAGGTATATATCTGATAGCCATGCAAACCCAAAACGCGTATCAAAATACCTGGTTGTAATTCCGTTTTCTTTTCCTCTTGGTAGAGGGACTAGGCAAGGCTGTCCCTTATCAGCACTTATTACTGGATATACTAAGAAACAAAACATTTTCAAGATCTGTCTTTATACTGACGACGCCTTATTATTTCTTTAGAAATCCCTTCATTTCTATATCCGATCTCCTAGAAAAATTTGCAAATGTCTCAGGTTTAAAAATTAAAGTTTCAAAATCGGTGGCCCTTCCTATTAACTTTTCTACCTCAGAATTAGACCAATTTAAAAAGCAACTTCTCCTTTATCTGGTCTAACAACACCATAGCATACTTAGGTATCCACCTTTCCAACAACTATAGCTCATTATTCCAATGCAACTACCCCGTTAGAATCAAAAAAATTGCCAGACCCTTAATACTTAGTCCTCCTTCCACTTATGTTTTCTAGGTAGAATTCCAGCCATAAAATTGAACATACTTCCAAAATTACTATATCTATTCAAATCACCTCCTATCACACTAACTAAAGCACATATGTCAAACAAAAGACCAGTGGGCCGAATCCATGTCCCTCGCACCCAGAACATGGCAGGGTATTTGCGGTGGCACACTGCATAGCGCACCCCTAAACTCTGCACTCTGTACACAGCGCACCTTGAACTCTGTATTCTATACGTAGTGTACTCCCGATCTTGGCACTCTGTAGGCGACACGCTCCTGAACCCTGCATTCTGTATGTAGCGCAAACCTAAACGCTGCACATAGTGCACCCCTGTACCCTGCACTCTGTACATAGCGCACCCCTGTACCCTGCACATAGTGCACCCCTGTACATAGTGCACTCCTTTACCCTTGCACTCTGTACATAGCGCACCCCTGAACCCTGCACTCTGTACATAGCATGCCCCTACTCAAAATGGTCCCCTTGAGGGCAACCATGCTGCTGATGTGGCCTGCAATGAAATTGAGTGTGACACCCCTGAACTAAAGCATACATCCTTAAAATTTAATCCACCATTAACAAATTAATTTGGAATAGCAAGCCCTCTAGGCATACAGCAAAAAAAAATATCTTATATCATTCTCACAGATCGGGTGGCTTAGGTCTACCCCATATCTGGCTATATTATATCTCCTGTAGACTTACTCAAAATGCACAATGGAATATATGTGTAATCCTACAATACCTTGGATTTTATTTGAAAAAAATCTTAGTTTGTCCATATTATCTACTTGGTCTTCTTTAGTCAAACGTTGTCACAGGTACTCACCCGGGCCGAGATGCTGAGAGCTGCTCCCCTTGCGACTAAGTGCACGATGCCCCTGGAATGGGTACAGAAGGCACCGAGCACAAAGATGCATGGGTTGCCAGCAGGTGGGTTGCAGGTGGTGTGCAGTGAGGCTGATGACCGTGTGTAGAAGAAGCTGCACTGGAAGTAGACACCTGGCAGGACCAACACAAAGCAGAGGCTGTAGAGGAACCAGGTCAAACTCTGGGAGATAGTCCTGGGGTGCATATGTGGGAACACCACGGTTAAGGTAGTAGAAGGTCCAGGAAGCAGGCCGAGGGTCAAACACAGCTAATCAAGCAGAAGGATATCCAAGAGGCAAGCCAAGGGGTCAAACACTGGTAAGTAGCAGAAGAATGTCCAGGAGGCAGGCCGAGGGTCAAACACAGGTAATCAGGCAGAGGGATATCCAATAGCCAAGCCAAGGGGTCAAACACTGGTAAGTAGCAGAAGAATGTCCAGGAGGCAGGCCGAGGATCAAACACAGGTAATCAAGCAGAAGGATATCCAAGAGGCAAGCCAAGGGGTCAAACACTGGTAAGTAGCAGAAGAATGTCCAGGAGGCAGGCCGAGGATCAAACACAGGTAATCAAGCAGAAGGATATCCAAGAGGCAAGCCAAGGGGTCAAACACTGGTAAGTAGCAGAAGAATGTCCAGGAGGCAGGCCGAGGGTCAAACACAGGTAATCAGGCAGAGGGATATCCAATAGGCAAGCCAAGGGGTCAAACACTGGTAAGTAGCAGAAGAATGTCCAGGAGGCAGGCCGAGGGTCAAAACACAGGTAATCAGGCAGATGGATATCCAATAGGTAAGCCAAGGGGTCAAACACTGGAGAGTAGCAGCGGTGGTCAGAAGAGGTCCGGGTCAAGCACAGGTAATCAGGTAGGCACAAGGAACAGGATACAGGAAGCCAGGTACTCAGGAAACAGAGACAACAAACCAGCAATTTCTGAGGGGAAGGAGAAGGCCTTTTATAGGCCAGGTAAGTGGTCAGGTGGGGTATCTGGGCGCGCGCATGCGCACACGCTTCCTGTCAGGGCCGCGCACAGACGTGCGCCGCGCTGGGTGGACAAGGACACATACCCGAGCGCCGCGAACCCGCACATGCACACCCGCTGTCCCGCGTACCTGTGTGCGCTGCTGAGCCGCTCTATCGCGCATGCGTACCCTAGGAAACCGGCGCTGAAGCACGATATTTCTCTGACAAACGCTGGGCTTGAGTCCTGCAGGTACGCATGGAAACAGTGTTCCTGTACTTTTTCCACAGTAGGAACGTCGTTCCCATTAGTAGCCATGTTTTTTGAAGTATGCAAGCTTTGTCCATTACAGGCAGCGGCACCCGTAAAAAAACATGGCTGTGGGCTGACAGCGCAACCGCGCATGTGCCGTTCTGAAGCCTGCAAAGCTCGTACATGAGCGCCCATTTTTTGCAGTGGTGTAACTGCGACACCTGGCACCATTTTTGAATGGAAAGCCGTAACACTGTGTCTCAGGTCTCGGCGGCACTGATGGCTGTGGCGTCTTGTCACAGGCAGAGAGCAGGAAGACAGTAGCAGGACACTGATGTTAGTGTCTCAGTGGCGGCGCTTCGCCACAGCAGAGAGAAGGACACTGATGTAAAGGAGAAGAGGAGGACATTACTGGGGGGGGGTGACATTGCTGGGGAGGGGTGAAGCGTGCAGAGGTGGACAATACTGTGGGGGGGGGGTGAAGGGGCAGAGGAGGACATTACTGTGGGGGGAGGAAGGTGAAGGAGCAGAGGACATTACACACACGCACACTTTTATTTATGAGGTGGGGGGATCCCACACTTTTTCCCAGGACTTGACCCCTGGTCATACGGTATTACAATACGTTCCATTTCCACCCACAATGCCATTATTTCTCACTCTCTCAAGCTTTGAAACAAATGTACGAAATACCTGACCTTAATGTCTAACCCCTTTCCCAGTGCATAATTTCTGGGTGATATTAGACTTAAATTAGCTCTTCTTTCCCTAGATAACTTTCAATGATGGATAAATAAAAAAAACTAACTAAGCTTTCTGACTGTTACAATGGCGACAAATGTATCTCTTTAAATACATTTCAAGTATTAAATGGAGCTCCCCATTTCAGAACTACATAATTGCCTTCACAATTCGATATTTTTACGAAGCCCACCATCTCAAATATTTGCTCTTTATAATGACCTCAACATCTCCACTTCCTCCGATAAATTATCATATATGCTCAAATGGGAATCTGAAATAAACATGCAAATGACCATTCCAGAATAGTCTACTATGTGGTTCAATCTATGCAAATGTACTAAATCTCTGACAATTATGCCGCGTACACACGACCAGACTTTTTGACAGCAAAGGTCCGACGGAACGAATCCGTCGGAAATTCCGATTGTGTGTGGCTCCAACGGACCTTTGCATGGCAAAAATCCGACGGACTTTAGAAATAGAACTTGTTTTAAATTTTCCCGCCGGAACTCCGCCAGAGCGAGTTTCTAGCGGGAAAACCGTTCGTCTGTATGCTGGTCCGACGGACCAAAATACGACGGAAGGGCCGCTACAGCACCTGCCCGCGAGAATGTTTCTCGGCGACAGGGCACTGTACATCTCGCGCTGGCTGCAATAGGAAAAACACATTTTCCTATCGCAGCGAGCGCGAGAGGGAAAGCCCTTTTGGTCTGGTATGGATTTTAAGGGGAAGCCCCTACGCCGAAAAAAAACGGCGTGGGGGTCCCCCCAAAATCGATACCAGACCCTTATCCGAGCACGCAGCCCGGCCGGTCAGGAAAGGGGGTGGGGACGAGCGAGCGCCCCCCCCTCCCCTCCCAGATTCCGATAAGCCCCCGCCCGCAGACCCCGACAACCAACGGCCAGGGTTGTCGGGAAGAGGCCCTTGTCCTCATCAACATGGGGACAAGGTGCTTTGGGGTGGGGGGCCGCAGGGGCCCCCTTTCCCAAAAGCACCCCCCCTTGTTGAGGGCACGCGGCCTGGTACGGCTCAGGAGGGGGGGGGCGCTCGCTCGTCCCCACCCCCTTTCCTGACCGGCCAGGCTGCGTGCTCGGATAAGGGTCTGTTATCGGGTTTTGGGGGGCGTAGGGGCTTCCCCTTAAAATCCATACCATGCGACGGGGCTCGCAAGGTGTCAATCTCGCCAATAAAAGCAGCGAGATTGACTTCCTTTTCTAGTCCCGTCGTAACTCATCACGTTCTAAATGAACGGACTTTGATCCGTGTGTGGGCAAGTCCGTTCATTTGGAAGTCCGTCGGAACTCCGGCGGGGACTCCGTCGGACCTAGTCTGCCGGAAAGTCCTGTCATGTGTGGGCAAGTCCGTTCATTCGGAAGGTCCGTCGGAATTCCGCCGGAATTCCGGCGGGAACTCCGTCGGACCTAGTCTGCTGGAAAGTCCGGTCGTGTGTACAGGGCATTAGAGAGACAGCAGGGAAACTCTTCACCAGATGGTATTACACACCCTCATCTAAATGCAATCTATCCAGAGGTCCCCCCAAACTGCTTCAGGGGATGTCCTCCTGGGACTGTCGTCTACATATTTTGGGATTGTGAACAGTTAGCTCCCACATGGAAGGAAGTTTTTTCCCCCTTATGAATGAACTTGCTGGAAATCTACACGATTTGTATTGCCACACACTGGACAATTGCATACCATTGGAAATCTAATTCTGTACCTTTTCCACAAATAGCAAGCGCAGAAGACATCAAGATCATGGAGAATGTTTTCCACACAATTAATAATGCCAATAAAGCCTTTAACCTGAAATTGGATCCTTGGTTAATCTACAAAACATCAATTCATGCAGAGAATTCATACAGATACCTCTATATGATTGTATGCTAATGCTGTTTTTTTTTTTCTATTATTTTATTTCTTTTTCTTTCTTTTATTTCATGATAGTAGTTATTTGAAGCGCAACTTAGTCATATAGTATAAAGGATTACCATCTGTATACAAAAACACACATTTTTCAATGTAAACTAATTGAATACTTTTCATAATGTGTGTTCTACCAATGTTGCTTTAAATATCTGTAAGAAATTATTTTTTACAATAGTATGTTTTTTTTGTTTACAAAAACATACAGAAATGGGTACATACCAAAAGTTGTCACTATCCAAAATGGACAGGGAACATACCCAAAGATCAGCTAATGAGAATTTGCAGGAACTGCAGTGACCAAAAGGATTATGAAATCCAGGCTGGAATCTTAATCCAAAGATTCATAGAAAAAGGCTATAAAAGGGAAAAGAACTAGAAGACCTGAAGAGGAAGGTAAAGAATATGGACAGGGAAACACTCCTTAAAAGACAATAAGAATGGCCTTCCACATCAGTTTTAACAATCAGTGGTGGCCTGTCCATATGGGGTGCAAAGGCACCGTCCCCCTAATCCATGCGCCCGTCCCCCAATCTACATGCAGGGCAATGGGCGCATGGATTCCAATGGGGTATTTTTTTTTTTTTTTTTAGAAGCACGTGATTAGAGCCAGAGGCTCTAATTGGCTTTAAAAAAGGGTGGGCCTGGGGGAGCAGAGCAGAGCACCCCAAGCCCACCCAGTTGTGTGACAATAGGGAATTCGCTATTGTCTTCCTGATTCTCCATCCGGACAATCAAAAAGCAGTTCCTGTGACCTGATTGGCCAGAGAGTCTCAATCGTGTCTCAGGTACACACTTCCCGTTCACCCGGGAGCAGAATCATCAGCCTGACTCTTCATTCCCCCTGACTCCAAAGGTAATGCCCCGATCGACGCCGTCCTGTCTGTCTCCCGTGGGGGGGACGGGTCGATCACTGCATTCCTGCCCATCTCCTGCAGGTTGCGTAGGGGGGGTTTCGATTGCCACATCCATCTCCGGGGGGGGGGCAATCGCTGCATTCCCAGCTGTCTCCTGCAGGGGGGGTGATTTGGTGTTAGTTTACCCCCCCCCCCCCCCAATATATTGTGCACCGGCCACCACTGCAGACAATACAAATCATTGGAGGGAATTGTGAATTTTTTTTTTTAAGGGAAAACACTCCCACAATGACCTAGGTTTGTATACAGAAGAGCCCCCACACTTAGAGACCAGCTTGCCCATAATGTAATAATGTAATAGACCCCCCCTAAATAGGGCAGCCTTTTTACTAACTTAAAGGGTGCTACAGATGTCAGAGGTGCCTACCATATACAGTAGAGTCAGCCCAAAAAAAACATAGGAAAAAAAGATAACGGTAACAGGCAAGGAATATGTTATCAAAGAGATGATCACCTGTACTAGCACACATGTAACGTACGTCATTTAATGTCCATGTCGGCTTCAATATATGTGCAGAACAACCAGACCAATCTATATAAGAATTAGGCTGGCCATACATGGTCGAATTTTGAAAGAATTTTCTTTTGAAAATCAGAAAATGTGTGCGTTTTGTGATCCGATGGCGCCATCATTGATTTTGAAATTCAGCCAACCAAGCCTTCAATTTCCCCTCCATGTTGCTACAGAAAATAATTTTCGTGGCCGGGAATTTTCTTTTCTTGCACATGCGCATTTCTTTTTCGATTACATTTCTCACACGATTCTCCCATCATTGATTAGAAAATCGTTTGTTTTTCAAAAAATTTTCAACATGGCAGATTACTCGAATTTGATTGCCGCATGAAAATCAGCTGTTGCTGCAGCCCACCAGCCGATCGCCGCGCTGTGTGTCCCCGCAGGCACGCGCCGGCATGTTATCCTGCTGGATGTCGTATGACGCCCAGTCAGAATAACAGAACCACTTCCTGGCCGTCAATCTGCTATAGGCCAGGTGGGAAGTGGTTAAGCACAGCCTATCTATTCACTTTAGATAAGCTTAAAAAAAAACAGTTAACATTCCCGGAATGCCGGAAATGCTAGCTGTCACATTGGCTGTGCTCTCAAACCAACTGTCAAACCATCCAATGGCTGGTGTCATAAAGGATCACATGTGCAGCATTATGGCAGTTGCAGATTGAAAAGAGGCCAAGATGGCAGCTTCCTTGGCTGAAAACGATAGGGGGGTTTACTTTCACTTTTAACTGCTTTGTCTCCAATCTATAACTAAATAAATTCTCTTCCTGTAGATGAAGAATTTATTTGAAGTAATCTTTTGTTTTTTTTTCAGTTCCCTTACAGAGTATTAAACACTAGGTCCAATCATCTTTAAATACACGTTTATAATTTTTGTAGTCCACAGAGTGCCAAATTAATATCAGATCTAGTCCTCCTTTATACATTTATTCTATTTTTATACTAATTTAAAAAAATATATATTTTTCAAGTTTTTGTCTTAGGTTATCATGCATATATAATATCTGGTGTTATGCATGTTGGCATGTAGCAAATCTCTTTTTATTATTGCAAATATTTATGGTATTTAAACCAAGGTTTGGATGTCATATGTAATAAGTGGTGGTTTCTTGAAAACACTGAGGACACTAGAGGCGATTCAGTTCGCATTGTAGCGCTTTACAAATTATTCATTCATTCATGGAGGTATGCATGCATTTGAAATATCAAGCATTGATTCATGGTATTAACAATGGGTTAATAGGATTCACGAGCATACGGGCTGACCATATTATCATAATAAAACAGACTGCCCAGGTTTTCGGAGCAGTAATAAAAATGGCCGTCAAGTAGTTGTCCCCGGGTTGCTAAGCAACCACACGATATATAAACAGGAAGTGTAGCAAGATGGCGCCTCTCCTGATGACATCATTCTGATGAAATGCGTATGGTGGAGTTACAGTGTCATTTCCGGTTTCAGTCTGTGGAGCACATTGCATACCAACTTTCTGATTCTTTGCTCGTTATTGTCTGATACAATGTACAGCCAAAGTTTTGAGAATGACACAAATATATTAATTGTCACAAAGTCTGCCGCCTCAGTTTTTATTATGGTGATTTGCATATACTCCAGAATGTTATGAAGAGCGATCAGATGAATTGCAATTAATTGCAAAGTCCTTCTTAGACATAATCCCATAAAAAAAACATTTCCACTGCATTTGTGAAGAAGGCTTCAGGGCATCCAAGGAAGTCCAGCAAGCGCCAGGACCGTCTCCTACAGTTGATTCAGCTGCGGGATCAGTGGCACCACCAGTGCAGAACTTGCTCAGGAATGGCAGCAGGCAAGTGTGAGGACATCGGCACACACAGTGAGGAGAAGACTTAAGTAGGATGGCCTGGTGTTGAGAAGGGCAGCAAAGAAGCCACTTCTCTCCAGGAAAAACATCAGGGACAGACTGATATTCTGCAAAAGGTACAGAGATTGGTCTGCTGAGGACTGGGGTAAAGTTATTTTCTCTGATGGATCCCCTTTACGATTGTTTGGGGCGTCCGGGAAAAAAACTTTGTCCAGAGAAGAAAAGGTGAGCACTACCATCAGTCCTGTGTCATGCCAACAGTAAAGCCTCCTGAAACCATTCATGTGTGGGGTTGCTTCTCAGCCAAGGGGGTGGGGGGGGGGGGATCACTTACAATTTTGCCTAAGAACTCAGCCATGAATAAAGAATGGTACAAAAGCTTCCTCCAAGAGCAACTTCTCCCAATCATCTAAGAACAGTTTGGTGAGGAACAATGCCTTTTCCAGCATGATGGAGCACCTTACCATAAGGCTAAAGTGATAACTAAGTGGATTTGAGAACAAAACATGGACATTTTGGGTCCATGGCCAGGAAAATTCACAGACCTTAATCCCATTGAAAACTTGTGGTCCAACTTGAACAAAAACCCCACACAAATTCTGACAAACTCCAAGCATAGATTACGCAAGAATGGGGGGCGGCCATCAGCCAGGATGTGTTGATTGACAGCATGCCAGGGAGAATTGCAGAGGTCTTGGAAAAAGAAGGGTCAATACTGCAAATATTGACTCATTGTATAAACTTCATGTCATTGTCAATAAAAGCCTTTGACACTTATGGAATGCTTGTAATTATACTTCAGTATCTCATAGTAACATCTGACAAAAAGATCTAAAAACACTGAGGCAGCAGACTTTCCTGACGCCAACATAGCAGCATACTAGTGATAGAGCTCCGCCTCTTGACCACTCCCCCAGGACCAGTGAATAGCATAAATATAAGGCCTAGTTAGGCCCCACCCCATTCTTCTTTTTTTCCTCATACCTCAACGCATCAGTGAAGAGTAAGCAGTACTATGTCCCCCCCTCTGCCTCTGTGCAGCATCCAGCTGGGTTCAAGCCTCTCCCAGTGTGAAGTCCCAGCGCTCAGGCTGCTAACATGCGCTAAAAAGCCTGGGAATCCCTTCTGTGGGTCTTATTGGGGCCCCTGCAGTGTTTCCTCTTTAGGAACAAAATCTGCTTTTAAAATTGATAACTGCAGCACTTGTGGAATATGGGGGGCCAGCTATGCTTTATCTCTCTCTTAGCCCCTTATGTCTCCTTCATGTCCTTCATTACCTTTACCATTCCCTGCTGTCCTCTGCAGGTGTTGCATGTGTGTGTGTATAGGTACGTATGTATGTATGTATGTATGTATATGTGATATGGGTGTGTGTATATGTATATACACGTTTAAAAAAAAAAAAAAATTGTATGTGGATGTGTGGGTATGCATATGTGTGGGGGTGTATGTAAATACATGTATGTATTGTAGGGGATCAGAGGGGTGAAAGGCCAGTTCACTAAAATAAAAATGGCTTTATTCAGCAAAACAAACAGAAGAAAAAGACAGGCTTGTCTTGTCACACAGGTGCAGAGATAGGAAAGGTTCAGTCTCTTTAACCAACAGGCTGATATATAGACAAAGTACATGGCTCTAGTCTGAGATACAGTTTTTTTTTTACAGGGGGTCCCCGAGTTACGAACTCGTTAGGGACTGCCCGCCTGTACGGAAGTCGGAAATGTTCGTAAGTCGGCGCGCATGCGCAGACCGACAAATACGGAGATTTCCGGACATTTCCGATGTTCCGTCTATTGCCGTTCTGCGCATGCGCGGCAAATTACGGATATTTCCGGCATTTTCCAAAGCTCCGTAAGGCCGCGCATGCGCAGAACGGCCGAAAGACGCCGAAAAAGGACGAAAAATGGCGGAGGGTCCCCGCAGCACCCCGTTCGTAAGTAGGGGTTGTTCGTAGGTCGGGTGTTCGTAAGTCGGGGACCCCCTGTATATGGTTTTACTTACCCCAGCAAATGAATCCTTACATTGACTGCTGTGTGTCTCTCTCTCTCCAAACACACAACTCCTCTCACATCTTCAGCTCAGCTGACAGTAATCAGGGCTGAAGGTTCCTACCCTCTTTAATTAACCCTTTCCTAACCAGCCCCAGACTGACCCTCTGCAATATATGTGTGTGTGTGGGTATGTTTGTATATGTGTACATATGTAAGTATATGTAGATAAATAAAAAAAAGAAGGAAAGTGGAATCCTTTCTACTATATCTACACTTTTCAACTATCCTCACCTCAGCTGGCCGTCCCATTTCTCCACAGATAAAGAGTCAGTTACCGCTCATATAAAGACCCTCAACAACTAGGGTGGGGACCACCATATTGGTAAGTTTTCAGGAAAAAAAGAGTGCCCTCTCATGCGGATTGGCTTTGATTTGCTTCAGCCCCGCATGCCCACGCTCTCAAGATGGCCGGGCCAAGGCAAGGCGGACGTTCTTCAGAGGAGCATAGCCCGGATGGCGCTCCCACTCAGGAGAAGAGCTCCAAGGAAGACGTCTTTGCTCCTCTTCCCCAGAGCCAGCGCCCCAGCAAGATGTCTGCAGGGCCTGTGGCACAGTATCTATGCCTGGAAGGCTGGTGAGTAGACACTGCCTGGAGAAGTATGCAGCTAACAGGTAATGCCAAAATGTCTTTATTATTGATAAGAATGGCACAAGATTTTGTTTTGGACTTGCCTTAATTACCCAGAGCAACTGTTACACTTGGAGTCTGTTGCCATAGGAGACAGCGTACTTGTTCACGTGCAGATGTGGCATCTTGCTGGATGCTTTTCCCTGCGTGGCTGTCTTGTAGTAGTCTGGGAGTCTGCCGGGTTGGCGTTGCACAGACACATTTGGGTGCCCCAAGGAGACTAGTAATGTAATGCACAGAGCGGTCTAGTGGGTGTGGCCAAATTGCCCTTGCTGACATCATCACCTTTCAGTGAGGCCAAACAGCCACCTACAACAGCAAAAGTTTTGTATATGACTCTCGGTTACTTGGGGAGCCACAGCCAGGTCTGGGTAATATGTCCGGGTCTCAGGTGGACTGAAACCCTGACGCATGATTCAAAATCCGAACTGTCCGGGTGAATCCTGGACAGGTGGCACAGGTGTCTGGTGCCCATGAATCTACTTTGTAGAGGCTGCCTGCTGGCTAAGTGGGTGACAATTCTGTCTAGTAGCACTGGGGTTGCTGGTTCAATTCCCCAACATGCTAATACTTGTTTTGATGTTTATTTCTTTTCCCTGTGTGGGTTTCTCAACACAATCCAAAGACATGCTCTGCACCTACTATGCCTTATAACCCACTCTATGTGGAGGGATGTTGACAACTCATGGCTCTGGAGGTTCTCATTGGACTGAAGGGGGCCTGGGTCATTGTTACATTTATTACAGATGCAGCAGTCTGCTATTCAAAATATGGAGGCTGACCAGGAAGTCCCTCCTAGTTGCTTGTATAGCCACTGAAAGAGCACTTTGACGGCTAGGGAGGCCATATGGTTGAGACCCTGGGCTGCGTATTGCTTCCTAGAAACAAAAGTGGGGAAGAATGAACGGGGTTTGAGAAAAATGCCCGTATAAACAGGATCTCGAAATTGTATACTCTGAACAAGCTAATGGTCAACCTGCTCCTACATACTGTAGCATCTGCAGATGCTGGCAGACCAGCAATAACCAGCCCATGTGCTGGGGGAGTCTAATGGGAATGGTTTAATAATTATCAACCAGCTGCTGCACCTGCAGGACTCTGAGGAGAGTGTCAGGGTCTGCATCTTTGATATGTTTTCCTATTAGAAGTGTATTGCCAAAAATTTGATTTTTGTGACAGTGGATGCCGAGGGTCTGGCTTGTGTCTTGGTGCAGACTTCTGGGGGGATAAGTGAGCCAGTCACACATGTGCATGCCCAGACTCTTAAGGTAAGACCTAGAAGGCACGCTTCACTGGTTTCTGGACGGCATGTTGGATGAAGGTATCAGACACTCATGGTCACTTCGGGAGATTCCTCACTGCTCCTCTCTTCCACGAAGCTGCCAAGTCCACCACAACAGTGGGTGTACTGCTACATTGCTTACAGACACCTCAGACTCAAGAGGGTTTGCACGTTTTCTACCCAATCCTGTTTGGGGTTTGCAGGAGATGTTGGTTAGTGTCCAGTGGCAGATCGGAAGAGGTTGAACCCTGTGGGGCCCTCTTTGAGTTCTTTAAGAAGGAGTCCATTAAACAGTATAAACACATGGCTGGAGGCTGTTGCTGGATCGTCAGCTACACACCTTAGGAGGGAAAACAAAGCCAACTTTCTCCATCCCAATGGTTGGTGTACCCGGGGGTGCTCTGTTAGTTCCTCTGTTTTATTTCAATCAGAGGAAGTGGTGATAGTCAGGAATAAATTTCTGAGGATGAATACTTCCGCTTGTTTGATGGCTTCTCAGTGCCTGTCATCTGGGCACAACGTCATCATGCATATAGATGATTCCTGGGGTGCATGGGCACCTGCGCAAATTTCATCTAGAATTCTTAGTGCGAGGGAGGAAACAGGATAGAACACAGTTAATAAGCGTTACTCAGTATGAGTAGCGCTCAGCGGTGATGAAAAGAACTTAAGGATGTCTCGGTCCGTTAGGACCTTTTAGACTGGAGAATTGCTACAAATCATGTCTGCAAGACAGCCGGGTAGATGCATTGCGAGGGACTTTCGGTCAAGGCAATCGGAGCTTCCTAGCCAAGGAGGATAATCTTGAATGCGCTGTGGGTTCAAACAGCCCTTTTATGCACTTTGGCCTCACTACACAGAGTCAAGGAGGACCAATCTCCCTGCAGTTTAGCAACAGGGCAGCAGTCGCCTATATTCAGCTCCAGTATGAAACTCTGCAGCAATATGCTATTGGGAGAGGTGAAACCCATAACACCTGGGGCAGATCACCAGCAAAATTTCAGGAAGCAGTTTACCTCCCAGGATATTTTTCTTTTGAAAGAATACAAGCTTCCCAGAGCACGAGTGGGTCTACACAGGGCCGGTGCTACCACTAGGCAAACTAGGCAGCCGCCTAGTGCGCACTGCTGCCTAGGGGCACTGGTTTCCCTCCGCGTCTGCATGCTTTGCAGGCTGCAGAATACAACTAAGTCTGACCGGTAGTGTAATTAGAAGCACAGCACTGGAGCCAGCGCTAGAGGAAGCAGAGCCAATGCTTTCTGTATAGCGCCGCCTTCTGTCACATGGACAGTATAAAGGGGGGTGGAGCCAATGGTAGTGAAAAAATTAGGTTTTGCCTAGGGTGTCAAAAACCCTTGCACCACCCCTGGGTCTACATCCAAGGTCTTCTCTAAGCTGGCCCACAGGTGGGGCCTACCACAGACAGACCTCCTCAGGCCTCCTCCAAGGCGCAAGGGGCAGATGCTCTGGTCTCTCCCTGGGTCTGCAATCTAACCTATATATTTTCCCCAACATTTCCCGTAAATGAGATTTCCCTTGAGGCTGTCAAGGGAGAACATAGTTGTCATAGCCAGTTCTCCATATTGATCAGGAGGCCCTAGGTTTTCCCTGGCCATTCATTTCAGGATACAGAAGACATTTCCCCTCTATAACATGCGCTGACTGGGGCTGCAAGCAGGGGCACTAAAGGGGGAGGATGGGCACCTCTGGTTGCTCCAGTTTCACTCCAGAGTGATCTCTACTTTTGTTGTGTGAGAAGACATTCTACTTACAACATCTAGGTCTAATTCTGGAACAAGTTTGCTTTTTTTCTTGGTAGGGCAAGACATTGATCCTACTGCCCTTCCAGTGTCAGCTGTTGTATTCTTCCTCCAGGCCTTAGCCTATGCTCACATAGCTCACGAGTGTGGGCTATATTGGCAATAACACATTTGAAAGGACCAAGAATCCTTCAGTTAGCACAACTTTTGAGGGCAGTCGTGAGGAGTCGGTCACCAAGGAAGAAAAGATCTATTGCAGTTGCTGGATCTCGTATCAGTTTATCCATTTAGCCATCACTTACAAAGCAGTATCAATCACAAAAACTTTAACCACTTCAGCCCCGGACCATTTGGCAGCCAAAGGACCAGAGGTCTTTTTTCAATTTCGCACTGCACTACTTTAACTGGTAATTGCGCGGTCATGCAATTTTGTAACCAAACGAAATTTGCGTCCTTTTCTTCCCACAAATAGAGCTTTCTTTTGATGGTATTTGATTGCCTCTGTGATTTTTATTTTTTTGCGATATAAACGGAAAAAGAGCGAAAATTTTGAAAAAAAAAGAGATTTTCTACTTTTTGTTATAAAAAAAATCTAATAAACTCAATTTTAGTCAAACATTTGGGCCAAAATGTATTCAGCCACATGTCTTTAGTAAAAAAAATGCCAATAAGCGTATATTTATTGGTTTGCGCAAAAGTTATAGCGTCTACAAACTAGAGTACATTTTCTGGAATTTACACCGCTTTTAATTTATGACTGCCTATTTCATTTCTTGAGGTGCTAAAATGGCAGAGAAGTACAAAACCCCCCCAAATGACCCCATTTTGGAAAGTAGACACCCCAAGCTATTTGCTGAGAGGCATGTTGAGCCCATTGAATATTTTTTTTTTTTTAGTCCCAAGTGATTGAATAAAGACAAAAATAAAAAAGATTTTTTTTTTTTTCAAAAAGTTGTCACTAAATGATATATTGCTCACACATGCCATAGTTATATGTGGAATTGCACCCCAAAATACATTTTGCTGCTTCTCCTGAGTATGGGGATACCACATGTGTGGGACTTTTTGGGAGCCTAGCCGCGTACGGGGCCCCGAAACCCAAGCACCGCCTTCAGGATTTCTAAGGGTGCAAATTTTTGATTTCACTCCTCACTACCTATCACCGTTTCGAAGGCCATAAAATGCCAAAATAGCACAAAACCCCCCCAAATGACCCCATTTTGGAAAGTAGACACCCCAAGCTATTTGTTGAGAGGCATGGTGAGTATTTTACAGCTCTCATTTGTTTTTGAAAATGAAGAAAGTAAAGAAAAAAAAAAATTTTTTTTCTTTTTTCAATTTTCAAAACTTTGTGACAAAAAGCGAGATCTGCAAAATACTCACAATACCTCTCAGCAAATAGCTTGGGGTGTCTACTTTCCAAAATGGGGTCATTTTGGGGGGTTTTATGCCATCTGGGCATTCCATGGCCTCCGAAACTGTGATTGGCAGTGAGAAGTGAAATAAAAAAATTACACCCTTAGAAAGCCTGAAGGCGGTGATTGGTTTTTGGGGTTCCGTACGCAGCTAGGCTCCCAAAAAGTCCCACACATGTGGTATCCCCGTACTCAGGAGAAGCAACAGAATGTATTTTGGGGTGTATTTCCACATATGCCCATGACATGTTTGAGCAATATATCATTTAGTGACAACTTTTTGTAAAAAAAATATATATATATTTTTTTTTTTTTTTCATTATTCAATCTCTTGGGACAAAAAAAAAAAATATTTAATGGGCTCAACATTGCTCTCATCAAATAGCTTGGGGTGTCTACTTTCCAAAATGGGGTCATTTGGGGGGGGTTTGAACTGTCCTGGCATTTTATGCACAACATTTAGAAGCCTATGTCACACGTCACCCACTCTTCTAACCACTTGTAGACAAAGCCCTTTCTGACACTTTTTGTTTACATGAAAACATATTTTTTTTTTTTTGCAAGAAAATTACGTTGAACCCCCAAACACTATATATATTGTTAAAGCAAAGGCCCTACAGATTAAAATGGTGGGTGTTGCATTTTTTTTTTTTTTCCACACAGTATTTGCGCAGCGATTTTTCAAACGCATTTTTTGTGGAAAAAATACACTTTTTTTTATTTTAATGCACTAAAACACACTATATTGCTCAAATTTTTGATGAAATAAAAAATATGATCTTAGGCCGAGTACATGGATACCAAACACGACATGCTTTAAAATTGCGCACAAACACGCAGTGGCGACAAACTACATACATTTTTAAAAGCCTTTAAAAGCCTTTACATGATACCACATTAGATTCACGGAGGAGGTCTACTGCTAAAATTACTGCCCTCGATCTGACCTTCGCGGTGATACCTCACATGCATGGTGCAATTGCTGTTTACATATGACGCCAGACCAACGCTTGTGTACGCCTTTGCGCAAGAGAAGGGGGGGCAGGGGTGCTTTTTTTTTTTTTTTTTGTTTTTTTTTTTATTTATTTAGCTTTTTTATTTTATTTTTAAACTGTTCCTTCCATTTTTTTTCTTTGTTATGATTTTTATTGTTATCTCAGGGAATGTAAATATCCCCTATGATAGCAATAGGCAGTGACAGGTACTCTTTTTTTGAAAAAATTGGGGTCTATTAGACCCTAGATCTTTCCTCTGCCCTCAAAGCATCTGACCACACCAAGATTGGTGTGATAAAATGCTTTCCCAATTTCCCAATGGCGCGGTTTATATCCGGGAGGGGGGACATTCCCTCCCACTGCTTGTAAAAGCAGTCTAGAGGCTAATTACCCGCTAGAATTGCTTTTACATGAAAGCCGATCACTGGCTGAAAAGAATGATACCAAGATGATACCTAAACCTGCAGGCATCATTCTGGTATAACCATTCAAAGTCCAGCAACATACTGGACATATATTGTAATCTTTTTTTTTTCATGCAGCCTCTTGGCTGAACGAAAAAAAAGAGATTGATTGGTGGGTATGCCCACCATTAGAATACCTCCCTTCATCCACCCACTTCTAATGATGGGCATACATGCACCATTTATATATGCCGATGCATGGGGGCATCCTCCCGCAAAAGTTATGCCGTGTACACACGGTCGGAATTTCGACCGTATGTACGTGGCATTAGGAGCCAATCGCTCCTCCCCCCCCCAGCTGCCCCCATGCGTCGGCATATATGCTCTTTTTTTTAACTGTGGTGGTGAAATCACCTCCTACAGCGTTGGAGTCGCGGCTTTATGTATCGTGGGAGCAAACGCTGTTGCTGTCAAGATAAATAAATCCGCGTTGCAACTGAATGGCGCACCTGAAAACAAAAAAAATGCTCAACACTAAAACACACAGTAAACAAAATTACATACCTGAAAAGCAAGCATGATAAAACATAATAAAACATAATAAAACATAATAAAACATTGCAGAATAGAATGGAGTAAAAAAAGAGCAACAATAGAGAGAGAATAGAGTGAGAGAGAGAACAATAAAACGACAACTATTTTATTTTTTTTTATTTTTTTGAGATTCACAGGTAAAAAAGCTCCTGACTGAAGCGACTGAATCAAAACGCTACCACAAAAAAAATGTTAGCGATCGCAGGGATCAGGCCTGACTCTGCGAACGCTGCAGTTATGTGTGCTTAGTGTTTTGTAAGTGACAGTGATCGATCGATACTGCACTTGGGTGGGCTGGGCTGGGCTGGGCGGAGGGGGAAAACGCAGGTGCTAGCAGGTATCTGGGCTGATCCCGCTAACAATGCGTTTTTTTTTGGAACCCTAAACTGCTGGGACGCTAGTATAGATCTGATCAGATCAGATATTGATCTGTTCAGATACTGTGCCACTAAGGGAGGTGTATGCTTTGTGCGTGGGTGTTTGCGGTACTGGCACTAACCTGGGGCGACGCAGACCTTATTTGACCCTAAAACCTAATTGATATCACCCGCCGGGCGATCAGGGGGTTAAACCGTTATTGGGTAATAAATGGCGGGTGCCCTGACAGTATAAAAAAAACAAGCTAACTAACCAGCGTCACCCGTAACAGTAATACAAAAAAAAACTGGTTACCTAGCGACACTAATGCAGCGATCAGAAAAACGATCGCTTAGTGACACTGGCAAAAGGGGGTGAAAGGGTTAACTAGGGGCAATCAGGGGGTTAAAACCTTTATTAGGTAATATATGGGGGTACCTGACGCTATATAAAAACCTGACGGGGAACCTAAATAACGAAATAACTAACTGGCTAACCAGCGTCACCAGTGACAGTTATACAGTGATCACTGGTGAAAGGGTTAACTCTAGGGGCAATCAAGGGGTTAAAACCTTTATTTAGGTTGTAATATGGGGGTACCTGACCTATAAACCTATTTATGAACCTATATAAACATGGCGGTTACCTAAAAAAAAAAAATGGTTACCTAGCGACAGCAGTGACACTAATACAGCGATCAGAAAAACGATCGCTTAGTGACACTGGCAAAAGGGGGTGAAAGGGTTACCTGGGGGGCAATCAAGGGGTTAAACCTTTATTAGGGGGGGGTGGGGGGCTACCTTGGACCTAAAACTAACTGCACTGACAGTTATTACAGTCACACTGACACTAAATGCAGTGATCAGTAAAAAAATGATCACTGCAATTAGTGACACTGTGACTGGGGGGGGAGGGGGTGATCTGGGGGGTGATCTGGGGGTGACAGGGGGGTGTTTTGTGTGCCTATGTGTACTGGTGTCAGTGTACTGTTGGTGCACTAACCTTTAGACGTTCACAGCTCGGCGTTCCGGTCACATAGACCGGCGCACCGAGCGTGACATCACTTCCTCTGCCTGTGTTTTGATTGACACAGACAGAGGAAGCATCTGATTCGCCAGGAGCGATCGCGAGGGGGTGGCCAGAAACCACTGGCCGTCCCCTCATCCCGGATCGCTCCTGAAGCGATCCCGACCGTCCCCGCCGGCCGGGGGGGGTCCGATCGGACCCCCCACCCGCCGGAAGAATGGCACGTACAGGTACGTGGTTCTGCCTGTACGTGCCATTCTGCCGACGTATATATACAGGGGGCGGTCGGCAAGTGGTTAAGCAGAAGGTTATCAGAGATTCAAGCTCTTGGAGCTTCAAAGTAAAATAAATAAATAAATAAAATAAAGAAAAAAATATTTATAATATATACCTTTCTTTCCAGAAAGAGTAGAGTTGGATCTTGTAGATCATTCTGCATCAAACATAGCAACAGACTGCTATTTAACAGACAGCTGGACATTGCCTAACTTTCCAGAACATCACACAGGAAAGTCACACGTACTGCTCCTTTTCAGAATCTCTCCACAATTGTCCCTTTCAGGTCATCTAAATAAACCTTTTGTCATTCCAGTTTGGTATCATCAAGGGAATGAGGTTACTGCCTGGATCCTAGCTGGCTTGGTTGTGTATAGGATAGAGGTCGCGTGCCTCCGTTATCGGTGCCAGAGCACTCTACCAGAGCGGTTAAAGCCTCATAGGCAACACATTCAAAAGAATCTATGGTGTCGATCTGTACAGGGGTACACGGTCGCTCCAACATTCCTACTCAAACTTGACGGAATAGACCCGGGGGCCTTGTCATCAGGGGACTTTGTAGGAAGGACTATTCAGTCCTCTGTCTCATCCTAATTAGAAGATTGGTTTGACAAGTAGATCCCACCCTGTCAGCTAGTTATTTATCACTAGTATGCTGCCATGTTGGCGTCAGGAAAATGGAAAATTGTATCAAATACTTACCGTAATTTTCCTTTCCTGACGCCAAACCATGGCAGCATATGGTCCCACCCTTATACGTTTCGGTATGTAGCTAATTACAGAGAATGGGGTGGGGCCTAACTAGGCCTTATATTTATGCTATTCACTGCTCCTGAGGGAGTGGTCAAGAGGCGGAACTCTATCACTAGTATGCTGCCATGGTTTGGCGTCAGGAAAGGAAAATTACGGTAAGTATTTGATACAATTTTCCATTTTGTGAAAATCAATATTTGTGTCACGGCTGTAAGTGCATTTTTAAACACTTTCTTAACCCCTTCACACCTAAGCCTTTTTCTGACATTTGTTGCTTACAAGTTAAAATCAGTAGTTTTTGCTAGAAAATTATGTACAACACACACACAGACTTTTTTTTTTAGCAGAGACCCTAGAGAATAAAATGGCGGTAGTTGCAATATTTTATGTCACACAGTATTTGTGCAGCAGTCTTTCAACCACAATTTTTTTGGGAAAAAATACACTTTTATGAATGAAAAAAAAATTTTTTTTTTGTATAATGAGAAAGATGATGTTACGCTCTATTCAATGATCCATTTATGATAAATAAATAAAAATTCCATAAATCTATCCCATAGTTTGTAGACACTATAGCTTTTGCGCAAACCAATCAATATACGCTTATTGGGATTTTTTGGCCTAACATAATAAAAAAATTTAGATTTTTTTTATTTTTTTTATTGGATGTGTTTTAAAACCACTTCAGCCCAGAAGATTTGGCTGCTCAATGACCAGGCCTTTTTTTGCGATACGTCACTGCGTCACTTTAACTGACAATTATACGGTTATGCAACGCTGTACACAAAAAAAAAAATGTATGTCCTTTTTTTTCCCCACAAATAGAGCTTTCTTTTTGTGGTATTTGATCACCTTTGCGGTTTTTATTTTTTGCGCTATAAACAAAAGAAGAGCGACAATTTTGAAAAAAAACACAATATCTTTTACTTTTTGCTATAATAAATATCCCATTTAAAAAAAAAAAAAAACTATTTTTTTCTCAGTTTAGGCCGATAAATATTCTTCTACATATTTTTGGTAAAAAAAAATTGCAATAAGCTGCGATATTGCGGCAGACAGATCGGATACTTTGACACATTTTTGGAACTATTGACAATTATACAGTGATTGGTGCTATAAAAAGGCACTGATTACTGTATAAATGTCACTGACAGGGAAGGGTTAACACTAGGAGGCGATCAAGGGGTTAACTGTGTTCCCTGGGTGTGTTTTAACTGTTGGGAGGATGGGACTGACTAGGGGAGGAGAGAGATCAGTGTTCTTACTTAGTATGAACACACAATCTGTCTCTACTCCCCTGTGAGAACCGGGATTTGTGTGTTTACACACACAGATCCCGGTTCTCGCTCTGTCACGAGCGATCACGGGTGCACGGTGGTCATTGCGCCCGCCGGGCACTCGCATCGGCTCCGGCGGCGAGCCATGGCCGCACATGCTCGCCTCCGGCGCGCCCCCTAGTGGTCAAAAAGCCAACTGTCGTTTAGCCCACCCGTGCCATTCTGCTGCAGTAAAAATGCTGCGGCTGGTCGGGAACTGGTTAAAGGGCAGAGTAAAAAATATTATTATTTTGATTCTTTTTTTTCAAAATTGTCGGCCATTTTTTGTTTATAGCGCAAACATAAAAAATGCAGTGGTGATCAAATACCACCAAAAGAAAGCTCCATTTGCTCTGAAAAAGACATACATTTTATTTGGGTACAGCGTCGCATGGCCACGCAATTGTCAATTAAAGTAACGCAGTGCTAGATCGCAAAAAATTACCTGGTCATTAACAGGGGTAAACTTCCCGGGCTAAAGTGGTTAAATATCTATGCATTACATGTTTTTCTAGTTTATTTGCAATATAAAATAAAATAATATATGTTTTAATAATATAAAAATTAATATAATAATATAATCATTAATATAATATAAAATATAGCAAATAAAAAATTTATATAAACCTTTGTGGTTTCACTGCCCCAGAATAGGTCAAAACAGACACAGCCAGACAAAAATGTTATTCCACTTTGTTATTTTATATTGTGGTACATGAAAAATAAATATATCGGCTTCCTTTCACTGTTGCAGGCCTGTCATGTGACAACCCAGGAAACATTCCTCATGGACAAATGACATTTACAGCCTCAAGAGTAGATTATAGATGTGAACCAGGGTAAGTATATTATTGTGTATTTATGTATTATAGGGTAATAGGTCTAGATAATTGGTCAAATGTTTAAAAAAAAATGAAAATGAAAACTTATTTATTAAATACAAATGTAACCTGTTGAATGGTTCTAATTTCTACAGAGAAAGATTAACACAACGCTACCTTGGCAAGACAGCAGCTCACAACACACCTTCACTATAGGTACACTATATTACCAAAAATATTGGGATGCCTGCCTTTACACGCAAATTAATTTTAATGGCATTCCAGTCTTAGTCCATAGGGTTCAATATTGAATTGGCCCACCCTTTGCAGCCATAACAGCTTCAACTATTCTGGGAAGGCCGTCCACAAGGTTTTAAAAATATAGCTTTATAGCCGTGAAAGACTCTTCTGCCTTTTAAATGATGATTGCGAGACAAATTTCTTAATTGTATGTGACTGAGTCCCCTTAAATCAAACCGTGTGATTTATTTCCACACAAAAGTTACAAAAATACTTACAAAAGGTTGTACATTCCCATTCAAAATAAATATTGATTCAAATAAGATAAAAGACATGAAGATAGAGTTGTTTGTTTCAAAATATAGTTCATGAAATGTGCTCCAAAGATGGCTGCTGTGTCCTTTGTTCTGAAAGTAGCTGTAACCAGGGCCGGATTAACATAGGGGCTGATGGAGCTGTAGCTCCAGGCCCCTGCCTTAAAATAGGCCCGCCCAGCCAGCAGTATAAGCCCGATTTTTCTCCTGTCCATAAACTTCTATGGGACAGGAGAAGCTGTGTGTAAATGTAGGGGTGTTTGGCTGCATCTGTGTTTGCTCACTGTGGTTATTACAATGTCACAGTGCACAGTCCCCCCTACACAAATGGGGGAGGCTGAGTCGGCTCTGCCTTTCCCCTCCCCTCTCCTTCTGTGAAGTTTGTGCAGTGAAGGAGCCGTGTGGGTGGGAAGTTATGATGAACAGAACACCGGCAGATAGAAGGTGAACAGGATATCTCTGTTATATATATATGTTATATACATCTCTGATATATCTCAGGATATATCTGAGTGATAAGCCTCCAGGGACCATCCAAATGTGAGCTCAGTGACTGGACTCCCTTCCCTCGTTTTTAACTTTTTTTCTCCAGCAGTAGTTCTTATAACTGCAGCCAAAGTTTTTAGAATTGTGTCATAAGCCTGTGGTAGTACTTGGTCCCTTGTGCTTTTAGGTGGGTTCACACTGGTTTTCTATGTTTTGGCCCATTGCTGGTGTATCCACAGTTGTCCTGCGTTTTACCCACAGCCCTATTGATTTCTATTAGGTTGTGTGTTTTTTTCTGCATTTTCTGAAAGTGCACTAAACTTCCTGCATGCTGCATCTTATCTTTGGCGCAATGTCAGAAAATGCAGCAAAAAACTGCAACCTGATATATATCAATAGGACTGCAGCTAAAACTGCAGATACATAAGCAGTGCGTCCGACTGCAGCACACCAGTGTAAGCCCAAAGACTTTCACACACAACCCCCCTGTAGAACTTGGTCTGATCAATACTCCTGGCATACATACACACGGCCATACTATCCCAGCTCAGGATGGGTGGGGGCTCCAGGGATTTGATTGACTATGCAGGCCCTGTCCCTTCTATCCATCCGGGCAGAGTCCTGCAGGGAGAGACAGGCTGCTGGTGGCAAGTGGCACACTGTATCTGGTGTCATGCTGCTGATGGCAAGTGGCACACTGTATCTGGTGACAGGCTGCTAGTGGCAAGTGGCACACTGTATCTGGTGGCATGCTGCTGATGGCAAGTGGCACACTGTATCTGGTGACAGGCTGCTAGTGGCAAGTGGCACACTGTGTCTGGTTGCATGCTGCTGGTGACAGGCTGCTGGTGGCAAGTGGCACACTGTGTCTGGTGCCAAGTGATACACTGTATCTGGTGACAGGCTGCTTGTGGCAAGTGGCACACTGTTTCAGGTGACAGGCTGCTTGTGGCAAGTGGCACACTGTATCTGGTGACAGGCTGCTTGTGGCAAGTGGCACACTGTATCTGGTGGCAAGTGGCACACTGTATCTGGCATGCTGCTTGTGGCAAGTGGCACACTGTATCTGGTGACATGCTGCTTGTGGCAAGTGGCACACTGTATCTGGTGACATGCTGCTTGTGGCAAGTGGCACACTGTATCTGGTGGCATGCTGCTGATGGCAAGTGGCACACTGTATCTGGTGACAGGCTTCTGGTGGCAAGTGGCACACTGTATCTGGTGGCATGCTGCTGATGGCAAGTGGCACACTGTATCTGGTGACAGGCTTCTGGTGGCAAGTGGCACACTGTATCTGGTTGCATGCTGCTTGTGGCAAGTGGCACACTGTATCTGGTGGCATGCTGCTGATGGCAAGTGGCACACTGTATCTGGTGACAGGCTGCTAGTGGCAAGTGGCACACTGTGTCTGGTTGCATGCTGCTGGTGACAGGCTGCTGGTGGCAAGTGGCACACTGTGTCTGGTGCCAAGTGATACACTGTATCTGGTGACAGGCTGCTTGTGGCAAGTGGCACACTGTTTCTGGTGACAGGCTGCTTGTGGCAAGTGGCACACTGTATCTGGTGACAGGCTGCTTGTGGCAAGTGGCACACTGTATCTGGTGGCAAGTGGCACACTGTATCTGGCATGCTGCTTGTGGCAAGTGGCACACTGTATCTGGTGACATGCTGCTTGTGGCAAGTGGCACACTGTATCTGGTGACATGCTGCTTGTGGCAAGTGGCACACTGTATCTGGTGGCATGCTGCTGATGGCAAGTGGCACACTGTATCTGGTGACAGGCTTCTGGTGGCAAGTGGCACACTGTATCTGGTGGCATGCTGCTGATGGCAAGTGGCACACTGTATCTGGTGACAGGCTTCTGGTGGCAAGTGGCACACTGTATCTGGTTGCATGCTGCTTGTGGCAAGTGGCACACTGTATCTGGTGGCATGCTGCTGATGGCAAGTGGCACACTGTATCTGGTGACAGGCTTCTGGTGGCAAGTGGCACACTGTATCTGGTTGCATGCTGCTTGTGGCAAGTGGCACACCGTATCTGGTGGCAAGTGGCACACTGTATCTGGCATGCTGCTTGTGTCAAGTGGCACACTGTATCTGGTGACAGGCTTCTGGTGGCAAGTGGCACTCTGTATCTGGTGGCAGGCTGCTTGTGGCAAGTGGCACACTGTATCTGGTGACATGCTGCTTGTGGCAAGTGGCACACTGTATCTGGTGACATGCTGCTTGTGGCAAGTGGCACACTGTATCTGGTGGCATGCTGCTGATGGCAAGTGGCACACTGTATCTGGTGACAGGCTTCTGGTGGCAAGTGGCACACTGTATCTGGTTGCATGCTGCTTGTGGCAAGTGGCACACTGTATCGGGTGGCATGCTGCTGGTGGCAAGTGGCACACTGTATCTGGTGACAGGCTGCTAGTGGCAAGTGGCGCACTGTATCTGGTTGCATGCTGCTGGTGACAGGCTGCTGGTGGCAAGTGGCACACTGTGTCTGGTGCCAAGTGATACACTGTATCTGGTGACAGGCTGCTTGTGGCAAGTGGCACACTGTATCTGGTGACAGGCTGCTTGTGGCAAGTGGCACACTGTATCTGGTGGCATGCTGCTTGTGGCAAGTGGCACACTGTATCTGGTGGCATGCTGCTTGTGGCAAGTGGCCCACTGTATCTGGTGGCAAGTGGCACACTGTATCTGGCATGCTGCTTGTGGCAAGTGGCACACTGTATCTGGTGACATGCTGCTTGTGGCAAGTGGCACACTGTATCTGGTGGCATGCTGCTGATGGCAAGTGGCACACTGTATCTGGTGACAGGCTTCTGGTGGCAAGTGGCACACTGTATCTGGTTGCATGCTGCTTGTGGCAAGTGGCACACTGTATCTGGTGGCATGCTGCTGATGGCAAGTGGCACTCTGTATCTGGTGACAGGCTTCTGGTGGCAAGTGGCACACTGTATCTGGTTGCATGCTGCTTGTGGCAAGTGGCACACTGTATCTGGTGGCATGCTGCTGATGGCAAGTGGCACACTGTATCTGGTGACAGGCTTCTGGTGGCAAGTGGCACACTGTATCTGGTTGCATGCTGCTTGTGGCAAGTGGCACACCGTATCTGGTGGCAAGTGGCACACTGTGTCTGGCATGCTGCTTGTGGCAAGTGGCACACTGTATCTGGTGACAGGCTTCTGGTGGCAAGTGGCACACTGTATCTGGTTGCATGCTGCTTGTGGCAAGTGGCACACTGTATCTGGTGGCATGCTGCTGATGGCAAGTGGCACACTGTATCTGGTGACAGGCTTCTGGTGGCAAGTGGCACACTGTATCTGGTTGCATGCTGCTTGTGGCAAGTGGCACACCGTATCTGGTGGCAAGTGGCACACTGTATCTGGCATGCTGCTTGTGGCAAGTGGCACACTGTATCTGGTGACAGGCTTCTGGTGGCAAGTGGCACACTGTATCTGGTGTCATGCTGCTTGTGGCAAGTGGCACACTGTATCTAGTGGCATGCTGCTGATGGCAAGTGGCACACTGTATCTGGTGACAGGCTTCTGGTGGCAAGTGGCACACTGTATCTGATGGCAGGCTGCGGGTGGCATCTGGGATGCTGCATCTGGCGGCTGGCGATGGTGGCAAGTGACACGCTGCATCTGGTGGCAAGTGACAAGCTCAGGTTCCCACTGATTCTGCATCATGAAGTTGAACTATTTCACTATAGATTACAATGTAGTAATAGAAATAATGGAATTTGATCATCTTGACGCCATATCAAGCATAGTGTCAGGATGATTTTAAGTGCTAACACCAGCCATTTGCCCGAAAAATCACCCCCGCCACCTATTTCCCCATCAACCCCGAGACTACATCCCCCCTCCCCTCATCTTTTTTTGGGGAAGGGGGGTTGTCCCTGAATGGCAGTTTGGAAATGTGGTCGCCCTATGTTGCTGCTGTTGAGAGACTGCATAGCAGGTGGTATTGGGGGTGTTGCTGCTGCTCAAAGGCTGCATGGCTGATATTACTGGTGAGAGTATATTCAATTTGTTTTAGCAAAAAACTTTTGCATTTTCATGTTTCCACAAAAAGGCCCACCAAAATCCTCAGCACCAGGCCCATGATGCTCTTAATCTGGCCCTGGCTGTAACAAAACTCTGTATGCTGTCTTCTGTAGATATATTTGCTGTCTGTTGGAAGAAGTGTGCCAGAGCCCTTCTTCATGCTGTTCTTCACTTATATAACTTTGCTCTCTTTGTTAGATTTTGCGCCGAAAAACAAACCCTCCCATATTACTCCCTTTCCTCTCCCTCCCCCTCCCTTCCAAGGGTGGGGGCTAAGAGTAGTAATGTAATATGAACAGGACATTTAATTAACTCCAGACACAGGAAATGGGGGTTGTACATGTCTGCCACAGACTGTATATACCATAGGTTTTTAAAACAAGATATCAGTAACATAGAAATTCCCTTATGAAAATATAATCAGTTATATCAATCAAAAATGATTTGACAACTTCTTGAAATTGAGAACTCAGTTCAAATGTCACATCTGTAAGTTATTAACTCAAAAGACTTCACATTTTACAGGGGATCTCATGACCTCAGTTATATATTTTTTAAACCAAATTAAAATTTAGATATAAAGAATAAAACATTCCCCTCTGAAATATGAATAATAACCATATTTCATATCCTAATCATTCATACTTCATTCATATCACAAATACTCTGTCTTTGCTCTAATATTTCCAGATGTATTGTCATTTGTAACTGAATTTGCAACTCCAAAATCCATTCTTCTTTTAAAGCGGTTGTATACCTGTTTTTTTTGTTTTTTTTTTTGCAAACTACCTGCAAGACAAAGTCATAATGAGCTAGTATGACTAGCATACTAGCTCATTATGCATCACTTACCTTAGATTGGGGCCCCCGACGCCGTCCTCTTCTCCCCCTCCAGCCGCAGCCATCGCTCTTCCGGGTATCGCCGCCCGGGCCAATCACAGCGCCGCTGTGATTGGCCAGAGCAGCAAAGACGTCACTCCGCGCATGCGCGCGGGACTCTTCAACTGCGGTAAGCCGCAGTTCTGAATGGGGATTAACCCTGTAAATGCATCGTTGTCTACGGCGCGCATGCGCGCCGTAGACAACGTTGTAAAACGTTCTGTGCAAATATCTAGGAGATATTACTTGTACCTACAGGTAAGCCTTAATCTAGGCTTACCTGTAGGTACAAGTTGTAATTGAGGGTATACAACCGCTTTAAGCTTATTTTGCAACAAATCAACTTCTCTCCTGATTTCATTTCTAATTTCGATAATATAATTTTTTCATTCTAAACATTAAACATAACTGAAATATAATGAATAACATAATAAAAATAACTATAGGATGCGATAAAATATTTCCTGCTGCTGAAGTAATTGAAGTTTTCCCCCAAATTGATACACTATTACTGAATTTTTTCCACCAGTTATTACCTGAAAACCCTGACCATTGATGAGCTATTTCTTGTAAATTTCCTTGTTCATGTTTAAGCAATATTTTTGCATTCTGAAGTTCCTTAGCTACAGCTATTAATAAACCTTTATCCTTTTGAATTAGATTTGCCCATTCTTCCCAAGGAAATTCATCTATCTGAGATATATTGTGTGTGGGACGAGCACTTATATTTTTATTAAGCATATTTGTTAAATTTGTTCTCAACCCATTAACACTTATTGGTACAATGGCTCCTTCTATACAATACAAGCCATGATTTAGGTTCTCTGTATTTGTACAAGAGGAGAAAAAAATGTTAACCCTTTCTGTGTCTGTGAGTAATTAATTCAGAAAGTTTCAACTTTTTCTATTCTTGCTGAACATAATGTATGATTATGATAACAAGAATGAAATATACTTTTATCTTGATTAGGTAAACAGATACTTTAGACTGGAATGGTAAACATGATGACAGATCTAATTGTTCTAATTCAGAATTTTCATTGTTAAATGCAAAATCTGTATACTGTATATTATAATATAATAATTGTGTATTGCTGACCAGTAATCCCAAGACAGTAATTGGAACCAATAGTTGTTCTTTCCCTGCTATTGGAATCATACAAAAACTATACATCCTGATTGCATCCTATCCATTTATTTACCCATAAATCTGTATGATTTATTGCATATACATATTCTCTGGGTAAATTCTGTAAAATGGAGGAGTTATTCCACTCTGAAATGCTTGCACAATTATTTTTAAATTAGTGGAATATTCAGAGTGGATCTTTAAGCATGCTCTGGCTATATGAGAATGTTGTTCACTTGTCATTAAATTGAGAGTAATATTTTGAAGATGTAATATAGATGGGCCTATTACAGGCAGTCCCCTGGTTATGAATAGGTTAGGTACTGCTGGTTTGTTCTTAAGTCAGATATGTTCGTAAGTTGGAAGCGCATGCACAGAAAGGCAGAGATGTCGTTTTGCAATGTTCTGTCAAGTAGCTGTGCGCGCGCAGACGTCGTTTTGCAATGGGTCCTGATGGTTTCCGAGGTGCCTGCCGTCAAAAAGTGGCCGCGCAGGTCGTCACGCTGTTCCCGTTAGCAAGTAGGAGTCATTCGCAAGTCAGAGGTTCGTAACTCGGGGACTGCCTGTATATTAGCTGTTTTAATAACCATATCTTCTAATCTCATTTAAATTTCATTGTACCTTAATACCTTTACTTCCCACTAAACCAGCTGTTTCAAGATCAGACTTTAAAGTGTTATTATCAATAACACTTCAACAATACCACATTTATTTCTGTTATGATTCATACTAATTGCAAACCATCCTTCAATACTCAATTTCATATAAACCAAATGTCCTTGACATTGTGGAAACCTTGTGGAAATTTTCCATTTGGAAATATTAAAGTTCCACAAGATAATGACAAACCTTCCCTCTCTCAAGAGAGTTCTGGATTGGAAATGGTTAATCTGGAAAGAGTTAGCAGGAACACTTTTCTTATCAATACATGGAGTTTTCCTTGGAGACATTAGAACAACACTTGCATTAGTTCTGGATCTAATATTTTTACAAAACTTTGAAATAGGTAATAAAATTGGTCTAAGGGATAAAGTACCGTATTTATCGGCGTATAACACGCACCCCAAGTTTAGGAGGGCATTTTAAGGAAAAAAAGTTTTAGGAGGGAAGTTTAGGGAAAAAAAACAACTTACATTTAAGCGTCATTTGCAGCTTGCCCAGCGTCATTGCAGCCTTGCCCAGCGTCATTGCAGCCTTGCCCAGCGTCATTTGCAGCCTTGCCCAGCATCATTGCAGCCTTGCCCAGCGTCATTTGCAGCCTTGCCCAGCGTCATTGCAGCCTTGCCCAGCGTCATTGCAGCCTTGCCCAGCATCATTGCAGCCTTGCCCAGCGTCATTGCAGCCTTGCCCAGCGTCATTGCAGCTTGCCCAGCGTCATTGCAGCCTTGCCCAGTGCCATTGTAGCTTGCCAGCGTCATTTTCCTTCATTTCCTGGTTTAAATTTCCCGCAGCCGAGACGCTGTCGCGTGCGCCGCCGAAAAAACCGGAAGCACGGGCGAAAAAGAATGAAGCGCCCCCGGAAAAAGCCGAGCCGACTCGGACGGCTAAGCTCGCGGTCCCGCCTCCCTGCTGTTTCCGGAGCGAGCACAGGGAGGCGGGACTACGAGCAGAGCAGAGTCTGCTCGGCTTTTTCCGGGGGCGCTTTGTTCTTTTTCGGCCGCGCTTCGGGTTTTTTCGGCAGCGCTCGCTATTTTTCAGCGGCGCTTGCCTTTTTTGTCATTTTTTTGGGGGGTATCGGCGTATAACACGCACCCCCGACTTTCCCCCGATTTTAAGGGGGAAAAAGTGCGTGTTATACGCCGATAAATACGGTACTTTCCCGGATCTTGTCATATTATTAGTAACATCTCCAGACCAAATTGTTGAATCATTACCTTTTACAAATACTGACCAGAAACTCCTTTCCAATATATTACGTTCAAAAGTTCAGATTCTGTTGTTTAGGCTATAAGATCCCTGCATTTTTACAAAATTTGTTTGACTCTATTTTAACTTTGATTTCAACATTATTACTATGAATGAAATACAATTGCATACAGCAATCATATCCCTTTCCTACGCATACATATCCAAACAAATCTTCAGCTGTATTGATATTAGTATATCTAAAACTATTACTTTTGTCATTTGTATTAATATCAATATCTTTATCACTTTTGTCCTCTGTATCGATATCAGTGTCTTTATCATTTTTTCATTTGTATTAATATCAATGTCTTTATCGCTTTAGAGCCCGCAGGACATTCCGACCGTGTGTGGGGCTCCGGCGGACTTTTTGTTCCCAAAAGTCCGGCGGACTAAGTTTTAAGTTCATACGGCTACAATCACTTCAAGTTTTGACTTAAAATTGTCCGCTGGACTCGGCAGTCCGGCGGACAATCCCTCCATCTGTGTGCTAGTCCGCTGAACTTTTGAAATGAACAGACTTGCCTCACACACGGAGGAAAGTTCGTTCATTTAGAACGTGACTCCAGGTAGACGGGACTAGCGAAGGCAGTCAATGCTGCTGCGCTAGCCCCGTCACCTGGTATGGATTTAAAGGGGAATCCCTACGCCGAAAAAACTGCGTGGGGGTCCCCCCCAAATCCATATCAGACCCTTATCCGAGCACGCGGCCCGGCCGGTCAGGACCTCAACATGGGGGGTACCCTGGGGAAAGGGGGGCCCTGTGGCCCCCCCACCCCAAAGCACCTTGTCCCCATGTTGAGGAGGACAAGAGCCTCTTCCCGACAACCCTGGCCGTTAGTTGTCGGGGTCTGCGGGTGGGGGGCTTATCGGAATCCAGGAGCCCCCTTTAATAAGGGGGCCCCCAGATACCGGCCCCCCACCCTATGTGAATGAGTATGGGGTATGATGTACCCCTACCCATTCACCTAAGGAAAAAAGTGTAAATAAAAAAAGAAACAATTTTTTAAAATACTTTATTGCACAGCTCCGGGGGTCTTCTTCTGTCTTGGGGGGGTCTTCTCGCCAGACTCCTCTGCTATCTTCTGCTCTTTTACTAGCTCTTTCACTAGCGGAGGAGCCCGGCTTTCTTCTTCGCCCCCGCCGTCTGGGGGTCTTGTTCCGACTTCAGGGGTATCTTCTGTTCTTCTTGCCGGGCCTCCGCTTTCTTCTTCCAGCTCTTTTATGAGCGGTCGCCCAGGCTTGTTGTGTTGCCGCCTTCTGCTTCTTCTTCTTCTTCTGCTTCTTGTTCTTGTTCTTCTTCCGATGTTGACTCGTCGCCGTCTCCTGTTCTAATGGCTCAGACGTGTTGCGCTGCCAGTTATATAGGGACAAGGGGCGGGGCATCTGCTCATGTCACATGGTTACCCCGCCCCCCCTTATGATGTCACAGTCCCAGCATCCTCCGGGGGACCATTTTTTGCATACAAGTAGCTGCATATGGCAAAATATTGTTCAGATTGTCTTGTAACATCTGTAACGATTTTGTTTTCTCTATTGCCTCTCTTTGTGGCGTAGACAAAAAAGGTTCATTGGGAAACACAAGTGGCATTTTCCTTCCTGTCATTAATTCAAAAGGAGAATACTTTGTTGCTGAAGATGCTGTGCTTCTGACACTCATCAGAACAAATGGTACAACATCAACCCAAGTATTTCCTCTAACAACATTTTTGCAATTCTAGATTTGATAGTCCTATTCATTCTTTCCACAATACCTGCAGACTGTGGCTGATATGGTACATGAAATCTCTGTTCTATTTCCAAGATTTTACACATTGCCTGCATGATTTTACCTGTAAAATTGGATCCTCTGTCACTACTGAGGTTTGTTGGTATACCCCAAACTGGAAAAACATGATTAATCAACATCCTAGCAGTTGTTAAAGCATCATCTTTGCGAACTGGGAGGATCTCGATCCACTTTGAAAAAAATTCAACCAAAAATAAAGCAAATCTGAATCAAATTTTCCCTGATGATATAATATAATCTCTGCTGGAGGAATTATTTGTAAAGGAGGTTTCTGACCCTTTGGTCAAGGATTGCACAAATTAGACACGATTTAATTACACTGTCTGTGGTCTCTTCCAAGAATTTTAAGCAATTTTTGCTTACCAATGTGACCTAAACTTTCATGATTGAATTTAGTGAATTCCACCTATAGGTGTTGTGGTATAACAAGACGCAGAAACCCATCTAAGTCATGACACCAGATCCCATTTTCACAAACAAAGGAAGATCTTGTGTCACCCGGAGGATAAGAAAAAAAAGAGACAAATCCCTTTCCTGTTCCTCTGCAATTGAGGGAATCTGTGTGTTTGTTTTCTTAACAACATTAATTGAAACCGTTTCAGGTTGAATCACTAATTCTGCATGAAAAAAGCTGCTTCCTTTGCTAATGTGTCTGCTGTTCTATTGTCTACAGATGACTCAGTATTATCTTTTTTATGTGATGGAATTTTGGAAGTTCGAAAACTGATTTAAGTGTCTCTTTCTGTATATATATATATATATATATATATATATATATATATATATATATATATATATATATATATATATATATATATATATATATATATATATATATATATATATATACAGTATATATATATATATATATAATTATATAAATAAAAAATATTTTTGTAGGCAATCTAGTCACAGAGTTATAGTGATAATAAGGCCACTTTCACACTGTTGTGTTGCAGTTTGGCCCACAGCATAGACCTTCTATTATGTCCCAAATTTTTGGTGCATTTTCTGAAAGCACAGCAAGTTATGCATGCTGCATCTTTGGTGCACTTAAATAAAATGTGCCAAAATGCGAGACATAATGGAAAGTCAATGGGAAACCGCAGATAACCCACACTAAAATCGCAGGTACAGTGCACTGAACCCGTGCTGCAGCCAAACCACAGTATGAAATCCTGCTGGTATCCAGCGCTGTGTTTTGGCCTAGGCTGACAAGGCCCAGGCCTAGGGCGGCACTTTGCGGTGGGCGTCAAAAAAGCCATTCCCACCCACGAAAAAGGCCCCCGCACCCTCCTCCCGCACGCAGGGCCACCATCAGAGGAGTACAACTGAAGAGTGCAGTGGCGTCGTGAGTGTGGAGGGGGCCAGGAAGCAGTTTTAGTAGGAGCCGTCAAGCCGCCTCTCCCCCGGTAAAGCCGTGATTTGCTCTCTGGTTGGCCCTCTGCTGTGGCTAATCATTCAGAGGGAAACAGCGGGCAGGAAGCTAGGCGGCGGCATGGAAAACCCAATTAGAGACGCTCTCTCTCTTCTCCCTTCGGCTGACAGAAAGGAGAGGGGGGTGAGCGGGGGACATACACAAACAGCCTGCAGCTCTCCTCTCCACATCATAGCGCTGCTGCCGAGTTCTTTGTCTGTGTATCTCCCCCACTCGCCCCTCCCCTTTCTGTCAGCCGAAGGGAGAAGAGAGAGAACGGCTGTAATTGGGTTCACTTTGCCTCCATGATTGGCCACAGCAGAGGGCCAATCAGAAGACATTGGGGGGCATCATGGGAAATGTAGTCCCTGAAGTGTGGTGGCCCCAGTGTGTCCACAGACACCATGCTACAGCCCAATTCCTCTGCTTTTTTCTGGGTTCCAGGCTCCCCCCCAGCAGAGTGCATGCATGCTGGGGGGGAGCCTTGAACCCAGAAAAAAGCTAAGAAATTGGGTGTTACAGGATTAGAAAAAGAGAGTACTGTGCTGGGGGAAGCCAGAGAGTGAGCCACACTGTACTCCTGTACCCACACCACCAGAGAGCCACGCTGTACCCGCACCACTAGAGAGGGAGCTACGCTGTACCCAAACCACCAGAGAGGGAGCCACGCTGTACCTGCACCACCAGAGAGGGAGCCACGCTGTACCCGCACCACCAGAGAGGGAGCCACGCTGTACCCGCACCACCAGAGAGGGAGCCACGCTATACCAGCACCACCAGAGAGGGAGCCACGCTATACCCGCACCACCAGAGAGGAAGCCAAGCTATACCCACACCACCAGAGAGGAAGCCAAGCTATACCCGCACCACCAGAGAGGGAGTCACGCTGTACCTGCACCACGAGAGCCACGCTGTACCCGCACTACCAGAGAGAAAGCCACGCTGTACCCACACCACCAGAGAGGGACCCACGCTGTACCCACACCAACAGAGAGGGAGCCACGCTGTACCCATACCACCAGAGAGAGAGACACTCAGAGCTGAGCTTCAGTAACTGGCTAGACAGGGGTGCTCTAGCTTGGGCACCCAGGACATCTGCCGCCCGGGGTCCCACAAGTGGCGATCGGCTTTCCGTAGCAGCCGACACCTCTCTCCCCACTGTCAGCCACACACACTCCTCGGCTCCTCCTCCTTTGCTCCAATGTTTTAGTGTACACAGCCAGAAGGAGGAGGAGCCTCCTCTCGCGGCGTCCCTCTCTGTCCTCTTCCCGTGGCATCCATCTGTCCTCCTACCATGAAGATGACAAGGCGGATCTTAAAAATGAAGGGGCGTGGCCTCGGCAGGAAGGGGTGGGTCATATTTTAATTAGGGGTGTGCGAGTTTAGTCAGACCTAGGGCAGCACAAAACCTAAATACACCACTGCTGGTATCAGACAGCCGCTCACCCTGTCTGATACCAGCAGTGGTAGGACCTCTTATCCCTGGTGTCAAATCCATGCTTTCTATGCCTCCTGATCAGTCCCCATCAGTGCCACCTTATCAGTGCCTATCACTGCAGCCTATCAGTGCCCACCAGTGCCACCTATCATTGTCACCTATCAGTACCCATCAGTGCCCATCACTGCAGCCTTATCAGTGCCCATCACTGCAGCCTTATCAGTGCCCATCACTGCAGCATTATTAGTGCCTATCACTGCAGCCTTATCAGTACCCATCACTGCAGCCTTATCAGTGCCTATCACTGCAGCCTTATCAGTACCCATCACTGCAGCATTATCAGTGCCCGTCACTGCAGCCTTATCAGTGCCCATCACTGCAGCCTTATCAGTGCCCATCACTGCAGCATTATCAGTGCCTATCACTGCAGCCTTATCAATGACCATCACTGCAGCCTTATCAGTGCCAATCAGTGCAGCCTTATCAGTGCCCATCACTGCAGCCTTATCAGTGCCCATCACTGCAGCATTATCAGTGCCTATCACTGCAGCCTTATCAGTGCCCATCACTGCAGCCTTATCAGTGCCAATTAGTGCAGCCTTATCAGTGCCCATCACTGCAGCCTTGTCAGTGCCCATCACTGCAGCCTTGTCAGTGCCCATCACTGCAGCCTTGTCAGTGCCCATCACTGCAGCCTTATCAGTGCCTATCAGTGCCTATCAGTGCAGCCTATAAGTGCCCATCAATGAAGGAGAAAAAAAAAATACCTGTTTGCAAAATTTTATAACAAACTATCAAAACTTTTTATTTCTTTTTTTTTTTCTGTCTTTTTTTGTTTGTTTATCCAAAAATAAAAAATAAAACAATAGTGATTAAATACCACCAAAATAAATCTCTATTTGTGTGAGGAAAATGAACAAAAAATGTCATATGGGTACAGTGTCACATGACTGCGCAATTGTCATTGAAAGTGTGACAGCGCAGGAAGGGGGTAAAAGTGTCCAGTAAGCAAGTGGTTAATATTTTGCAAACCCATTACCTAACGTCAATGTGCCATAAGTTTGCAAGCTCTAGACTCAGAATAAAACTGGTTTTGGCAAATGTATGTTGTTATTAAAACTGTTTGTTACCAGAGTTGAATGAGTAATTGTAATATAAATATTCCAGATATAATATGATTTCAAGACTACACTTCAGGTACTGTCAAGCAGATGGAACTTGGAGTGGTACACCCCCAGTGTGTAAAGGTAAAGTAGAAATACAAAGTAAAGCTATTGATTCACTTAGGCCTCCTTCGTACCGGTGATTACCAATACCTGCATACACCGGATTCCAAGCCAGGCGAATCGGAAAATTTTTGTGGCTGGGATGACAAGAGTATCACTTTGTACAGGCTGAGCAGTCATCGGTCATCGCCGGTGTGAAGGAATCCTAATACACATATGGAAAGATGTAATTAAAGTGTATCTAAAGCCAAAGGTTTTTGGATAGAGTATTGAAGGATTAGAATCTTTGCAAAAATTGTTATTGCTGTCTGTGTCCCTGCTGGAGAGATTTACACTTTCTAATAGTCTGGTTGACCACTGTTAGCGGGATATAATCCAATGTGGATAGATCATCACAAAAATGAGCACCTCATCCCTGAATTTTTGAAAAGACAGAACAAATTGGATGGGACTATATTCGGTGCAGTATAGAAATCAAACCAAGAAGATATATTATTTAAATCTTCACTATTAATAACAAAAGGTCTAACCACTTAAAGACCGAGCCTCTTTTTCAGACTCGGTGTTTACAAGTTAACAACAATTTTTTTTTGCTAGAAAATGACTTGGAACCCCCAAATATTATACATTTTTTTCTAACAACCTAGAGAATAAAATGGCGGTCATTGCTATACCTTTTGTCACACCGTATTTGCGCAGCGGTCTTACAAGCGCACTTTTTTTGGAAAAAATTCACTTAAAATTTTTTTTTTTATATTGTGAAAGATAATCTTACACTGAGTAAATTATTACCCAACATATCACGCTTCAAAATTGCACCTTCTCTATGAAATGGCATTTTACCCTTAAAAATCTCCATAGGCGACGTTTAAAAAATCTACAGGTTGCATGTTTTTCGGTACAGAGGAGGTCTAGGGCTAGAATTATTGCTCTCGCTCTAATGATCGTAACGATATCTCACATGTGTGGTTTGACCACTATTTTCATATGCAGGTGCTACTCACGTATGCGTTCGCTTCTGCGCGCAAGCTCGTCGGGACGGGGCGCTTTAAAAAAAAATGTTTTTATTATTTATTATACTTGATTTTATTTATTTTTAGACTTTTTAAAAAAAAAAAAAAAATGGGCCACTTTTATTCCTATTCAATCCAATCCAATGTAAACATCCCTTGTAATAGAAAAAAATCATGACAGGACCTCTTAAGTATGAGATCTGGGGGTCAAAAAGTCCTCACATCTCATATTTGGACTTAAATGCAATAAAAAAAAAAGGTCATTTGAAAACAAAAAAATGTGCCTTTAAGATGTATGGGCAGAAGTGAGGTATTGACATCACTTCCACCCTGCTATGGTATGGAGACGGGTGGGGGCCATCTTCCCCCTCACTCATCTCCATACCCAGCCATGGACAGGTCCCGTTCGCCTCCGCCGATACCAACGGCTCTGGTAAGCGGCGGAGGGGAGACCACCATTATCGTTAACAGGACTGCCGGATGAAAAGATGAATATCCCGGTTGTGGCAGCAGCTGCTACCGTTACCGAGATATCTATCTTTAAAGTGCCAACATAAATGTACAGGAGCCGGTCGGCAAGTGGCTAAAAAGTCATTTTGTTTAACCCAGGCCAATTCTGACATTTCTCTCCTACATGTAAAAATCATCATTTTGAGGGGGTGGGCTGACAGAGGGGGGGCTGGTGCTGACAGAGGGGGGTTGCTGACAGAGGAGAGGGGCTGATAGAGGGGGGGGTGGTGACAGAGGGGGGTTGCTTACAGAGAGGAGGGGCTGGTGCTGACAGAGGGGGGTTGCTGACAGAGGAGGGGGTCTGACAGAGGGGGGTGCTTACATGGGGGGGCTGGGGCTGACAGGGGGGTTGCTGACAGGGGGGGGGGCTGGTGCTAACAGAGGGGGGGTTTCTTACAGAGAGGGGGGCTGGTGCTGACAGATGAGGGGCTGGTGCTGACAGAGGGGGGAGGTTGCTGACAGAGGAGGGGGGCTGACAGAGAGGGACGGGCTGACAGAGGGGGGTGGCTTACAGAGAGGGGTGGGCTTACAGAGAGGGGTAGGCTGATAGAGGGGGTGGCTTACAGAGAGCGGCACGCTGACAGTTGGGTGGAAGGGCAGATGATAGAGAGACCTCAGTAAGGAGACACACAGCGCATGCCAGGCAGGGAGGCGGGACTCCGGGCGGCCACGATCACCCACAGTCCAGCCCCTCTCCAACTCGCCTGCACATGTGACCAGTCACCAGCTCCACCAGGCCAATCACAGACCCTCATGTCCGCCGCCCGCACATGACCCATTCAGCCAATCACAGGGCACGCGCTGCCCAGCGCTCGCACAGGCAGTAAGTGACAGTGTACATTGATGGCGGTGGGGGCAGGAATCGGATGCGCCGCTTTAGATGTTGCGGCTGGGGCCACAGGACGGTTGAACTGTTGCTATATGTTTCAAAACCCAGACTGTCTGGGTCAAAAGCGGACAGGTGGCAACCCTACCCTACCTTATTGGCATCTCCCCCCCTCCTTGATGTAAAAAATGCAATGTTTAATCAAAATATGTACATTTCCAGCCTTGATTGTATGTCTTTACTTTAGATAAAGAGGATAGCTGAGGGTGTAACATGTTCAGCATCTGACCCCTCTCCCCCCGACTCCTTCCCCTCTTGTCACAGCGCCCCAGGGATCTTCTCCCACACTTGCTGTCACAATTCAAAGGGAGTGTAGCCATGTGGGTGGAGGCCACAGATCCCTGTGAATCAATGAACTACAAGTACTGACAGCCTTTGCAGCTCACGGCTTGTAGTCCTCAATGAACTACCAGGGCGCTGATTAGCGTTCTAGATAATATATTGAGCTTCCTGTCATTGAGTAACTGCCTGCCTGTACCGGCAGCTACACAGTTGGCCTGTAGGAGCTGTCATTACGACCACGATCTGCTGATCACGGGTGCAATGCTTTACAGCCGGGGTCTCGGCCCTCCAGCTATTGCGGAACTACAAGTCCCATGATGCATTGCAAGGCTGACAGTTACAAGCATCACTCCCCACAGGCAGAGGCATGATGGGACTTGAAGTTTTGCAACAGCTGGAGGGCCACCAGTTTTAAACCCCTGGTTTTCAGGTTCCTAACAAAAAAAAGAAAAAAAAAAATGCACATTTTTGCAGGTAAAAAAAAATAAAATGTGCATTTAGTTATTTATTTTTTGTTCAGAGTGTGTAGTTTACATGCTCCTAACAAAATAAGTAAATACATAGATATATATATATTTTTTTAACTAGTAACGACGGTGATGTGCGATATTTATCGGGACTGCGATATTGCGGCGGACACATTGGGCACCTTTGACACATTTTTGGGACAATTATACAGCCATCAGGGCTATACAAATGCACTGATTACTGTGTAAATGTCACTGGCAGGGAAAGGGTTAACACTAGGGGGCGATCAAGGGGTTAACTGTGTTCCCTAGTGTGTGTTCTAACTGTGGGGGGATAGGACTGTCTAGGAGGAGAGAGAGATCGGTGTTCAAACTTAGTTTGAACACACGATCTGTCTCCTCTACCCTGAGAGAACCGGGATCTGTGTGTTTACACACACAGATCCCGGTTCTCACTCTGTCATGAACGATCGCGGGTGCATGGTGGTCATCTACTTTGGCAGCGAGCTGAGGGGTGCGCGCCCCCTAGTGGTCAAAAGGCTAAGCGACTTAAGGTAACGGCGGCTGGTCGGGACGTGGTTAAGACACCTAGATATTTTGAAAATAGGTAACAATCAGTAATCACAGAGGGGATATTTTTTGTGTTATTTTTTTTAGGCATGATATATAACAACCAATTTGTTTTCTTCACAGGGTTTTCTGTTTTTCATAATTTTCTTTATGCTAAAGACATAATAAGTCAACAATTATCCTTCTCGCCATTACTTTGGTTGCATTGATAGAATATTTTTAGATTTTATAAATATACAGAAAGTAGTGACTGGAAATTATTGTGTACGCACTGCGCTAATGAAAAACACCTGTTTGTGCTGCCAATATTCAATAAACATGCAAATGAGGTGAAACAAATGTCAATGTAAAAAAGAGACAAATAATTCCACAGTAGCGCACTAAATGAATCTCCTTAATATTAGCATTGTGAAATAACCAACATAAAACACCCAAACATAATGAAAAGTGTCCATATGGCATATAATAAATAAATAAATATATATATATATATGCTCCAACATATGCAAATCAATCAATATGGTAATACAGTCCAACCTAAAGTGATGAAAAGATAGTGAAATAAAATCTTGTTGATCCACCAAAATCCTTAATCAAAGTGATGTGTGCCAATTCCACTCCCTTAGCAAAATGCGTTGGGGCGTGACTGCACGGCATTGCTGAGACAGTGACGAAACATGTATGAAGGAAGCTATGAGGAAATCGCAACAACACTGAGTCACCTGGCATGTTTGGAATTTTAACAAGGCAATTTTTAATCTTTTATGATGTAAGTGCATTACTTTTAACCACAACGGAAGAGTTTCCCCCTTAATGACCACGCCATTTTGTGCGATATGGCACTGCGTCGCTTTAACTGACAATTGCACGACGTTGTCCGACGTTGTACCCAAATAAAATGTATGTCCTTTTTTTTCCCACAAATAGAGATTTCTTTTGGTGGTATTTGATCACCTCTGTGGTTTTCATTTTTTGTGCTATAAACAAAAAAAAGCGACAATTTTGAATTTTTTTTTTAACTTTTTGCTATAATAAATATTCCCAAAAAAATAAATGTCTTCATCAGTTTAGGCCGATATGTATTCTTCTACATATTTTTGGTAAAAAAAAATAAAAATCGCAATAAGCGTATATTGATTGGTTTGCGCAAAAGTTATAGCGTCTACAAAATATGGGATATATATATATATATATATATATATATATATATATATATATATATATATATATATATATATATATATATATATATTTCTTTACTAGCAATGGCAGTGATCAGAGATTTTTAGAGGGACTGTGACATTGCGTTGGGCAGATCAGGCACTTTTGATACTTTTTTGGGACTAGTGACATTTATACAGTGATCAGAGCTAAAAATAGCCACTGATTACAGTATAAATGTCACTGGCAGGGAAGGGGTTAACACTAGGGGGCGATCAAGGGGTAAAGTGTGTTCCTTAGGGAGGTGTTTCTAAATGTGGGGGGAGGGGACTAACTAGAGTAGGAGACATATCGCTGTTCTTGATCACTAGGCGGTGGGAGCGGTGGAGATGATCCGTTGTTCACCCCCTGACAGGCCTGCAGCCGAGTGAGGGAAAGATGGTCCCTACTCGGCTCCATAATATTGGATGGCGAAAGCGACGTCAAACGTCACTTCCGCCCAATGGTCTTAAAGGGGAATTTGTGCAAAAAAGACATTTAATTTTTTATCTTATATTTTAATCTTTTTGACCCCCAGATCTCATATTTAAGAGGTCCTGTCATGCTTTTTTTCTATTACAAGGGATGTTTACATTCTTTGTAATATTAATGTGACCCGCATTTTTTTTTTTTAAAGGACAGTGTAAAAATAGAAAATAAAAAGTAAAATAAATAATAATAAAAAAAAAATTGAAAACGCTCCATCTCGCCAAGCTCAGGTGCAGAAGCGAATGCATATGTAAGTCGTGCCTGCATATGTAAATGGTAAAAGAGCAATAATTCTAGCCCTAGACCTCCTCTACAACTCAAAACTGGTAACCTGTAGAAATTTTTAAACGTCACCTATGGGGATTTTTAAGGGTCAAAGTTTGTTGCAATTTTGAAGCAATTTTGAAGCTTGACATGTTGGGTATCAATTTACTCGGCGTATCATTATCTTTCACAATATAAAAATAAAATTGGGCTAAATTTACTGATGTCTTATTTTTTTATTTAAAAACTTGCATTTTTTCCACAAAAATTTAGCGTGTAAGACCACTGCGCAAGTATTGCAACCACCGCCATTTTATACTCCATGGTGTCTCAAAAAAAAAAACTAATATTTGGGGAGATCTAAGTAATTTTCTAGCCAAAAAAAATGATTTAACTTGTAAACACCAAGTCTGAAAAATAGGCCCAGTCCTTAACTAGTTAAGCATAATTAAAATCACTGCTCTTGAAAAAACAATCTTTTTTTTTATATTGATACATGTCTCCCAGGGTAGTACTCGGACCCCCATACCCCTTTTATGGCCAATTACTTGCACATAAGCCTTCAAAATGGGCACTTTCCATTTTTTCTGTCCGCCTCCCATAGACTTCAATGGGGTTTGCCGTGTTTTGCCCATTTCTAGTTGAAATGTATTCCTGCAGATGGACTCTTTTATGGCCACATCAGCTACTTTTTTTTTTTGCTACATTCTCTACACTTCTCCTAAAACAGCAGAAAACCAATTGCTCTTAAACATATTATTAGACTTAGATATCATGATCTTGGATATGTATGTATATACATATATACTTTTATAGTTCTATTTTGTATTTAAGAAAAAAAAATCAAACTCTGTGTACAGAAAAAAAAATAAAAATTTTTAAAGTTAAAGCCTGGATGCTGAGGTTCAATTTAAGGATTCAGCTTATACAGTAAAACCTTGGTTTGAGAGCGTTTTGCAAGACAAGGAACATTTTTTTAATACATTTTGACTTGATATTACGGCTGTTACTGATTAAAATTTTTCGCGTTCGATTAATCAATATTTTTTTTAAATCGATTAATTGACTAAGTTTCGATTAATTAGAACACACATACAGATCCAACTACTTTTAGCTGATCTCCTTGCATTGCAACTCTGTATTAGTCTGTATTAGTCAGTGGTAAATGTGGTCTACACTATATACAATCACCCGACACTAGTTAGTTTCCACAATCCATGACTTAACTTCACAGTTCACACAAATACGTTTTAAATTCAAACTGTAGCACTGACGTAAGTCATTTTTTTTCCCACAGTAGCGTGACAATCCCTCCCCCTCCTTTCTAACTAATCACTCCCCCCTTATGGCATGGACCCCTGTGCAAACAGGTGGTCATGCAAGCGGGTATCAAAAGGGTTAACACGGGCCATAAACTTCTCTCACGTCTCCTTAGATCTCAGCAAGGACGCAGGTCATGGGTAGAAAGAAAAGATCGAAGTGCTCACCGCTTACGTATAAGATTTCATTTTTTGTGTTCAAACACAAACTACTCACATAAAGATGATAAAAACACAGCATGTAAAGCTGACAATCGTGTTAGTTCCGTAGGGCAGCAGCGGGTGACGTCATGCGTAGCTCCTCCCCCGTATGCGTTACGTTCAATCAGAACTTCAACGTCACCGGACTCCTCCCCCCTTCCCTAAGTTAGCAGACGGAGGCACTTGGGGAAGGGGGGGAGGAGTCCGGTGACATCGATGTCCGTGACATCACCTTATCTCCGACAGAACTCCATGAAGACCCAGAAGCCGGAGAGGTGAGTACCGATCAATTTTCAAAAAAATGAATCGATTAATCGAGGAATTAATCTTTAATTTCCACAGCCCTACTTGATATACAAGTGATGTCTTGATATATAAGTAGCGTCATGTCACAACTGAGTATAAAAGAGAAGAGAGGCGTCTCTAAGTGTAGCAATATGGTTACATTTAACCACTTCCCGACCGTCGGCCGTCATATGACGGCCTCCGGTTTGCGGGGGTATATCTGAATGATGCCTGTAGCTACAGACATCATTCAGATATTGCCGGTTTCAGCCGGCGATTCCCTGCACCATAGGAACGATCATAGCGGCTGTTCCGCCGCTTGATCGTTCTTATGGGCGGCGGGAGGGGACGCCCCCCCCCCCGCCGCCCTCCGGTGCTTCTACCGACTCACCGCTTCCATCGGTGAGTCGGTCACAGGAACCGCCGGCACCGGATGATCACTATAGAGATTTCCGGCGGACCAGATGGTCGCCGGAGTCTCTATGATCGTTCGGAGGCCGGGCGCGATGTGATGACGTCACGCCCGGCCTCTGCATTCGAATAACGGCGCCGCCTCCGCTGGGATTTTTTTTTTAATTTTAGGCTTTCCAGCCTAGAGGTGAGATGTGGGGTCTTATTGACCCCATATCTCACTGTTAATAGGTCCGATCATGTAATATTCCTATTACAAGGGATGTTTACATTCCTTGTAATAGGAATAAAAGTAATCAATTATTTTTTTTTTTTTTTTAAACTGTCAAATTTAAAAAATAAAAGTCAAATTAACAATAATAAAAAAAATTTTTTTTTTTAAAGCGCCCCTGTCCCCGTGAGCTCGTACGCAGAAGTGAACGCATACGTAAGCCCCGCCCACATATGAAAACGGTGTTCAAACCACACATGTGAGGTATCGCCGCGAACGTTAGAGCGAGAGCAATAATTCTAGCCCTAGACCTCCTCTGTAACTCAAAACATGTAACCAGTAAAAAATGTTAAAGCGTCGCCTATGGGGATTTTTAAATACCAAAGTTTGGCGCCCTTCCACGAGCGCGTCCAATTTTGAAGCATGACATGTTGGGTATCTATTTACTCGGCGTATCTTCATCTTTCACATTATGTAAAAAAAATTGGGCTAACTTTATTGTTTGTTTTTTTTTTAAGCATGAAATTGTTTTTTTTCTGAAAAAAACGTGTTCGAAAAATTGCTGCGCAAATACCGTGCGAGATAAAAACTTTTGCAACGAGCGTCATTGTATTCTCTAGGGTCTTTGCTAAAAAAACATATATAATGTTTGGGGGTTCTATGTAATTTTCGAGCAAAAAAATTATGAATTTTACATGTAGGAGAGAAATGTCAGAATTGGCCTGGTTGCGAAGTGGTTAATGAAGATACAACATTTAGCAACTCTCAGTAGACATGTGCATTTGTTTTCATCTGAATGCATTTTCGTCCGAATTTTCGGGTATTTTTGTTATCGTTTTAACAAACGATAACGAACGTGCAGAATCTGAAAACCGAAAGATCCGACATAAACAAATGATTTATTTTCGCTTTTGTGGCGACAACAGTTCGATATAGATAGGAGATTCGACAGGACGCTGACAATAGTGATCTGTGTCCATCGAACCTGTGGTCGAATGTGCCTAACCTTAGCTCTATTAGTCCAAGATTATTCTACATAGAGAGAGAAGATTTGACATAGAGAGAAAAGATTCGACATTATAGAGACAATAGCAAAAAAGGTTAAATGTGCCTAACCTAACTCTATTAGTCCAAGATTATTCGACATAGAGAGAAAAGATTCGACATGAAGATTAGATGAAGCAGTCACCACGAGCGGACATTTATGGTCAAATGCTCCGCCCATAGGCTATAGAAGAATTCTATTGTTGGTTGACTAGTAATAATAATTAATAAATATAATTATTACTAGTGTCATACAACATTAGAATTCTACTATAGCTTTTAGGCGGAACATTCGACCGTAAATGTACGATTGCAGCGTCGTACAGTTTAGCTGCTCGGCCTAATGTTCTTAGAACATTCGACAGACACCAATAAGCCTTCAATGGCAGATTTGACCTTAATTATTTCAGATTTTCAGACAAATGCATTTTTAAAAGGAAACAAAATAAATAAAAACGAATTTCAGGGGTAAGTAAATAAATAAATACATTTTTTGGACGAAAACGAAAGGTTGATGATTAAAACGGGCACATCTAAATATGCAGGGATCCGGGGTAAAGCTGTCCACAAAGACCGTCCTCCTCACCGCCATCAACGTCGTCTCTTCCACATGGCGCTCCACCGCAGGGTAGTCTTCCCAGACACAATTGCAGACTGACAGTGGTGAGAGCTGGCGGTATGGTGGACAGCTTTACCCCGGATGCCTCCATACTTAGATGTGCCTATTTAACCACTTGACCACTGGGCACTTAAACCCCCTTCCTAACCAGACCAATTTTCAGCTTTTGGTGCTCTCACAATTTGAATGACAATTACTCAGTCATGCAACACTGTACCCATATGAAATCATGTTTGTCCTTTTTTTCACACAAATAGAGCTTTCTTTTGGTGGTATTTAATCACTGCTGGGTTTTTTATTTTTTGCGCTATAAATCAAAAAAGACAGAAAATTCTGTCAAAAAAAAAAAAAAAATCTTTGTTTCTGTTAAAATTTATTGGCCGAGTGTTGGCAGAGTATTGCACAGTGTTGCAGAGTATTTCACAGTATTGGCAGAGTATTGCACAGTACTGGCAGAGTATTGCACAGTACTGGCAGAGTATTGCACAGTGTTGCAGAGTATTGCACAGTATTGGCAGAGTTTTGCACAGTGTTGCAGAGTATGGCAGAGTACTGTCACTGAGCAGCGCTGTGGGCACTACACATACAGCCCACAGTGCTGCTGCCATCTCTCCCCTCTCTTTACCAATCGGTACAGAGGAACCGGCGTCATGACATGACACTGGTTTGTTTACAAGTGATCGCTCCGTCATTTGGCAGAGCGATCACGTGGTAAACGGCCGCTATCAGCGGCCATTTACCGTGATCCGTGATGCGCTGGGTCCTCCAGACTCGGCGGTCACGGAAGTTCCCGGGTGAGCGCCCCAGGGGGCTGTGTGGGAGCAAGATTCTTAGAGGATGTCCCATGGACGTCCACCCAGAATAAGCCGACCACGCTGTAGCCATCTTTCGGCTATGGCCCAGTCGGCATGTGGTTAAATCATAAACCATGTGAGTTGCTAAATGTTGTATCTTCATTAAATGTAACCATATTGCTACACTTTTGAGGCGCCTCTCTTCTCTTTTATTCTCTGGAGATTCTGATGGATTTTGCTTCTAATCCCCTTGTAGATGGACATTTTATGGTTACACAACCTATAACATTACTATAATCTTTTTATAAGGACTATAAACTGAAGGACTTATGAATAAATGGTTGTGGAACGAATCATTTGAGTTTCCATTATTTCTTATAGGGAAATTCCCTTTGATATACAAGTGCTTTGGATTACAAACATGTTTCTGGAACAAATTACGCTCGCAATCCAAGGTTTTACTGTATAATGATTAAAAGGTAAATCTTGTTGATTGCAATAATCAATGTTCCCTCTCACAGCATCCATATGTGATACCATTTGGGTACAGCAAGAAGAATCTGGAGTGTGTACATCGAACCCCGATATGTGGATCAAGAATCTGCAGGTGCAGTACCTCTACCTTCAGATACAGGACATAAAGCTGGATATCGACATTAAGAAGAAAAAACTGAGTGCTGAGGAAAAGCAAGAAAATTAAGAAAACTAAAATACAACACATAATATTTTCCAGTTATACATACCTGTGATAAAAAAAAAAACTACGGAAATTTAACAAAAAGAAAAGCCAAAGGGGTCTATCTATAAAAACCAAAATTCATACAATTGTTTTGTGGAAAATATACATTTTCACCGGTTTTCATACTTTTACAGCTACTCTGGGCAACGTCTGCACTCACAATATCCAGATTTCAACAAAGGGGGGAAATGAAGCAACATCTATTATGTAGGCAGAGTTTTCTTTGTTTGGTCACCTAATATATTGGCAATAATTCACACCACCCTAAATCTGGCGTATTAACCACTTCAGCCCTGGTAGGATTTACCCCCCTTCATGACCAGTCCATTTTTTGTGATACGGCACTGCGTTGCTTTAACTGACAATTGCGCAGTTGTGAGACTCTGTACCCAAAACCAAATGGCAGTAATCCATATTCAATCACAATTGACGTGAAAAATAGAAGCCTTTGCCGACTGCCTAGTTCTTATATAGGCAAGGGGTGGGGCCATCCGGCTATGTCAGAAGTGGGCGTGGTCACCGGATGACGTAGCCGGGTGGCCCCACCCCTTGCCTATAGAAGGACTGTCAAAGCTCAGAGCAGGCGGGAGGTCTCCCAGGAGGCGGAGCTGGTATTTTTAGTGCTATTTTTCGGGTCCATCGGGCGTTGATATTGATGATGGATTTCATTAAGGGACACTATTTTACATTTTTTAATAAAGGACTTGTCAAAAACTAGGTACATGGAACGGTTTACAGCCACTTTAAAGGTGCACTAAATTCTAGTTTAACCACTTCAGCCCCAGAAGATTTGGCTGCTCAATGACCAGAGCATTTTTAGCGATTCAGCACTGCGTCGCTTTAACTGACAATTGCGCGGTCGTGCGACGTGGCTCCCAAACAAAATTGACGTCCTTTGTTTTTCACAAACAGAGCTTTCTTTTGGTGGTATTTGATCACCTCTGCGGTTTTTATTTTTTGAGCTATAAACAAAAAAGTCTGAGAATTTTGAAAAAAAAAAATATTTTTTATTTTCTGCTATAAAACACATCCAGTTAAAAAACTAGACATGTGCATGACGAAAAAATTTGTTTAGTTTCGATTCATTAATTTGGTATTTTTGTTTCATTTGATTTGGTTGAGTCGTTCAATTTGTATTCAGGATTCGGAATTTCTTTGAATTTACCAAATGTTTTCAAATTGATACATTTTGAATCGGTCAAATCGAAAACTTAAGATTTTTTTTTTTTTTTTTTGGGGGATTTGAATGTGGCAAAAGCGAACAAACAAAAAAAAAAGCTCCATCAAATCATTACAATGACTCTTTAAATCACCTTCGGCTTAACAAAACCGCATTATTTCAAAATGGTTCTCTAATGACATATTGATTTAAGCAATATGTGTACAGTGTTCAGAATTCGACTGAAATTCCATGTAAAATTCGATTCAAATTTCAGTCCGAATTTCCAAAATTCAGACAAATTTTGTTTCGTTATTCATTTATATTGTAATTTGGGTATTCGAATATATATCCAAGTCTCTGACTAACTAAAAAATTTGTCCGAATATCAATTCGGAACTAAATGAACCGCACGTCTAGTAAAAAATCGAATTTCTTCAATAATATAGGTCAATATGTATTCTGCTACATATTTTTGGTAAAAAAATATTCCAATAAGCTTATATTGATTGGTTTGCGCAACAGTTATGCCGCGTACAGACGATCGCACATTCCGACAACAAAACCGTGGATTTTTTTTCCGACGGACGTTGGCTCAAACTTATTTTGCATACACACGATCACACAAATGTTGTCGGAAATTCCGAACGTCAAGAACGCGGTGACGTACAAGACGTACGACGAGCCGAGAAAAATTAAGTTCAATAGCCAGTGCAGCTCTTCTGCTCGATTCCGAGCATGCGTGGAATTTTGTGTGTCGTAATTGTGCACACACGATCTGATTTTTTGAGAACCAGCTCTCAAACATTTGTTGTCGTAAATTCCGACGGAAAATGTCCGATGGAGCCTACACACGGTCGGATTTTCCGACAACAAGCTCACATCGAACATTTGTTGTTGAAAATTCCGAGCGTGTGTACGCGGCATTAGGCTCCGTTCAAATCTTGGCATTCCGAATCACGGGTGGAATCGGCGTGATTCGAAATAGTGGCAAATCGCCAGACACCTCTGCGATCACTTCCAATGGCACCGCGATCGTGGCACGATTTTGCAGCGATTCGTCAGGGTTACAGTGGCGGTAAAATCATGCAACTGAATTGCTGTACGCCTGTCGCCCAAAACAAGTTCTTGTACCAGAGCCTTATCGCGTCCACAAACTATGGGATGTTTTTATGGACTTTTTAAAAATAGTTTTTACTAGTAATGGTGGTGATCACCGATTTTTAGCGGGACTGCGGTGGACAAATCTGACACTAAGGTGCCATTTTCTGGGGACCAGTGACAACAATACAGTGATCAGTGCTAAAAAAAATGCACTGTCAATGTATAAATGACACTGGCAGGGAAGTGGTTAACAACAGGGGTGAGCAAAGGGTTACGTGTGCTCCTAGTGAGTGCTTTCCAACTGTGGGGGGGAGGGGATGCACTGGATGAAAAGAGAGATCCGAAACACAAGATCTCTTTTACTCCCTGACAGAACAGCGGTCTGCCTTGTTTCCTCCGAGCTATCGGTGGGTTCCTAGCGGCCATCACGGTCACCGGACCCGCTGATTGGCTCCCGCTGTGTCCAATCACAGTGGGGGTGCAGCTCCGGCGGGGCACTCCAGATCGCGTGCACAAAATCACGAACAGGTACGGGATTTTGCGCAGCCGGCCGCCCTGCCGCAGTACAGATTCGGTGGACGGTCTGGAAGCAGTTAAAATAGACAAAGTGCAGAAAGGCAAAAAAATATATCGAATTTTGAAGATTTTAGATACAGATCTCATATATGTTACATTCTGACAATGTGTGTATTTTTCTTGCAAAATATGTAACTGTTTTTCTATTGCATATATTATATACTGAATTTTGATCTATGCTTTTTTTTTTTTGAGGAACTTTGATGCAGCTGACAAATTTGCTATTTTATCACATATGCAATATATAACAACTTTTTTAAATAAATGCTTTTGTTGATGCAAATATACCTGTCGTTTTTATTGTGCCATTAGATATGCAGGAAGGGGAATGGGGGTGTGAGGGGGTCTAACCCCCCTCACAAAACATCCTCAGTATGGGTTCCAAATAGGGTTGCCACCTTTTCTTCAAACCAAACCCAAACACTTTCCATAGTATACACTATAGGATTATAAAAGACCTGGGGCATCTTTTGGGTGCCCCAAGGGGAGTGGTAATGCAGCGCGCTGCGGCAAACAGTGAGTGTGGCCAAACTGCTCTTGCTGACATCATGCCATCAGCGAGCCAATGAGAGCCTGAGATGGCCGCTCCGCCCCCTCCAATGAGCACAGAGGGAGAAGAGCAGCGATCCCGTGACTGACATTCTACAGCTCTCTGCTCGGGGAGCTATGAAAACCGAGCGATCGGTGATGGTCAATCGCTCGGTTTTTAGTGAAGAGGCGACGGGGGACAGATTCAGCATCGGACTGATGCTGCATCCACCTAGTGCAGGGGTCTCAAACTGGCGGCCCTCCAGCTGTTGCAAAACCACAAGTCCCATGAGGCTTTGCAAGGCTGACAGTTATAAACATGACTCCCTCAGGCAGAGGCATGGTGGGACTTGTAGCTCCGCAACAGCTGGAGGGCCACCAGTTTGAGACCCCTGACCTAGTGTTATGCTTTACGTCTATCTAGCAAGATTACTCTGTGGTATAACAAGGAAACAGACTTCTGCAGTGTATAGATGTGCTTTTTACTATACAAAGCTGCTGTACATACAAAAAAAAACTATTACAATCTTAGGAATACAATACAAGACTGACAAATATCTATAACAAGCAAATGAACAGCCTATGGTCTAACAGTACAAATACATTTAAAAAAAGGGTTACTTAACTTCTGTTACTGTATGTTCATGATCTCCATTGGCAATATTTCTTCTTGGAGACCAGGTTCTGTTCTTGTATCATGGCTTCTTCTGATCTTACAGCATGATGATGTGTGTCCTGATGTTACAGCATGATGTGTTCCAGTCTCCCCTCTGTGTCTCTACTCATCCATTTTATTTGTCCCAGTTAGTTGACCAAAGTTAATGTTTATAGACTTGTTTCCATAACAACCGACTAACAGTCATTCTTTTCAGGTTGAGACACACTCTCAACCTGTTTACTGTAGCTGAAAAGACAATGGACTGTTGCTTGCTACCCATTGTCTCCTCAAACCAAATCCTGTCATCAATATAACAGTCATTCTTTTCAGTCTGACAGACACTCTCCACCTGTTTACTGTAGCTGACGAGACAATAGCCTCTTCAAACTGTCAATTTGAATACAAGAATGTTATCTAACACCATTGTATGAAAACAGCATTTGTTTGAGAATTCTACTCATACCAGAGACTTGTTTGTAATCTGATCAACTTAAACTTGTAATATTCTCCCATGTAATGTTAGGTCTGATGTTTAAAAAATCATATTTTAACAAACGCAACACATTCCGCCCTAGATTTTTTTTTTCTTTCAGACTCCATATAGAAAATCACTTCATTACTAATAAAACTCATTCTAAACATTAATTTTCCTTGAATGCAATGCCTCCAATTTCTGTCATTGAGAAGATGTTTCAGTCTTTTAACTTAAAAAAAGTTCATTAGAAAGTCCATTCTAAAGTTCTGTAGAAACAAGTCCAGGCTTGTAATACATCAAAGGCCTTGCTCTCCACAGCTCTTGCGATCTTCCCTCATTCTTTCCATCTTGTAAAAACTTTTCTCTGATCTTCCTATGGATCAAATCGGAGACAGCCTGTGGAGTGGAAAACAAAGCGGATTATCTGTTCCCTCTAATAATACATAAACAGTAGATTCAGGCCCTTCAGCTACGATCTCTCCTCTAAATGGCTTCTTGCCTGGATATCTGACTAACACTTTTCCCCCTGCCTGTACCCACTTCTGACCCTCCCAAAGAACATCAATAGGGAGGAGAGGAAATATACTGATATTTCCCAGAAGATCACTGCTGTTTATTTTGGAAGGTTTTATGTTATGTAGCCTCACTTTCCACTCTTGCTGAGAAGTATCCACTAACCAGTCAGAGTCCCAGCCACTGTCTTGAAGTTCATCTGCCAATGCAAATATAACTTCAAACCTTCCTGCCAGATTCCCTCTCATTCCTAGATAGGCTTCAGCTTCAGATACGCCACTCTTGGTTTCTATGTCATGGGAAGCAGTAACATGGTATCTGTAAGCCCTGTTTTTTCAGGAACCTTACATAAATACTGAACTCTGCACTCCAGCTGTGGAATCTGTGCCCCAGCCCCTACCATCCTCTCATATGGTGTGCTTTTGGCTATTGGCCTAGAATTTAACAACATGACTGCTTGTGTGAGGATCCGATCCCACCCCCTTAGTGTATGTGTGGGTGTAAGTTTGCGTATCTGGTCCTTCAATAGCCCGTTGTATCTTTCAATCAAACCAGCTGCCTGTGGGTGGTATGGGATGTGGCACAACCAGTACACTCCAGAATCTTTGGCCCACTGCTGTACTGTTGATCCGGTGAAGTGTGAGCCGTTATCACTTTGGACATGCTTGGGACAACCATAAGCAACGACAAGTTTCTGTAGCAGTTGAAGCGTTGCGGCTTGATCTGCACGTTTGCAAGGATGAACAAGCATAAGTCCTGAATAGGTGTCCACTGCAGTGCAACAATATCTCAGTCCATTGTTTCCCCAGGGCAGGGGACCGATGAAGTCAATCTGCCGTATCTCTGCAGGCCTCTCACCCCTCTTAATCGACCCGGTGGTGTACTTTTGTAATGGCCATTGTCGCACTTCTCCACACACTGTACAGTTCCCTATTACAGTCTTTATCATGTCCATGGATATAGGCAAGCCTCTCTGCTGTGCCCATTCATATGTTGTTTTCTGCCCCAAATGTCCAGATTGCTTGTGGGCCCAGTTGGCCAAGTTCATCAAGACAGGATCAATTGGCACAACTGCCTTCACTTTGGTGATTTCATCTGCAACTCTGTCATAGTTCTCAAAGTCTGGGACTAGGGGCACATGTGCCTCAACATGCCCCACTTTTATGGTGCGCGAGTGAGCTTCCTTCCAGATGTAGTCCCAGACTTCCTTGCCTCCCCACACCACCTTTCCATGAATCATCCATTCATTGGACTTCCACGTGGGCATCCAAGTTGTCAGTCCTTTAAAAACCGCCCAGCTGTCAGTGTAGATAGTGACATGGGAAGAAGGATCCTCCTGAAGAGTCATCACTACAGCTTTCAACTCTGCATACTGGCTGGACCCTCCAATTCCGGTCTCCTGAAAGACTGTGTCTGTACGCCCAGACGAGGCGACTATGGCTGAACCATCAGTGAACCATGCTGACTGCTTCATGTCTTCTGACAGAGACTCAAAGGGTGGAGCCTCTTGAATGGGGAATGACTGCAGCACAGGAATTTCTTCTTCTGGCCAGGTGCTGGTAAAAGTAACAAGCCCTGCCAACTGTTTTGAAATGTCTCTAACATCCCCAGCTGCAATAACCCCTCTTTCTGGAAGGTACCACTTCCATTTCATCAGTGTCTGGTTCTGGGCTACAGCTGCCCTAGTGATCAGTCCATTATCTCTCACCCATCCTGCTATTGGCAATGCAGTATGGATGGTGACTGTGTCCTTTCCTGTAATGGTCTCTACATGTTGAAGTGCTGTGTAGGCCCCAAACAGGTACTTCTCTAGGGGCGTGTATCTCTTCTGTGCCCCTGTCAGTTGTTTGGACCAAAATCCAATGGGTATTGCTCTTAGTCCTTTCTTTTTATTTGGCTGCCACAGACTCCAAGATATGGTACCATTCTGCTCCACTACATCCAGCTGAAATGGTACTCCTTGTCTCACGGGTCCTAATCCCTGATGCTGCAAAATAGCTTCTTTAGTGCTGCACACTTCCTTCTAGTCACCAGGACCCTCTGCAGTCCGCTGCTCTGAACCCCATGAGAACTCAGTCTTTTTCCGGGTGACATTATATATAGGCCTCAGAATCAGTCCAAGATGTGGGATGAACGATCTCCAGAACCCCACAACTCCAATGAACTTCTGTGCCTCCTTTTTGGTAGTAGGGGGCGACAGCGCCTGGATAGTTTGCACAACTGTCTCTGGAATTTTCCTCTGTTGCCCAGTCCACATCATTCCTAGGAATTTCACCTCTGTGGTAGGTCCTTGGACTTTGTCTCTGTTGATAGCCCACCCTCTGTTCTCCATGTGATGTATCAGCAGGTGCAGTGCTTCAGTTACATCTTCTTTTGTTCCAGAGATCATGATGTCATCAATGTAGTGAAACAAAGCGACTTTCAAATTCAGGGTGCTTAAATCTCGGGCAATCAGTCCATGACAAATCATTGGAGAATGAAGATAGCCTTGCGGAAGGACAGTGAAAGTGTACTGGCGGCCGTCCCACACCATAGCAAACTGGTCTTGACACTCTGGGTCTATTAAAATCGAAAAGAAAGCATTAGCTAGGTCTATCACAGCATGATATTCTCCTGCATCTTTAGCAATTTTTTCAACAATTGAGATCATATCTGGTACAGCTGACTTCAATGGAGGTGCCACTTTGTTTAGACCTCTGTAATCCACAGTCATTCTATATGTCCCATCAGGCTTTTTTTACTGGGAATTTCACCCGTATCCTAACTGCTGGTGTAGTTTGCCCTCCCAAACCTTCTACATAAATCAATTCTCCTTTGTGATGGGAAGGATTTCCTTGCAAAAGTGTAACTTCGGCTCCGCTATCAACTAAAGCCATTACATGTGTAGAAGATGACTTTCCCCACCATACAGTGACAGGTGCATATGGGCGTCGGTCTCCTGCTGTCACTGCCCTCACGGCTATTACAGGAGACTCACCTAAAGGATAAGGAACCTCCCAATCCCCTTTTCTGATTCTCTCTACCTCCTCCCCAGGATAAAGGGATTTGGGTTTGTGTTCACGTTCAGTTTTGGGAATTGGTTTGGGGCTAACAGGAGGTGTCTATTCTGTTTCCTCTAAGTCTAGGCTGATGTTATCTTCACTAGGAGTAGTGTTTCTAACCCTGACAGTTTTACCTACTAAATCTTTCCACCTCTTCAGCATTTCTGCAGTAGAAATGCCATCTATCTCATCTTTAGGTACTCCTGCCTTTAATAGGTCCACCCACATTTCTTTCCTAGAAATAACTAGCCTGGTTTTCTCTTAACCTCCTGTCGTCTCTACCCCATTCCCTTTCTTCTCTGTTCTTTTCTGCTTGTATTCTTCCTGTCTGGCCTTGACCTTATCTACTGCCCTGACAGGTTTTGTTTTAGTCTCCTCTAGCTCCCCCAACTGGCTTAAAAGGGTTGTAGCTTCATGAATCTTGCTGTTTAATCCCAGGCCTCCCAACAAGGACAATAAGGGAGCCCTGAGATTAAATGGCGCACACTTCATCAGTTTAGAGCGCAGAGCAGATGTAAAGGGTTCCATATCTGGACCCATCCATTCTGGAAATGTATTTAATCCGGTTATACAACCCATCTCACGTAACCTGGAAATACCCTCTGATATTGATCTCCAGGAGTACGTATTTTCCAGGTCAGTAGGACTAGAGTATACTCGGACTATTCCATCTCTCACGAGGTCTAACAGTGAAAAATTCGCACTAAACTCTCAGGTTTTTCGCATTGCCTGACGCAATTGTGGATCATGGGTTAACACTCCCATAGTCACTGCTTCCTTACCTGACAAAACAACACTGTCCGCCCCTTCATCCCATAAGCGTAGGAGCCAACTCACTAGAGGCTCCCCAGACCTTTGTTTGTATTGTTTTGCCAGCTCATGGAGTTCAGTTTGTGTAAACTCCCGTACTTCTTCAAATTCAACATCTCTGGGGTTGCGATAATGCACCTCCCCATCTGCCATATCCTCTCTATCATGTTGCCGTTTCCTATGCTTAGTAATGAGAGGTCTGGCATACTTTTTCTTTCGCACTAGCAAATCATCATGCGAAATATCAAACTCTATCTCCTCATCCTCACTATCATTTGAGGAGAGCACATCCTCACAATCCCAATTTTGGGATGTGACAATGGCACGTACCCTGGCTTTACTAACAGGTTTACGGCCCTTCCTTTTCCTTAAGGCATTAATTGATTTGGTCATGAGGGCTGCACACCGCTCTTGCAAATTATCAGCCCGACTAGCAGTTGAACGTACACACTCTGAAGCAACTTCTAGCTGGTCTTTTAATACCTTAACTTCTGCCTCTGCCTTCTCCCTTCTATGTGATTCAGTGTAAAATGCGTGAAGAAAATACCATCCGAATTTGGACACTGTCCTCTTCTCTTTTTTACTTAAATCCAACCCATTAAGGCTAAAATCTACAAAATGATCTGAGACTTTATCACCCCAAGTCAGCTTCAAGGGAGAAGCATACTTCACAAATTCTTTAGCAAGAGGCTCCCACTCATTGTCTCTGGCCCAGATAGGTAAGCTGCACACTTCCTTCTGGTCACCAGGACCCTCTGCAGCTTTTCCTTTCCTAAACAGCTTACGCAGCATTTTACCTAGCACAAGCTACACACTACAGAAAAAAACAGCTCTGCTTCAATTGAACTATAGCACAGTCACGGCCGAGCCCCCAACTGTTATGCTTGCGTCTATCTAGCAAGGTTACTCTGTGGTATAACAAGGAAGCTGAGACTTCTGCAGTGTATAGATGTGCTTTTTACTATACAAAGCTGCTGTACAAAATTATTACAATCAATTAATACAATACAAGGCTGACAGATATCTATAACAAGCAAAATGCCAAAAAAATAGAACAGCCTATAGTCTAACAGTACAAATACATTTAAAAGGGTTACTTAACTTCTGTTACTGTATGTTCATGATCTCCATTGGCAATATTTCTTCTTGGAGACCAGGTTCTGTTCTTGTATCATGGCTTCTTCTGATCTTACAGCATGATGATGTGTTCTGATGTTGTTACAGCATGATGTGTTCCAGTCTCCCCTCTCTGTCTCTACTGATCCATTTTATTTGTCCCAGTTTGTTGACCCAAGTTAATGTTTATAGACTTGTTTCCATAACAACCGACTAACAGTCATTCTTTTTGGGTTGAGTCACCCTCTCAACCTGTTTACTGTAGCTGAAAAGACAATGGACTGTTGCTTGCTACCCATTGTTTCCTCAAACCAAATCCTGTCATCAATATAACAGTCATTCTTTTCAGTCTGACAGACACTCTCAACCTGTTTACTGTAGCTGACGAGACAATAGCCTCTTCAAACTGTCAATTTGAATACAAGAATGTTATCGAACACCATTGTATGAAAACAGCATTTGTTTGAGAATTCTACTCATACCAGAAGTTGTAATATTCTCCCATGTAATGTTAGGTCTGATGTTTAAAAAATCATATTTTAACAAACGCAACACACGCTGGCACTGATAGATGGCACTGACAGGTGGCTTGCACTGATAGATGGCATTAACCGGTGACACTGGCACTGATAGATGGCACTGACAGATGGCATTGGCAGGTGACACTGGCACTGATAGATGGCACTGACAGGTGGCTGGCACTGATAGATGGCACTGACAGGTGTCTGGCACTGATAGGCAGCACTTATGGGCATTGGGCACTGATAGGTGGCATTTATGGGCACTGATGGGCAGCTATGAGGAAAGGCTGCTGCGACGCCCATCTTGGTACTCCTTGCACTCGGCCGCATTAAAAGCAGCAGCGGCCATCTTGTTACACCCAGCCCAAACTATATGGGCTGGGTGTAATAAGATGTCTGCTGCTGCTTTTAATGCGGCCGAGTGCAGGGTGTACCAAGATGGGCATCGGGATGTCCAACCGCTGACGTCAACACGGAGCGTCACTTCCGTTGTTCCGCCCGCTGACTTCCGGTTGCGCCGAGTCACTTTATTCCTCTCTCCCAGGTATCAGATCTGGCATTGGGAGCATTTGTGCGAGTACATGTACTCGCGCAAATGCTCAGTATCGGTCCCGATACCGATACTAGTATCAGAATCGGGGCAACCCTAGTTACAAGAAAACTAAATTCTGAACTTACTTAGAATTATTGTACAACTTTTCATTACATAATCTTATAGTGTATAGCCAGGGCTCAAGTCCTGCGGGAACGCATGGGAACGGAGTTCCTGTACTTTTTCCACAACAGGAACTCAGTTCCCTTTAGCAGCCATGTCCTGCAAGACTTTGAAGTATGCGAGCTGTGTGTGGCAGGTGCTACACCAGTAGCTGCCGACACAGCTCGCAATAGTAATTGCCGCACACCTGACCATTCAGGCATTGCCAGTAGGGTGCCCCATGACAGCTTCCAATTCGATCTACCTGACAATCACAGCTAGCTGACAGGTAGATCAGGTCCCTGCTGCTAAGAGATTGTATTTAGTCAGACCTCTCGTGATGCGTTCCTCCCCGCCGGCCCCTCCTGATTTTCTGTCTCCTCACCCCCCCCCCCAGTCTCCTGCATACTTGCTCTGTGTGTCCTGTTGAATCCCCCCCTCCTCTATCTTCAGTGCCATATGATGAGAGAACCCAGAGGAGAAGCACAGCCATTCTGCTCACAGGACATGCAGGGAGAGAGGTGAGCTGAGAGAGGAACATCAGTTTGGGGTGGTAAGCTGAGCACAATACCTGGCAAAGTTTAATGCCAGGAGGGAAGTTTATGTGGAAATATGTGAAGGGTTAGAATAGCAGTGTGTTTGTGTTGGAGACCTGCAGAGTTTGCATCCCCCCAAGCTAACATACATCTCCTAAGCAGGAACACATCACCATCTCCCCAAGAATTCTGTCCAGATAATGTGCAGTTCATTTATGACCTTTCCGTTTAATCCTGTGTTATCCAAACTCTGTTCAATGAAAAGTGTAAACTCACCACATAAACACTCTATATACAAAATAACATTCCCCAGTAAAGATCAGAACATGATGTTCACATTTGCATGGAAGCACAATTGAATGAATGCTGATTATTCAGAGATATCCGTATTTATGTTTATTGAGGATTGTTTTTTTTTATGTACTAACAGTTAAGCTTCATACACACAATACGAAAATTGGATAAAAATACCACTTTTGAAACATTCGTGCATATGAGCGTATCATTTTTTTTTTTTTTGGTGGGCGAGTGGATCTTGACCCCTGTGTATAGCCAGCTTTAGTGTATCCTCTCCACTCTCAGGACTAGACTTGGCTGATTCATGTTTCTATCTTCAGAACTTAGTTTTTTAGGTTTGGATAGAATAGAATAGGGAAGGGTTCAAATCTCTGAGTTTTTTTTGTTGCCTGTGGGAAATGTGGGAGATTTTCTTCTTTCACTTCCTGTCCCAGACACACAGCAGCAAGTGATAGGAAATCTCTCCAAGGTGAGGGAAATCCCCTCTTAGTTGTCTCTGGAACAGATGCCCCTACATTGGAAGTTTCCCTCTATGCCTGTTCTGGTGACAGATATACTTTAAAGTGGTTGTAAACCCTCCCGGTGCCTTGAGGTAAATAACTTATTGTAGTGCACCAGCCCCCCTTTGTACTCACCTGAGCCCGTTCGTTCCCCCTCTCTGGTCGGTGTGTCTCGGCTCACGATTGGCTATATTGATACCCTGTTTCCCAGAAAATAAGGTCTAGCGTCATTTTTGGGGATGACTACAATATAAGCCCTACCCCAGAACATTAAACCCTAGTTAACCACTTTAGCCCTGGACCATTTGGCTGGCCTAAGACCAGAGCACTTTTTGCGATTCGGCATTTCGTCGCTTTAACTGACAATTGCGTGGTCGTGCGACGTGGCTCCCAAACAAACTTTTTTCCCCACAAATAGAACTTTCTTTTGGTGGTATTTGATCGCCCCTGCGGTTTTTATTTTTTGCGCTATAAAAAAATTTTGAAAAAAAAAAAAACGCATTAGTTTTTACTTTTTGCAATAATAAATATCCCCCAAAAAATATATAAAAACACACATTTTTTTTCCTCAGTTTAGGCCAAAACGTATTCTTCTACATATTTTTGGTAAAGAAAATCACAATAAGCTTTTATTGATTGGTCTGCGCAAAAGTTATAGCGTTTACAAAATAGGGGATAGTTTTATGGCTTTTTTATTAATAATTATTTTTTTACTAGTAATGGCGGCAATCATCGATTTTTATTGTGACTTCGACATTATGGTGGACACATCGGACACTTTTGGGACCATTCACATTTATACAGCGATCAGTGCTATTAAAAATGCATCGATTACTGTGTAAATGTGACTGGCAGTGAAGGGGTTAACCACTAGGTGGTTAAGTGTGTCCTAGGGAGTGATTATAACCGTGGGGGGTTAACTGTGCGGGTGACGTCAGCGGCCCCTCCCTCTGCAGTGCTCGGAGCGGTGCTGACATCAATGGGGATTTCTGGCCCCTTCTTCTGCAGTATTCAAAGCAGGGAAAAGGAGCTCCGGCCAGCCACGTGAGCGCCCAGCGGCGCTGTAAATAAGGTATTTTCCACAATAAAGTTACACAAGGAGACACACTGGACATTATTATTATTAATCATTTTACAAGGACTTTAACCAAGGTTTTGGGATTACAGCATTTCATAATGCTGACTCCTGAGCTGACAGGGAGAGAGAAGACAGGGGACACAGGTAGACATGTGCGATTTGTTTCGTATGAATCGAAAATTCGTACGAATTTCCGAAAATTCGTATAAATCCAAAATACGAATTTTTATGCATATGAATTCGTAATTGTTTTACGAAAAGTTAACAAACCTAAAAGTTAAAAACCCAGGAAGTCAGCACAGGGATGGTGGGAACCCCTCATAATGATAATTTCATCATAATGAACTTTTGTTATTTTAACGAAAAGTTTACGAATTTAACGAAAATTCGTATTTCGAACGAATACGAATTTTTTTTCGTACACAAATTACGAAATACAATTTTTTTTTCGTACAAAACGGAACGAAACAAAAAAATTTTTTTGACGGCGCCCATGTCTAGACACAAGAACTTTAAACATTTTTTTTATTGTTTTTTTTTTCCCCAGAAGATGACATAACTGCTTTTTAATAAATGTAGATTATTGTACATAACATAAATAAATAAGACATCCCCTGAAAATAAGCCCTAGTGTGTTGTTTGTAGCCAAAAATGTATATAAGATCCAGTCTTATTTTTCGGGAAACACGGTAGCAGCCACTGCTTTCCCGCTGCTTTCAATCAAATCCAATGACGTGGGGGCCGAGTCCTGCTGTCTGTGTCTATTGACGCAGCAGCAGGACACGGGAGCGCACCCACATGGGTGCCCCGAAGGAGGGCGCTGCTCCGACGGGTCATTCAATGCGGGGAGAAGCCAGGAGCGCCACAGAGGGACCCCGAGAAATAACAAACATGTTTTACTTGCCTCCTCTCTATGCAGTTCATTTTGCACATAGGAGGTAAGTATAACATGATTGTTATCTTTTTTTTAACAGAAAAGTTTATTAAGTAAGTAAGCTCTGTGCAGGAACTTAAATTGTATAAACCTGTCTTTTGCGGCAATCATAGAAGGAATGTATGAGGTTAGACATTCCTCCCACTCCTCTTCGTCAAGGGATGGGATATCTGCCCTCCACTTTTCCCAGGATTTGGTTAGTTTAGTGGCATATTCTACTGTGAGATAAAGGTATAAGGTCGAGAGAGGCCTTCCCATTACTCTAGAGGTCAGTAGACGCTCAATGGAGTCCAATTCCAAAGTCTGGGGGGCAGGGAACTGAGCCTCAAAGGCGTGTTTCAGCTGCCAGTATCTAAATTGAAATGGTGCATATGTTCGTCTCAATTCCTGGAAAGTCATAAGCCTACCCTCATGAACTATATGTTTTAAGGTGATAATTCCCTTTTTCGCCCACAGAGAAGGGTCTGGGATACTGTTTAGGTGGGAGAGCATAGGGTTACCCCAAAGGGGCATATGTGGGGAGATGTGATTGGGTTTCCCATAAATCTTCCTTGCCTCCTGCCAGACCCTCACTGTGGTTCGCATCAGGGTTGTCATGGATGAGCTAGCCCTGAGTCCACGAAACAGGGAGGTTACTCAGAGCTGCAAACGAGCCAAGGATGGCCGCTTCCAGGGTGACTGTCGGGTTTTGTCTGGGCTGGGAAAACCACCATCGGGCCGTGACCTGGACGGGGAGGTATAGTATCTGCCTGGCCACCCTGGGGGGCTTCCCTGCCCAGACAAAGGCTATCAGCAGGCTCTCCAACCGCTGGAAGAAAGTCCTGGGGATGTGTGTGGGGGTATTACGGAAAAAGTACAGGTACTTGGGGAAGTAGATAATTTTTAGCAGATTAACTCTGCCCACTGGGGTCAAAGGGAGGGAACGCCATGCCACACATCTGGCAACTAGTTGTGTCACGAGTGGCTGTAGATTGTTGTCCATATAGTTCTGAACCTTACCACCAATTTTAAACCCCCTGGTATGTGAAGCTTTCTACCCATTTAAGCTGGGGATATGGCACTCGAGGGGTCGAAGAGTGGAGCGGGAAAAGGACCGATTTGTCCGAGTTAATGCGGATCCCTGAGTATCGACCGAATCGATTAATTAGTTCTAGTGCAGTTTGTAAAGAAGACGACGTGTCCGCTAGATAGAGTAGGGCGTCATCTGCACACAGAGATAGCTTTTCTTCAATCAGTCCTACCTGTAGTCCCTTAATCCTAGGGTCTGCCCTCAGCAATATAGCCAGGGGCTCCATTGTGAGGGCAAATAAGGCCGGAGATAGGGGGCATCCCTGTCTTGTGCCCCGAGCTAACTGAAAATTCCCTAAGAGGCAGCCGTTATTGCAGATTCTAGCTGAGGGACCGTGATACAACATGCAGAGCCAGTTTGTGAATCCCGGACCAAACCCGAATCGCAAGAGCACCTCCCATAGGTAACCCCACTCGATGGAGTCAAAAGCCTTCTCCGCGTCAAGTGAGGCCACCACCCCCATCGTCACCTTATCCGCTCTGTCTATGTGTGTGAGAAGGCGTCTAATATTAATATCTGTGCCTCTTTCCGGCATAAAGCCTGTTTGGTCGCTGTGGACAAGGGCAGTGATGACCAGGTTAAGTCTATTAGCCAAGATTGTGGCCAATATTTTCGCATCGACATTTAGCAGGGATATGGGGCGGTACGAGGAGCATAAAGTGGGGTCTTTTCCTGGTTTGGGGATTATGACTATAATTGCTTCGCTCATGGTATCAGGTATTTTCTCGAGGCGCATCGAAGCAGAGAAGAGGGTGTGGAGTCTGTCAGCGAGCTCTGTAGCGTAATGCTTATAAAACTCCACCGGAATTCCGTCCGGCCCTGGCATGATTGTTATCTTAAAAGAAAAAAAAAGGAGCCTTTTAGTGTCCCTTTAACCACTCAAGGCCCTCCTGTGCAGAATCACACACACACATATATATATATATATATATATATATATACACACATGATTCTGCACTTCCGCCCAGGGGGTGCCCATTTGCGCTGACAGGCCACTTCTGCTACGATTACAACAGAAGCTGATCTGCGGATGCGGGGCAATGGATATCCGCCGACACCCGCCGATCATCGGCAGGAGACACAGAACTGAGCTCTGTGTATGTAAACAAGGCAGATCTCTGTTGTAACAGAGGGGAAGGGATGGATTTTGTGTCCTTACAAAGCAGGGAATAAAATCCATCACTTCCCTGACTAAAAGCACCTCACGCAGTACACATAAACACTGGTTAGGCACACATTTAACCCTTTGATAGCCCTAGATGCTTATTCCCTTCCCAGCCAGTGTCATTAGTACAGTGACAGTGCATAATTTTTTAGCACTGATCACTGTATTGGTGTCACTGGTTCCCACAAAGTGTCAGTAAGAGTCTGATTTGTCCTCCGCAATGTCGCAGTCCTGCTATAAGTTGCTGATCGCCGCCATTGATAATATATAAATAAATAAAAAATCCAGCATAAATCCCATAGTTTGTAGATGCTGTGACTTTTGCGCAAACCAACCAATATACCTTTATTTGGACTTTTTTTTTTTTTTTTACCAAAAATATGTAGCAGAATACATATTGGCCTAAATTTATGAAGAGATTTTTTTCAATTTTATTATTGAATGTTTTATAGCAGAAAGTAAAACATTATATTTATATTTTTTTCAAAATTATCTGCCTTTTTTTGTTTATAGCGCAAAAAAAAAAAAAAAACAAAAAAAAATCTCAGAGGTGATCAAATACCACCAAAATAAAGCTCTATTTGTGGGGAAAAATAGGACATCAATTGTATTTGGTTACAGGGACGCAGTGCTGTATGGCAACAAATGGCCTGGTCAGGAAGGAGGGGGGAAATCTTCCAGGGGTCAAGTGGTTAAATATGTACTCCCAATAAGTGCAGCGCAACTAACCATCAAAATGAAAAAAAAATACATAAATATAAAAATGCATACATATGGTAAATACATTTTGAAGGTTGGTTGCATTGCTCTTATTGGGAGTATTATTGCAGTGGGTGTGGGAACATGTCGGTGCTGGCTACAATCAGATTATTGATTTATAATACTCTTGTTGGTTGATAGGTTTGGCAGGTTTGGGCAATATTATTTTTAGTGAGTTTAAATATATAGCTTGTTCTGATTTGTAGCAAAGAATGAAATCACAAAACCGTAAAGTGCCAATAATCTCATCATTTTATTCAAACCAGATTTACTGAGAATAACCCATCCCCCGCTCCCCACCCCCCACCAGCAACAAAAATCTCCCCGGATTTACAATCGAGGCAAAGACAAAGTTAAATTTTTTTATTGTAGAAAAATAAATCCAAAAGATATCTGTACATGTTCACATTTTACAAAACTATATACAAATATTTTTCACACAGGACCTTCTCATATAATATAATTCCTTAGTAAAAATCTCTCCTTAATTTCTATAATAATTTTCCATATTTATAAAGTACAAATATATATTATACAATATGTAAATAAAGGAGTACAAATGACAAATTCGAAATCCCTAGTGCATAACCTGCAGTCACAAGTGGCCCTTTGGTATTAATTGTGCAGTCCTCGGGGGCCCCTGTAGACAGTATTCTGTGTTTTGCATATAAGATGCTTACTCAAGTCACTCTAAAATATTCTTTAGACCGTCTTCTAGAAATAAATGGTTTGGCACCTTTTACACTATCTTACTTTTTTCTGTGCTGCACATTCCTTATCTTTCTATTTTTTCCTTCTGATATTTTTTAATAGATCCCATTGAGAAAAATATTAAACATGGGACAAGTATTTATTAGAGGGGCTGTAGAGAGCCCAAATGTGCTTATAGAATGTCCATAGTCTTCAACCGTCTCTTATGTGTATCGGTGACACTTTTGCAAGGTGTCCGCTATGTGTAAATGTAGTTATATTTCTCTCAAGAACAGTAAAGGGGTTCTGACAGTTAATTATGTAGGTCGACCTTGGCATCAGTTTGGCTGGGCTGTGTTGGGGTTCTGCCTGGTCATGTGTACAGTTGGGTGCACATGACAGACATGGAACCAGGCCTGGTTGGACGGTTTGGGTATCAACATTCCCCGGAGTCAATCAGTGGGTGCGTTTGGCCCCGCTGAGGAGTCTGGGGAAGGGTACTTAAGATGCTGGGGTCTCTTTTTTTCTTGGGTTTCGATTTTCGTGTGGCCAGTGTGTCTGTTTCTGGATCTGGACCGGGGTAGCCCCGCGAGGTGTCACGGGAGCATGTGTTGCCCCGCAACATGGTTAGTTTGACTAGCCCCATGGCCCGCTTGGTCTGTTCCCGAGTCTCGGAACCGACTGGTCCGAGGCGCAGTAACTGAGGGAGGATTCAAGGGTGCGCTCTCAACTTGAAGGGGCACCGCAGCTCGAACAGGCGACCGGGGGAGGACTTTTCGGAGGAGGGCCAACAAGCTGGCATCCTGAGAAGTGCCTGGTTGCTGGGTTGTCAAGGACACTAGAGAATCCACGCCTCCCCAATACTGCCAAGGAGACGGATAACGTTCCAGGTACTGAGGAAAGGTTCCTGTTTACTTCTGATTGCTACTTTAATTCAAGGTGTCAATTCTGAATCCAAGTGCTGACTGCCATAATCTCTGGCTAGAGATTTGTTCAGCTTTGAAGCGCCCAGCTGCGAGTGGCTACTCTCTGGGTTGGCATTAGAGACTTTCACATACTTAGCAGTTCAAGGTGCCTGAGTTTCTTCACCCTTGCCCTCTGTTCCCACATGAGACTGTGTTTGTTGGATGTTACCCCTGCAGATAAAAACCTTTCTAAAGGACTTGTATGTTGTCAGCATACAAAGTTGTTGGGTACTAACCCTGAGAACCCCTCGACCTGGAAGAACAAGCCAAGCGTAGGTAACCGGTAAGCCCAAAAGTTAAGGCCGCCCCATCGAGGGTTATGGTCGCTACATGTGTTATTTATATCTGCCTTCTCTGACAGCTTTCTGTAGTATTGCACTCTAGATAAGTTCAAAAGCATGATATGGGAGAAGACGATCCAAGGCTTTAGAACTGAGCACTTCCAGGACCATTTAGTACAGCCTGGATGAGATTGGTGAACGCAAGTCTTCTGGATGTTGCCAACACAGAAGCTGGTGAAGAGCCTGAAAACAGCAGGAATGGGGGGTGTGCAAAATGTTTAGTAGAATTGATCAGGAGGTTGTACAGGAACTCAGACTCACAGAATAGTCACATAAAAAATGAAAACAAGCTCAAGCTTCTTTCAATAATTTGATGATGTATTCCAAATGTCATTGGCTTCATAGAATAGGGTAGCATCAAAGTGTTAATATGATGAGAGAAAATGTAATAGGATGAGGAAGAGAATTCCAGAGACAAATCCTAGAATGTGCATAGGATGAATGAGTAGGTCCTTGGAGGAGATGGGAGGAAGGTTTGTGGGGTATTTGTGTATGAGATGGTAAATAGAGGTAGGGAATGAGTGTTGAAGTGGTTCTAGGACAAGAATATGAACTTGAATGCTGTAACCAGAGAAGAAAGAAGAGGAATGGTCGGAGTTGTTGACAATCAGCACTGATAATAGATGGTAGATGTGAGAGTTTAGTTAGTGGAAGACCAGAAACAAAGATGTGGTCAAGAGGATGAATCATGAGGCTGGGAATATTGAAAGACATCTTGAAGATGTTGGTGGAGATGGCAGGGCTTCAGGATGGAGGAATGAAGGACTTTAGGATGGAGGAATAAGGGACTTTAGGATAGAGGGCTTCAGGATGGAGGTGATCATGAATTTAGGATGGAGGTGTTCAGGAAGGAGTTGTTCAGGATGAGGAATAACAGAGAGAGCCAAGTCATGGTAGTTGAGGTAGTGAACTTGTGAGGTAGGTAACATGACATTAATAACAATTCACATTCACATGTGCACAGGCAAGCGTGTATCCAAGTTTTCCGAAAGAGGACTAACAAAAAAAAAATTGTAGCACCATTCTTAAAAGTACTTTAACCACTTACCCACTGGGCACTTAAACCCCCTTCCTAACCAGATCAATGTTCAGCTTTCGGTGCTCTCACACTTTGAATGACAATTACTCAGTCATGCAACACTGTACCCAAATGAATTTTGTGTACTTTTTTTCACACAAATAGAGCTTTCTTTTGGTGGTATTTAATCACCGCTGGGTTTTTTTTTTTTTGCGCTATAAATCAAAAAATACTGAAAATTTGGTAAAAAAAAAAAAATGTGTATTGCACAGTATTGGCAGAGTATTGCACAGTGGTGGCAGTGTAGCTGTCACTGACCAGCGCTGTGGGCACTACACATCCTGCCCACAGCGCTGGTTCCATCTCTCCCCCTCTCCGCTTTTCCCCTCTCACTGTACCGATCGGTACAGAGAGGGGAGGGAGGAACCGGCGTCATGACGTGATGCGTCCACAGAATAAGCCGACCGCGCTGCAGCCGTCTTTCGGCTATGGCCCGGTCGGCATGTGGTTAAAAAAGAACATGGAACCATACTTACTATCAATGACGTGTCACGTGTTCTGCTGTCTCCTCCTTTAGTAGAAATCCTCCTCCCTCCCTCCCCCTCCAACCACCATAATCTTACAGTGTGGTCAGAGTTAATGGAGCCAACAGAGCTATGATAGGCACACTTGATGAGTGCCTACCTATGCCTGCCCTTTCCGCCCAGCTCCGCCATTCATAGAAGCCGTTGTTACAGCTGGTATAGGCTTAATCTGTTATTTAAACTCTGTATTAAAAGAGCTCGTTATCGTTCAGCAGCTGGATTAGGCTACATACCAGCTGATTCTATATCCTTTTAAGCCCTGCTGAAGGAGGCGATGTGTGGCCCACAAAACACGTTGGCTGTTGCACCCATTATATGTTTGGAATAAAACCACATTTTGTTCTCTAATACTTTGGGTCTGGTGCTTCAATATTCAGATTTAAATTATTATTACTGTCTGTGTCCAAAATGTGAATATTCACCTCTCTATTTGTACTAATGACCATTGTCTCCAAGTGATTAAAAGTCCACAATTTTGCAATTGCATCCAGAACAAAAGATAAATGGTAATCTTCTAATGGGGTTACCTGTTCTGGGGATTTATGATCCATACACCTCTCCCTGACAGCACAGCCAGAAGGGTGACACCACTTTCTCTGCAAGGATAAAAACTGAACTCTGGACACAAAAATACAAAAACTTTCATTCAATTATATTCCTCCATAATAAAAATGGACCCAGCAGCCCAACCCACTACAGGTCGCCTGCAGGAATCTACAGAAAAGGGCGGAGACAAGTCTCCCTGCACAAGCAGAGAGAGCAGAGCTGTGGGAGGGGCCCAACAGGCTCTATCCACTACCGGCTGCCCTGCAGAAAAGGACAGGAGGGGGCGGAGACAAGACCAGTCTCCCTGCACAAGGAGAGAGAACAGAGCTGTGGGAGGGGCCCAACAGGCTCCACCTACTGCAGGCTGCTTGCAGAAAACTACAGGAAGGGGAATCTTTTTTTTGGGGGGGGGCTTTTGAGCTGGGGGGATTTAGGGGATGGGGGGCAAAGATTTGTAGATGGGGGGTTTCAGTAGAGGGGTGGATTTGTACTGGGGGAGGAGGGGGGATTTATGCTTAGGGGGTAAGCATGCAGATTAGTGCTCAGCTTTTTTCATGGGGGGTATTTTTCCTGACACATAATGCTCATACATCTTGGGGGGGAGCAGTTTGACATGTTCGCCCTGAGCTCTAGATGACCTTATCCCAGCACTAATGACACCTCACCAACAGGACACGCCCCCTCCTGAGTCACAGTGACAGTCTCTTTAGTCCACTCCACTCAGCACTGACAGTCCCGCTCCCAGGTTGCATTGTTCCCGTCCCGCAGACTCGCACACGAGGCACCAGCTGCTCTGCTCGGCTTCCTTGCACCATGACATCCCACGACATGCTCAGGCACTGCCTCTGCCAGACACGCCTCCTGCCAGCACCACCCGAACACACTGTAGCAGGCACTCGGTTTGGTCTCTGCCAGCATACGCAGTTCCAAGCCAAGCGTCAGAGCCATATTGTTTACTGCCAACCTTTTTTGGTCACTGGCATGAGAAAGGTGCCAGTTTTTACTGGCTGCAGGTAAAAATACTGGCGGTGGGCAACACTGGTCTTGAGAAAATCAGAGTGTTCCCCACCGAAATGTTGACATTTATGAAACTATGTTGGAAAATTCCCTCGGGTGTAAGTTGTTCTGGGTGAACCTACTACCTGTTTCATATTTTACATACTTTTGCATGGATTACACCCGGGTCAATAACCCTACAAGCGTGTACGGTTGCCCACCTCTACACTGCTTATTCCTGATCATAGTACACAGCGGTCCTTCTACCCCCAGGCTAGAATGTCCATCTATATTGTTTTTGTGCTCACACCTGATGACTGATACATATAGCAGTAGTGATTTTCAGTAGTTTTGTTTCAAAGGTAGAAACAAAAACTTGACTGTTGAGTAAAATAGTAAAATTGAAAAATTCTCTTCACAGACACTTTTGAACGCTATACACAAACATGCAATAGAGGCTTACCACTCCTCTGTGCGAAAATATTTAGATGGAGCAAGATGGAGCATTATGTGCACACTAGATTGAAGTAGGATGAATCACGGTGTTCTCTGACCTGAAACCTACTTCTTTCCAAGAATTCCAAAATTTCCAAAAATATTAGTATTTTTTCTTTTTAACTTTTTAACCAGTGACTTGTTGGTCTTCTCCAGAATGTTGAGCAGCGTGTCCCTGTCATCATCTCCCCAACTTCTCACATGTCTAAAGAGTTCTCTCATCTGGTCCTGGGAAGTTGTCATCGAACACACTTTGTCATACTGCTCGTCAGTCAGAAGATTTAGTTCTTTGAGTTCATCCAGAACTTCCTCTACATCAGTCACTCCTTGGATCAGTTCTTTTTTATGAATGTCTACAAAGTGCTGTCTTGGTGTTCGGTCGCTGGGCCCTATAAGAATAAAAATACTGTCATGTCATGTATTGTCCACTCTTCTATTAAAAAAATGTATTGGGTTTTTGCACTAATGTAATGAACAAATTAAGTGTTATATGTTAGCATTTTAGCTCAGCATATTCATTATTTCCATTATTATTTGTTAATCGTTCCCTACATTATCTGTATTAAAATCATGCATTTTTACTCTCTGATGTAAAGATTGGCTAACATACATTTACATCGACAGCTTCAAGTAGTAGGCAGGGATGATGCCTTTGATGTTTTTTTCAGCCAGTGGATGGCTTTTATGTAAAAGCCATGCTAGTAGCTAATTAGCTGCTGGATGGCTTTTACAGGTCTCCCCCGCCCTCCCACCTCCTGGGATCTACCGTCTCACAGGCAAACCCCGAATAAAGCCGACAGTTCTTCCAGCTTACCAGAGAGCTGATCAGGAGCCAGAAGGTCCCTGATCAGCTTCATGGTATAGGAAACCAGAAACGACTAGTATTTTGTTACTTCTGGTTTCCCTGGATGTAAACAGCACCATTTTTAAATTGTTAAAGCATCTGATCACACCGATCTTGGTCTGATCAGATGTTCTTAAGGGAAGAGGAGACATATGGGGTCTAATAGACCCCAGATCTTTCCATAAAGAGTACCTGTCACGGCCTATTGCTCTCACAAGGGAGTACATTCCTTGTGAGAGCAATACAAGACATAAAATGTGATTAAAAAAAAGAAACCGTGTAAAAATAATAAAAAAAAAAAAAAATTAAAATAAAGATCCCTCCCTGTGCCCCACCACACGTGAGGTATTGCCGTGAACGTCAAAGCGAGAGCAATAATTCTAGCACCAGACCTCCTGTGTAACTCTAAACTGGTAACCTGTAAAGGCTTATAAAACGTTGCCTGTGGAGATTTATAAATACCGTAGTTTGGCTCCATTCCACGAGCATTCGCAATTGAAAGCATAACATGCTAGACATCTACTTATTCGGTGTAACACCATCTTTTATATTTTAACAAAAAAATTGGGTATTATATTGTGTTTGAGGGCATTAAAATTCATTAGAGTGTATGTTTTCTCCAAAAAATTTCGTTAAAAAACTGCTGTACAAATACCGTATGAGATAAAAAATAAATTGCAAAAATCACAATTTTTTTCTAGGGTCTCTTTAGGGCCTAAAAAATAAATATAATTTTTGAGGGTTCTAAGTAATTTTTTTGCAAAAAATACTGATTTTTACTTGTAAATAGAAAGTGTCAGAAAAACCCTGGTCTTAAAGTGGTTAAAGCTACACAGAAATTATCACATGGGTTCTGCTTTATTTTGGACATTTTAATTCATTTATTTCTTACCTTGCAGAAAAAGACTTCAAAATGCATGTAGACAATTAATTGTTGACCCTAGGTCTCATGAATTGCATAATAACCAACAAATATGGAGGAGACACCAGTACTAAAAAACAGTCAGGGACCAGCACTGCTGGAGTTGAGGGACTCTCCTAGCTGCCGAGGGAATAACTCCAGTGAGGGTGGGAGTAAAGCCAAGGGAAGGGAAAGACAGATTCTGGTGGTAGGGGACTCATTTCTTAGAAGAACAGAGAGGGCAATCTGTCACAAACACCTGACGTGCCGAACTGTATGTTGTCTACCGGGCACTCGAGTTCGGCACATCACGGATCTGGTGGACAGATTACTGGGAGGGGCTGGGGAAGACCCGGCTGTCACGGTGCACGTTGGCACCAATAACAAAGTCAGAGGTAGATGGATTGTCCTAAAAACGATTTTAGGGACTTAGGAGCTTAATTGAGGAAAAGGACCTCCAAGGTAGTGTTCTCAGAAATACTACCGGTGCCTCGAGCCACACCACAAAGGGAGATTAGGGAAGTAAACAAGTGGCTGAGGAGCTGGTGTAGAAAGGAGGGGTTTGGGTTCTTGGAGAACTGGGGTGACTTCTCCGTCATTTACCAGCTCTATAGAAGGGACGGACTGCACCTAAATGGGGAAGGTGCAGATCTGCTGGGAGTGAAGAAATAGGAAACCTAAGGGGAATACAAAGACACTGAATTTCAAAAGAGCCAAGTTCCCTAAATTACAAACCTTGCTAGAAGATAATAATTGGGATAAAGTCTTAGGAACAAAGAACAAAGAGGAAAAATGTGTATGCTCTAAGAGCATATTAAATAAGGGCATTATCCAGTGCATCCCAATGGGAAATAAATTTGAAAGAGCTAATAAAAGTCCTGGGTGGCTTAACTCCAATGTAAAAATGCATATAAAAGCAAAGGAGAAGGCCTTCAAAAAATACAAGGCTGAGGGATCATCATCAGTATTCCAACTTAACAAAGAATGCAACAAGAAATGTAAGGGTGCAATCAGGGCGGCTAAGATAGAACATTAAAGGCACATAGCGGAGGAGAGTAAAAAAAATCCTAAGAAATTCTTTAAGCATAAATAGTAAGAAAGGAGGTCACATACTGGTCCCATAAAGAATGATGAAGGGAATCTGGTTACTAAGGATGGAGAGATGATAAGGGCACTCGCCAAGGATGCCCTCTGTCTCCGGGTCTTTTCTCTATTATGATTGAACCCTTGGCTGCAGCCTTGCGAGCCTCTGAGGAGGTAAAGGGGATAACAGTGGGTAGCTTGACTGAAAAAACTGCACTATATGCAGACGATATGGTTCTTTTTTTTGTGAGACTCCAAGAATTCCCTGTCGGCAGCTTTAAACATTCTTAATTCCTTTGCTCATTTTTCGGGTCTGAAAGTCAACTGGGGGAAATCCCAGATTCTCTCACTCAAGACGGTATCCCACAGATGCGAGATTCCCGTAAATTGTCCCTAATTGAGGTAATCTGGGATTACATATATCCAACTCTGTATCAGACTTAATTACTTTGAATGTCAATCCACTTTTGACTAAACTAAAATCCAGACTACAGGCGTGGCAGATTCTGCCTCTGACACTCATAGGTAGGGAGAATTTAGTAAAAATTAAATGTTTTTATATATATTTCGGAATTCTCCTGTTTAGATACCGAGATACATATTAAAAAAAATAGATCAATGTACCGTATATACTCGAATATGAGACGAGATTTTCAGCCCTTTTTTAGGGCTGAAAGTGCCCCCCTCAGCTTATACTCGAGTCACCGCCGTCTGCCTACATGATCAGCGTGTCATGCAGACAGACGGCAGTGTTCAAAAGCCGCGCCTCCTCCTCCTCCCCATCCGTGATAGGAGGAACACTAATTTTCCCAGCAGTAAGTCAGTGTGCAGTGTTCCGCCTATCACGGACGTCCTGTCATTCTCATCTCATGGACGAGGATGTCCGTGATAGGCGGAACACTAAACACTGACTGCTGGGAAAACAGAGTAATCCTCCTATCACGGACGAGGAGGAGGCGCGGCTTTTGTATATTGGAATTGCGCCTTACGCGCTGATCGGCTGGATCAGCAATGGGGGACACAGGACACAGATCGAACATAAAGACTGCAATAGTGGACACAGGTGGCAGATCACACAGGGAGGCATACACAGGACCCAGGGGATGCAGATCGGCACAGGTAGGCTGCAATGGACACAGGGGGGTATGTACAGGACACAGTGAGACATGCAGCTGCAGATGGGCATTTGCTGACCCTCTTTTCCACTTACAGTAGCTGCTGCATTTTTCACCCTCGGCTTATACTCGAGTCAATACGTTTTCCCAGTTTCTTTGTGGTAAATTAGGGGCCTAGGCTTATATTCGGGTCGCCCTATACTCGAGTATATACGGTATAACGAATTTCCTGTGGCAGGGGCGACACCCCCGAATTAAACTCAACTGCTGTGGAAACAAGGGGGTCTGTCGGTCCCGGACTTCCACAGATATTTCCTAGCGGGGGTCAGCTAGTATTTGTACACAGGTGGTTTACTCTACCTGAGGATGACACTGCCAATACACTAGAGGTGGCTGTTGTTGGTTCGTATGAGGCGCTGGCACACCTAACGTATCGGGGTGTCGTGGAAAAGCAAGGTTTTGCCTGTAATGTCTCTCTTAGGAGGACTGGACTCTGGGATCCAGCACTTTGTGGCATGTATTTAAAAATGCCCAAAAGTTTCTGGCAGAGTGCCTTACAGGTCCAGGGAAGAGGCCTCCTTTAAGTAGGAACCCAGAACCCTGAAGGTCAGCACAACAAAGCCCATCGTGATGGGTGAAGGCTGGATCTGTCTGGTCCTCAGCAGTATCTTGTAGCGAGGGTAAGGTAAGTGAGGGCAACCCTGAGAAAATTCCAGGGTTCTCTTCTGTGAGTAGCATGTCTTGCCTGTTTTCCGCCACTAGAGGGTGTAAAGAGACATATCTGGTGTTTTACTTACCATGCTCTCCAGGAGGAAAAGCTCAGTGCAGCCGGTCTGTGGATCTGCTCACACCTTCCGCTTCAGGCTCTGCCACGAGTGATTGTAAGGGGGTCCCACATTTTCTAGGGTCCCACGGCGGTCCCCCTGGATCAGGTCCTCTCACGCCGCCGCCACCCTATGCTCGCTGGGAACGGGTTGGTTTAGAAAAGGAGGATAGCTGCTTTAATTACAGCATCCTCGCAGCAGAGCAGAGGGTAGATTCCCTTCCTCTGTTTTGGGGTCCCTATCAGATGACCAACAATCTGATGAAAATGATGATGTTGATGAATCTGGGGACCAGGATCAGAGGCAATCGTATGAGTCAGGGGATGAGGGAAAGATCCCTCCTTCCTCTCAGGCCCTCAGAATGCAGGTGCAGTACTATACAGAGTTTGTGCGTGATGCGTAGAAAATGCCCTCCACTGAGTCAGCTGGGTCCCCTATTTCCTCCTTGGGGCCTTTAAGGTCCCTGCAGGCTGCATATACCTTCCCGGTCCATCCTTTACTGGAAAAACGTATGTATGCTGACTGGGATCACCCAGATAAGCCGTTTTCTCCTCCCAAGAAGTTTTCCCTTCTTTACCCAATGGAGGAGAAATTCACCAAGAAATGGAGTGTGCCAGCAATAGACGCAGCTATTTCTTCCGTGAATAAAAGTCTGACCTGTCCTGTGGACAATGCTCAGGTATTTAGGGGTCCAACTGGAAAAAGCTGGAGTCTCTGATTAACTCTTCCTTTACTATGGCTGGCGCTGTTACCCAACCTGCAGTAGCAGCAATTGGTATGTGTCAGTTCTTAAAGGATCAGATAAAGCAGGTCATTAAAATCATCCCTGCTGAACAGGCCAGAGATTCGGCGGACCTACCTAAGGCCTTACGTTTTGCGGTGGATGCTATTATTGATTCAATTCAGCAAGCATCCCGCCTTACTCTCCTGCTGGTATACATGCGCAGGATTCTTTGGCTAAAGCATTGGTCAGCTGAAGCTCCGTGCCAAAAACTTTTGGCCGGATTCTCCTTTGATGGGGAGCGCTTATTTGGGGATGATCTGGATAAATATATCCAGAAGATTTCTAGTGGTAAGACTACTTTGTTGCCAGTTAAGAAAAAGAGTAAACGTTCCTCTTAAACGTTCTTTCCCCAGCCCCAGGAGCTACAGTCTCCAGGTAGTGGCGACGGCCTCCCCAGCCAAGTGCAAGAGGAAAGGCCCAGGGCCAGGCCCAGGGACAGAAGAAATCTTAGGGTCAAAGTTCTGCAAAGCAGAACCCCAAGGCCTCAAGCAACCCCAAGGCTCCTGAAAATTGCAGGAGTCTTCCCCCCACTCAGCCGAGCTGGGGGAAGACTCCTGCGATTTTCAGAAGCTTGGCAGAAACAGATTCAGGACAAGTGGGTAATCTCCACAGTGTCTATGGGTTACAGACTGGAATTTTGGGGGCTCCCACCATCCCACTTCCTAAGGTCAAGCATTTCCAAGGATCCGGTAAAAAGAGGGCCCTTGTTCCTAGAGTTGGATCACTTGTTATCCCAAGGGGTAATCATAGAGGTTGCCCCAGAGGAGCAAGGCTCAGGGTTTTATTCAAATCTCTTTATGGTTCCAAAACCAAACGAGATGTCAGACCCATTCTAGATCTAAAAAGATCTGAATCAGTTCCTGAACGTTCGTTCTTTTTGTATGGAGTCAATCCGCTCAGTGGTCTCCACCCTACAAGGGGGAGAGTTCCTGGCGTCAATAGACATCAAAGACGCATATCTACATGTGCCAATTTGTCCCACTCACCAAAAGTTCCTAAGGTTTGCAGTAGAACAGCGCCACTTCCAGTTTGTGGCTCTTCCCTTTGGTCTAGCTACTGCACCTCGGGTATTCACCAAGGTTCTAGCCCCACTCCTGGCAATTCTGAGGGCACAAGGCATAGCATTAACAGCATAACTAGACGATCTACTTCTGGTAGAACAGTTGGTTTCACGATTAAACCACAATGTGCTCCAGACGGTAGAATACCTAGAATGCCTAGGCTGGGTCCTCAGCTTAGAAAGATCATCCTTGCAGCCCCTAAGAAGGCTAGAGTATTTGGGTATGGTCATAGACACAACACAAAACAGGGTATTTTTACCCAACCCAAAGATCAAGGCTTTGAAAGAGTTGATCAGGCTTGTCAAGGCAAAGAGGGTACCTTCCATTCGCCTTTGCATGAGGTTGTTGGGGAAGATGGTAGCCTCATTCGAGGCTGTCCCTTACACCCAGTTTCATTCAACTGCATACTGTCTGCTTGGAACAGGAGAGTACAAGCCTTGGACTTACCGATGCAGCTGTCGTCGGAAGTACGGCAAAGCCTCAGTTGATGTTTGCTAACAAAGAATCTACAAAAGGGGAAATCCTTTGCCCCAGTTACCTGGAAGGTGGTAACTACAGATGCCAGCCTTATAGGCTGGGGCACAGTCCTAGAAGGAGCTGCGCTCCAAGGGAGATGGTCCAAGGCGGAGGAGATTCTGCCCATCAACATCTTGGAACTTCGGGCAGTACGTTTTGGCTCTCAAGGCCTGGACATACAGGTTACAGGGCTGCCCTGTTTGGATACAATCAGACAATGCCACGGCGGTGCCCTATATCAATCACCAAGGGGGCACCAGGCTGCCCAGAGTGAGGTGAACCACATTTTAGTGTGGGCATAAGAGCATGTTCCTTGCCTCTCGGCGGTCTTCATTCCAGGGGTGGAGAATTGGCAGGTGGATTATCTGAGTCGCCAGCTACTATCTCCAGCAGAGTGGTCTCTGCACCCCAACATATTCCTGGCAATATGCCAAAGGTGGGGTACCCCGTATGTGGATCTACTAGCCTCCAGGTTCAACATGAAGTTGGACAATTTAGTTTCAAGAACAAAGGATCCACTAGCATCCGGGACGGATGCGTTGGTAATTCCTTGGGATCAATTTTCCCTGATCTATGCATTTCCTCCGGTTCCGCTCCTACCGCGGCTTCTTCGCAGGGTCAGGAGGGAAAAGAAACCAGTAATTCTGGTGGCCCCAGCCTGGCCCAGAAGATCCTGGTATGCAGAAATCGTAAGGATGGCGGTAGGAAAGCTATGGCTTCTTCCACTACGCCCAGACCTGCTTTCGCAGGGACCAGCATTCCCCCCCTTCCTTATGGAGTCTAAATTTGACGGTTTGGTTGTTGAAACCTACATCTTGAAGGGTCATGGACTCTTGGGTCCAGTTCTCTCTACTCTGGTTAATGCTAGAAAGCCGACCTCCAGGCTCATCTATTACAGAATCTGGGCATATGTTTCCTGGTGTGAATCCAGGGGTTGGCATCCTCAAAAATATGCTTTTTGGTAGAGTTCTTGCCTTTCTACAGATGGGGGTAGAAATGAAGCTAGCCTTGAACAACATCAAGGGTCAGGTCTCAGCTTTATCAGTATTTTTTCAAAGGCCGCTTGCCTCTCATTCTTTGGTACGGGCCTTTTTTTTTTCCAAGGAGTGTTGCGTTTAAGGCCACTAGTTAAAGGGGTTGTAAATTTGGTGTTTTATATTGTAGGCCTGCAATTCTTAGTAATAACTCACTTAAATCTGTCTAAACAAGAGTCTAGTAGACATCCTGGGTATGATAAAACACAAAATCATAAATTATAATATAATAAATAACTATAAAAATTATTCAATGATGTAATCAAATCAAAAACACTGAAATTTGCTCAGTTGCAAAATTGTCGCTGTCATTAGATTTAGTGTTTGATGACGAATTTCTCAAAAAATCGATATCGCTCAATTCTGCAAGTGATTCCATTTTATTATTGCTGTTTTCTAGCTGGTCTAAAATCACTTTTGACATAAAGGGACACTTTTTGGTTGCTATGGACAATCTCCAAATTCCAGGCAGAAAAAATGTATTTATAATAAAAAACTACATGCAGGGCACTGGACAGACTACTAGGGACACAGGGGATGTGTCATTTTTTTATACAGTACTGTAATTTGTAAGATTACAGTACTGTATGTGTATTGTGTGTTTTTACTTTTCTGAATTTGGCGCCGATCTCCGATCCCGTGCGTCGTAACGTCGCAGGGAACGGAGCTCAGCGGCACTCGGGCACTGTGTAAATCGAGCGGAGGAGCTTGCACACACAGCGAGGAGACATCGCAGGATCCAGGGGACAGGGTAAGTAACTTCCCCTGTATCCTGCAATGCGATCCTGAGTCGGGCTCGGGGTTACCGCTTATGGTACTGAAGTTCCACCCCGAACCAGACTCGGGAATACCGCCAGGGGGGTTAAGGTGAAAAAACATCTGATGATTACCAGCCCCCCGGTTTACTTACCTGAGCCCTCGAAAGTCCCGCGCTCCATCGTTGCCCGGGCTTCTCGGCTTTTCATTGGATAGATTGATAGCAGCGCAGCCATTGGCGATTCTCCCAGGGGGTTATCTGAGATGGGGAGGAGCTAGGAGAGCTGCCGGGAGACCCCAAAAAGCGCCATTCAGGGCCACTCTGTGCAAAACAAGCTGCACAGTGGAGGTAAGTATGACATGTTTATTATTTAAAAAAAAAAAAAAAAAAAAACCTTTAGTGTCATTTTAAGTCTCCCTTGTGTCCATGGGACTTAAATTTAGTTTTGTCGGTTTTACAAAGACAACCCTTTGAGCCAATGTGCCATGTTCCTTTGATTCTCTTGACAAGAAAATTGTTTTTTCTAGTTGCTATAGTCTCTGCTAGAAGAGTATCAGAATTGGCAGCTTTTTCCTGTAAAAAGCCCTATTTGATTATACACAAAGACAGGGTGGTGTTGCGACCCCATCCAACTTTTTCTGCCTAAGGTGATCTCAGGATTTCATCTGAATCAAGATGTTAGCCTGCCATCCTTTTGTCCAGATCCGCAATCCTCGGAAGAAAGATTATTGCATTCTCTAGATGTAGTAAGAGCAATCAAGTTCTATCTGAAAGTAACAGCTCAGATACGGAAAACTGATGTTTTGTTTGTGCTGCCAGGTGGTCCCAGGAAGGGCTAGGCACCGTCGAAGTCTACTATTTCTAAGTGGATTCGGCAAGTTATTGTTCAGGCCAACAGTTTGAGGAAGAAGGATCCTTCTTTTCATGTGAGAGCGCACTCGACCAGATCAGTAAGTGCTTCATGGGCAGTGCATCACCAGGCCTCTATGGCTCAGATCTGCAAATGGATGTAAGGGGGCATGAGGATACTGCCTTCGGGCGCAGTGTGCTGCAAGCAGCAGTATATCGTCCGATGGCGGTCTGCTTTTTTGATCTGTGTCTCCCTCCCCTCCCCTCCCCTACAAAAATGAAAATAGTATTTTTTAAACAGCTTACCCGTAAAATCCTTTTCTTGGAGTATAGCACAGGACACAGAGCACCCTCCCCTCTGATTTAGGCTATGTATATATACTTATTGCTTTGCTACAAAACTGATGTACTCGCCATATGGGAGGGGTTATATAGAGGGGAACTTTCCTTGTAATTAGGGTGTGCCAGTGTCCAATCACCTGGTGGTGAGATATAACCCACTAAGTAATGAACAGGGCTCTGTGTCCTGTGATGTACTCCAAGAAAAGGATTTTACATGTAAGCTGTTTAAAAAATCCTATTATTGTATACATGATCACACAATTATTTGACCATTCTTTTTGTCTTCCCCATGTAGAAGGCTCCACAGGCAATGCGTAGATCACTCCCCCATCTCACAATCCATGTGTTTCTTTCCATGGAAAGACAAAAATCTGTCCCTCAATCATAAAAACGGGAATATTCTCATTTGCCACACAAACGCCTCCTCATTTGCATTTTTACTTTTCTTTTTTTTTACCAGGAGACATCTCTATGAACTAATATGTCCCTCAATTATTGTACCTTTCTAGAGACACTAAGAGGTCTGGAAGAAATTAACCTATTAAACAAATCATCCTTCTACAGAAGATGCCAGTGTTTGGCAAAGATAGCATGTAGTAAGTAATATGTGTAAGCAACTTTTAGGTTCAGTCTAGTTAGATATTTGGTTTTAGACTGATCCTGCTTATATAGAAGCCCCCTCTACTACTCTCCTTATTCCTTTGATATGCCTTATTCAGCTACCTTTGCCTATATTCCATATTCAAAACCTCAAGATTCTAGCTTCATTATCAAAGTCCTGTATCCGAGAAAAGTTACGCCTAGCTCTTAGATACTGCCCTACAGGTCAACTTTTTTGCCAAAGTATTTGGATGAAAATTAATGGTCTGAAGGAAAGTTTTCTGAGAAAGTCAAATTTTTTTTATAGCTATACAATCTGATATTAGTCATCCTCAATCTTAATGGTTGAATCAGAAATGTGACTCTTTTCTGGTCATAAGAGCTTGTAAATTTTGGATTGAAATTGTTATGTTTCAAGCTATTAACAGTCTATTGGTTCCTCGGTCAGTCCTGTCCTCAATATCAATATATCATCATATACCTGTAACAGAATAAAACCCTAGACAGGCACACCAATGAATGATCACCTCCAAAGATCTCACCCTTTCACTCTCCAAAAAGTATATTTGCATGATCTGGGGCACATTTGGTGCCCTTGGCTGTATTGTTTACAGAATTGGAACTTATTATGGTTCAATAAAAAAACTTAAAAATTCCACAATAAGTTTACTATGTCTCAGCTTATTGTTCTAATTTGAATGTAATATATTTTTTTTTTTTTTTTCACATTTATATTTTTATTTATTTTCTTTACAAACAAAACAGGGGAAGTACAGATATACAGGGTACAATCAATGCAGTGCAGCCCTGAAAACAAATAATTCGTACCTTCCTTTTTCAACTTAATATATCTTTTCGCTGTTATAGTCTGCTCTCTGATCTGAGATAAAACCCAATGATTCTTTTATCCTATAACATCTGTATCTTTTCTTATTGTTAAGGGTTCCTCTGATAATTTCCTTTTGATCCCCTCTTTCCCCTTTGTAGGGGTACCTCCCTCCCTTTTGCCTCTCTATTTCCCCCCCCCCCCCCCTACCCAATAAAAAAAAAAAAAAACATTTTCCTCCCTCTCGTCTCTCGTCCCCCCCTCCCAGCCAGGATGGAGAGAGTTCTGTGTGCTCACTCGCACCTCCTTAGCTGACTCCGTCCACATTTTCTCCTAGAATTGTTTTCCCTTCCTCCGAGTGTATAAATCTATTCCACCCTTCCCATGTTGTGTTGTACCGTTCTTTTTTGTTTTGACCGGAGTACACTAGATCCTCCATAGCTCCAATCTCCCTTACTTTATTTAACCATCTTGCTATTGAAGGTGGATCCCGTTCTTTCCATGACAGAGTTATATTTGCCTTCGCCGCGTTAATTAAATGGCATAGGATGGATTTCCTATATATCCGTTTCGGTATTTGAGTTGAGTGAAGCAGGAAAAGGGCCGGGTCTTCTGGGATTATATTTTCCATAAATTTTTGAGATATCCTTCTTCTTTTTTTTTTTTTTTTTATTATCAAATTTTTATTGGTTTTTCTTTCACAGTTCCATTAAAAGTGTCACTTGTGTACATACACAGTATAACATCATATTTATTCTACTCTTTTATTCCCCCCTCCCCCCTAAAAAACATAACACCAGAAGAAACATTTTAGAAAATAAAGGGAAGGAAGGCAAAGGAAAGGGTTATATATTCCTCCCCCCTCCCTCCCTCCCTCCCCCCCCCGCACCTCCACTCTCCCATATTCGTTTACGTTTCTATCCATGTGTCTAAAAAAAAAAAAAAGAAAAGAGTTACATCCACCAAGTGGTTTGTGTTTATTTAACTCCATATTATCATGTGTGCCTTTATATTTCTATCCAGAAAAGAAAAATAAAAAAATTGAAATGGCAACAATTACCTCCACCAAGTGGTTTGTGTTTATTTTAACTCCATATTGAGTGACTAAAAAAAAAAAGAAAAGGAGTGACTAAAAAAAGGGGCGGTTCACTAAGGTCTCCATGTGGTTGTATTTGTAATTTATTCCATATTTACCTTCCTATTTCAGTGCAGATGGGAATAGAGTTTGTATGGGGGGAGAGAAGAAAAAAAAAAAGAAAAGTTCCTCTCTCCCACATACCCTCCCCCCTCTCCCCCAGGGCGTTCCGGGTTCAGTTTTTGCCGTTCTATCAATCAATCTCTGCTTTCCGCAACTCCCATTCTGTCCATATTTGCACAAACCTCTCTTTTCTACCTTCAATCTTATGTATCCATCTCTCGGCCTCCATTATTAATTCCACTTCTTTCTTCCAATCTAAAATAGTTGGACATCTAGGTTGTTTCCAAAGCCTCGGTATCAATAATTTAGCTGCATTTAATAGGTATGGTAGAATACTATTCCTATATTTCTTGCGCATCTTCTGTGACCCATGGAATAGATAGTTTAAAGGGGTTAATTCTATCTGTTCTTGTGATAGTCTATCTATCCAAGGGGCGATTTCTTGCCAGAACCTTCTTATTTTGGGGCATGTCCACCATATGTGGAGTAGGGTACCTCTTTGGCCACAACCTCTCCAGCATCTAGGGTCTGCTGTCGAGTATATCTGTGCTAATTTTACTGGGGTACGGTACCATCTAGTCAGGAGTTTATACGATGTTTCCTGAATCTTTGAACTTTGAGACGTATAGTATGTTGAGTCTATAAGTTCTTTAATTTGTGTCGTAGTGAAGTTGCATTTTAATTCCCCTTCCCATTCTTTAATATAATAAGGTGTTATGTTTTTCCTGGTCCCTAAAATTAGTGTGTACATTTGGGACAATAAGTGTCTGGGTTTCGTCATCTTTACATTTTTCTTTTCAAATATAGTAAGTGAGTTCAGGGGTCTCATCATGGTCTTCAGTTTATTGAAAAAGCTTTTTAATTGGAGGTACTTCCATTCCATCAATGGGATTGTTCCCATTTTTTGTCTTAATTCTAATAGTGTTATTAAGGTACCCATCGGGGCAAATTTGCCACATGTCGTGTCCCCGTCTATCCCCCATTTCCCCATTGATCCTGTTTCTTCCCCTGGTAGGAACCATAGGAATCCTTCCAATGGGGCTAGTGGTGATATCTGTGGGGCATAGTCTCCATTTTCATTCAGTTGGTCCCATATTTTTAAGGTGTTCTTAGTTAATAGTGATGTCTCTTTTGATAAGCCCCTGTCTGTCTTTGGGATCCAGGGAATTCCCTTTAGACTCCTTCCTGCCATATTCTGTTCCAGAGATACCCAAATTTTTTCTTTTTGGTCATGCCTCCAGTTTATGATACGTACTAGGGCCATTGCTTTATAATATATTTTTAAATCTGGTAACCCCATACCTCCTTCTGACTTCCCCTTGCATACTAACTCATATGCTAGTCTAGGACGTTTGTTATTCAACACAAAGGTTGTGAAAGCTTTCCGTATGTTTTTGAAGAAGGTCTGAGGGAGTGGAATTGGCACTGTGTATAGGGTATAGATAATTTTAGGCAGGATGCTCATTTTTATAGCGCTTACCCTTCCTAGCCAGGTTAAAGTTTTCCCTTTCCACTTCCTCAGATCCTCTGATACCCCTTCCATTAACACTCTGTAATTCAGGTCATATAAGAGTTTAGGGTCTGCTGTTATATGTATTCCTAAGTAGACTAGAGATTTTTTTTCCCATATGAAGGGATACAAGCTTTTCAGTATCCTACTTGTTTCCGTGGGTATATAGAAAGGGAGAATTACAGACTTCTCAAAGTTAATCCTAAAGTTCGATATCGCGCTAAATTTTGATACTTCTGCCATCAAAGCGGATAATGAGGGGTGGGGTGTTGACAGGTAAAATAACAGGTCATCTGCATATGCCGAGACCTTATGTTCTTCTGATCCTATACAGGTCCCCTGGATTTCCTTGTTTTTCCTTATTTTACGTAGAAAGGGTTCTAATGTTATTGCAAATAATAAAGGTGACAGGGGGCATCCTTGTCTGGTGCCATTATTTATCTGGAAATGTTCTGACAGTGTTCCATTCACTTTTACTCTTGCTCTTGGTGTTGAATATAGTGCCGCTATCCAGCCCATTATGCGTTCCCCCACATTCATCTCCCTCAAGACCTCGGTCATAAAGCTCCAGTTCACCCTATCAAAGGCCTTTTCGGCGTCCATCGATACTATCACTCTAGGGGTTTTATCTGGATCGTTTTTTATCCATTGTAAAATATGTAAGGCCCTTATAGTATTGTCTCTAGCCTCGCGGCCCTTCATAAAGCCTGTTTGATCGGGATGAACTATTTTTACTATATGATCTTGTAGCCTTAGAGCCAAGATTTTTGCTAGGAGTTTAGTATCTGCGTTTAGCAGGGAGATAGGTCTATAATTAGCGCATTGCTGGGGGTCTTTTCCTAGCTTTGGAAGCACTGTGATGTACGCTAATAGGGCTTCTGGTGGTAGTGGGTTTAATGAGTTGATTGAATTAAAATAATTACATAGCGGTTTTCCCAAATGTATAGCAAATTTTTTATAGTACGAGTTTGTGAAGCCGTCTGGCCCTGGGCTTTTCCCCTTTGCCAGATTTGTTATCGCTCTGTTTACCTCTTCTATTGTTATTGGTTTGTTTATCTCTTCTATTACTTCTGTCGGCAATGTTGGCATCTCCGCATCTCTTATATAATCTCTAGTTTCATTCAGTTGCTGCTCTTCCTTACCGCCTGTTTGTTTGGAATGGATATTATATAGAGCTTCATAGTAACTATGGAATTCTGCCGCTATTGCCTGAGTTTCTACTATCTTTTTATTTTTAACTGTTAATTTATGGATGTGTCTAGATTCCTGTTGTTTTTTAAGCTGTTTTGCTAAGAGGCGGCCGCATTTATTGCCCTGTTTATAGAATCTATGAGCAAAGTATCTAGTTTTATTTCTTGTTTTGTAGTCTAGACATAGGGTTAGTTTGCTCCTAGCAGTTTCCAGTTTCTCGACATCAGCTGGATCTAGGTGTCTTTTATGTTTTTTTTCTAATTCATTAATTTCTTCTAACAACTCTGTTATCTCTTTTTGTTTTTCTTTTTTTTTCCTTGACCCCTGTGCTATCAGTTCACCCCTGATTACCGATTTATGTGCCTCCCAGACCGCTTGTTCGGATACTTCTCCTGGGATATTCATCTCAAAATACATTTTTATTTTACTGTTTATCTCCTCTACTATACTGTTATCGTCTAGCAGTGTCTCGTTCAGTCGCCATATTCGTTCCCTATAACCTCCAGTCATATGTTGGATAGTCATGGTAATGGGGGCATGATCCGAGATTGTTATTGGTTCAATCGTACATGATCGGATCTTTTCCAGGTGGTACTGATCCACCAGGAAAAGATCTAAGCGTGAGTACATATTGTGTGTTTTAGAGAAATAACTGTAGTCTTTATTCCCATTATGCTTTACCCGCCATCCATCTACCAAATGCGCAGATCTTATAAGTTGTTTTATATGCTTTAGTGCTTTAAAAGATATATTAGTTTTACCTGTTGAGGTGTCCATGCTTGGATCCATAGTTAAATTGAAATCTCCCCCCAAAATTAGAAAACCTTCTCTGTATTTTTCTAATAATTTCAAAGTTTTTATCAAGAAATTCACAGTTCCTGTATTTGGTGCGTATATTGCGGCAAAAGTATAGCATTGACCATTTAAGCTGGCTTTCACAAAAAGATAGCGACCTTCTGGATCTATCTGGGTAGATTCCATTATTATCGGGCATGTTTTCCTGAATGTTATTGTTACCCCTCTTGCCCTGGCAATCGGGGAGGGGGCGTGGAACCACTGGTTAAATTCGTGTGTTGGCATATTTGGTATGTCCTCTTTCACGAAGTGAGTTTCTTGTAAATAGGCTACATCTGCTGCGTAATGTTGTAACTCTTGCCATAGGCGACCTCTTTTCTGTGCTGATTTTAGGCCTCTTATATTATATGATATTATTTTTATTGGAACAGCCATTACATTTTTTCTTTATTCCAATTTTTTAACTTCACTATTTCCCGGGGCCCTTGAGGGTAGAGTGGGGGGGAGAGTACGAGGAGAGGAGAAGAAAAAAAAGAAGAGAAAAAAAAAAAAAAAAAACCCTTTTCCCTATAACCCAATGGTCCATTTTGGGTTATTAACTAATTGGGCAGTGACGTCTAGAGGGAGGCTGTGCCCCCTTCTTCGACCTCTCTGACCTTTTTGCAAAATTGCAATTTCCTGTCGCATCATGGCAGCATACACATATGGGTTGTGGTTCCGCCTCCGCAACCTGATAGGACCGCGTAGCTATTAAACCTTGAGAGGGTCCCCGCCCCAGTATTCTCCTTTTTTTCCTCACCTGACAAGACCGAAAAGTACAGCACCTCTTACCGCTATCGCCCCAGCCAGGTTCAAGCCTCTCCTGGCTGGAAGTCCTACCTGTACAGCCTCTAAATGAGCTAAATGGAGGAACCCCACTCTGATGGTCTCAGGGGTATGTAAACAACATTTTCTCACTTAAACAAGCCTTAAATAGGCTTAACAAGCAGCGGCCTCCAATCCTATCTTTCATGCACTGGTGTCTTAGGGCTGTAAATCGGCCCATCTATCTGTGTACTATGCAGGGATTTTTCATATTGGAATGCCATGTAGTATCACCTCCTATTAATAGGTCTATCTTCCCTGGTGTGTGTGGGGCAGTAGTTTATCAAATATCCATACCTGTGAGTTAATTCCTTGAGTGGTCGCCGGATTAGCCTTTAGAACAGGCATGCTGGGTTAGTTAGTCCTCCTCTTCCCTATTCAGGACGGCCGAGCGGCTCTGAGCAACGGAGCATGCTCAGAGGACTAGATTCTCGCCCTCTAGCTGGGTTTCCAGCTTCCAAAATGGCGACGAGCGGCGCTACTGCGCATGCACGAGCGTGACGTCATCGCTACGGCGACGGCGGCGCCAAAATTTAAAAATCTGACAGTCTCTGTGTTTCTCTGTGGCTGCATATACAGAGAAACGCTGCTAGTTTGAAGGAAAAACTTCACTGCATCTCTTCTACTGCTGAACCAATTGCTACCAGCTGCATACTCTGCAGTATTACTCTTCAGATTAAGGTTAGTTAACCCATTGCCTGTATTTCCTAACTACAATCCTCTGCCTGCTTCTTTGCACTCCTCATTTCCCTGTATTACAGGACTCACTTTTTCATGGAGGCCGCTGCCCCAGCAGACCATCGCCAGCCTAAAAGGTAAGAGGGGAAGACGGGTAAGTAAGAAGAGGAAAAAGAGAGCATGGCACTAACGCTGTTTAAATGGAACAGCCCTACCAGGTCGCCCAGATCATCGCACTCAAGACGATCAAAGAGCAGACGCTCAAGTCGCAGACACAGCCGCTCAGATCGTGGAAGAAGCCGTTCAAGGGACAGAGGCAGATCCAGTCGCAGAAGGAGCAGATCAAGATCTTACTCCAGACATGGGCATTCCTATCGCAGGAGAACTCCTACACGCAGACGCTCCCCGCATGCGCAGAGTCTCCGTCCATCAGCAAACTCCTGTTGGATTTGCGGCGCAATAGCGCTCCCAGACAAGCTGGCCTGTCGGACATGCTTCAACGAAGCAACTAAAGACAGAGAGATGGAGTTAAGCCAACCAGTGAGAGAACCGACCCTACAAATCGCAGGGCCCGAGGTAAGCAGAGCAGTTCAAGACTCTCCCTCTGCCCCTTCCACTTCAAAGACGACAGAACTTCTGTCTGATACCGAAGACATAGAAACATCTACTGGCTTCGACTTCACTTTGGTTGAACCCTTTATAAAATCAATCAAGGAATCGATCGATTGGGTGGAAGAGAAAGAAACTCCTCATAAAGTGAGGAAGTACTTCCCAAATCTCAGGAAAGAGCCAGAGACCTTCCCATTCATTGAGGAGCTGGAAGACTTAATTAAGGAAGAGTGGCAAAAGCCGGAGAAAAAAGCTAGTCTTGCCAATCGACTAGCAAAACTCTATCCTCTAAAAGAGCCTAACGTGAACCCGCTGATATCCCCGCCAGTAGTAGACTCCTCACTGATGAGACTTGCCAGGCATGTGACGCTTCCAATTGAGGATGCAGTTACGTTCAAAGACGTATTGGACAGGAAAATCGATCTCGACCTCAAAAAAAAAAAAAAAAAAACCTATTTGTCAGCGGGAGGCGCATGCAGACCTGCAGTAGCGCTGGCAGCGGTAGGAAAAGCTATTTCCAATTGGTCTTCCAGTGCCGAGAAACTAGTGACGGAGGGAGTGGAGCAGGAGAGAGTAATATCTGCACTCCAGGAGCTATCCCTCGCAGGCGATTTTGTCGCAGAAGCGTCTGTAGACATAATAAAATCTACATCTAGGGCAATGCTGAGCTCAGTAATGGCCAGAAGGGCACTTTGGCTAAAGCCCTGGTCGGCGGATCCATCTTCAAAATCCAATTGGTGCAAGATTCCCTTTGATGGAACAAACCTCTTTGGTGAGAAACTAGACTCGGCTATCTCAAAAGTAACCGGGGGAAAATCTGGCCTTATCCCTTCGGATAGAAGGCCAAGACAACAAAGACCGCCCACCTTTAGAAGGAACCTACCTAACAAATATAGGGAGGCGAAGTCTTACAGACCCGGCAGAGAGTACAGGAGGAGCTGGAAGAACCCCCAGTCTTCCTTTCTCAAATTTCAAAAATCCAAGAACCCTGTCTCAGGGGATCAGAAATCCTTTTGACGCCATGCCCGCTCAACCAGCTGTGGTAGGAGCCAGACTCATGAAATACAAGCAGGTATGGGCGGAAACAATAAAGGATACATGGACAGTAGCTACTATCCAATTCGGCCACAAATGGAGTTTTCGAAAACGGCCAAGGAGCAGGTTTTGTATAACAAAACTACCGACATCTCAGGACAAGAGACTACTATTGACCGAGTATGTTCAAGGCTTAGACCAAAAGCAGGCGATAGTAAAAGTACCACTATCCCAGAGGGGGAAAGGGGTCTACTCACCCTTGTTCCTGGTAAAGAAAAAGACGGGGGATCTTCGTCCAGTTCTGGACTTAAAAAAGCTAAACCGATCGATCCAGGTAGAAACATTCAGGATGGAAAGCCTGCAGTCGATTCTTCAGGCCATAAGCATCGGAGACTGGATGCTCTCTATAGATTTACAGGATGCTTACTTACATATCCCCATTCACATTTCATTCCAAAAGTCTCCGATTTGCGGTAGGCAGGCAACACTTCCAATTCCAAAGCCTCCCATTCGGGATTTCCACTGCTCCAAGGACGTTCACAAAGGTCCTACTTCCAGTGATAGCTCTTCTAAGGGAACAAGGTCTAAGAGTCCACCATTACCTGGACGATATCCTCCTACTCGCAAACAATCAAGAGTCCCTCCTTACACATCGATCGATGTTAATCTCCACCCTGCAGAAATTCGGGTGGCTGATCAATTGGAAAAAGAGCAATCTAAATCCCACACAGAGGATGATTTTTCTAGGAGCAGAACTGGATACACTCCTCAACACTATAGAGCTCCCGAGGGAAAAGATCCCTATACTGATCCAAAAGGCAAGAAGGCTGCTTTCGGCCAGCTCAATCCCCACCAGGGAGTGTCTCAGCATTCTGGGTTCATTCTCAGCGACCATCCCGATGGTTCGATGGGCTCAGTGGCACACAAGACCTCTTCAAGTGTCATTTCTCAGGCAGTGGAACGGCGTATCAATGTTCCAACCAATTGTGCTCAGAGAGGAAGTGAAACAATCACTCTGGTGGTGGACCAGGCCACACAACCTAAAGAGATGCAAGAACATAGTCCTTCTCTCCCAGGAAGTAATCACCTCGGATGCCAGCGGGGAAGGTTGGGGAGCACACTACCAACACCTCGCAGTCCAAGGCTGCTGGCCGTTCAGTACACACAATATGGTCTCCAACATATTGGAAATGAGGGCGGCATTCAAAGCTCTCCTAGCCTTCAGCCACTTCCTGAAGGGCAAAGAAGTCTTACTGAAGATGGACAATCGAGTAGCAGTTGCCTACATCAACAGGCAAGGAGGTACCAGAAGTCGATCAATGCTACAAGAAGTCCGACCAGTCTTCGAATGGGCACAGCAGAACCTTTCGGGTCTCCGGGCAGCATATGTGCCAGGGACCCAGAACCAAATAGCCGACACCCTGAGCAGGAGTTTCGTGTCCAACAGCGAATGGACACTGAGCCACCAAGCATTCTCCCTGATAACCAAGACCTGGGGAGTACCAGAGATAGACTTGGCAGCAACTCCATCCAACACGAAGTGTCGCAGGTTCTTGTCGAGAGTACCCTTCCCGACAGCAGAAGGTACGGACTGCTTACAGCACAGCTGGGACTTCAACCTGGGCTACGTGTTTCCACCGATACCAATTATTCCGAGGCTACTACTCAGACTCAAGAACTCGGGATCCACAGTGATAGCGGTCCTTCCCTTCTGGCCGAGACGCCCATGGTTCACGACTCTCCTCCAGCTGAATACAGCGGATCCACTACCACTGCCCATAGCAGCGGATCTACTATCCCAAGGTCAGCTCCTCCACCCATGTCCAGGAAGACTACACCTGACAGCATGGAGATTGAGAGGTCTAGATTCGTAGCACAGGGCTGCTCACAGAAAGTGGTAGACACTCTCCTCCAAGCCAGGAAAGTCACCACCAACAACACCTACAGGAGAATCTGGGAAAAATTCCTCGCGGTTGCACAAACACAAGCATGGGATCCAACATCTCCAACAGTGGCACAGATTCTGGAATTCCTGCAGCGAGGTCTTGACAAGGGTCTTGGGTCAAATACCCTAAAGGTACACGTGTCAGCTTTATCTGCCATGACGGGCGTAAGATGGGCAAGGGAACCACTCATTGAGCAATTCCAGAAGGCCTGCCTGAAAATAAGGCCTCCCAAAAAACCTTCCTTCCCGACCTGGGACCTTGCAGTGGTACTGGATGCCCTGTGTCGCGAACCATTCTTTCCAGTTGAAGGAATATCGCTATGGAATTTAACATTAAAAACCACCTTCCTCATAGCAATTACATCAGCCAAAAGAGTTTCGGAAATCCACGCTTTGATGGCCACCGAACCATACTTGACAGTCTACCCAGACAAGATAGTCCTGAAACCATCGGACCGATTCATCCCAAAAGTGATGTCTTCCTTCCATTTCAATCAGGAAATTTGTCTTCCCGTTCTAACCACGGAACAGGGGAATCCACATCCACTAGACCTAAAAACCAACATCCTGGCATACCTCTCAATGACCAGTGACCTAAGGAAATCGGAGAACCTCCTAGTCATTCCATATGGCCCTAGGAAAGGTCAAGCAGCAACATCCCGCACTATCGCAGCGTGGCTGGTAAAAACCATCAGTAGAACCTACACTTCCAGTAAAACTCAAGTACCTGAGGGCATAAGGGCACACTCCACAAGGGCAATGGCGACCTCCTGGGCAGCTTTCTGCAAAGTCTCCTCGGAAACGATATGCAAAGCAGCCACATGGTCCTCTAAGAGTACCTTTATTACGCACTACAAAGTGGACTCGGCCAGATTGTCCACGGTGGAATTTGGGAGGGCAATTATCTGTTCAAATACCTCAATTCCTTGTAAATAAAATATTTGTGTTCAGACCCACCCAGTTTGGCGAGTTAATCCCCATATGTGTATGCTGCCATGATGCGACAGGAAAACGGAAAATTGTATACTTACCCTTCCGTAATTTTCCTTTCCTGTTGCATCACATGGCAGCATACAATTACCCACCCGTCTGAGGTGAGGTATATAGATACTGAGAATACTGGGGCGGGGACCCTCTCAAGGTTTAATAGCTACGCGGTCCTATCAGGTTGCGGAGGCGGAACCACAACCCATATGTGTATGCTGCCATGTGATGCAACAGGAAAGGAAAATTACGGAAGGGTAAGTATACAATTTTCCGTTTTCTAAGTCCTGTGTATTGGACCTAACCTATTGAGTTTATTAACTCTGTAACCCACCCCATTGATCTGAAGCCCCCTCCCCCTTTTTGTTCCCTACTTATTGACCTACATTATTTCTTTATTCCTCACTGCTCTTCCCCCCTCGCCATTTCGGCCCTCCCTCCCCCCACATCCCCACCATTTGTCCCTATCCTCCTTCCCCCCATATCTGCATTCCTATTTGCATTTAGTCCTATTCAAAAAGAGGATGTGCGGGGGAGGGGTAGAAGGGGGGAGAGAAGGGGAGGAGCGAGGGAAAGAGCGGGGGTAGGCGTGGGCGAGGGACAGCGAGAGAGGGAGGGGGAGAGAGAGAGAGAGAGAGAGAGAAAGAGAGCGAGAGAGGGAGAGAGAGAGGGAGAGAGCGAGAGGGGGAGAGAGAGAGAGAAGGGGAAAAAAAAAATTAACCCATTAGTTCACTATATCACATATATCTATATTTTCATAATATTCTTGCTATTGATGGGCCTCCCTTGGACCGTTCTACCAGTCCTAAAAGAGAAAAAAAAAGAAAAAAAAAAAAACACACAAGGCCCAAGTCAATCCTTTATACCATTATACCATTGATATCTGCACGTTCGTAAAGTTCTTGCTTTTGTCAATTGTGTTCTTCCCTTTAAAGTCAGATGGGGGGACGACCCAAAAAAATAAATAAATAAATAAATAAAAAGGGAGAGAAAAATAAAAAAAAATAAATAAAAATAAATAAAAAAAAAGAAAAGGGGAGGACCTCACTCGGTCCTTTCTATCGCATATCTGTGCATGCACCCTTTGTGTAGCTTACATCAAAATAAGTGAGGGAAAAAATAAAAAATAAATAAATAAATGTGTCGTGAAAACCCATGATCAAAAAATGTAAAGACTATATATCATTTATGTGTGTTGCCCTTATGTATCTTCCCCTTCCCTCCCCCTCTCCCCCCCTTTAAACCCCTTCCCACTATCTTCCCAATCTGTTTAGTGATTTGTGTGTTCCCTTATTAACTATAGTACCCTTCCACCTCATATTTTAGTGTCTCTCACTGTAATATTTGCATCACAAAATGAGAAAAAAAAAAAAAAAAGAAAAAGGTCGACAAGTTAATGTGTACTTCTCCACCTGTGTCTTATTCCCCTTGTCCCCCTTTTCTTTCTGACTTTACAGTATATCATTATTCAGATTTCTCATTATCATATGGTATTCATTATATCCAGTTTCATTTCAGTATACCAAAAAAAAAAAAATGTATAATGGGGTATCAATATCTCCCCCCTCTCTCCCACCCCCCATCCCCCCTCCCCTATTAATCACCAATTAATCACCAACAGTACATTTCAGGTTATCCAACATTTCCCTCCGTGACCCCCCCCCCCCCCGCTCCCCCTCCCACTTTGTAAACTGTAAGTAATAAGTTCCAAATTGTCCATCATTTACCTCTGTAGCCCCCCCCCCCCATCCCTCCCCCCGCCCCCATTCTCATGAGGGTTTTGTGGAGTGACTTGTTGCCACTGTTCAGGACATTGTAAGGATTTTCTTGTATCGATTCTTCTCCAATCTGTGAATTCTATTGGGGGTAGTTCGAGTGTCTCTATAAACCGTTGCATATCATATTTTTTAACAGAGATGTTTTATTGAAATCAAAACAGGTTTACAGATATATCACGTCAGAGAAAAGAGATTCGGTATCTTACAATGACAGGCACTGAGAGCTTGAGGATTGTATACATTACAGGATGACAAAACAGGTTCCCAATTCACTTATAAGTCACCCTAACCATATCTAGCCCTTTCCTTCAGTATTTGTTACAAGCTAAGACTCCGTTGGATCGGTATCCGAGTGTTTCATTAAGACGTTGGTCCCGGGGGGGGGGGGGGGGGCTTGGATCAGGATCCGGTTGTTCAGGTAGGGGGGTGTCTGACCACTTCTACAGAGGGGATTTTAGGAAGGTTGTACATTTTGCTCAACCATGAGCATCGATCCACCTGGCCCATATTTTGTCAAACTTTACTGGACACTGTCTACTTTCGTAGGTGAGCCTATACAGGGGGAGGACAGCATTTATGGAGCGGCACCAGGAGTCATGCGTTGGGGGGTCAGTCAGTTTCCATTTCAGGAGGATCTCCCGTCTAGCGTAGAAAATAGAGAACGTAAGGAACAGTTTAGTGTATCTGTCTCCCTGGACCTCTTCCAGATAGCTAAGGAGAAAGATCAGGGGATCTCTGGGTATCGCGATGCCCGACACTCCCGTAAGTTCATCAGCCACCTGGGTCCAGAAGGGAAGGAGTCTGGGGCAAGACCAGACCATGTGTAGAAATGAGCCCGTCTCCTGCCCGCACCTGGGACAGAGCGGATCACGCTGTGGGAATATCCTGGCCAGCCTTTGCGGAGTGTAGTATGCTCTATGTAGGAACTTTAATTGTATGAACCTATCGCGTGAGGCTATCATTGTCGGGATGTAAGTGGGAACGCATTCTTCCCATATTTCATCGTCCAGGGTAGGTAAGTCATCCTTCCATTTGGCAAATGATTTGGTCAGCTTGGCATCGTGAGCCACTGTCAGGTATAAATAAAGGGAGGACAGGGGTCGGCCCATGGTGTTAGAGGTCAGGAGACTTTCGGTCGAGTCCATTTCTAGTGTTATAGGCTGGGGGAACTGCGATTTATATGCGTGTCGAAGCTGCCAGTATCTAAAGGACCAGGTCCGCGGAAGCGCGTGCGAGGACCTCAATTCCTGGAAGGAGGCTATTGTGCCACGCTTGGTAATATGTTTTAAAGTAAGTATTCCCTTCCCTGCCCATTCCGAGGGATTTGGTAGTGAGTTAAAGTGGGGCAGCAGGGGGTTACCCCACAAGGGTGTGTTAGGGGAAATATGATGAGGCCTGCTGTACACCCTCCTGGCGTCCTGCCATGCTTGTATGGTGGTCTTCATAGGGGTGGTGACAGCAGGGTCAGCTCGTTTACCTCTAAACGGTAGGTTGCTGAGTGCAGCGTAGGAGCCCAAGATGGCAGCTTCCAATCTAATTGCCGGATTCTGTCTGGGCTGGGAGAACCACCACCTAACCGTTACCAATACAGCGGCCCAATAATAGATTTGAAAGTTCGGAAGAGCCAGCCCACCACCCGAAAGGGGGAGGTAGAGTAGCTGTTTCGCCACCCTCGGGGGTCTCCCAGCCCAGACAAAATTTCCCAGCAGAGCCTCCAGTTTTGCTATAAATGCCTTGGGGATGTGGGACGGGGTATTCCTGAAAAAATAAAGGAACTTTGGTAAGAGTACCATCTTCAAGAGATTGACCCTGCCTACAGGAGATAGGGGGAGCGAGCGCCAGGCTGCACATTTGGCCGTGGTTTGTTGCATCAGGGGCTGGAGGTTGCGGGTCATGTATTGTCTCATGTCCGCTGTCACCCTGATTCCCAGGTATGTAATTTCGTCTACCCATCTAAGTTGTGTCAGGGGAGCCGGGGGGGCGGTCTGAGGACAAAGAGAGAATAGCTCTGACTTATCCCAGTTTATCCTTATACCCGAGAAGTTGCTAAAGTGGTTGAAAATGTCCAATACTCTTCTGAGGGAGGTGGAGGAGTCGGCGAGGTATAGGAGAGCGTCGTCCGCATACAGCGAAATCTTTTCGTGTATGTCTCCTATTTGTATGCCTTTGACTTCCTCATCTGCCCTAATCAACGCAGCCAGGGGCTCTATAGCCAGGGCGAACAGGGTGGGAGACAGGGGGCAGCCCTGCCTCGTGCCCCGACCCAGCGGAAACGACTCTGACAGGCAGGTATTAGTGTAGACTCTTGCTTGGGGGTCTCTGTACAGCATCCGGATCCAGGAGATGAATTTCTCACCAAACCCAAACCTAGACAGGACCGCCCACAGGTATCTCCATTCCACTGAGTCGAAAGCCTTCTCGGCATCCAGTGAGGCTACTACGCCCGCGCCCCCCGTGCCCGCCCTATCTATATGTGTAAAAAGTCTTCTAAGATTAATATCAGTGCCCCTTCCTGGCATGAAGCCCGTTTGGTCCGGATGGACCAGGGCCGTGATGACAGTGTTCAATCTGTTCGCCAAGACTTTGGCTAGAATCTTGGCATCCACATTGAGCAGTGAAATCGGTCTATATGAGGTACATTGAGATGGGTCCTTCCCCGGCTTAGGAATGACTACAATCACTGCGTCCCTCATGGATTGTGGGAGGGTGCCCAACACTCCAGCGGCTGTAAATACCTCTTGGAGTCTTGTCGCTAGCGTTTCAGGGTATTGTTTGTACAATTCTATTGGTATCCCGTCAGGGCCAGGGGTTTTGCCGGGTTGCATGGACTTGAGGGCCGCAAGTGTTTCGTCGAGAGTAAGAGGTCTGTCCAAAATGTCCCTAGCTTTGTCAGTGAGGACCGGTATGTCCACTGAACCTAGATATGTGGTGAGTTCACTATCGGTGAAGGTTGCTTTGGAAGAGTAGAGTGTCTGGTAGTAGGTAACAAAGGAGCGGTTAATCTCCTCCGGGGAGCAGAGGAGCACTCCGGTAGAGTCTTGTATGTGAGGGATGGTGAGGCCTCCTGACTGCTCCCTGGAGAGCCAGGCAAGAAGTCTGCCGGATCTTTCCCCCTGTTCAAAAATTCTTTGTGACTGAGCAAGTAATTTCTTTTGGGTCAGGGCGGTGCGAAGGGACATCACCTCCTGTGTCAGGGACTGTAGTCTAGCATAGTGTTGGGGGTCGCGCGTGGTTAAGTACAGTGTCTCCTGCGCTGTGGCCTCAGCCTCCGCCTTAGTTAGATTAGCGCGTCTGCTCCTTCTGGTGCTAGATATAATTTTCTGAAACTGGCCTCTTGTAAAAGCTTTAAATGCATCCCAGACCTCAGTGGGGGAGGATGTGCCCGGGTTAGTAGCCCAGTATCCATCCAGCTCTCTGCTGTACTGGGGCTCCACCTCCTGGTCTGAAATCCAGAACCTGGAGAGTCTCCACAGCCCAGCAGGGGAACCCGAGTCTCCTATATGCACCAGAAGGGGGGCGTGATCAGATATCCCCCTAGGCAGTATCCGAACGTCCCTGATCCTGGGCAGCACTGACTGACTTGTGTATACGAGGTCGATCCTGGAGAATGAGCGGTGCGTTGCAGAGTGACAGGTGTACTCCCTGGTGTCAGGGTGTCTCCATCTCCAGACATCCACAAGACCGTACGTATCAGCCCACTCCTTCAGGCCGGAGGAGGCCGGGCCTACACCCGCCAGTCTGTCAACACACGGCTCAGGAGCCACGTTAAAGTCCCCAAGGATTATCACATGATTAGAGGCATAATCGGCCAGTATGGCTGTGATCTTGTTAAGAAGTGTCAGGGAGGCTGGGGGGGGGAGGTATAGTCCCACTATGGACCAGGTCTGAGAGAGAATTCTAGCATGTATAACAACATATCTCCCGTCCGGGTCCAGCGCCAGGTCCAACAGCCCAAAGGGTAGTGTCTTGCTGACAAGTATGCTCACCCCTCTTGCAAAGGTGGAATACGTGGAGTGATAATGGCTACCAACCCATGGTTTTTTCAGGGCTAGGGTTCTGCTGCCCACCAAGTGGGTTTCCTGAAGGATGCACACATGGGGGTTGTATGTTTTTATAAACAGGAAGACCAGTGACCTCTTTACCGGAGAATTGAGGCCCCTGGTGTTCCATGACATAATATTAAGAGCAGACATGGTAGTCGCACGTTTCAATTTTCAAGGGGTGTATCGGGTAGGTGGGCGTTAGACCGGACGCTGGATCTCCGTACATAGCAAGCAGGTCACCTGTGACAACCTCAGCATTTTTATCTGATGTGAATACAAATATCAAGTAAGCAATAAAACATCTAGAAACGAAAAAGAAATAAAAACTTAAAACCATAACTTCCGCCCTGAAAGGGCAACCTTTCCCCCCCCCCTCCCCGCCCAACCCCCCAAAACTGAGGTAGGCTTCGATTCCCCAGTCCCAACTCAGCATATCCGCTGCAAAATGGGGGTCACCTGTGCAAGAGGCTGACCGGGTTCCGCCGGGTGTCCGGCAGAGTCCATGTGAGCTCGTCAACGTCCCACTAGAATGAGCCCCGCCGACTCCTGGGTTTAGCAGGAGAGCACGTGGGTGCGGGTAGTAAGCATATCCATCAGTGAAAAGTCACCTCACCTCACGTGCCAGCACAGTCTCCTCCTGGCGGTTGTTACATTCAATGGTGGAAATTAAAATGTGAGAAGGTCTATTCAGGATGTAGTACACCCTAGTAATCAAGGCGGTAGTCTCCTGACCTTGGTCAGGGGCCGAACTCTTATGTTGCAACATCAAAAGAAAAGAAAAAGCAATAAAACCAAAAACTTGTCAAAAAAAAACATTATTGGAGCACCAGAGCAAAATATAGGTTCCCAGACTGCAGGGTTCCAGCACCCAGTTTCCCTGAGATTCTGGTAGGTCACTGGCAGGGGGGGGTCTTTCCAGGGCCAAACTCAAGAGCAGGGGGTGCTTAAGGGGGTCAGGGCCCTTGCGGAAAAAAAGGGGGGGGGCGAGTCCCGTCCACGTTAACCAAAAAGAGGGGGAGTCCATCCTTGAGTGCAGCGGGTCTCTTGAGGTGTGGGGGTAGTCAATAGGAGCAGGTGCAAGGAAGTTGGGAAGACATGTCTCCCCCTGCCAGGTATCAGCAATACAAAGTGGTATAGAGGTACTCACAGTCCGGTGACTAGCGATGCGGTGGCAGGGTGTCCATCCACGCCGAGGCTTCACGGGGTGTGTTGAAGAATCTAAAGGTCTCCCCGTCTTGAACCCTGAGTCTCGCCGGGAACATCACACTGTACTTAATGTTGCGGGCTCTGAGTGCCCCCTTCACTTGGTCGAACGATTTGCGTAGTCTCTGGGTCTCAATGGAATAATCAGGGAAAATCATAAGCTTTGTGTTTTGAAATCGTAGCTCACCCTGTAGTCTGGAAGCTTTCAGAACCTCATCCCTGTCACGGAAGTTGAGCATTCTCAGGATAAAAGTCCTTGGGGGGCTCCAGGAGGACCCGGCTTCGGGGGAACCCTGTGTGCCCTTTCTGCTGTGTAGTAAGGGGAGAAGGCAGCATTTGGGAGAAGGGATTTCAGCATATCTTCCACAAACGCCGTTGGGTCTTTGCCCTCCACCCCCTCCGGCAGGCCTATGATCCGGAGGTTGTTCCTCCTGTTCCTATTCTCGGCGTCTTCTGCCCTGAATTCCAGCGCCTTCACCTTGGTGTGGAGGGTGCGGAGGGAGGCCGCGTGTTCCATGGTGTCATCCTCTATTAGGCTTATGCGCTGCTCCGCCTCTGTGACCCTGGAGCGGACCTTGTCTATGTCCTGTCTCATGAGGCCCACGTCCAGCTGCACCTCCTCAATTTTGGCCGTAAGGGTCGCCTGGCATGTGGCTATGGCAGTCATCACCTCCGCCAGCCAGGGTGGTCTGGTGTCCGGTGGGTCTGCGGGGGGAGTCTGAGACGCCATGTGTGAGTACCGCTGGGCGCGCGTCTCCACGTGGGAGGCCGGTGTTAGGCCCGGCGGGGATCCCTCCGGTCCCGGAGGGAATTTCAGCCTCTTACCCTTGCCGGACTGTGCTCGAGGGGTGTTCCGCCTCATCCAGCTGCCACTGGTCGAAGGTAGTGCGGGTGTGCGTTCAGGAATCAGGGTGGAAGACACGGAGTCAGCGGAGCTCGTGGGAGATGCGACCGCTCACGTCGCCATCTTGGACACGCCCCCTTGCATATCATATTTAGATCTTAGGGTTGCTGTTTTGCCATTTCGAGTGGCTGTAAGACTAAATGGGAATCCCCAGCGGTATTTAATTTCCGCTGCACGAAGGGCTTCCAGTATTGGTTTTACATTTCGTCTTTGCATTAGAGTCCGTTTTGATAAGTCATGATATAAGGATATCTGTATTCCATCAAAGACAATCTCCTTCTTTCCACGTGCAAGCTTCATTACATTCTCCTTTACTGTAAATTTATGTAGTTTACACACTATATCTCTTGGTTTTTCAGCATTTGGCCTAATGTAAGATGGGATGCGGTGGACCATATCTACTTCGATGGTTTCTGGGGATTCGTCTCCCAATATTTGATGAAATATTTGCTGAATTGTAGGGAGTAGTTCTGTTCTTTAAATCGCTTCTGGTATTCCTTTTATTCTGATATTTTGCCTTCATTCCCTGTTTTCATAATCATCTAATTGATCTTTATAGGAGTTTAGAAGCTCTTCTTGATAGTTTACTGTATCCTGTATATCTGCAACTGTTTGTATTATTGTCTCCTGGTTGTTTTCAGTTGTTTCAACTCTGTGTCCCAGTTCACAGACCTCTTCTCTGATGTCCTCTACAGCTTGTTGGCAGGATTGCTCTACTGCTAATATTAACTGTTGAATGTCTGTTTTGGTTGGTAATGCTTTAAGAAGATCTCTGAGTTCTCTAATGTCCTTCTCTAGACTCTCTGCCTGTCTCTCAGGCATTGAGGACTTCTTCAGTCCTTCCCAACCTGTATTCATAGTTTGTACTGCCGTACTTTGAGGGTTTATGTTTTTTTTTCTATTAGGGCTTAGCGCCAGGTTAAGCATTGTCCCTAATTCCCTGTTTCCTTTTATTTCTGCCGCCATGATTTCCGTTGTTTCAATGCTGGCACTATGAAGATTTCCTCTTTCCTCCATTACTACTTCTTCTCTACCCTCCATCGATATCACTGGGGGTGCATAGGTTGCAATAGTGGAGGGCATGGGGGATGTGGATATACTCGGTGGAGTTTGGCAGTCTTCCTGTATATCCGCCTCCAATTCCTGATTCTTTAGATGGTTCCCTCTATCATTACTTTCCATTTTCTCTTGTCTCTGGGGTTGTCTTATTGATAATGGTAATATTAATGTTTTTTGTTGTATCTTGCCCGTCGCATTTTGTCTTTCCTTATCACCCTCTTCCTCTGTTGGTGTAGGGTTGCCATGAGTTGGGCTGGTATTAGGGATTCTACTATTCACCATTATCCGGCCTCTGCCCATCCCTGGGGAGCCCCGCTCTTTAATTTGGGTACCCCTACCCGATGTGAGGGATCCATGTTCTGGTTTAGTTGGATTTGATATACTAGTCATACCTCGTTCTGGTGTCTTTTCCATGGAGGAACGAGATTTATTTGCTTCCAACATGTCTCGTTTCTGTCCTCCACTTACAGTGCGTGGGGAGAGGTATGGTTTTATCGTGCCTGCTTGTTGTGCTGTTTGTCTGCGTGTCGGCATCACTTTCACCCCTTTTATTCTTATCACCACACTCCACTTTTGTTGATTTGATTTACTGTCTCCTCCTCCTAGGGTAAATGGCGGTGTGGGTAATGTGGTGTGGTGGGGTGGGGCGGGGGGGGGGGGGAAGGTGGTGAGTACAAATGTTCAGTTCACTATGTTCACCATCCTTTAATGGATAAAGTTACAGGAATAGAGTTTCCCTTTTCCTTTTCCCCCTTTACTGTGCAGTCTGTGCAACTTTTAACCCTTTATCTCCTTGTGCTGGTTTGCTTGTTTATATATTTATGAGCATATAATATAAATAATATAATATAAAGATCTTTTAGCTTTCAGTAGGTATTACAAGTGGTAACAGAGTTTCTTCCAGTAATAATTGGCATTCACTGTGCAGACCCTATGCAATATTTTAGGCAAATGTTATTTGTATTTAAATTGGTGGTCACTCATCACTCAGCATCACTCAGCAGGAGGAAAAAAAAAAAAAAAAAAAAGAAATGAGTTCATAAAATTGATTTTGGAAGCCGAGTTTAGTTCCGACTGGTGGTATGCCTTTAGTATATAGTCTCTCTGCAATATCTGTACAGTCTATAGGGTCAAGTGTACCAGTTTCTGTATATCAGTTATCTATTATACATAGAGTCCATCAATTTATCGGAGTTATGCATTTGGGGGTCAAATCAATCAATTGGTGGTGAAATTGATAGCAGAGTTTATTCGGTCTGATATTAAGCATTCAATATGCATTCCCCAAGCAATATCTGTAGCTATATAATTTGTAAAATCCGTATAAAAAATCTGTATATATGTATATCAGATGTCAGTTATAGACAGTCCATCTATTCATTAGTATTGTTCATAAATGCCTTGGACTCTAATCCTCAAAAAATTTTCAGTCATCAACGTTTTTTTTTTTTTAAAACTCACCCTCCCTGCTGTCGACCCAGCACACCCGCTGGCCGCACTCTCTTGCTGGTTTCAGGGTACAGGTGGTTGCAGGTACATAGCTATTGGTGGGGTGATGGAATGGGGAGTAGCAATCTCCTCCGGAGGCTCCCGGCCACAGGCACCCGTCCGTGCAGCCGATCACGCTACACTCTGCTCTTTCGCCGCCAGTCTCACTGCACCGCACAGCGTGGGTCTTGTCTCATCTGTCTCTCCTTCACACTGCCTTCGGCACAGCAGGGCTTTGAAGATGTTTGAACGGGACCCGAGGGCTGTGCTCTTGGCTCTGCGCTCCCCCTGTTTGCGGGGGTTTGGTGAATGAAACAACCCAGGATATGGGCCGCCCGCTCTCCACTGCTAATCCCCGCCGATGCGGCACTCACAACGCTCACAGCTTCACTGCGCTATCCCGTAGCTCTTCTTGGAAGGGGTTTCAGGTGCAGGTTTGGCTTCCAAATTAGGTCTGCATTCTAGGGGGAGGCTTCAGATCATCTCTTCACCTGCAGCACTCACACACCGTCCACACCCATAGTAGAGTGTAGAATGGGGAGAGATATCCTTCTTACCTCTCCCCAATACTGCCTAATTTTTGAACATGTCCAGAGTATATGGAATAAAGTTCCAGGTTCCTCTCCACATCTCCAGCACTGTCCTGTTGTTTCAGGGTAAAATCTCTGGAGTTTTACCGGAGTATAGTACCACTGTGTCATAATTTTATAATTTAATTCTTGCGTACGAGTGCACATAGAGGTATACTGGGACATGTATATAATATCTCTCCACTGAGCCATAGTAAAAGTCCTATTCAGGTCTCTTTCCCACTTAGCTTTACTAGAGGGCATATAATCCTCCTGTGGGGTATTTAATATCCCATACATTTTTGAGATCAACCGGGGGAGCGGTTCCTGTCCCTCACAATATTGCTCGAACACCGTTAAATGACGATCGTAATCAACCGCTGGCCCCAGTGACCTCAGAAAGTTCAATATCTGAATCGCCCGCCATGGCTTTAACTCAAAAGATTCCCCTCTCTGCATTAGTCCCTCCAAAGTAGGCCATGCCCCGTTGTGAATAAAATGTGAAACTTGGACTATACCTCTCTCTTCTAAATTTTTAAATGCCCCTGCCTCTCCCCCTGGGGGGAACCCCGGATTCCCTAACACAGGGATTAGAGGTGAATTTCTTGAAGAGATTTTGGAGTCACGTATTAAAAGGGAACTTATCTTTAAAGTAGAACCTATAGTTGGGTGCTTCTTGATCAGCATTGGTATCCTATCAAGGCACCATGGTGCTCTACGCAGGGGTATCTCACTGGCCTGCTGTTCTAATTCTACCCATGCTTTGAGTTCTCCATGTCTGCACCAGTCTACCACCCTCCCCAGGTGTACTGCATGATAGTATTTCATTATATTTGGGACCGCTAATCCACCGAAACCCCTGGGCATCGTCATTGTTCCTCTAGCTATCCTGGGTCGTTTCCCTGCCCAAATAAATTTTGTAAATAAAGAGCATGTTTGGCGGAAAAAGACCGCTGGGACAGATATTGGTAATGCTTGGAATAAATATAAAAATTTTGGTAAAATACTCATTTTAATAATATTGCATCTTCCGAACCACGAATGGATGCCCTGGTGCCATTTTTCCAACTGCTTCTGAACTGATTCAAATAAATCGGGGAAGTTCACCTCAAACGTCTTTTTTATATTTGAAGGAATATACGTGCCCAAATATTTGAGCTTCTCAGTCACCCATTTAAAATTAAAAAATTTTTGGATCGCCTTACACTCCCTATTCCTCATCGCAACTCCCATCGCTTCTGATTTCGAATAATTTATTTTTAGATTTGATAGGTTACCGTATGTTTCAAATTCTTTCATAAGGTTGGGAATTGAAATGTGTGGTGCAGACATGGAGAACAAAAGATCATCCGCATAGGCTGAGATTTTATAATTTCTATTTCCTATTTTTAAGCCCTGAATATCTTTGTTTTCCCTGATTTTGCTTAACAAAGGTTCTACTGATAAAGAAAATAGCATAGGAGAAAGAGGACACCCCTGCCTTGTACCATTTGATATTTTGAAGGGCTTAGAAAATATTCCGTTTACCTTTACTTCTGCCTTGGGGTTTGTATACACACTCTTAATCCACGTAATCATCTGGTCCCCCATGCCAACCTGTCTCAGCACCTCAAACAGAAAAGGCCATCTCACCCTATCAAACGCCTTCTCGGCATCGGTGCTCAAAAAAACACTAGGAATATCTAACTTGTTGGCATGGTGGACCAGGTTGAGAACTTTAATAGTGTTGTCCCTCGCTTCCCGCGAGGGGACAAACCCAACCTGATCTCGATCTATCAACTGACACAACAGAGGCTGGATCCGGGTTGCCAAGATTTTGGTAAAAAGCTTTAAGTCCACATTTAGGAGGGAAATGGGTCTGTAGCTGCCACATTCCGAAGGATCCTTCCCCTCCTTTGGTAGCACAGTAATATGCGCCAGAAGAGAGTCTGGTGAGAATGCAGCTGTTCTACCCAGGGCATTGAAAACCTTTGCCATTTGCCTACAAAGCAGTGTGGAGAATTTTTTGTAATAAAGCAACGTAAAGCCATCCGGGCCAGGCGCTTTGCCTGGCTTCATCGTTTTCATTGCCTCATTTACCTCCTCTGCTGAAATAGGCTCTTCCAATTTCCTCCGTTCTAGTGATGTTAATCTTGGCAATTTCGCAGAGGAAAGATATACCTCCTGGACCGATGTAGATATGGGTGCTGATTCTAAATTATATAATGAGGTATAAAATTCCCCAAATGTCTGTGCTATGGCTTTGGGTTGTGAGATGAGTCTCCCGTCTCTTCCTTTTATATGGGGAATATAGGTATTCGAAATTTTCCCTTTCAATTTACCTGCTAGTAATTTACTACACTTATCTCCTAATTCATAGAAGGTCTTTTTCCCTTTCTGAATAATCGCTTTAGCTTTAAAACGTAGGATTTCCGAGATCCGGCGTCTCAGGTCCCCCAGCTCTCTCCCCATAGAGGGTATCTGGTTTTTCTTATGCTGGGTTTCCAAATCATGGATCTTCTGCAGAAGCCCCGACACCTGTTTGTCCCTTTCTTTCTTAACTCTTGATCCGAAATTGATCAATATGCCCCTTATCACTGTTTTATGTGCCTCCCACACTATGGCCGGGTTACTATCCGGAGTCTCGTTTATCTGAAAGTAATCATTTATTTCTTTCGCTATTTCTTCCCGAATTACAGGATTCTGTAGCAAACTCTCATTTAATCGCCATCTTCTTTCAGTTGTACCCATAGCGCCAAGAAGGGAAATACATAAAGTGATCGGGGCGTGGTCTGACCATGTGATACATCCTATGTGAACCTCTGTTATCCTTGTCAGTAAATAGTGAGGTACCAAGAAGAGGTCTATCCGAGTATACACTTGGTGGGGATTTGAATAAAAGGTATAATCCCTCTCTCCCTCGTGCATAATTCGCCATACATCTACAAGTTGTAGCTCATGCAGTTTCTTCAATAGTCTTCTTCTGGTACCATGGGATATAGATGACGTCCCCGAGGACGTATCTACTTTCGGGTCCAATGGGATATTAAAATCTCCTCCCAGTATCAGCTTGCCCTCTGAGAAATCTATTAGATTTGTGAGGGTTTTTATTAAGAACACCTCTTGCCTTACATTGGGAGCATATACTGTAGCTAATGTCACCTTCACCCCCCCTATCGACCCCTTCAGAAAGAGGTACCTTCCCTTCCCATCCACCTGTTTATCTGTCAACGTCCATGGGATCCGATTGGAGATCATAATTGAGACCCCCTTTGATTTTGCCTCCTGATTGGAGGCATGATACACAGTTGGGAAAAATCTGTTTTGAAGGAAAGGGAGTCTACCTGCCTTAAAATGAGTTTCTTGTATAAAAGCTATATCTATACACCTCTGTTTTAAATCATTAAGAAGCATCTTTCTTTTTTCTGGGACATTTAAACCCTTAGCATTCATAGATGTTACCCTTACTTCCTCCATCTTGCTGAGAGACTGTTAAAAGGAGAGGGGGAGGGGAGGAGAGACGACAGCGAGAGAAAAAGAAGGAAAAAAAAAAAAAGAAAAGAAAAAAAAAAAAGGACCCCTAACCCTTATCTACCTATATCCCCCTTTATATCTACCCTCCCCCTCCCTCTTCCCCAGGCAAAAAAAAAAAAAGGGGACCCCTAACCCTTTCTAAACCCCTTAGGGAGACACCCTTCTCCGAGCCACCCTCCTCTGGCTCGGTAGGTGCAAAACTATTTATAGGGGGTTTAACCCAAAATGGCAGGGAGGCTCCGCTCCCTCCCACCCCCCAGGCAAAGTCCAAATCCAGATTGCAATGACCTCCAGACTGTTTTCTCCTTGTTTTATCCTTACACAGATACTCAAATACATTCCTTCGCATATAAAGTGAGAGACAAGAGGGAGAAAAAAAAAAGGGAACGGAACAAAATAAGAGCTATCTCTTATATTCCCTCTTTTATTCTCCCATATTCCCCCTCATCCAACCTCCACCCTTTCTCCCTTTCCCCCTTTCCTTTCTCTTTCCCTCCCCTCTCTCTCCCCTCCCCTTGTCTCTCTTATCCCATCCACCCCCCTTACCCTTTTACCTCCCTATCTCCCCTAAAGGGGAGGAGCTCCCCAACCTCCCCCTCGCACCTCAATTTCGACCTCTTAAGGGTCTTACGCTAATAATTATTAAATAATATATGCCTAGAGAGTAGTCCGCCTCTAGGTCCTTATGTGCCTAGTTGTGATTCGTGAACATGTGAATAAATATTTGTAAGGCAAGATATCCCTATCTCGCATGTGAACTAAAGATTTGGAAAGAGAGGTGCGAGGTGCGAGGTGAGGGAACCCCCCCCCCTGCCCCCCCCCAAATTCCTACCTCCATTGCATACAGACATTAAATGACATTTATAACGTTTTATACCCCAGTGAGCCCCCCCCCCTAAAATTAAGTGACCACGTGTATATATACTCAGATACGTCCTGATATACATTATTCAAAAACGTTGGAAAAAAATAAATAAATAACTAAATAAATAAATAAAAACCCCTCCATCTAAAATTCACCATCAAAATTTCACAAAAAATCGTACTAAAAAAAAAAAGAAAAATGAAAAAAAACTATTTTGCATCGACAATATTCCTGTAGTGTACTTTCGTGGATAAGTGACTAAGTGAATAAATCGTGAGAAATAAAAAAAAAAAAAAAAAAAAACAACAAAACCACAAAAAAAATAAATAAAAAAAGGAGAAAAAGTTTTAAGACCCTAAAAAAAAAGAGGGGGGATATGCGGGCAGCTGACCCCTCCAACAAGAAAGGGCGAGGTGTGTTTGGGAGTTGTTGGTAAGTAAAAAAAAAAAAAAAAAAGGGGAGAAAAAGAAAAGAGAAAGTTCCCAGAAATCCTGCATCCTGCATCCTAGGTCCAAGTGAATGGGGGCTCCTCCATCTTTTTTCCTATATGTCTTAAAGTCTACTACTTCTTCTGATCCCTGTGGTCATTTTGACGGCCCAGATGCTGTAACCAATTTGGTACCTCAACCGCCTCTTCTCCTAGAAAAATAAACAGTTGAGGCAAGTCCAGCGGGTGCCTCAGTATGAATGATTTAGAGTCCTTCTTTATAATAACTGAAAAGGGGTAACCCCAACGGTACGTGCCCCCTGATTTCCGTATTATACCCAATAATGGTCTTATCATAGCTCTTCTCTGCAGGGTGGCCCTCGATAAGTCGGGCAAGATTTTAATCTTCATACCTTCATATATCACTTCTTTCATATCCCATGCCTTACGACTGATCAATTCCTTATGTGTAAACCTATGGAAACAACATATCACGTCTCTTGGCCTGTCTGGGCTAGTTAGGGGGGTACCTGACACTCTGTGGAGCCTTTCAAACTCTAAATCTTCTAGGGGGACCTGAATGTCCAATTGTTGACATATTAAGGCGATAGTGGATTGCAATGCATCCCCGCCGACCGTCTCTGGGACCCCCCTAAATCTTAAGTTCTTCCTTCTGCTGCGGTCTTCAAACTCCTCTAAGCGGAGCTGCATAGAAGGAACCTGAAGATTTTGCTCACCCTGTACCTGTTCCATTCTCGCCATCCGCTCCTCCAAGGCTGCCTGTGCACTCTCACCTTCCGACACTCTGCCTGCTAGCAGCTGGACCTCAGACCTCACCTCCTCCAGATCTCTCCTGTGTATTTCTTCTATCCTGGCCATCCACCCTTCTAGGTCTGCTTTTGTGGGAAGAGCCTGCATGTCCGCCCTTGTTGGGAGCGCCCTCAGGAGCGCTCTGAGGTCTGCATCTTCCCCGGCCATTTGGGGTGCTGCTACTGTACCTTCCCCCTGATGCCGCTGACGAGCTTCCTCTCCCCCTTCTGTACCACCGCTCCTCGATCCTGACACTGCCGGCGTATCCAGCGCACGAGGCGCACAGGTCGCAGGGATGACGTCAGCCGCCTCTCCGGATCCTCCGCGCTGTCTCTCCTCTCCCTTCGCTTGCTCCAGGTGCCGCGCCACAGCCGCCCTTGTCCGGGAGAAGTACTGAGGGATCTCTGGCTGGATAGGTGTTTTCTGTACCTTCTGCCCGTCTCCGTTCCTTCTTATCATGCCGCCCGGGGATATCAGGTATATGCCAGCCATTTTACTGACTGTTTCAGGTCTGTGCTCTCTCTCTACACTGCATAGCTACATAGCCTGAGGGTATGGAAGGAGCAGAGCCCTCGTGTAACTCTCCTACTCCGCCATCTTAGACCACGCCCCCCAGAAAGTCCGTCCTCCGCTTCTCTATCTGCCCCCTGAATGTAATATTTTACCTACAATCTTTAATCCTACTTCATGTGGAATGCAGGAATAGGGAGTCTCTATATCCAAGGTAGAAAAAAAGGAGTTATATAACATTGTGACGAGGTGTGAAGTATCCCTTACATATAAGAGATGCCTGTAGAGTTCAGTCAATGTAGGCACTAACATTCTTAGTGAGGAACCCTATACGAAATATAATGGGCCTACCAGAAAAGGCCGTGACTGATTTGTGTATCTTAGGCAAAGCTTACAAAATGGTACCTTTGAATAAAGCACATTCAATAACTCCTCAGTCTTCTATAAAATTCTCTTTCAACCTGATCAATCCAAAAAAAATCTTTTGTCAGCTTCCAAATTAGAACAAGGTATTTTAGGGTTTGACACATCTTAATATACTCCGTTTTGCTCGTAATGACCTAATTTTCTCCCGTCCGAAGACCTTATTTCAATTTCTGAATTCTCTTCTTGGGCATTCAAGGCCTTGGGCTCCTGTGTTAGATCATCTTCAGGATTACAAAACCTAATTTGTTTTATTATATATATATATATATATATATAAAATGTTAAAAGTTTTTGGAGGATATCTACCATAGACCCACATGTGCACAGTATATTGTATTACCATAAGGAGGTGACAACTATATATCAGGAGCTTGGTAAAAAATAAAATATAATGGATGATTCATCCCTTCGCTTTGGATTTGATGACATTGTATGGAGGAGTGATATGGATACTCCCATTTACTATTGCCTGATGTGACACAATAGTGCTCTAGAGGATATACGAGAATTCAAATTCAAAGCGGGGAGATTTTACAACATTCATAGTCATGATTTTAAGAGTATGCACATATTCATTAGTGCTATCTTGAATTTGTTGGGGAGATGATGGGTGTTTAAAAAAAGTTATTATGGTTTTTAAAGTTATTCATAATTTAACCAAAGACTTCAGGGTGGATGGCAGACATCCTTAGGTGTTCCTATATTTAGAAGAGAGAAGAACATGGCAAGAAGAGAAGAACATGGCAGGCTTTAAAAGCAATTAACAGCTGAACTGAAAAGAATTGTATGTAAACCAAACATACCCGTATTCTGGACAGGTACACCGGCTTTTGACCGCAGTTCTCCCAGATCTCCTAGAAAATAAAAGATTAGTAGATGTATGAATTACAGTAGAACTACTGTGCGAGGATTAATGAACATTTATGTATAGTGTTTTTCAAAGGTTTGAAATAAATTATATAAGCTCAAAATGGCTGTGTATGGAGCAGTGAAGAGTTAAACATTGAGTTCTGCAGGCTCAACAGGAATATATCTTTTATTGTCAGGGAAATCCCATCTTAGACCGTCTTCATGGGAACAGGTGTCCCTATTGGAATATGTCCCCTCCGTTCCCGTTCTAGTGGCAGCTAACATTTTTTTTAGATTTTCATTCACTTTTATTCCTGGTGACATTTGGCGATCAAGACAATTAGAGAGGGTCAATTTCTCTACCAGGTACGCAGACAGAAATAAAAACCTGACAGGGGTTCTAATCCCTCTCCATTCTGAAACTAAAAAATAAACAAGTTTTGTCTTGTTATACTTTAACCACTAAAGGACCGAGCCTCTTTCTGAGATTTGTTGTTTACAAGTTACTTAGAACCCCCAAACATACATTTTTTTTCTAACACCCTAGAGAATAAAATGGTGTTGCAAAACTTGCTGTCACACCGAAATGTAAAGATCCCTTGTAACAGAAAAAAAAGCATGACATGACCTCTTAAATGTGAGATCTGGGGTCAAAAAGACCTCAGATCTCATATTTACACTAAAATGCAATAAAAAAACAAAAATAAATTTGTAATTTAAAAAAATGTCCTTAAGATCTGTGGACGGAAGTGACGTTTTGATGTCGCTTCCTCCCTGCATTATTATGGAGACGGGTGGGGTCCATCTTCCCCTCACTTGTCTCCATACCTAACAGGAGACAGGACGCGATCGCCTCCACCGCTGCCGACGGCTCCCGTAAGCGGTGGAGGGCACCGGAGCGTGGCGGGATGGGGGGCCCCGCTCCCGCCTAGGGTTGCCACCAGTGCGGGATTCACCCAGACAGTCCAGGTTCTGAATCATCTGCCCGGTTTTCAGACTCTCTGAAACCCGGACAGACCATTCAGGCAGAGGAAGCTCCGTTAGCATATTTGTCACTGTGGAGACAGCAGCAGTGTCACTGCTTCTCCATAAATACACTGTGCTGGTGTGTTTGTTAGAATCTAAAGCTCATTCCTGTCTCCCCCCTCCAGGCTCCTGCAGGGTCTCTCTTATCAGTGACTTAACTCTCCCCCCCTCCGATCACTACTGCGGTGTGCTTGGAGTTCATGTCAGGAGGAGGAGATCATGTCGGGAGGAGGAGATCATGTCGGGATGCGGAGCTGAGGAGGAGATCATGTCGGAAGGAGGAGATAATGTCAGGAGGAGGAGCTGAGGAGATCATGTTGGGAGGAGGAGCTGAGATCATGTCGGGAGGAGATCATGTTGGAAGGAGGAGATAATGTCGGGAGGCAGAGATAATTTCAGGAGGCGGAGCTAAGGAGATCATGTCGGGATGCGGAGCTGAGGAGGCGATCATGTCGGGAGGAGGAGGTAATGTCAGGAGGCGGAGCTGAGGAGATCATGTTGGGAGGAGGAGCTGTGGAGATCATGTCGGGAGGAGGAGATCATGTTGGAAGGAGGAGATCATGTCGGGAGGCGGAGATCATGTCGGGAGGCGGAGCTAAGGAGATCATGTCGGGATACGGCGCTGAGGAGGAAATCATGTCGGGGAGGAGGAGATCATGTCGGGAGGAGGAGGTAATGTCAGGAGGCGGAGCTGAGGAGGAGATCATGTTGGGAGGAGGAGCTGAGGAGATCATGTCGGGAGGCGGAGATAATGTCGGGAGGCAGAGCTGAGGAGGAGATCATGTTAGGAGGAGGAGCTGAGGAGGAGATCATGTCGAGAGGCAGAGATCATGTCGGGAGGAGGTGATAATATCAGGAGGTGGAGCTGAGAATGAGATCATGTCGGGAGGAGGAGATCATGTCGGGAGGAGGAGATCATGTCGGGAGTAGATCATATCGGAAGGAGGAGCTGAGGAGGAGATCATGTCGGAAGGAGGAGATCATGTTGGAAGGAGGAGATAATGTCAGGAGGCGGAGCTGAGGAGGAGATCATGTCTTAAGGAGGAGCTGAGGAGATCATGTCGGGAGGAGGAGATCATGTCGGGAGGCGGAGCTGAGGAGATCATGTCGGGAGGAGGTGATAATGTCGGGAGGAGGTGATAATGTCGGGAGGAGATCATGCCGGGAGGAGGAGCTGAGGAGATCATGCCGGGAGGAGGATCAGAGGAGATCATGCTGGGAGGAGGAGCTGAGATCATGTTGGGAGGAGGAGCTGAGGAGATCATGTTGGGAGGAGGAGCTGAGGAGGAGATCATGTTGGGAGGAGGAGCTGAGGAGGAGATCATGTCGGGAGGCGGAGCTGAGGAGGAGATCATGTCGGGAGGCGGAGCTGAGGAGGAGATCATGTCGGGAGGCGTAGCTGAGAAGGAGATCATGTCGGGAGGTGGAGCTGAGGAGCAGATCATGTCGGGAGGAGGAGATAATATCAGGAGGCGGAGCTGAGGAGATCATGTTGGGAGGAGGAGCTGAGGAGGAGATCATGTCAGGAGGAGTAGATCATGTTGGATGGAGGAGATAATGTCAGGGGGGCGGAGCTGATTAAGAGATCATGTCGGGAGGAGGAGCTGAGGAGAGATCATGTCGGGAGGAGATAATGTCGGGAGGCGGAGCTGAGGAGAGATCATGTCGGGAGGAGGAGCTGATGTCGGGAAGAGGAGCTGAGGAGATCATGTTGGGGGGAGGAGATAATGTCGGGAGGCGGAGCTGAGGAGGAGATCATGTCGGGAGGAGGAGGTAATGTCAGGAGGCGAAGCTGAGGAGGAGATCATGTTGGGAGGAGGAGCTGAGGAGATCATGTTGGAAGGAGGAGCTGAGGAGATCATGTAGGGAGGAGCTGAGGAGGAGATCATGTTGGGAGGAGGAGCTGAGGAGATCATGTCGGGAGGAGGAGGTAATGTCAGGAGGCGGAGCTGAGGAGGAGATCATGTCGGGAGGAGATCATGTTGGAAGGAGGAGATAATGTCGGGAGGTGGAGCTGAGGAGATCATGTCGGGAGGAGGAGATCATGTCAGGAGGCGGAGCTGAGGAGGAGATCATGTTGGGAGGAGGAGCTGAGGAGATCATGTTGGGAGGAGATCATGTCGGGAGGAGGAGATCATGTCGGGAGGCGGAGATAATGTCGGGAGGCGGAGATAATGTCGGGAGGCAGAGCTGAGGAGGAGATCATGTTGGGAGGAGGAGCTGAGGAGGAGATCATGTCGGGAGGAGGAGATCATGTTGGAAGGAGGAGCTGAGGAGGAGATCATGTCGGGAGGAGGAGATAATGTTGGAAGGAGGAGATCATGTTGGAAGGAGAAGCTGAGGAGATCACGTCGGGAGGCGGAGATCATGTCGGGGGGTGATAATGTCGGGAGGAGGAGATCATGTTGGAAGGAGGAGATAATGTCGGAAGGCGGAGATAATGTCGGGAGGCAGAGCTGAGGAGGAGATCATGTTGGGAGGAGGAGCTGAGGAGGAGATCATGTCGGGAGGAGGAGATCATGTCTTGAGGAGGAGCTGAGGAGAAGATCATGTCGGGAGGAGGAGATCATGTCTTGAGGAGGAGCTGAGGAGATCATGTTGGGAGGAGGAGCTGAGGAGATCATGTCGGGAGGCGGAGCTGAGGAGGAGATCATGTCGGGAGGCGGAGATCATGTCGGGAGGTGATAATGTCGGGAGGAGGTGATAATGTCGGATGGAGGAGATAATGTCAGGGGGGCGGAGCTGATTAGGAGATCATGTCTTGAGGAGATCATGTCGGGAGGAGGAGCTGAGGAGATCATGTCGGGAGGCGGAGCTGAGGAGGAGATCATGTCGGGAGGTGATAATGTCGGGAGGAGGTGAAAATGTCGGATGGAGGAGATAATGTCAGGGGGCGGAGCTGATTAGGAGATCATGTCGGGAGGAGGAGCTGAGGAGATCATGTCGGGAGGCGGAGCTGAAGAGAGATCATGTCGGGAGTAGGAGCTCATGTCGGGAGTAGGAGCTCATGTCGGGAGTAGGAGCTCATGTCGGGAGGAGGAGCTCATGTCGGGAGGAGGAGCTCATGTCGGGAGGAGGAGCTGAGGAGAGATCATGTCGGGAGGAGGAGCTGAGGAGATCATGTCCGGAGGAGGAGCTGAGGAGATCATGTCCGGAGGAGGAGCTGAGGAGATCATGTCCGGAGGAGGAGATCATGTCGGGAGGAGGAGCTGAGGAGATCATGTCCGGAGGAGGAGATCATGTCGGGAGGAGGAGCTGAGGAGATCATGTCGGGAGGAGGAGCTAAGGAGATCATGTCGGGAGGCGGAGCTGAGGAGGAGATCATGTCGGGAGGTGATAATGTCAGGAGGAGGAGATCATGTTGGATGGAGGAGATAATGTCAGGGGGGCGGAGCTGATTAGGAGATCATGTCGGGAGGAGGAGCTGAGGAGATCATATCGGGAGGAGATAATGTCGGGAGGCGGAGCTGATGAGAGATCATGTCGGGAGGAGGAGCTCATGTCGGGAGGAGGAGCTGAGGAGAGATCATCTCGGGAGGAGGAGCTGAGGAGATCATGTCGGGAGGCGGAGCTGAGGAGGAGATCATGTCAGGAGGCGGAGATCATGTCGGGAAGTGATAATGTCGGGAGGAGGAGATCATGTTGGATGGAGAAGATAATGTCAGGGGGGCGGAGCTGATTAGGAGATCATGTCGGGAGGAGGAGCTGAGGAGATCATGTCGGGAGGAGGAGATCATGTCGGGAGGAGGAGCTGAGGAGATCATGTCCGGAGGAGGAGATCATGTCGGGAGGAGGAGCTGAGGAGATCATGTCGGGAGGAGGAGCTAAGGAGATCATGTCGGGAGGCGGAGCTCATGTCGGGAGGCGGAGCTGAGGAGATCATGTTGGAATGAGAAGCTGAGGAGGAGATCATGTCAGGAGGAGGAGATCATGTCGGGAGGAGGAGCTGAGGAGATCATGTCGGGAGGAGGAGCTAAGGAGATCATGTCGGGAGGCGGAGCTGAGGAGAGATCACGTCGGGAGGAGGAGATCATGTCGGGAGGAGGAGCTGAGGAGCTCATGTCGGGAGGAGGAGCTCATGTCGGGAGGCGGAGCTGAGGAGATCATGTTGGAATGAGGAGCTGAGGAGGAGATCACGTCGGGAGGAGGAGATCATGTTGGAAGGAGGAGATCATGTTGGAAGGAGGAGCTGAGGAGATCATGTCGGGAGGAGGAGATCATGTCGGGAGGCCGAGCTGAGGAGGAGATCATGTCGGGAGGCGGAGATCATGTCGGGAGGAGGAGATCATGTCGGGAGGCGGAGCTGAGGAGAGATCATGTCGGGAGGAGGAGATCATGTCGGGAGGAGGAGCTGAGGAGCTCATGTCGGGAGGAGGAGCTCATGTCGGGAGGCGGAGCTGAGGAGATCATGTTGGAATGAGGAGCTGAGGAGGAGATCATGTCGGGAGGAGGAGATCATGTTGGAAGGAGGAGATCATGTTGGAAGGAGGAGCTGAGGAGATCATGTCGGGAGGAGGAGATCATGTCGGGAGGCCGAGCTGAGGAGGAGATCATGTCGGGAGGCGGAGATCATGTCGGGAGGAGGAGATCATGTTGGGAGGAGGAGCTGAGGAGATCATGTCCGGAGGAGATCATGTCGGGAGGAGGAGCTGAGGAGATCATGACGGGAGGAGGAGCTGAGGAGATCATGTCGGAAGGCAGAGATGAGAAGGAGATCATGTCGGGAGGCGGAGATCATGTCGGGAGGTGATGTCGGGAGGCGGAGCTGAGGAGAGATCATGTTGGGAGGAAGAGCTCATGTCGGGAGGAGGAGCTGAGGAGAGATCAAGTCGGGAGGAGGAGCTGAGGAGATCATGTCGGGAGGCGGAGCTGAGGAGGAGATCATGTCAGGAGGCGGAGATCATGTCGGGAGGTGAAAATGTCGGGAGGAGGAGATCATGTTGGATGGAGGAGATAATGTCAGGGGGGCGGAGCTGATTAGATCATGTCGGGAGGAGGAGCTGAGGAGATCATGTCGGGAGGAGATAATGTCGGGAGGCGGAGCTGAGGAGAGATCATGTCGGGAGGAGGAGCTGAGGAGCTCATGTCGGGAGGAGGAGCTCATGTCGGGAGGCAGAGCTGAGGAGATCATGTTGGAATGAGGAGCTGAGGAGATCATGTCGGGAGGAGATCATGTTGGAAGGAGGAGGTCATGTTGGAAGGAGGAGCTGAGGAGGAGATCATATCGGGAGGAGGAGATCATGTTGGAAGGAGGAGCTGAGGAGATCATGTCGGGAGGCGGAGCTGAGGAGGAGATCATGTCGGGAGGCGGAGATCATGTCGGGAGGAGGGGATCATGTTGGAAGGAGGAGATCATGTTGGAAGGAGATGATCTCTCCTCAGCTCCGCCTCCCGACATTACCTCCTCCTCCCGACATGATCTCCTCAGCTCCTCCTCCCGACATGATCTCCTCAGCTCCTCCTCCTGACATGATCTCCTCAGCTCCGCCTCCCGACATTATCTCCTCCTCCCGACATGATCTCCTCAACTCCTCCTCCCAACATGATCTCCTTCTCAGCTCCGCCTCCTGACATTACCTTGTCCTCCCGACATGATCTCCTCAGCTCAGGGAGGAGGAGCCGAGGAGATCATGTCGGGAGGAGGAGATCATGTCGGGAGGAGGAGCTGAGGAGATCATGTCGGGAGGAGGAGATCATGTCGGGAGGAGGAGCTGAGGAGATCATGTCGGGAGAGGAGCTGAGGAGATCATGTCGGGAGGCGGAGCTGAGGAGGAGATCATGTCGGGAGGCGAAGATCATGTCGGGAGGTGATAATGTCGAGAGGAGGAGATCATGTTGGATAGAGGAGATAATATCAGGGGGGCAGAGCTGATTAGGAGAGCATGTCGGGAAGAGGAGCTGAGGAGATCATGTCGGTAGGAGATAATTTCGGGAGGCGGAGCCGAGGAGAGATCATGTCGGGAGGAGGAGCTCATGTCGGGAGGAGGAGCTGAGGAGAGATCATGTCGGGAGGAGGAGCTGAGGAGATCATGTCGGGAGGCGGAGCTGAGGAGATCATGTCGGGAGGCGGAGCTGAGTAGGAGATCATGTCGGGAAGCGGAGCTCATGTCGGGAGGTGATAATGTCGGGAGGAGGAGATCATGTTGGATGGAGGAGATGTCAGGGGGGCGGAGCTGATTAGGAGATCATGTCGGGAGGAGGAGCTGAGGAGATCATGTCGGGAGGCGGAACTGAGGAGAGATCATGTCGGGAGGAGGAGCTGAGGAGGAGATCATGTCGGAAGGAGGAGATCATGTTGGAAGGAGGAGATAATGTCAGGAGGCGGAGCTGAGGAGGAGATCATGTCTTAAGGAGGAGCTGAGGAGATCATGTCGGGAGGAGGAGATCATGTCGGGAGGCGGAGCTGAGGAGATCATGTCGGGAGGAGGTGATAATGTCGGGAGGAGGTGATAATGTCGGGAGGAGATCATGCCGGGAGGAGGAGCTGAGGAGATCATGTCGGGAGGAGGAGCAGAGGAGATCATGCTGGGAGGAGGAGCTGAGATCATGTTGGGAGGAGGAGCTGAGGAGGAGATCATGTTGGGAGGAGGAGCTGAGGAGGAGATCATGTTGGGAGGAGGAGCTGAGGAGGAGATCGTGTTGGGAGGAGGAGCTGAGGAGGAGATCATGTTGGGAGGAGGAGATCATGTCGGGAGGCGGAGCTGAGGAGGAGATCATGTCGGGAGGCGTAGCTGAGAAGGAGATCATGTCGGGAGGAGGAGATCATGTCGGGAGGTGAAGCTGAGGAGCAGATCATGTCGGGAGGAGGAGATAATGTCAGGAGGCGGAGCTGAGGAGATCATGTTGGGAGGAGGAGCTGAGGAGGAGATCATGTCAGGAGGAGTAGATCATGTTGGATGGAGGAGATAATGTCAGGGGGGGCGGAGCTGATTAAGAGATCATGTCGGGAGGAGGAGCTGAGGAGAGATCATGTCGGGAGGAGATAATGTCGGGAGGCGGAGCTGAGGAGAGATCATGTCGGGAGGAGGAGCTGATGTCGGGAAGAGGAGCTGAGGAGATCATGTTGGGGGGAGGAGATAATGTCGGGAGGCGGAGCTGAGGAGATCATGTCGGGATGCGGAGCTGAGGAGGAGATCATGTCGGGAGGAGGAGGTAATGTCAGGAGGCGAAGCTGAGGAGGAGATCATGTTGGGAGGAGGAGCTGAGGAGATCATGTTGGAAGGAGGAGCTGAGGAGATCATGTAGGGAGGAGCTGAGGAGGAGATCATGTCGGGAGGAGGAGCTGAGGAGGAGATCATGTTGGGAGGAGGAGCTGAGGAGATCATGTCGGGAGGAGGAGGTAATGTCAGGAGGCGGAGCTGAGGAGGAGATCATGTCGGGAGGCGGGGCTGAGGAGATCATGTCGGGAGGAGATCATGTTGGAAGGAGGAGATAATGTCGGGAGGCGGAGCTGAGGAGATCACGTCGGGAGGAGGAGATCATGTCGGGAGGAGGAGCTGAGGAGCTCATGTCGGGAGGAGGAGCTCATGTCGGGAGGCGGAGCTGAGGAGATCATGTTGGAATGAGGAGCTGAGGAGGAGATCATGTCGGGAGGAGGAGATCATGTTGGAAGGAGGAGCGGAGGAGATCATGTCGGGAGGAGGGGGTAATGTCGGGAGGCGGAGCTGAGGAGAGATCTCCTCCTTCCAACATGATCTCCTCCTCCCGACATGATCTCTGCCTCCCGACATGATCTCCTCCTCAGCTCCGCCTCCCGACATGATCTCCTCAGCTCCTCCTTCCAACATGATCTCCTCCTCAGCTCCTCCTTCCAACATGATCTCCTCCTTCCAACATGATCTCCTCCCAACATGATCTCCTCAGCTCCTCATTCCAACATGATCTCCTCAGCTCCGCCTCCCGACATGAGCTCCTCAGCTCCTCCTCCCGACATGATCTCTCCTCAGCTCCGCCTCCCGACATTATCTCCTCCCCACATGATCTCCTCAGCTCCTCCTCCCGACATGATCTAATCAGCTCCGCCCCCCTGACATTATCTCCTCCATCCAACATGATCTCCTCCTCCCGACATTTTCACCTCCCGACATGATCTCCGCCTCCTGACATGATCTCCTCCTCAGCTCCGCCTCCCGACATGATCCCCTCCTCAGCTCCTCCTCCCGACATGAGCTCTTCCTCCCGACATGATCTCTCCTCAGCTCCGCCTCCCGACATCACCTCCGCCTCCCGACATGATCTCCTCCTCATCTCTGCCTTCCGACATGATCTCCTCAGCTCCTCCTCCCGTCATGATCTCCTCAGCTCCTCCTCCCGACATGATCTCCTCAGCTCCTCCTCCCGACATGATCTCCTCCGGACATGATCTCCTCAGCTCCTCCTCCCAACATGATCTCCGCCTCCCGACATGATCTCCTCCTCAGCTCGGCCTCCCGACATGATCTCCTCCTGAGGAGATCATGTTGGAAGGAGGAGATCATGTTGGAAGGAGATGATCTCTCCTCAGCTCCGCCTCCCGACATTACCTCCTCCTCCCGACACGATCTCCTCAGCTCCTCCTCCCGACATGATCCCCTCCTCCCGACATGATCTCCTCAGCTCCTCCTCCTGACATGATCTCCTCAGCTCCGCCTCCCGACATTATCTCCTCCTCCCGACATGATCTCCTCAGCTCCTCCTCCCAACATAATCTCCTCCTCAGCTCCGCCTCCTGACATTACCTCGTCCTCCTGACATGATCTCCTCAGCTCAGGGAGGAGGAGCTGAGGAGATCATGTCGGGAGGAGGAGATCATGTCGGGAGGAGGAGCTGAGGAGATCATGTCGGGAGGAGGAGATCATGTCGGGAGGAGGAGCTGAGGAGATCATGTCAGGAGGAGGAGCTGAGGAGATCAAGTCGGGAGAGGAGCTGAGATCATGTCGGGAGGCGGAGCTGAGGAGGAGATCATGTCGGGAGGCGGAGATCATGTCGGGAGGTGATAATGTCGAGAGGAGGAGATCATGTTGGATAGAGGAGATAAAATCAGGGGGGCGGAGCTGATTAGGAGAGCATGTCGGGAAGAGGAGCTGAGGAGATCATGACGGTAGGAGATAATTTCGGGAGGCGGAGCTGAGGAGAGATCATGTCGGGAGGAGGAGCTCATGTCGGGAGGAGGAGCTGAGGAGAGATCATGTCGGGAGGAGGAGCTGGGGAGATCATGTCGGGAGGCGGAGCTGAGGAGGAGATCATGTTCGGAGGCGGAGCTCATGTCGGGAGGTGATAATGTCGGGAGGAGGAGATCATGTTGGATGGAGGAGATGTCAGGGGGGCGGAGCTGATTAGGAGATCATGTCGGGAGGAGGAGCTGAGGAGATCATGTCGGGAGGCGGAACTGAGGAGAGATCATGTCGGGAGGAGGAGCTCATGATCTACTCCTCCCGACATGATCTCCTCCTCAGCTCCTCCCCCGACATGATCTCCTCAGCTCCTCCTCCCGACATGATCTCCTCAGCTCCTCCTCCCGACATGATCTCTCCTCAGCTCCGCCTCCCAACATTATCTCCTCCTCCAGACATATTCTCAGCTCCTCCTCCCGACATGATCTCTCCTCAGCTCCGCCTCCCGACGTAATGTCAGGAGGAGAAGCTGAGGATATCATGTCGGGAGGAGGAGATAATGTCGGGAGGCGGAGATGAGGAGGAGATCATGTCGGGAGGCGGAGATCATGTCGGGAGGTGATAATGTCGGGAGGTGATAATGTCGGGAGGAGGAGATCATGTTGGATGGAGGAGATAATGTCAGGGGGGCGGAGCTGATTAGGAGACCATGTCGGGAGGAGGAGCTGAGGAGATCATGTCGGGAGGAGATAATGTCGGGAGGCGGAGCTGAGGAGAGATCAAGTCGGGAGTAGGAGCTCATGTCGGGAGGAGGAGCTGAGGAGATCATGTCGGGAGGAGGAGCTGAGGAGCTCATGTCGGGAGGAGGAGCTCATGTCGGGAGGCGGAGCTGAGGAGATCATGTTGGAATGAGGAGCTGAGGAGATCATGTCGGGAGGAGATCATGTTGGAAGGAGGAGATCATGTTGGAAGGAGGAGCTGAGGAGGAGATCATGTCGGGAGGAGGAGATCATGTTGTAAGGAGGAGCTGAGGAGATCATGTCGGGAGGCGGAGCTGAGGAGGAGATCATGTCGGGAGGCGGAGATCATGTCGGGAGGAGGAGATCATGTTGGAAGGAGGAGATCATGTTGGAAGGAGGAGATGATCTCTCCTCAGCTCCGCCTCCCGACATTATCTCCTCCTCCCGACATGATCTCCTCAGCTCCTCCTCCCAACATGATCTCCTCCTCAGCTCCGCCTCCTGACATTACCTCCTCCTCCCGACATGATCTCCTCAGCTCCTCCTCCCAACATGATCTCCTCCTCCCGACATGATCTCCTCAGCTCCTCCTCCTAACATGATCTCCTCCTCAGCTCCGCCTCCCGACATTATCTCCTCCCGACATGATCTCCTCAGCTCCTCCTCCTAACATGATCTCCTCCTCAGCTCCGCCTCCTGACATCACCTCGTCCTCCCGACATGATCTCCTCAGCTCAGGGAGGAGGAGCTGAGGAGATCATGTCGGGAGGAGGAGATCATGTCGGGAGGAGGAGCTGAGGAGATCATGTCGGGAGGAGGAGATCATGTCGGGAGGAGGAGCTTAGGGGATCATGTCGGGAGGAGGAGCTGAGGCAAACATGTCGGAAGAGGAGCTGAGGAGATCTTGTCGGGAGGCGGAGCTGAGGAGGAGATCATGTCGGGAGGTGATAATGTCGAGAGGAGGAGATCATGTTGGATAGAGGAGATGTCAGGGGGGCGGAGCTGATTAGGAGATCATGTCGGGAAGAGGAGCTGAGGAGAACATGTCGGTAGGAGATAATGTCGGGAGGCGGAGCTGAGGAGAGATCATGTCGGGAGGAGGAGCTCATGTCGGGAGGAGGAGCTGAGGAGAGATCATGTCGGGAGGAGGAGCTGAGGAGATCATGTCGGGAGGAGGAGCTCATGTCGGGAGGAGGAGCTGAGGAGAGATCATGTCGGGAGGAGGAGCTGAGGAGATCATGTCGGGAGGCGGAGCTGAGGAGGAGATCATGTCGGGAGGCGGAGCTCATGTCGGGAGGTGATAATGTCGGGAGGAGGAGATCATGTTGGATGGAGGAGATGTCAGGGGGGCGGAGCTGATTAGGAGATCATGTCAGGAGGAGGAGCTTAGGAGATCATGTCGGGAGGCGGAGCTGAGAAGAGATCATGTCGGGAGGAGGAGCTCATCTGGGGAGGAGGAGCTGAGGAGAGATCATGTCGGGAGGAGGAGATCATGTCGGGAGGCGGAGCTGAGGAGAGATTATCTCCTCCTTCCTCGTCCTCCTGACATGATCTCCTCAGCTCCTCCTCCCGACATGATCTCCTCCTCCCAACATGATCTCCTCAGCTCCGCCTCCCGACATTTTCGCCTCCTTCCAACATGATCTACTCCTCCCGACATGATCTCTCCTCAGCTCCGCCTCCCGACGTTATGTCAGGAGGAGGAGCTGAGGATATCATGTCGGGAGGAGGAGATAATGTCGGGAGGCGGAGCTGAGGAGAGATCATGTCGGGAGGAGGAGCTGAGGAGATCATGTCGGGAAGAGGAGCTGAGGAGATCATGTCGGGGGAGGAGCTGAGGAGTAGATCATGTTGGAAGGAGGAGATCATGTCGGGAGGAGGAGCTGAGGAGGAGATCATGTCGGGAGGAGGAGCTGAGGAGGAGATCATGTCGGGAGGAGGAGCTGAGGAGAAGATCATGTTGGGAGGAGGAGCTGAGGAGATCATGTTGGGAAGAGGAGATAATGTCGGGAGGCGGAGATCATGTCGGGAGGAGGTGATCATGTCGGGAGGAGGAGATCAATCATGTCGGGAGGCGGAGCTGAGGAGGAGATCATGTCGGGAGGAGAAGATAATGTCAGGAGGCGGAGCTGAGGAGATCATGTCGGGAGGAGGAGATCAATCATGTCGGGAGGCGGAGCTGAGGAGATCATGTTGGGAGGCGGAGTGGGAGCAGGAGATCATGTCGGGAGGCGGAGCTGAGGAGGAGATCATGTCGGGAGGCGGAGCTGAGGAGGAGATCATGTCGGGAGACTGAGCGGGAGGAGGAGATCATGTCGGGAGGAGGAGATCATGTCGGGAGGAGGAGATCATGTCGGGCTGGCGCTGCTCACACTACATGCAGGGAAGAGGTGAGCTGAGAGTTTTGAGTCTCCTAGGGTGGAAAGCTGACAGGATTTGTTTTGCAGGAGTTGCTGTGAAGGGTTAAAGGTGACAGGGAGGATCAGTCTGAAGCGTGTCTGATGATATCTTCCAAGCCTCACACCTCTGTCTATACAAACATCCCCCAGTCCAGATAATGTGCACTAATAACCAGTCATTAACCCTGTGTGTATGTGGAGAGTGTAAACTTCTGATTGTGGATAATACAGGGACATATGAATGGTCATACATTACATTCACATCATCTGTACATACAGAGTGCTATGAGCACGCCTCTCCTATAAATACTACCCCCACCATCCCCTCCGCACTCCTCTCTTGTACATATTACCCCCACCATCCCCTCTGCACTCCTCTCCTGTACATACTACCCCCAGCATCCACTCCACACCCCTCTCCTATACATACTACCCCCAGCATCCACTCCACACCCCTCTCCTATACATACTACCCCCAGCATCCCCTCCGCACTCCTCTCCTATACATACTACCCCCAGCAATCCCTCCGCACTCCTCTCCTATACATACTACCCCCACCATCCCCTCCGCACTCCTCTCCTGTACATACTACCCCACCCATTCCCCCTGCACTCCTCTCCTGTACATACTACCCCCACCATACCCTCCGCACTCCTCTCCTGTACATACTACCCCCACCATCCCCTCCGCACTCCTCTTCTATAAATATTACCCCCACCATCCCCTCCGCACTCCTCTCCTATACATACTACCCCCACCATCCCCTCCGCACTCCTCTCGTACATACTACCCCCACCATCCCCTCCGCATTCCTCTCTTGTTTATACTACCCCCACCATCCCCTCTGCACACCGCTCCTATACATGCTACCCCCACCATCCCCTCTGCACTCCTCTCCTATAAATACTATCCCCACCATCCCCTCCGCACTCCTCTCTTGTACATACTACCCCCACCATCCCCTCCGCACTCCTCTCTTGTACATACTACCCCCACCATCCCCTCCGCACTCCTCTCCTGTACATACTACCCCCACCATCCCCTCCGCACTCCTCTCCTGTACATACTACCCCCACCATCCCCTCCGCACTCCTCTCCTGTACATACTACCCCCACCATCCCCTCCGCACTCCTCTCCTGTACATACTACCCCCACCATCCCCTCCGCACTCCTCTCTTGTACATACTACCCCCACCATCCCCCCCGCACTCCTCTCCTATAAATACTACCCCCACCATCCCTTCTGCACTCCTCTCCTGTACATACTACTCCCACCATCCCTTCTGCACTCCTCTCCTGTACATACTACTCCCACCATCCCTTCCGCACTCCTCTCCTGTACATACTACTCCCACCATCCCTTCCGCACTCCTCTCCTGTACATACTACTCCCACCATCCCTTCCGCACTCCTCTCCTGTACATACTACCCCCCACCATCCACTCCCCTCTCTTGTACATACTACCCCCCACCATCCCCTCCGCACACCTCTCCTATACATACTACCCCCACCATCCCCTCTGCACTCCTCTCCTATAAATACTACCCCCACCATCCCCTCCGCACTCCTCTCCTATAAATACTACCCCCACCACCCCCTCCGCACTCCTCTCCTATAAATACTACCGCCACCACCCCCTCCGCACTCCTCTCTTGTACATACTACCCCCACCATCCACTCTGCACTCCTCTCCTATAAATACTACCCCCACCATCCCCTCCGCACTCCTCTCTTGTACATACTACCCCCACCATCCCCTCCGCACGCCTCTCCTATAAATACTACCCCCGCCACCCCCTCCGCACTCCTCTCCTGTACATACTACCCCCACCATCCACTCCACACCCCTCTCCTATACATACTACCCCCACCATCCACTCCACACCCCTGTCCTATACATACTACCCCCAGCATCCCCTCCCCACTCCTTTCCTATACATACTACCCCCGCCATCTCCTCCGCACTCCTCTCCTATACATACTACCCCCACCATCCCCTCCGCACTCCTCTCCTATACATACTACCCCCCACCATCCCCTCCGCACTCCTCTCCTGTACATACTACCCCCACCATCCCTCCACACTCCTCTCTTGTACATACTACCCCCACCATCCCTCCACACTCCTCTCTTGTACATACTACCCCCACCATCCCCTCCGCACACCTCTCCTATACATACTACCCCCACCATCCCCTCCGCACACCTCTCCTATACATACTACCCTCACCATCCCCTCCCCACTACTCTCCTGTACATACTACCGCCACCATCCCTTTCGCACTCCTCTCCTGTACATACTACTCCCACCATCCACTCCACACCCCTCTCCTATACATACTACCCCCACCATCCCCTCTGCACTCCTCTACTATACATACTACCCCCACCATCCTCTCCACACTCCTCTTGTACATACTGCCCCCATCATACCCACCACACTCCTGCCACTCTTCATGTTGCAGAGCTCAGTGCCTCTAAGCTTTGGCCTGCCACATTAATGCTGGCTCTCATGAGACCGTCATCTTTAAACCTGGGGGACCCATGATCTTCAATTGCCGGAAGGCCCCATGAGTTATCAGTCCACCCCTGGCCCAGACTGTGGCTACCCAACAGGGTTGCTCACTGCAATTGTAAGCCAAGGGTGTCAACTTTTTTGACTCTGATGTAAAGGGGGACTCGTGATTAACTCCATATGATTAGAAATGTCATTTAATCGATAATAATTGATCCGGGGAGGATCTGATTGCCTCTCGGGGGATCAGGAAGGAATTTTTTCCCCTGCTTTAGCAGGTTGGAGCATGCTCTGCTGGGGTTTTTTGCCGTCCTCTGGATCAACTGTGGGTATAGAATGGGGTATATGGGATTGTATGATATATTTATTTTTATTTTTTATTTTTTTGTGGTTGAACTGGATGGACTTGTGTCTTTTTTCAACCTAACTAACTATGTAACTATGTAACTATATGTATAGTGTATACTACATAAAAATTGCCTTGCATTGTACAGAGGTAATGAATTGAATGTACTACTGAAAAAAAAAAATTGCCGTGCGCTGCTAATGTGTTCGGGTTTGGCTTGAAGAAAAGGTGGCAACCCTACTCCCGCCGCTGATAAAAGTGATCTTGCGGCGAATCCACCGCAGAAACCACTTTTATCTAGTAGCGGACAGCCCGCTGAAGAAGAGGATACCGGGGTTATGGCAGCTAGCTGCTACCATAACAATAACAAACATACCATAAAACTGCGGCAGATGGTCTGTAAGTGGTTAAGGGCTCAGTGACTGGCCTTTTTCTTGGCTTTAGGCTGGGTTCACACTATTGGGAATTGGATGCAGGTTGCCCCACATCTCAATGGAGTCGGTTCACACATCTCCGGGGTGGCTCCGGTGCAAATAACACAGGAGTCCTGTGCGTCTTCTGGTCCAATTCAGATCCGAATTCAGACAAAAATTCGGACCGAAATCAGACCTGAAACGGTGAACAGGGACGCACCGGACCTCTGCTGTGAGCGGCTACGTATGGCAGTGTAAACCCAGCCCTAGTCAACTCTATGGGGTTGATTTACTAAAGTCAAATAGACTGTTGGCTTTGCAAGTGCAGCTGCACTCATTTGTCCCAGAGGTTAGTAGATGCTTAACTTTGTAAAGAATACCCAATCAGGTGCAAGGAAAAAAAAAAAAAAAAACATTTTTGCTTGCACACGATTGGATGGTGGAAATCAGTAGAGATTTACCACATTTTTAGTAAGCTCTGGGGAAAATGTATATTTATGCCTATTTTAGTAAATCCAGTCATATGCGGCTTTATGGGGAGATGAAGTTGAAGTGATTAACCAGTTGCCAACCGCCTACTGCATATATACTGTACCTGTACGTGATTTTGTTTAATAGCTACTGGGGGGGGGGGATCAGCGGGCACGGCCGACGCGATGTCCACTGGCCACCCGCGATCGCTCCCCACAGACATAGAACGACGGTCTGCTAATGTAAGCAAGGCAGACCGCAATGCTGTCAGGCAAGGACTATGTGAAAAAAATATAAAAATAAACCAAAGCGCCACATAATTAAAGCAGCTGCAGTGTGAAATTAGTGTGAACAATTAATAAATGATAAAAAGTATACCGCGCTAAATGCTAAAAAAATTACATACAGGTAATAAAATGATACACTGGTAACAAATAAAATTAATCAAACAGTCCCCAGTGAAAAGAAGGTGCTCGTGCTAGTGAAACAATATACAATGCTGTGACTTGAACAATAGATGGATGATTCCGTGCTTCCTAAGTGCTTCAAATACTTCCGCCCACACATTCAATCAGGAAATCAAGCCTTTTCTGAGCCAGCAGCTGCATGAACCAACCAGGCGGATTTCACGGATTTACTTATACCTGCTGTTCACTCCGGGTGCCAGGACATTAGGCACTCATACATGTGAGTTGAATACCTTTATATTTTTTGGAATAAAAAGCTCTTTATCAACGGTACTGCGCAATGAGGCTTTTATTACCGTATTTATCGGCGTATAACACGCACCGGCGTATAACACGCACCCCAAGTTTAGGAGGGAATTTTAAGGAAAAAAAGTTTTAGGAGAGAAGTTTAGGGAAAAAAAAAAACTTACATTTAAGCGTCATTTGCAGCTTGCCCAGCGTCATTTGCAGCTTGCCCAGCATCATTTGCAGCTTGCCCAGCGTCATTTGCAGCTTGCCCAGCGTCATTTGCAGCTTGCCCAGCGTCATTTGCAGCTTGCCCAGCGTCATTTGCAGCCTTGCCCAGCGTCATTTGCAACCTGCCCAGCATCATTTGTAGCTTGTCCAGTGTCATTTTCAGCTTTCCAGCGTCATTTGTAGCTTGCCCTGTATCATTTGCAGTTAGCCAGCGTCATTTGCAGCCTTGCCGACGTTTAAATTTCCCGCCGCGAGACAAACCGCGCCGAAAAATGGCGACCGCGGCCGAAAAAGACCGAACCGCGGCCGAAAAAGACCGAGCCGACTGTTCGGGAGCGAGCGCAGGGAGGCGGGACTACGAGCGGAGCTGAACAGCCGGCTTCAGTCTTTTTCGGCCGCGCTTCGGCCTTTTTCGGCGCCGCAACCAATTTTTGTAAATTTTTTTTGGGGTATCGGCGTATCACACGCACCCACGACTTTCCCCCGATTTTAAGGGGAAAAAGTGCGTGTTATACGCCAATAAATACGGTATATCTATTCATATGAGGAACATTCACCGCTGCCAATCATCGGTCCAGAGGATATCCATAGGGGTCGCCCCACACGCGCATTTGACCTAACTAGCGATAGTTGGTCCACTCCCAGGGGTGAGTGCTCATCTATTAGGGGGGCACCCTATTTAAAGCACTTAAGAAGCACGGAATCATCCATCTATTGTTCAAGTCACAGCATTGTATATTGTTTCACTAGCACAAGCACCTTATTTTCACTGGGGACTGTTTGATTAATTTTATTTGTTACCAGTGTATCATTTATTACCTGTATGTAATTTTTTTTAGCATTTAGCGCGGTATACTTTTTATCAGGCAAGGACTATGATCTAGCGTTCCTGCTAATCTGGAACACAGATCACTGTGTCCATGCAGTGAACCCCCCCCCCCCCCCCCACAGTAAGAAAGCACAAATGGGACACACTTAACCCTTTGATCACCCCTGATGTTAGCCCCTTCCCTGCCAGTGTCATTAGTACAGTGACAGTGCATATTTTTAGCACTGATCACTGTAATAATGTCACTGGTTCCCATAAAGTGTCAAAAATGTCAGTTAGGTGTCCGATCTGTCCGCCGCAATGTCGCAGTCCCGCAAAAAATGGCTGATCACCGCCATTACTAGTAATAAATAAAAGAATAAAACTAAAAAAACTTTTGCCCAAATCAATCAATACACATGTATTGGGTTTTGTGTTTTTTTACCGAATACATGTAGCAGAATACATATTGGCCTAAATCAGTGGTTCTTAACCTCAGTCCTCAGTACCCCCCACCAGGCCATGTTTTGGGAATTTCCCTTAGATAAAATAGCTGTCCAAAATACCAAGCCATTGGCTTAGATTTAAAGCACCTGTGCAAGATAAAAGGAAAGCCTGCAAACATGGCCTGGTGGGGGGTACTGAGGACTGAGGTTAAGAACCACTGGCCTAAATTAATGAAGAAATTTGATTTAAAAAAAAAAAAAAAAAACATTTTATTGGATATTTATTAAGTAAAAAATATATATTTTTTTTTCAAAATTGTTGGTCTTTTTTTTTCTTTATAGCGCAAACAATAAAAAAAACGCAGAGATGATCAAATAAAGCTCTATTTTTGGGGGAAAAGATGACAATTTTATTTGGGTACAGCATCGCATGACCGCGCAATTGTCAGTTAAGTAAGCAGTGCCATATCACAAAAAATGGCCTGGTCATGAAGGGGGGATAAACCTTCCGTGACTGATGTGGTTAATGCTTGGAAAAGAGGTTACATGGTTTCTAGTGCAGCCTAGAGGACAATACCGCTTCTTCATAGATCCAGTACAGTGGGTGAGTGTTGTCTCCATAAGACAGAAAATTACTGGCAGGATCACCAAGTGGAAAAAATAAAAATAAAACCTGAAAATAAATAACTAATGCAGCAACCACATCTAAGGACTGGTAAGTTGTAATATATTCCGGTTTTATTCTTGGGTTTCAATAAGCTTTACTGCATTTAGAAGAACTGTGTTTAGGACAAAGTCCCTATCCAACCCATTCTGGGTTTGTATGATGCTGCTTGAGGGTCTTGTCCTGGAGTCGCCCTGTCTCCGTCATGTCAGTGTTTATTGAGAAGGCCATTGGAGAATTACCCATTTTGAAGAAGCACATTGATTTTTCCATCTCATAAGCAGGGCTCAAGTCCTGCGGGAACGCATGGGAACGGAGTTCCTGTACTTTTTCCACAACAGGAACTCAGTTCCCAGTAGCAGCCGTGTCCTGCAAGACTTTGAAGTATGCGAGCTGTGTGGCAGGTGCTACACCAGCAGCTGCCGACACAGCTCGCAATAGTAAGTGCCGCACACCTGACCATTCAGACATTGCCAGTAGGGGGCCCCATGACAGCTTCCGCTTCGATCTGCCTGTCAATCACAGCTAGATGACGGGTAGATCAGGTCCCTGCTGCTAAGAGATTGTATTTAGTCAGACCTCTCGTGATGCGCTCCTCCTCGCCGGCTCCTCCTGATTTTCTGTCTCATCTCCCCCCCCCCCCCCAGTCTCCTGCATACTTGCTCTGTGTGTCCCACTGAATGCCCCCTATCTCTATCTTCAGTGCCATATGATGAGAGATCCCAGCTGAGGAGCACAGCTATTCTGCTCACAGGACATGCAGGGAGAGAGGTGAGCTGAGTGAGGGACATCAGTTTGGGGTGGTAAGCAGAGCACAATACCTGGCAAGTTTAATGCCAGGAGGGAAGTTTATGTGGAAATATGTGAACGGTTGGAATACCAGCGAGTGTTTTGGAGCCCTGCAGAGTTTGCAGCCCCCCCAAGCTAACATACATCTCCTAAGCAGGAACACATCACTATCTCCCCAAGCATTCTGTCCAGATAATGTGCAGTTCATTTATGACCTTCCTGTTTAACCCTGTGTTATCCAAACTCTGTTCAATAAAAAGTGTATATAGGGTGTTTATGTGGTGAGTTTACACTTTTCATTGAACAGAGTTTGGATAACACAGGGTTAAACGGGAAGGTCATAAAAAAACATAAAATTCCCAAATAAAAGTCAGAACATGATGTTCACATTTGCATGGAAGCACAATTGAATGAATGCTGATTAAGAGAATTACCGTATTTATGTTTATTGAGGATTGTTTTTTTTTTTATGTACTAACAGTTAAGCTTCATACACACAATACGAAAATTGGATGAAAAATACCACTTTTGAAGCGTTTATGCATATGAGCGTATCATTTTTTATTTTTTTTTGGTGGGGGAGTGGATCTTGGGTGGGAGTTCCCACACTTTTTTCCCAGGACTTGACCCCTGCATAAGTCTGAGTGCTCGCCACTCCTTGGTGATGCCCTCACTTGGCATTTTAGATATTGTCCCCCTCCTGATTTTTTCATAGTTTGTTATTCTGCTCTTTCAAGGTTGGCTTCCTCTCTCACTCATCTCTCGATTTTTGGCACTCTCCTTGGTCCAATAGTTTTCTGATGATATTACCTCTTTTGCAAACTCAACTCATCTTTCGCCTCCAATCCACTCAGCACTCAGATCTACCCATCCAGTCTTGCTCTGACTCCTGGCCTACAGAGGAAGAGGCTGCTGAAGATGTATCAGAGAGTGATGACTACGCTTCAGTGGGTTGGCAGATTTCAAGAGAAAAATGCAATGGATGCAGTATTATTAAAATAATATATAATAAGTGGAGGCCCTATACCATAAACTCCCAATGAAAACTCCCAATTTAACTTACCATAGGCAGTCTTGGGAGATCTACTTGTCACCACAGTCCTTATCAAACACCCATATTCTTTCACCTTCCCAATATCCACTGAGATGGCCAAAAACCATGATTACCAGTAACTGGATAATAATTCAATAACATTTTTTTTTTTTTATAGCTCAGCTGACCATCTAGCAGCCTTATCCTGGATGGAACGTTCCTTGAACTGGCCTTACACCAGTAGAAATTTGTTCAGAAATTGTTGTTTTTGGACCATTTGTCAAGAGATCCAGAGAGGTCACATGATTACAGGCTTTCCACCTGTAGAATTTTTATTATTCGGGCGAAAAAATATATTATGTTCAAAAATTGTTGTTTTCAGACCATTGGTTCTGGTAACCTAAAGGAGACAATTCGACAATCGTTTTTAGCCAGAGTGAGTGAAAAAAGTCAAAGGACAAGGATATATAATTTTTGTCAAATCTAATGGGAATGAACACATTTCTTACATAGTAGGTGAGGTTGAAAAAAGGCCACAAGTCTATCAAGTCCAACCTATGTGTGTGATTATATGTCAATATTACATTGTATATCCCTGTATGTTGTGGTCGTTCAGGTGCTTATCTAATAGTTTTTTTAAACTATTGTTGCCCCCCGCTGAGACCACCGCCTGTGGAAGAGAATTCCACATCCTTTCTGCTCTTACAGTAAAGAACCCTCTAGGCAGTTTAAGGTAAACAGCTTCTCTTCTAATTTTAGTGAATGGCCGCGTGTTTTTAAATTCCCTTTCAGTTCATAAAATGTGCAAAGAAGAAATAAATAAAAATGCATATAAAAATGTCCAACTGGCAAACACTTACACAAAAGGGAACTAAGTGAACCAAGTATGTGAAAATCTTCTGTGCTTTTCAAGGGAATTGGGTGAACCAAATATCAGGCAACTTCAAGCGGTTCTGCACACATTTCATTTAGTAAATCTCTTTGCCTTCCAAATCAGGCAAAGAGTACTAAATGAAATGTTTTTTTTTTTTACTTACCTTGTAATTGATGACTTCCTGTCTTCTGTCTCTTCGGGGGTGGGCGGGGTCTCTGCGTCGATCGTCGTCACGCCGCACTGTCTCCTGGGATCTGGTGTCATTGATCCCAGGTGTCAGTGCGTGCATCTTCCGAAATCTCGCGAGATTTCGGCCACATCTTCCGAAATCTCGTGAGATGTCAGCAGATATGCCGTTACTGCGCACGCGCGAGTAACGGCGGTGCATGCTGGGCCATCTAAAGTGCCTGTGGGGTTTCACATGCCCACAGGCAAGATGGACCCCAGCAGACAAGAAGAAGACAAGAAGAAGATGAAGATGAAAACCGCCGGCGATCGAGATGGAAGATGGAACAGGTAAGTCCCCCAATTGAGCTATATGCCCTTGGCATATAGCCCAAAAAAAAAAAAAGAGTGCAGAACCGCTTTCAGTGCTCTTCAAAACACAAAGACTTTAATATCCCATCACCACATAGATCCACTTCTTACCAGATAGCAGTAGTTTCAAGCATTGGATAATAATCCCACCATGCTCCAACAAACTGGGCTGTAAAAACGAACCAATTACCAGATAACAGCCGTATCAGACATTGGATGATCCCATCAGGCTCCAACACCTTAAGCTGTAAATGTGGACCCGTTTTTTCAATGGACGCAGGAATCTCGGTACCTTTGGAAAAGCTGAAATACAATCTGGCAGCTCAAGGATAAATCCCAGAGCATAAGAGAAGAAGAGGAAAGCTTTGTAGTGCAATATGTTTCAACAAAGGGGTTTATTAAAACAGCACACTAAAGGAAAGGAGTCTCCTTTCCCAGCTGAAGCCTATTACGGAGAAACTAGTTTGGTGGAGCCCACTGTGACACGTCTAACCATTTGAGCTGGCTGGTGCAAACCACCGCTCTGTTTTTTATGTGCATTTATTTTTGTTGATGTTTGGTTGCCTTGATGTAAGTTTTTAGTGTGCTGTTTTAATAAACCCCTTTGTTGAAACATATTTCACTACGAGGCTTTCCTCTTCTTCCCTTATGCTCTGGGATTTATACTTGAGCTGCCAGATTGTATTTCAGCTTTTCCAAAGATAACGGAAAATTGTTATCACTTACTGTAATTTTCCTTTCCTGGTCCATCCTCACGTCAGCACATAACGGGTTAAGACCTCTTTTGGAGCCCCCCCCCCCATGACCACATGTTCCAAGCTAAAATAAAAGACAGCCCCTCCCCCAAGTAAGATGTTCGATAACCTAGCCTGTGACAGGCCACTAGGGACGAGTCCTGTGCTGACGTTAGGGTGGGCCAGGAGAGGAAAATTACGATAAGTGATAACAATTTTCCATCTTCCTGGCCCATCAGCACATAATGGAATATACCAAAGCCAATATAGGTGGGAGAGAACAAATGAAAAGAGAGACACTGACAATCAAAGAAAATCTGCTAAAGCCAGAAAGAATTGATCTCTCTTGTCCCAAGCTTGCTGACTGCATATTTAGTTTGTAAGGTTGAATGAAGGCCACACCAGACCTTCAAGCTAGCCCTTACCTATATCCTCCAATCAATCCTGGCACAACTGCCCCAAAGGCTGCCACCCCTCTAGTCAAATAGGCTTGCAATTGTTTCAGAACAGAAAAGCGCTCTTTCTGCATGCCAATCTAATCACCCTGGTAACCCAAGAGTGGATGACTCTTGAGTGCCTCTCGTGTGAAAACTTCAGAAAAACTGGGAAGTAGTCCCTCCGAAATTGGATACCACTTTAAAATTTAACTTTGGCTAAATGAAAAGATTGTACACTTTCCTCTTTTGACCAAGTACACTGTTAGTAACTCGACCATGTGTAAGAAAATTGAAGTCTTCCTGCTGTGCACTCAGTGCCTCTCGTGTGAAAACTTCAGAAAAACTGGAAAGTAGTCCCTCCGAAATTGGATACCACTTTAAAATTTAACTTTGGAGATAGATCTCTGGTAAAAAGGAAATGAGAAAAAAAAAAAAGAAAAGAAGGCCACCAAAGGGCCCTTGCAAGAAAGTGTTGCAATCGTCAACATCTTTCTGTCTGAAGTACCGTATTTATCGGAGTATAACACGCACCCCAAGTTTAGGAGGGCATTTTAAGGAAAAAAAAGTTTTAGGAGGGAAGTTTAAGGGAAAAAAAAAAACTTACATTTAAATGCCCATCAATGCAGCCTTATCAGTGTGCATCTGCAGCCTTGTCCATCATTGCAGAATGATCAGTGTCATTTGCAGCTTGCCCAGCGCCGTTTGCAGCCTTGCCCAGTGTCTATTTGCAGCTTGCCAGTGTCATTTGCAGCTTGCCCAGCGCCGTTTGCAGCCTTGCCCAGTGTCATTTACAGATTGCCCAGAATCATTTGCAGCTTTTGCCGACGAAAAAAGACCGAGCCGACTGCTCGGCTCCGCTTGCAGTCCCGCCTCCCTGCTGGGCGGGACTGCAAGCGGAGCCGAGCCGAGTACACAGTACAGTCGGCTCTGTCTTTTTTGGCAGCGCTCGCTCCAGAAACAGCAGGGAGGTGGGACTGCGAGCGGAGCCGAGCAGTCGGCTCTGTCTTTTTCGGCGGCGCTCGCTATTTTTTGGGTCACAGACAGTGGGGATTGGCGTATAACACGCAACCACGACTTTCCCCCGATTTTAAGGGGGAAAAAGTAAGTGTTATACGCCGATAAATACGGTAGTCAGATCTAGTTTTACTGTGAGGAACTTCAATGGAAATGAAACCTATTGGAGCAAAGGGTGCTCTCAGATCCAAGCCTAAAGTCCCACAGAGGGAACCAGGATTTCCCTTAAGGTCATATGGATGGTCATGTGGAAGAAGCATCTGGTCACTGGCATTTGCACCCATCTGCAGCCTGTGAAAAGATAAAGTAGCGGTCCCCAAAGTTGCGCGATTTTGCTGCTATTTTTAGCCACGACTTGAAGTAATGCATGTGTATTCTTTAGGTTTATGGACCTCAAGTCACATCAAAGTGGGACCAAAGTAGTGCAGGGACTACTTTGAAGTCACTGCATCTTGAAGTTGCACAGATATGAACGGTACTCATTGGAAATCATGGGGTACGACTTATCATTGCGACTTTTTAGTCCCAAATCACATGAAGTGTCGCTCTAGTGGAAACCTAGCCTAAATGGAGTTGTATGCCAGACCAACCTCTAGTGCTGACTGTAAAATATCAAGGATTTTGGCTAGAGCCGGGAACACAGGAGAGAAAGCATTTTCTGAGCAGACAAAACAGAATTATTTTATATCCTCTCCTATGTAGCGTTCATGGATGACCTTCTGGTCACCAAGGTCTGAACAACCTCAGATGAGATGAATACCTGCACCTCTAGTGTAACCGATTCCATAGCCAGGCTATTAAAAGTAGTCTTCTAGGATTGGGGCGCTGTTACTGACCTTGCCATAAATTATTTCATTTGACCAGAGACAAAGATCAAACAGAGAATTCCATGGCACTGTGAATCTCTTGTATGATTGAGTCTTTGCATTGGTATCCTGTTGCAAATATCAGAAACTGCATGTTCAGTGAAGTCTCCCTGAGAGTTACTGCTGGAACGCCCCCTAGGTCCAATATTGGTATGAGGCACTTGTTGAAAAAATTGGATTTGCTTCCCTGGCAAAAAGACCAACCTTAACTGTCCAAGTGATTCTCTGCCCCACGAAAAGTTTATTTGCAATATGCAACAAGAAAAGACATTTGGTGTCCCCTTTTCAGGCAATGTAGGCTACTACTGCCTTGTTGTCAACCTTACTCAGGCCCCCTTGAAAATCCTGAAAGACTTGCAATGCTAGAAAAAGTCTTTCTTCCATTCAAGATACTTGGGGAGTCTGCGCTCCAACATGCTCCAATGGCCTTGCACTTGTTTCTTCAGATTGTGGACTCCCCAGCCCCAGAGACTGGCATCTGGATTCAGAATCATCCTATCTCCTGGGCTGAGAGGCATGCCTCCGAAAGAAGCGAAGTGGCGGTGTCCAAAATTTCAGTTCTTGTTGAATTTGTATAGGCACAAAGATTTTCTGATCCATAGACAACCCAGCTCATAGGCTAAATAAGGCAAATTGAAACTCCCTCATGCGCCTACCTGGCCCAAGGTACCACCACTGCCAACATGATCTTCAAAAAGATTACTGGGGCTGTGCCAATTCTGTAAAAGGCAGACACCTGAACTGGAAGTGACCTCTGGCCACCGCAAATCTTACACGCCTCCGGTGCTCGGCATTGATCGGTACATGGAAGTATGACTCGGCCGGTCGAATGATTCCAACTGGTCCACCTGCTGAACTGTACCTGTCTGTGTGGACTCCATCTTGAACCTCTTGATGTATATGCAAACATTTTCTCTTCTGAGATCTGTTCTTCATTGTCCACCCACCTGTCTTCTGGACCCACTGGTCTTTGGCAATTGTTGTCCAAACCCTCCAGAAGGAGGCTACAATCACCTAATTCACTTAGACCCCCTGGCCCCAACTGGTTGGATGCACCTTTAAAAATAGACTTTCCAGCCATCTTAGCAGCTTGCTCTGGACTTGATTTCCTTCTGCCGACATCGCTGGAACCTGTAACAGGTGTCTATTTATTAAAAGTCAGCAGCTGCAGTATTTGTAGCTGCTGACTTTTAAATATTTTTTTTCAGGTGGACCTCCTCTTTAAGGACCCTCGGGTGCAAGCCATCTGGTCTCAGTGACTTATTAATGTTAAGTTTTTCAAGTCTTTCTAATTCTATCCTCTGTTAGCCATGAGGGTGCTTCCTGTGACATATCATGAGGATAAACACTGCAGTTTTGGTTACTAAAGCCCCCGATTCCCTCGTGTAGACTGAGGAGAAGAATAAATTCAATACCTTCGCCAGCTCTCAATTCTTAGTAACCAGATTTCCTTCATCAATCTTTATGCGACCAATATTATCTGACCTCCCTTTCTTACTATTTATATACTTAACTGGTTCCCGGCCAGCCGCCGCAGTTATACTGTGGCAGGTTGGCTCCCCTGGGTAAGCTGTTGTAGCTGTACGTCAGCCATTTAAGAACACTAGGTGACACGTACCCGCAGCGCGACGATGGAGCAGATACACGTGCACGGCGGTCGCAATGTCCGCCGGGCACCCACAACTGCTACTGAGAGAGACAGGATAGAGGTCTGTCAATGTAAATAGACAGATCTCCGTTATGTCAGGGGTGAGGAGACTGATCATTTTTTCCTAATGCTTAGGAACAACGATCCGTCTCCTCCCCCCAGGCAGTCCCACCCCACCACAGTTAGAATCACACCCTAGGTAACACATTTAACCCCTTGATTGCCCCTAGTGTTAACCCCTTCCCTGCCAGTGTCATTTATACAGTAATCAGTGTTTTTTTTTTAGCTCTGATCGCTGTATAAATGTCAATGGTGTCAAAAGTGTCCGATCTGTCCCTCGCAATGTCACAGTCCCGATAAAAATCGCAGATCGCTGCCATTACTAGTAAAAAAAATTATAATAAAAATGCCATAAATATATCCCCTATTTTGTAGACGGTATAACTTTTGCGCAAACCAATATACACTTATTGCGATTTTTTTTTTTTTTTTTGTTACCAAACATATATAGAATACTACATATCGGCCTAAACTGAGGAAGAAGTTTTGCAGGATCGGGGAGGCCATGAAGCGTAAGTTTGCAGAGGCATTCAATCCTGAGTCCTCTGGGTCACTAAGGATCACATAATCCACAACCACCTCCTCCCAGCCACGATCCCTTGAAGACTGCTGCTGATGCCGAGTTATCCTCCACCTCCATGCTAACACAATCCTCCTCCTCCTTCTCCTCTTCTTCCTGTGTGATCGGCGGGCCTGCAGGAATACTATCTGGAAGTCCTCCTCTTCCACATGCTGTTCTGCCTCAAGTGCCCTTATTCCAAGAAGCGTGCTCCAACAGGAAGACAAGAGGGACAATATCACTGATGCATGCACTGTTACTGCTCACTATCCTCGTGTCCTCCTCAAATGGTGACAGGACAGTGCATGCATCCTTGATCAGTAGCCACTGGCATGGCGAAAAAAAGCCAAGCTCCCCTGACCATGTCCTGGTGCCATACTCACACAGTTACTCATTGATGGACCTCTGCTGCGTGTGCAGACGCGGCAGCATTGCCAACATTGAGTTCCACCTGGTGGGCATGTCACAAATGAGGCGGTTCTTGGGCAGGTTGCATTCTCTTTGAATGTCAGCCAGCCGAGCACTGGCATTGTATGACTGGCAGAAATGACCACAGACTTTCCTGGCCTGCCTCAGGAGATCCTGAAAGCCCGGGTACCTGCTAAACAACGGCTGCACCACAAAATTCAGGACGGGAGCCAAACAGGAAACATGGGTCAAGTTTCCTTGTCGGAGTGCGGATAAGAAGTTTCTGCCATTGCTGCATACAACCATTCCTGGCTGAAGCTGGCATGGCGTCAACCACCTCTGAGCCTGCCCCTGCAGAGCTGACAGAATTTATGCCCCAGTGTGGCTCCTGTCCCCTAAGCAGACCAACTCAAGCACTGTATGGCATCTTTTTGCTTTGTTTGCGTGGCCCCTTGAATGCCTATGGTTCAGAGGATGAATCTGCAGAGGAAGAGGCCATAGAGGAAAAAGAGGAGGGGGTGGAGGAGAGAGCTGTGGCAGTATCACCACTATTAGCATTTTGGAGGCGTGGTGGCAGAACAAGCTCCAACAATACTGAACCCTGTCCTGCATCCTTCCCAGCTGCCAGCAGAGTTACCCAGTGCGCCGTGAAAGGTAACGTCCCTGTCCATGCCTGCTGGACCATGAGTCAGCGGTAAAATGCACTTTACTGCTGACCGCCCTGTCCAACGAGGCCAAGACATTGCCTTCCACATGCTGGTAGAGAGCCGGAATGGCCTTCCATGAAAAAAAAATGGCGTTTGAGAACCTGCCACTGAGGTACCGCACATTTCACAAATTCACGAAAGGGGGCCGAGTCTACCAGCTAAAAAGGCAGCAGTTTGGCCAAGCTAGCATTCAGACGCTGAGCATGTGGATGGCTGGGGCCGAATTTCTTTAGACAGTTTAGCAACTGGGGTAGGGAAATTTGCCTGCTAAAATCGGATGTTGGTGTACCGCTAGCAGATTGGCCGCAAGTACTTGGGACACCTATTTATATAACTTCATTCCTCTCAGTGCAGGTTTATGAGAGGACTGGAGGTATAGTGGGGTTGGAGATCCCAGCTGATGAGGAGCAAGGAGAGGTCTGCCTTGTTCTTTGATGTGGGTCTTTTAAGTGCTGTTGCCAACCGACTACATGGGAGGATGTCATATGTCTGGTCAAGCGTGTGGTGCCCAAGCCGCTGCTGTTTTGGCCACGCTTGATATACTTTAGACATATGTTGCAAACAGCAACGGTGCGATCTGCTGCAAATGTGTCAAAAAAGGCCCACCAAAGAACTTTTCAAAATATGTGGGGAGTCAGCAGCGCCCTCCACCTGCTTAGCTCTGTGGTGTGATGCAATAGGGTAGCTGCCCCCTGGAGGGCATCATGCCTTTGGCCAATTATGTCTCTCTTAGCTGAGGGTGCATGCTTTGACCAATCATCATAAAGCAATGCACTACGAGATCGCAGTCCATTATGGGGAGTTACGCGGTGCTCAAATTTGCCGTAAATGCCCCATAATGTTCGTTCTTTGACGAAAGGGGCAAACACCCGATGTTCAAGTCGAACTCATGGTCGACCCAAACATAAAGTTCATCCCTATTCAGTAGATCCAGTAACGCTTTGTTTCTAGTTGGTGCATTTACCATCTGACCCATGAAATGGTCCTTGCAAGACACTTAGGAAATGGCGAGCTTTAGATGACTGTGCGGTTCCTTCCAGCAAGTCTTTGTCTGGATAATTAAAAGCCCCCATTATGACACTTCCCATTCTTGCCGCTAATCCAAATTGTGATAGGAGGTCCGGCTCTCCCTCTTATCTAATAGTTACATTCACTCCTGAGAACAATCATAACTAATCTTATGCACATGCTCTTGTTTAGCAAAGTTAATGTGATACTAAAACATTTTTTTTACGAAAAGACGTTCAAAAAGTAGTCAAGATCATGAAGGTACCATTGAAGAGGGATTTTTATATATTTATATAATATATTTCTCGCCCGACCATTCAAATGGAATTCTACAGGTGGAAGGCCAGCACTGTAATCATGTGACCTCTCTGGATCAAGTGACTGGTGTAAGGCCAGTTCAAGGAATTCAGTTATTGAATTATTATCCATTTGTAGTCAGAGTCTTCACTTGGAAATGCGATACTACTACTACCTACCAAGGCCTGAGGTGTGCCATGGCCTGCTGGTCGGTATGCCTAAAAGAGGGCATACCCTGAATGAATGTGAATGAAATGATAAAATATGAGGGAATGGGTGGGTGGGAACCCGGAAATGATCCGACGACGGATTGATGGAGGAGGAGGAGGAGGGATATATAGCCCTCAGACTCCTCCTACAAATACAGGCTAGCCTGCGGCCAGCCTTCGAACTTGTAGTCAGAGTCTTCACTTGGAAATGCGATACTACTACTACCTACCAAGGCCTGAGGTGTGCCATGGCCTGCTGGTCGGTATGCCTAAAAGAGGGCAAAAGAGACCCAAGTAGGTGTGATGAGAAAGCAACAATGAAGGGATAGCAACAGCCATTGCCCAGAAAGGAGTGAAAGCCTGAATGCCTTCAAAAGGGGATTACGTATGAAACATGAAGAACTCCAGTGCCCCATGTACCCGACGATGAAAGAAGGGACCCCCTGTACGGGACCCACAAGTTGCCTCCTCCCCTGACGAATAACCAGAAAAAGGGGGTTTAGAATAGGAGCCTGATATGGAAGGTAAACCAGGACATGAGCACGAACTGCTTGAGGTGAGAGGATGCATGGGGAAGCTAGAAAGAGCTGATCAGAGGAATGTTGTAGAGAAGGACGTATCCTTGACTCCGATACCGTTCCAGCGGAACAGTAAGGACCACAAACCCCTAGCTTGTCCCTCTATGCTAACATGGAGAATTTGCGAGTGTAGCAAAAGGGAATTGCCTAGAGCACCAACTGGTAACTGAGCCCAGGGTAGGAGACAGGAAGTCTGAACCGCCACGAAAACCTGCCCGGTAACTGGTAGCCGGGACTAGAACATCCCTGCCTACCTTAACATGGCTTAGAGAAGGTGAGCTGCAAAATGGACAAAATGGCAGGAGTTTGTAGGGGCCTGAAATGCAGGTCACTTGATAGTGTTGGCAGATGGCCAAAAAGCAGAGGCCATATGCAGCGAAAGCCGGAGACATGAACCTGTGAGGTTGAGAATAACCACCTACAATACTGCACCCTCCAACTGAGGCTGGGAAAGGGGTATACCCGTGCTAAAACACCGCTATGAGTTTGGTATGGCCCCATCCCAAATGATGGGGTGCTACCATGCACTGAACCCCCATGCGGTGGTGGAGGAATGAATGTGGACTGGCACGTTGAGCCCCGAACTGATGAACACAACTGGAGCAATGAGAACAGACAGACATCTACCCACGAAACACCCCTACGTACCTGAAAAGTATGAGGATGTGGGTGCAGGAATGACAAGACCAACAGCGCGTGAATGTGACCTGATGCTGACACAAATCTAGTGTATGTAGTGAGCGAGCCCGAGCAACCTGCAGCGCCAAGACAGGTAATTAAAAACGAAACACTCAGGGCTAAGGTACCCACAGACCGTGGTGGGTAGTAGTAAAGGTATGGTGAACGTGCACGTATGACGTATGGTATACGGGCGAGAAGATTGTGGGACGACAACCAATTAAAAACGAAACCTCAGCCCGTATGGGTCCGTAGACGTGACAGACCCTAGATGTGAGCCCTAGCTAAACATGCATGCTACGAACGACACGAATGCTACGATCGAAAATACTATGACAGAACAACAGAGACAGACAGCAAACAAACCCTCAGGGCTGGCGTACCCACAAACCGTGGTGGGTAGACGTACAAGTGTGATGAAATGAGCGTACAACGTATGGTATACGGGCGAGAAGATTGTGGGACGACAATCAATTAAAAATGAAACCTCAGCCCGTATGGGTCCGTAAACGTGTCAGACCCTGGATGTGAGCCCTAGCTGACATGCATGCTACGAACGACATGAATGCTACAAACGAAAATACAATGACAGAACAACGGAGACAGATAATAACAACCCTCAGGGCTAGTGTACCCACAGACCGTGGTGGGTAGACAATGACAGAACAACGGAGACAGATAGCAAACAAACCCTCAGGCTAGTGTACCCACAGACCGTGTGGGTAGATGTACAAGTGTGATGAAATGAGCGTGCAACGTATGACGTATGGTATACGGGCGAGAAGATTGTGGGACGACAATCAATTGAAAACGAAACCTCAGCCTGAATGGGTCCGAAGGTGTAACAGACCTGGATGAGGTCCCTGGCTAACAGAGCACCGGGAATTAACAAAGAAACAAACCTCAGCCTGTATGGATCCGAGACAGATCCTGAATGTGAGCACTAGCTAACAGAAACTCTGACCGGAAAAGCTCAGTGGAGCTGCGAGGTGGAGGATGCGAGGTGGAGGACGGATGCCCCCCCTCCGCTCCCCCCCGGCACGAGCGCCGGGAGAAGCGGGCGGGCAGCACACTGGTCAGTGGAGCTGCGAGGTGGAGGATGGAAGGACGGATGCCCCCCCTCCGCTCCCCCCCGGCACGAGCGCCGGGAGAAGCGGGCGGGCAGCACACTGGTCAGTGGAGCTGCGAGGTGGAGGATGGAAGGACGGATGCCCCCCCTCCGCTCCCCCCCGTCACGAGCGCCGGGAGAAGCGGGCGGGCAGCACGCTGTACAGTGAAGCTGCGGGGAGATGCGAGGTGGAGGTTGGAAGGACGGATGTCTCCCCCCCGCATCTGTAAGGGGAGAGAGAAGCTGGCAGGAGGACGACCCCCCCCCCTGGCGTGAAGACCGAGAGAAGCGGGCGCCCCCCTCGTGATGCCGGATTGCATGGGGCGAGAGAAGCTGGCGGCCGGCCGATTAACCCCCCCCCCCCGCGTCAAACACCGGGAGGCGGAGGAGGGTGGCCCGCCTCGTGATACCGGGTACCCTTGGTGAAAGAAGGTAGGTGGTATCCTTGGTAAAAGCAGGTGGGTGGTCTCCTCGGTGGTGCGCCGAGCGAGGAACCACCACTGTTGCCGCCGACCATCGCTCAGCAGGGACCCGGAAGTGACGTATGTCGGCATGACCCGGAAATGATCCGACGACGGATTGATGGAGGAGGAGGAGGGATATATAGCCCTCAGACTCCTCCTACAAATACAGGCTAGCCTGCGGCCAGCCTTCAAACTTATTGGTAATCATGGTTTTTGGCAAACTCAGTGGATATTGGGATGGTGAAATAACAGAGGTGTTCGATAAAGACTTTGGTGACAAGTAGATCTCCCGAGACTGCCTATGATCAGGTAAATATATTGTGAGCTTTCATAGGGATTTATTGTATAAGGCCTCATCCTTGTATAAATAATTATTTTAATTAAAATAGTTTTTATTGAGAAAAGTTGTGGACAACAATACATTATCAAATTGTAGTACATTTATAACAGGAGCATTTTCAGAACTGTAGGATATCTCCCAACATAAATCTTGCAAATAATGCGTTAACTTTTATTATAACAGAGAAGCTAGGTATTTGTTTTTTACTAATGGTATGATCGCGTTTGCTATCCCATGTTATGTCTTATAATAATCCAGTATCTATGTATGAAGTGTTGTCAAACTTTCTATATGACAACAAGTAGTACTCAACTTCCCAACAATTAATTGGTAACAGGGGGGGGGGGGGGGGGGGAAGGTAGAAAGATGGGGAAGAAAGGGGGGGGAGGTGGGAGGGGTTACAGGAGCAAGTGGTGCTAAGTTACTTTACGAAAGACTCTTATATGAATTATATTTATTTCACTTATGCAATTTGTGCAATGAATTCCATGCTGACCAGTTAGACACATATCTAGGGCCTGACCCATCTCTGTAGGCTAGAATTCTTTCGTACTCTGAGATGATATTGACCTTGGATATTACTTCAGATTTTGATGGTATTACATTAGATTTCCAGTTATTTACTATCAAGGACCTGGCGGCAAATATGATGTGCATTGCTGTTGATCTTTCGGAGATAGGGTATTCTGTTATGTCTATGCTTAGGATAGCTTTTTCAGGAGTGGGGTGGCTAATGATCCCCGTGATTTGTGCGATAAGTTTAAATATTTCGTTCCAGAAGCTACGGAGGTGGGGGCACGACCACAACATGTGCAGCAGTGTACCCACCTGTCCGCAACCCCTCCAGCACAGGTTGGAGTTGTTCCCTGGAAATTTAGCCATTATGTAGGGAGTAAGATACCATCTCGCCGTAAATTTTGCCGCCAGTTCCTCATAGTTTGAGCACCTTGAGAATCTAACATTATTTCGTGCTGCTGCAAGCCATTGTTGGTCTGTGAATTTTTTCCCCAGGTCGGTTTCCCACTTGCCATGGTAGGTGTATTTTTCAAAGATGGATTTGTCATGTAGGTAATTATATATTAGAGAGATGCCTTTAGCTTTGGGATCTACCGTAGTGATGTGGTTCCATACCTGTTTCGGGACTAGGGTGTGTGCTCTGCCGGTTTGTCGGATCCAGGAGGATATTTGGAGGTATGTTAGGAATTCTGAGGAAGGGATGTCAAATTTTAACTGGATCTCTGCAAACTCTAGTAGTTTATCCTTCTGTGTAATGTCATGTACTGTCTTTGCTCCTCTCTTTTCCCATGTTGTTGTGTTTAGGTTTGGGATTAGCCAGTTTAACGCGTCCAATGGTATTGGGAGTTTTACGTATGCTGTTTCTGACTTATGAGCTGACTTAATATATTTCCAGGCTTGTAAGGCGGCCTGGATTGTGGGGTGTTGTGTTTGTATTTCTATGTCGCTTTGGTTACATGCTATGAGTAGAGACTGTAGTGTTTTAGGAAAGATCCATGCTTGTTCTAGTTGGTGCCAGGGTTTGGATATAGATTGGACGTTCCAATCTTTTAGTTGGTCTACTATTGCTGCTATATAGTAATCTTTCAATGAGGGGACTCCCAGTCCCCCTGCTTTCTTATGTTTGTGCATCATTTGAGGTGGGAATCTAGTTCTTCTGCCTGCCCATATAAAGTTAGTCAGTTGTTTTTGTAATGTTTTAAAAAAAGAGTCAGGGATATATATTGGGAGGGTTCTGAATAAGTAAGTTATTTTTGGCAGCAGTAACATCTTATAGGCTGCTAAGCGACCGTGCCAAGACATATAGTAGTTTTGAATTCTGGTTATGTCTTTGTGTAGTTTCTGTTCTAACGGTAGGTAATTAGCTTTATATAGGCTGGATATAGATGGGGTTAATTGTATTCCTAGGTAGGGGATGGAGCCTGATGCCCACGGGTAGGGAAGGGCTTTTTGTATGCTGGACTTTAGCTTATTATTGACTGCTATACCTAAAATGTTCGACTTGTTTTCGTTCACTTTGTAATATGCAATTTTACTGAATGCATCTAGTGTATTGTGTGCTGCAGTAAGTGAGGTATAGGGGTCAGATAGTGTCAAGATAACGTCGTCTGCGAAAAGTGATATTTTATGCTGTGTTATGTGCGCGAGGATTCCTTGGATGTCTGGGTGCTGTCTAATCTTTTCTGCTAGTGGTTCCATCATCATGGCAAAAATAATGGGAGAGAGGGGGCAGCCCTGGCGTGTTCCATTTGTTATGCTAAAGTTTTTTGAGAACATCCCCTCTGTATACACAAATGCGGATGGAGATGAGTAGAGAGCTAGTATGGCTTGTTGTATCTGGCCTGTCAGACCAAATTTTTGTAGTACCTGGGATAGGTATCCCCAGTGGACCCTATCGAAGGCCTTCTCTGCGTCCAAAGCCAGAAGCAGAGAAGGCCCCCCGCTTCTCTCTGCAAGATGAATCAAATTGATCAGTCTCCTTGTGGCGTCATTGGCCTGCCTCCCCTTGATGAAGCCCACCTGATCTTGGTGGATTAACCCCGGCAAGATGGAGGCAAGCCTGTTGGCAACCAGTTTTGCGTATACCTTCACATCAACATTCAATAATGATATTGGTCTAAAGTTCTGCGGGGTTGAGGGGTCCTTGCCAGGTTTTGGTATGGTAATTATAGTGGCTGTTAACATTTCCTGCGGGAATGAGGCACTGGACACAGCGGCATCGAAGATCTCTTTCATATACTTTGATAGTTCACCACAAAATAACTGGTAATATTCGGACGAATAACCGTCCAGGCCTGGGGACTTGTTGTGTGGCATGCTTTTAATTATTCTACTTATTTCGGTAATAGATGTGGGTATATTTAGAGTATCCAAGTCTATACTGGGTACTGTTGGAAGTTTAATAGATTTTAGAAAATCTGAGATTAGTTGCTCAGATGGTTGGGGTGTGTCAGGGTCATTTTTGAGGTTGTATAAAGCCTCGTAGTAATCGCTGAATGCATCAGCAATTTCTTTGGGGTTGTGCACTATTTTTTTTGTTCTGGGGTTAAGCATGCTATGGATTTTTTGTTGTTTCTGTTTTTCCTTCAACTGGTTAGCCAGTAGTTTCCCCGCCTTGTTGCTGTAGCGGTAGCTGTTTGCCTTCAGAGCACGAAAGCGGTTCTCCTGCTGGGAAACCAGGTGGGAGCGAAGTTCTTGTCTAGTCTGATATAAAGATTCCCTCACTTTTTGTGTTGTATTTTCTTTGTTCATGCCTTCTAACTGTTCTATTTTAGCTAGCAGATCGTTGAGCCGCTGCGTCCTCTGCCTCTTAGTTCTAGCACTCAGTTGTATAAGCAGCCCTCTCATAAAGCTTTTATGAGTGTTCCAGAGCGTGAAGGGATCAGACACCGAAGGTGAGTTTAGTTCAAAAAATTCTTTCATGGCTGCCCTTAGTTTAGATAGGTTTTCAGGTTGTGACATCAATGAGACATCATTTCGCCACCTATTAGCTCTTGTTTCGGTCGCCCGATCCCCCACGCTCATGGAGATGGGTGCATGGTCAGACCACGTTATCACATGTATATCAGATCGGACTATTTTTTGGAGTAGAAATTTATCTACAAGCATTAAGTCTATACGTGAGTATGAATGGTGAACATTAGAAAAAAAAGTAAAGTCCCTTTCCGATGCATGTTGGCATCTCCAAACATCCTGGAGGCCTGATGACCGAATAAATTGCCCTAGGGTAGGTCTGCGAGTTTTCTTCTGAGGTTTGGAGGAAATGTCAAGTTCTTTGTCTGGGATCAAGTTGAAGTCCCCGCATAAGTAGGTAACCTTGTTTAATTGTGGCGATTTTTTTCCAAATCTTCTTTAGAAAGCGGTTCTGTTTTACATTCGGCAGATATATATTAACTATTGTGTATTTGGTTTTCGCTATTTCACAGGAAAGTATGAGAAATCTGCCGGATGGATCTGCGTATGAGTCTATTATTGAGAAGTCTGTTGAGTCTCTGATTGCAATGGCAACTCCTGCTTTTTTCTTTGGGCCGTTAGCAAATAAGATATGGGGGTATTTACGGTTAGTGAATGATGGGTGATTCCCCTCCATAAAGTGCGTCTCTTGGAGGCAAAGTATGTCGCACTGAAGCCGTCCGGCTTCTTTCCATGCCATCTGCCTTTTGTAAGGGCTGTTCAGGCCCTTAACATTCAGTGAGGCTATTTTAAAAGCCATGTTGTGTTGTGAATTGCACGTACCTCAGAGGTTGGTGGAGTAGTAAGCTTAGATGGGTGAAGTCCAATATGGTGCAAGTTCTTATTAGTTGTTGTTGCTGAGCTTCTTTTTGATGCTGTGTGGTCTTTTCTTTCTCGGTCTGGGCGTCGTGTAGATTGCTGTGGTTCCGAGCCTGTAACACAAGGGGGAGTGGAGAGATGGGGAAGAGGGAGAAAGGGGGAAGGGGGAAAAGGTTCAGCCGGATCAGCTGGGTAAAAATAAGTTGGCGATTCCTGTGGAATCTGTGCAGGTGAAACACCGCTTAATATTTGGGGGTAGAGCGGTTAATCAGGAACAGTAAAAAAAAAACTGGTTACGTTCAAACTAGATGCGTCTTTCCGGACTTTCAGGCGGAGAAGTAGTGCATTAAATTTGTTATTTCAGCCTATGTCATTCTCAGAGCTTGTGCGGGTGGATGGCGAGGAGTGTTGTGGGTCCCTTTCGTCGGTCTGGGGTTCCAGGATCTGCCATTCCTTCATGAGACGGATGCCTTCCTTCACTGTGGTCACCACATGTGCTCTGTCTTCATAGGTTATGAGAAGTTTAGCTGGATACAGCCATTTGTATGGAATGTGGTGGTTGTACAATGGTTTGGTTATTGTCGCTAGTTGCCTGCGTCTTTGCATAGTGTATGCAGATAGATCTGCAAAGAATGAAAGTTCCGCCAGTTCGTCTGGCAGGTCCACCTTTCTCCTTGTTACCGCCATAAAGCGATCCTTTATGTGGTAGAAGTGAATTCTTACTATTGTATCTCTCGGCAGGTGGGTTGGAATATTTTTTGGCCTCGGTAGCCTATGAATGCGGTCAATTAGCAATTCTTCCAGAGGTGCCTCTGTAAGCGCCAGTTTCAAGAGGTTAGTAAAGTACCCCTTTAAGTCTGGGGGTTTGACTGATTCAGGGATCCCGCGGATTTTAACGTTGTTACGTCTCGATCTGTCCTCTAAATCTGCTAATTTCGCTTTAATGGAGGTAATTTCGTCTTCCCTGTCATTGTGAGCGTCCACTAAATCATTAAATGTGGCGGTGAAGTCCTCCATTTTAGTTTCAATGTGGGACACTCTGCTTGAGACCGCACTGACTTCTTTCTTAAACTGCTGTGTGATAGCAAGCATGTCAGCATGCAGTGTTGTGCGTAGTGAGACTAACATGTCCTTAAGAGTGGTGTCCATTACTGGCTGATTCATGGTTGGGAATTCTGTGATGGAGTCTTGCAGCTCCCTAGTGTCATCTAGTGAGGAGTCAAGGCCGCTTACCTCCATTCTCCCTGTATCCTCCTGCTGGGTCTTTTGTCTGCTTTTCGCCGGGCTGGAAGATGCTGAAGGAGGGGGTGAGTAACACCTCTGGTCCCCAGTGTCGTCCCCGTTATGGCGCGCTTGATGTGCTGCCCGATTCGTCTGGCTGTGAGGGCCTCGTGTGGCGTTGCTCCGGTGGCCGGCGCCATCTTGGGCCTTCAGGCGGCTCGGCTGAGCGAAGAAGTCCGTCATCTTACCTGGCCGGGTAAGTTCTTTTCTTTTGCGGGAGGACATCTGGGGTTGTTCCCGCACCCTATGTGGGTATTCGTTGCTTGAAACGAGGCTTTTTGTTGGTGTAATTCCGCCTTCTGTGTCCGGTGTGCGACGGAGCTGTGCTAGTATGCGACCATCCGCTCTGCTGGCTAGCCACGCCCCCAGCTAAATAATTATTTTAAAAATACCTCCGTCCTTTGCATTTTTCTCTTGAAATACATCAACCTTGTCCTCACTGAAACCTAGTTATCACCCTTTAATACTTCTTCAGCAGCCTCTTCCTTTGTAAGAGTCAGAGCAGGACTAGGTGGGTAGATCTGAGTGTTGAGTGGATTGGAGGTGAAAGACGAGTTAAGTTTGCAAGAGAGGTGATATTGTCAGAAAACTGCTGGACCAAGGAGAGTGCCAAAAACCGAGAGACGAGTGAGAGAGGAAGCCAACCTTGAAAGAGCAGGAGACCCAACTAGGTCCATTGGGGTAGATTTACTATAACTGGAGAGTGAAAAATCTGGTGCAGCTGTGAATGGTAGTCAATCAGCTTCTAAATTCAGCTTATTCAATAAAGATTTGACAAAAAAAAAAAAAAAAATGGAAGCTGATTGGTTTCTATGCAAAGCTGCACCATCCCCTATTCGTGTAAAAAACAAAGACTAATATCCTATTATTGACTACAATGGGCCGGACATTTAAATATTTCTTTGTTTCTTTAATACAAGTCATTTTGTTTTACCTTTTGTGATATCACCAGTCCAAATTGGACCATCGTCCTTCCTCAGTAACATGCGTAGTGAAATTTTTACCGCACAACTATCCACGTTGACTTCAAAGTAAGGTAGATCTTCAATTCTATGGTTGATTTCAAACTGGTGATCCTAATAAAATATGTAGAAGAATTATTTTTAATACGAGACACCAACATATCAATTCTGAAAAAAAAAATATATCATATACAATTAATTAGGACTGCATCAACCTGCCAAGAGCTGGAATTTCATGAAAGTGTCCCCAAATATAAACATAAAAAAAACTTCCTGTTCTTCATCTATGGAGGTGCAGCATTGTCACCTAGGCTTCTCTCTGGATTTGGGCTAAAAACACCTCCCCTTCTTCACATCTACATTGACCTAGGTGATGTGTTTTGTAGTTTATATAAGACAAATGGAAGATCTGATAAAGTTTTCCGAGATATTTGTGCAGTGCACATCAAATTACAGGATCGCTGCATTCCTGACCAGGATTTGTCTGTACTTTCAGAAAATGTTCTTTGTCTGAAAAAGCAAAAAAATGCAGCCACCACATCTAAGGACCAGAAAGCTGTTTGGAAGATACTCTAGTTTGGTAATTAATTGGACGAAATCATCAATTATGCTGTTAGACACAGTAGTAGAAGATCATTTAACTACTCTCCAAGATATACCTATATCTTCGTCTTTTAAAGCAAAGGTAATCTAAAGGCCTGGGCACAACATAGACCCCCAAATATTTAATCTAGCCCTATTGTTGGGATGCATACGTGATAAGGCCAGAGTGTGGACCAAATTTCGTCTCTCATTGATGGATCTCATAAAAATGATTTTCATGCCACAATTACTATGTACAATATCTCACAAAAGTGAGTACACCCCTCACATTTTTGTAAATCTTTTCTTCTATCTTTTCATGTGACAACATTGAAGAAAGGACACTTGTCTACAATGTAAAGTAGTGAGTGTACAGCTTGTATAACAGTGTCAATTTGTTGTCCCCTCAAAATAACTCAACACACAGCCATTAATGTCTAAACCGCTGGCAACAAAAGTGAGTACACCCCTAAGTAAAAATGTCCAAATTGGGCCCAATTAACCATTTTCCCTCCCCGGTGTCACGAGACTCGTTAGTGTTACAAGGTCTCAGGTGTGAATGGGGAACAGGTGTGTTTAATTTGGTGTTATCGCTCTCACTCTCTCATACTGGTCACTGGAGGTTCAACATGGCGCCTCATGGCAAAGAATTCTGAGGATCTGAGAAAAAAAAAAAAAAAAAGAATTGTTGCTCTACATAAAGATGGCCTAGGCTATAGGAAGATTGCCAAGAGCCTGAAACTGAGCTGCAGCACGGTGGCCAAGACCATACAGCGGTTTAACAGAACAGAACAGGTTCCACTCAGAACAGGCCTCACCATGGTCCACCAAAGGAGTTGAGGTCACGTGCTCAGCGTCATATCCAGAGGTTGTTTTTGGGAAATAGACATACGAGTGCTGCCAGCATTGCTGCAGAGGTTGAAGGGGTAGGAGGTCAGCCTGTCAGTGCTCAGACCATACGCCGCACACTGCATCAAATTGGTCTGCATGGCTGTCGTCCCAGAAGGAAGCCTAAAGATGAGGCACAAAAAAGCCTGCAAACAGTTTGCTGAAGACAAGTAGACTAAGGTCATGGATTACTGGAACCTTGTCCTGTGGTCTGATGAGACCAAGTTACTTATTTGGTTCAGATGGTGTCAAGCAGTGGCGGCTGGTGCTCAAAATTTTTGGGGGGGCGCAAATAATTCTGAAAAAAAAGCCCATCAAAACGCAGCCACTGTGCCCATTAAAACGCAGCCACTGTGCCCATCAAAACGCAGCCACTGTGCCCATCAAAACGCAGCCACTTTGCCCATCAAAACGCAGCCACTGTGCCCATCAAAACGCAGCCACTTTGCCCATCAAAACGCAGCCACTTTGCCCATCAAAACGCAGCCACTTTGCCCATCAAAACGCAGCCACTTTGCCCATCAAAACGCAGGAGCGCCATGTTGGCACCTCTTAAGGCTTAGTTTGCACCTATGCAGGTGTGACAGCATGAATGGGCCATTCATTTCAATAGGCTGCCCTACACATGACAAATTGCAGAAAAGAATTGCAAACAGTTTTTTTTTTTTTCTTTTAAATTTGCACCACACTGAAACAAGTGGCACTTTTGTTAACATGATGATGGAGGACTGCCCTACCCACCTAATCCAGTATTCCAACTGCCACAGGGCAGTTGGGCAGTGCAAAGGATGCACCCTTTTGCATCCTTTGCTGTGGATCTCCTCCAGCCTCTTTGCATCCACTTCTTGTTTACATGTGCCCATCAAAACGCAGCATTATTGACCACACCATCTGTGTGCTGGCACAACTGTCCAATGGTGACACGATTGATAGATCGGTGGAATTGTCATTTTGTATTTAAAAAAAAAAAAAAAAACCTGTTATACTATCTCCTCCCCCCCCCCCCCCCCACCCCCCCCCCCCCCCCCCCTTCCCCTCCTCTGCTCTTCCAGCAACCACAGGAAATACACCTTACTGTTACCTGCAAGATCACCAGCCGGTGACATGTCTTGGAGCCCCCCCCCTCGCCCTGCACTTACCTTGTCTCAGATGACGGCGGCATCGTGTCCTCCATTTCCTCTTCTGCCCGCTCCTCCTCTCATCCTCTGCTATGATTGGACGCCTGATAGGCGCCCAATCACAGCGCCTGTCGTTTCAGCCAATCAGGGCACAGGTCACACGGACCTGTGCTCCTGATTGGCTAAGGGGCAGTACAATGTTAGCAAACCGAATTCCTTCGGTTTGCTAACATCAGTGCTGAGTGACAAGGAACGCACAGCGTTGCGCCCGCTTGTCACCTTTTTGGACGCCTATTAGCGCCTACAGCGCTAATCAGGTGTTTCCAAAAAACACCCCCACCACTGTAATTCAGGCGCCCGGTGACCGCAAAGGGGCCGGACACCTGAATAGGGGGTGTCAGCAGAGACCATAGATAGATTCATGCAATGCATGAATCTATCTATGGTATATAGAAAGTGACAGGAGAGGGGGGGCGAGTGCACATAAAGACTTAAAAAAAATGTTTTATTTTTTTTAAAGGGACAGGTTTAAATATATTATTTTTTTTTTTTAACATTTTTTTTTTTTTTTAACATTTTTTTTTTTTTTTAAACATTTTTTTTTTGTTACTGCATGGGGGGGGGGGGGCGGCGCCCGGGCGCCCCCTATGGACGGGCCGCCACTGGTGTCAAGCATGTGTGGGGGCAACCAGGTGAGGAGTACAAAGACAAGTGTGTCTTGCCTAAAGTCAAGCATGGTGGTGGGAGTGTCATGGTCTGGGGCTGCATGAGTGCTGCCGGCACTGGGGAGCTACAGATCATTGAGGGAACCATGAATGCTAACATGTACTGTGACATACTGAAGCAGAGCATGATCCCCCTCCCTTCAGAGACTGGGCGGCAGGGCAGTATTCCAACATGATAACGACCCCAAACACACCTCCAAGATGACCACTGCCTTGCTAAAGAAGCTGAGGGTAAAGGTGATGGACTGGCCAAGCATGTCTCCAGACCTAAACCCTATTGAGCATCTGTGGGACATCCTCAAATGGAAGGTGGAGGAGCACAAGGTCTCTAACATCCACCAGCTCCATGATGTCGTCACGGAGGAGTGGAAGAGGACTCCAGTGGCAACCTGTGAAGCTCTGGTGAACTCCATGCCCAAGAGGGTTAAGGCAGTGCTGTAAAATAATGGTGGCCACACAAAATATTGACACTTTGGGCCCAATTTGGACCTTTTCACTTGGGGTGTACTGATTTTTGTTGCCAGCAGTTTAGACATTAATGGCTGTGTGTTGAGTTATTTTGAGGGGACATCAAAATGTACACTGTTATACACTCTGTACACTCACTACTTTACATTGTAGCAAAGTGTAATTTCTTCAGTGTTGTCAAATGAAAAGATATAGTAAAATATTTTCAAAAATGTGAGGGATGTACTTACTTTTGTGAGATACTGTGTGTGTGTGTGTGTATATATATATATATATATATATATATATATATATATATATATATATATATATATATATATTAGGGCTGTGGAAATTAAAGATTAATTCCTCGATTAATCATAAATATTTTTGATTGATCAAAATTTTTCTGATCAGTAAACACCTCTCCGCTGGCTTCCGGGTCTTCAGGGAGTTCCGTCGGAGATCCGGTGAAGTCACGGACATCGACGTCACCGGACTCCTTCCTCCTTCCCCAAGTGCCTCTGTCTGCTAACGAAAGGAAGGGGGGAGGAGTCCAGTGACATTAAAGTTCTGATTGAACATAACGCGTTCGGGGGAAGAGCTACGCATGGCGTCACCCGCTGCTGCCCTACGGAACTAACACGATTGTCGGCTTTACATGCTGTGTTTTTATCATCTTTATGTGAGTAGTTTGTGTTTGAACACAAAAATTTAAATTTCTTTCTACCCATGACCTGCGATCTCTTTGCTGAGATCTAAGGAGATCTAAGGAGACGTGAGAGAAGTTTATGGTCTGTGTTAACCCTTTTGATACCCGCTTAGTGCTACAGTTTGAATTTAAAACGTATTTGTGTGAACTGTGAAGTGAAGTCATGGATTGTGGAAACTAACTAGTGTAAGGTGATTGTATATAGTGTATACCACATTTACCACTGACTAATGCAGAGTTGCAATGCAAGGAGATCAGCTAAAAGTAGTTGGATCTGTATGTGCATTATAATTAAATCAAAATTAGTTGATTAAAAGAAAAATTGATTAATCGAACACGAAAATTTTAATCAGTAACAGCCCTAATTATATACACATACACACACACAACACACACACACACACACACACAATTACTACTTATACTGCACAATTCTCCTATGGTTGTTCCTCTCAAACAAGAATCAAAGTAGAGCAGCTCCAGAAGCCTAAGGATGAGGGTGGATTGGTGTTGCCTAATTCATGGCTCTATTACATGGTAACCCAGTGGCAGCATATTGCCCATGCTATACCGGGGGGGGGGGGGGGGGGGGGGGGCGGGGGGGGGGGGGGGATCAGGTAGATCCTACGATGACCCTTTTGCAATACATGTCGGAAGTGAATAATGTGGCTGAGGGCTTAGAAGGACTGGCATTTGCCAAATCCAATAAATTATTTCCTACGTTTGTTCTTATATGCAGAAAATTTGGAATAAGACACGACAGTTACAAGACATACATGGCTTTACTAGATATAGCCCTATATGGGATAATGGATATTATATAGAACTGCAAACAGTGCAAAGCAGGCCCAGATGGAGGCAGTATGGGGGTCACTCGCCTGTCCCATATTTTTGTAAATGGTAAACTATGCTCATTTTCAGAACTGTAGTCTAAATTTCAACTTCCACAATCTATGTGGCTCCAGTATCTGCAATTGCAACATGCTGTTAGGGAACAGACGGGTAGTGACATATGGGAGCCATCTCCTACCCCAATTTTCATTTACATGGCAGAAGTTGTTGTGGAAATTTATGAAGATGTATTTTAATATGTACTGTCACAGTGCCTCCCAGTGTTAGTTCTTCTGAAACCCGCTCTAAAGAGCTGACTGGGGCAGACTGACGCTGGTTGAGATCCGTTAGGTAGTGGAAAACTTCCTGGGATTGGAGAGAGGTGTTTGCAGAGTGGGGGTATGTCTGCGAAGCGAAAGGACCCCTGTGCATTGCACAGACGATCGTCTAAGGGGATATGTTCGCTCTGCAAGGACATTATCGGTTATAGGCGGATGTATGTTCTCGTCTCTGCTGTGTCTGATCAGCACATGTCGAGATTCGCTGCGTGCACCTGCAGATAGCCTCCCATCCATATATATATATAGTATAAGGATTCCTATCAGTGGAATTGTAGTCATTTGTTATTGTATATATTCATTTATCCTGTGTTACATCCTTATTTGGTCATTCACATCCTGTGTTGCCATTCACATCCTGTGTTGTTACATCCTTATTTGGTAATTTCCTGTGAGGTCACAAACTGTGTAGGAGGCGATTGGCTGTTGGAGGCAAACCCTCCAGTTTGGGATTTCCTGTTTATGTGTAAATAAAAGCAAGGGCACTGCTTGGAAAGGCAGTCATGCTGATGGAGCTGAGAACGTAAGCTATGGTGGTGTCCGTTTACTTGGGGATATATGGGAAATGGAATGATAGGCAAGGTACATTATATCATTAGACGAAATGTGTGCTTAGGAGCACAAGAGATATGGTGTGCACATAGACTGTTCAAAACTAAGGGAGGACCCGTTGTGTACTAGATGTTCTAGAGATCACGGTGATCCAATCCACCTTTTATGGAGATGTCCAAAGTTACACCTCTACTGGACTGGAGTATTGAACACTATAAATAGAGTGTTCCAGGTAACCATTACAGTGGACCCTAAACCCTGTATTTTGGGGATTTTAGATGACCTTCCTATCGAAGCCATACCCAAACAGGCTATAGGTAGGGCTCTATTCTAGGCCCGTAAGTTGATACTTAGGCATTGAAAGGATACTGAACCACCTTCGCTGAGGGAGTGGAGAGCTCAAATGGGTGACACACAGACTAGAGAAATACATTTTTCAGCACAGGGGATGCACAAGTAAATTTGACAAATTGTGGTCCCAGTGGCTTGATACCTCGGGACTCTCTCCTATAGAATTGGTCCTGAACCGCCTACAGATTTGAGGTATTATTGCTTGTTATTAAAGTTAGCGCCAGGCTTGACTCTGTATACCTGAGATGATATTAGACAATGTTGTAGAGACCATGACCTGTTTGGATTGAGAGATGCTGCATGTATTTGGGTACATGGAACTTTCGGGTTCTTCCGATGTATTTGCGGTGTACTTACTCTGGAACGTGTACTGCTTTTGTGTTATTTTGTTTGATTTTACTTTTCTTTAATAAACTTTATTGGATTCAAAAAAAAGACCAGAAAGCTGCAATATATGACATTTTTCTTCTTGGGTTTAGAAAGGCTTCACATTTTGGCACTCGACAACAACACAAATTGCTCCATTTTACTTCTACTTGTGCACAAGTTAAGTAGTCATCAGATCCATTCTATAATTTTTTTTAAGCCACTCTGTTGCCCCTCACATCACTTTACCTGTATATTTGTTTAGGTCAGTGACTCAAAATAATAAGGCCAGAGAGTCAGTATTATATGCTGGCACCTAGCATTTTCAGGAGGTCAGCGTTGGTTTCCACCATATTTCTTTTATGGCGGACTAAAAATCGGCATATACTGATTAGTATCATTGTTTTAAATGTTTACATTTTAACTTCAGCCAAGTCTTTTCTGTCTTTTACCCCACTTGGGTGACATTTCCTCACTTCTTCCTCTCCCTGTGACATCTATACAAGTAATGGGGGATGCAGTTGTCACCAGGACAGGAAGGCACAGATAGCAATAAAAACATGGTAAGAGATTTTAGCATTTTGACAGTGTCCCCGCTGACAGAAAAATCACACAAATAGGGACACAAACAGCAGTAAAAATGTGAAAAATACTTTTTGTGCTACAAATCACATAATATAGAAAAGTCTATGTACAGGTTTTCAAGTTTACCTCTGGTGATATGTTTGCATCAGGCTGAACAATGACGGCATATTCAGTTCCAATAGGTAATGCTTTTTTCACAGTCCGAGGTTTTTCCATCTCCTGGAATCTGGAATTTTCCTTCAGCGCATTAAGTTTCTGGGTAGGATCAAAAAAATATATAAGAAAGAGCATAAAAAGGAGACTGGGAGAAAACAGAATGCAGAAGAAGGACCAACCTTTACACATCTGGATGAAAGAGTGAGCAGAAGATTGGGGGCTTTCGAATATCTCTAAAGGATAAGTTCACCTTTAGGAGCATTTTACACCCATATTTAGGCCCCTTTCACACTGGGGCGGTGCGGGGCGGCGACGGTAAAGCAGCGCTATATTTTAGCGCTGCTTTACCTTCGTTTTACCCGCGGTATGCGGCCGCTAGCGGGGTGGTTTTAACCCCCGCTAGCGGCCGCAAAAGGGTTAAAAACCTCCGCAAACCGCCGCTGCAGCGGCGGTTTGCGGGCGGTATCCCCGTGGTTTCCCATTGATTTCAATGGGAACGAGCGTTATAGGAGCGGTAAATACACCGCTCCTACACCGCTCCAAAGATGCAGCTAGCAGGACTTTTTTTACCGTCCTGCTAGCGCACCGCTCCAGTGTGAAAGCCCGCCGGCTTTCACACTGGAGTGAATGGGGCCGGTTTTTTCAGGCGGTGTACAGGCGCTATTTTTAGCGCTGTACCGCCTGAAAACCGCCCCAGTGTGAAAGGGGCCTTAGGGTGTAACGTGTAAAATGCTCCTATGAACCCACTTCCCGCTGCCAGTGCTCCCCGCTCTATGATAGTGGGCCGGAGATTATCTCCCTTCACCCGCTGTCACAATTTGAAAACAACACAGAGGTTCAGGGCTTCGCCCACATAACCACATCATTCATTCACAGGTTTCTGTGAATGAATAAGCTACAAGTACTGTCAGCCATTGCAGCTGATGGCTTGTAGTTCTCAATGAACTGCGAGGGTGCTGATGAGAGCTCTCGTAGCTTATTAACCTCCTTGGCGGTATGATTCTGTCTGGAATTTTGTGCTGAAAGCGGTACAATTATTTTGCATGGAAATTTGATGCTATGTATTATAGGCCTGCAATTCTTAGTAATTACTTACTTAAACCTGACCAAACAAGACTCTAGTAGACATCCAAGATGTGATAAAGTTTGAAACACAAAATCATGATTTTAACATTTTTAAATAATATAATTTTATTCAATAATGTAATACAAACTAAAGACATTTGTCAGACAAAGAAAATTCAATAAACATTCTGAGTGTGATAAATTTTAAAACACAGCACACAGTCCGACGTCACAATCCGGACAATAGAACCGGCTTTCTTTTGGGATTTTTTTTCCCTCGTCATCTCTGTTGGAACAGCAAACCACGCACATCCTGGTAGGGGCTGCCTTTTTTGCGGTTGGCGATATATAGTCCAAAAAAGGGACGACATGTTAGGCGTTCTGGGTTGGCAACACCAACAGCACGTTGTGCAGGTCTGTTCGCATCTACTGATGGCATCTGGTGTTTGACGAAAATCTGCTCAGCCACCTTCCAGATAAAATCCGAATGAACAAGAGGCCTGTCACTCCCTGCTCGGTACAAGATGTAGGCATTCCAAAGGCATTGTTCCAGAAGATGCCTGAAAATCTTTTTGTAGTATTTTTTTCTGCTGTTTCCGCATAGTCGGATAAAAGGTCATTGCCTGATCGGCTCGGTTGACGCCTCCCATAGTGCAATTATAGTCTATCACGACTTGCGGCTTCAGCACATCTTTCCCACCTTTTGTGTGGACCGCGGCAGTGGAGGTATTGTGCACAGTGCTCATGAGACACACGTCCTTCTTGTCTCGCCAACGTATTGCCATCATCTTACCCTTCTGCCAGGCAACAATTTCACCGGTTTTTCGTTTTTTTCTTGCCAAACATAGATGGCATGTCACGTCGGTTAGGCCTAACCGTACCATAGGCATCAGTCTTGTTTTGGATCAAAACCTCAAACAGTTCCGGCGACGTATAGAAATTGTCCATGGTCACACAATATCCCTGGTTCAGTAATGGCTCCAGCAGTGTTAGGACAGATGATGTGGCCATCCCAAAGCCGCTGTACCTGGGGTTGAATTTCGTGCCTTTACCGGTGTAAATTACCGAGTTCCATATGTACCCAGTGGATAACTCGCAGAGCATGTATGATTTGATGCCAAACCGCGCTCTTTTGGATGCAATATACTGTATCCAGCTTAGGCGTCCCTTGTAGGCCATCAAACTCTCATCCACGCTGACGTCCCTTTCTGGCACGTAGGCCCGCTGGAAATTGTTCCCAATAATTTGGCATACCTCCCAGGATTTTTTTAGCTTGTGCGCAGGATGCGTGGCCTCATCAAACTCTTCATTGTTAGTGAAGTGAAAATATTTCATGATGAGGGAAAAATGGTATTCGGACATCACAGTACCAAAAAACGGAGTGGCCAGTAACTTGTTGGTGGTCCAGTACCATTTCTGGCGCGGTTTCCCCACCACCCCCTGAAGAATAATGAGTCAGAGAAACAGCCAGATGTCCTCTTTAGTCACCGGTTCCCACAGGAAAACCTGGCATGCAGCGTAGCCGATTGCTGCTCTTGGTAGCGATTTGTCTCTGTGACAATTTTTTCAATTACCTCCTCTGTAAGAAATAATTGCAGGTATGCCAGAGGGTTGCCACACTCAACTTCGACCTTCATCCCAGGTGATCCAGTGAAGGGAAATCTTGGGGGGCGCTACCTGGACCGTATCACACTCAATAGGGCACCAAGTGCGCACATCGCTGATGTCAGGTGCAGGATCATCACCACTGTCACTTGTCAGATCAGTGTCAGATGACAAATCTCCCCACGACTCACTATCGTTCAGTTCTGGGAGCAACTCTGTGTCGCTGTCGCTGTCATTCAACTGCTCCAAAGGCGATTTTGTAGCGAAATGGCGCTTTTTGGATTCCATCTTCTCAATATTTTATTGGAGGCAAGGGGCACTGTATCAGTGAGATCTGAGATGATACAATGTAATCCTCTCAGATTACACTGTATCACCTCTTTTTATATGTGTGTTTTGTGTTTGAACTTTTTAACTTTTTGAATTTCCCGCCCAGTTCCGCTCCCGTGCGTCGCTTCTGCTCGCAGGGAACGGAACCAGGAAGTGAGATGCGGTGATCGTGCTGGCGATCACAGCGGAGAAAAAACTGCGCCAGGTAAATTAGCTAAAATGTCTATACCCTAATCAAAACAATCAGATCGAAGACTGTTAATACATGACTGGTGGATAAAAAACACACACAAATAATAATATTCGGAGATAATGGTGATAGGTAATAAGGTGGTTATCAGTAGCAACAGATAACAAAAAGTCCTGGATTGTAGTCAGACAGAGGACCATATATGTATGGATCTGTATGAGAGTGTGAACAGTTCACGGAGTGAGTATTGTCCTAGGGTATAGTTTCTCAGTCTTATAGACTAGGTACATCAGATTAGATATCCTATCACACCGCTGTGCTCCACACCACACGGAAGTGCCACCACCAGTATATATTACCCTTACCAGATGGTAGGCAGAATTAAGCCTTTCAAAAGTGAGCCCATAGAAAGATCCTAACTTCAAAAAGGAGCGATCGAACTTCAAATCATAAAAGGACTCCCAGCGTCTGCCACTCACACCGGACACAGGACCTCAGACCAGACTCAATGGATAATCAGATCCAGGCTAGCACTCGGCGGTGCATCCAAATATGATCAAGAAAAACAGAAGGCAGACCATAGCATAATAACGTTTTTAAAACCAGTAATGAGTAATTTATTAGTAAAAAGTACTCACATAAGCACAGGATAAAAAGCGCATATAAAACTCCACATGGAGTAACACAGAACGCCGGCCGGCATGTAATAGAAAACGGACCCTTCCTCCTTCAGGAGCGTTGAACGTGATGACGTCACTGCACGCCTTCCCATAGGTTTGGGAAGGCGTGCAGTGACGTCATCACGTTCAACGCTCCTGAAGGAGGAAGGGTCCGTTTTCTATTACATGCCGGCCGGCGTTCTGTGTTACTCCATGTGGAGTTTTATATGCGCTTTTTATCCTGTGCTTATGTGAGTACTTTTTACTAATAAATTACTCATTACTGGTTTTAAAAACGTTATTATGCTATGGTCTGCCTTCTGTTTTTCTTGATCATATTTGGATGCACCGCCGAGTGCTAGCCTGGATCTGATTATCCATTGAGTCTGGTCTGAGGTCCTGTGTCCGGTGTGAGTGGCAGACGCTGGGAGTCCTTTTATGATTTGAAGTTCGATCGCTCCTTTTTGAAGTTAGGATCTTTCTATGGGCTCACTTTTGAAAGGCTTAATTCTGCCTACCATCTGGTAAGGGTAATATATACTGGTGGTGGCACTTCCGTGTGGTGTGGAGCACAGCGGTGTGATAGGATATCTAATCTGATGTACCTAGTCTATAAGACTGAGAAACTATACCCTAGGACAATACTCACTCCGTGAACTGTTCACACTCTCATACAGATCCATACATATATGGTCCTCTGTCTGACTACAATCCAGGACTTTTTGTTATCTGTTGCTACTGATAACCACCTTATTACCTATCACCATTATCTCCGAATATTATTATTTGTGTGTGTTTTTTATCCACCAGTCATGTATTAACAGTCTTCGATCTGATTGTTTTGATTAGGGTATAGACATTTTAGCTAATTTACCTGGCGCAGTTTTTTCTTTTTCATATTGCATTGTGTTTATCCCACTATCCTGCAGCCGGGTTAGGTATTATTTTTGTACTCCATTTATTTTGTCCCTTTTCCCCATCCCTCTCCCCTTCCCCTCCCCCCTCCTGCTCTATTTTGGTTAGCGCGGTTTTTCTTGTTAACATTTTGATCACAGCGGAGCACAGCCGAGGACAGTGGAGGGCATCGCTGGAACCCAGGAGAAGGTAAGGGCTCCGCTGGATGCTCTGCAATGTTACCCCGAGCGTGACTCGGGGTTACCGCTCCTGACAGAAAAAGTCAGACCCGAGTCACGCTCGGGATTACCGCCAGGGAGGTTAATCTTTCTGCTTTTAGGTAACTGGCTGTATCAGAGGTAGATGGCTAATCTGAGAGTGTGAAGGAGCCCGAGTTTGCTCCCACAATATGCTGATCATTGGTGCAATGCTCTCCAGGATTCTTAGAAAAAAAAATTAAATTTTTTTTACCTGCAAAAAAAGTGAATTTTTTTTTTTCAAATGGTAAACTTATCCTTTAAATAGATTACCAAATAAAGGCATTATATGTGAAACATTGGGAAAATCATAAAGATTTGCAAAGTTTTTAAAATGAAGACTATCAAAACTTAAAAATTTGGTTTGGTAAACTTAACTGGGATTTCTGCTGAAAAGGCAAGAGGGGTTGGGGGAGATTGCTTAATGGAGGGGAGCTAAGAGGGGTCTTTTTCTTGCAGTAAGGATTGCAGCTAGGCAGTTTTGCTTTAGTGAAGGGTGGGGTGGAATTTTGTTTGAGGGAAAGAGGTTTTATGCTGGGAGAGATTTTCTTACTGGGAGAGTTATTTAACCCCTTGTCTACCAAAATACATTTATAAACATCATCTTATTCAAGGAGTTAAAACAAGCAGCAGCTACAGCACAGTAAATGTGGCACCCTTCCACCACTTTGTTGGCTCTCAGGCTTTGCTGTTCCTTCAGGGAGTCTCGGACCATGGTAAATGGCTTCAAGGTGGACAGCAGAAGACATCTGTTCCTATATCTCTTCTCCAACTAATGAACCCAGAAGTGACAAGGATTTAGTTACCTCCACAGCTGTCACTCCTCAGCTGCTCCTACTGTAGTCCAGGTCTGCTAATCAAGTGTGAACATAGGGATGATGGAATTAAATAGGCCTCTGTCCCTCAGCACCCGAGCTTCCACAGCCAACCCACTAAAGCCAGCAACCAGGAAGCAGGCAGCAAACTGACTCTTGGGACAGATGATCTGGAAGAAATAGGAGGAACCTGACAAGTACCGAGTACCATGTACTAGGCTAGTTCAGTGCAATGAGAATCACCAGAATGCCTTTTACAACGATCCTGCAGAGTAGGCAAGGAATTCATAGGTCAAGTTGAACATATTCTAATAAGCATCTGCCTTGGAAGTTAGAGGATGCCTAGATCTAGAAACAAACCTGCTCAGTGTATTGTTGAACTTGGAGTTAGAAAGTCTACCAATCTTTTTTAGGGGTGGTGGCAAGTTTGACAACATGAATGGGGGTGGAGGCAGAGGCCATAATTCCAGAATATAAACCCTGGCTACATTGTTTTGCACCCAAACATTTGGAATATCTATATACCAAATGACCTTGAAGGCCAACAGATGTATCCACACTCTGACCTTTTGGGCATGAGAGGAGAACTTGCTTGCTGACTTACGACAGAACGGATTTTTAAGTTTTGTCTTGGACCTGGAGTTCTGAGAGAAACAAATTATTTTCATTCTCAGGAGTAGAGGGCTCACCAGATGGAGATTTCACCCTTACTTTTCTGGAGCAAAAAGGTATATTCATTCTCAATGACTTCCTAATAAAGTTGTCCATGGATGTGCCAAATAGGTATTTCCCATCAAAGGGCAATTGCAAAAGGCATTTTTTGCATTGACGCAACACAGGTCTTTTGTATGGGTAGTGAAAGGAGGCCTATTGTGGATATTTTTGCATATAAATATAATACTTGCTAAACGGTCCACACAATAAATGTTAACCTCTACAGTATCTAATTATAGGGGATACTAAAAGACCAGGAGTTAGAGAGCCGCGGGATCACCGAACGGTAAAATACGCTGTAACAGCTTACATTGAGAGCGTCTCCGCTCTGCTGACTCTCACACAGCCCAGCCTCCTCCTAACCCTGCGCCTGTAATAGACAGAATGTGGGTCCAATGCTGGGATGCATTCTATCTATTACAGGTGCTGGATTAGGAGGAGGCGGGACTGTGTGTGAGTGAGCAGAGCGGAGACAGTTTCAATGAAAGCTGTTATAGCGTTTTACCGCTCGCGGCTCTCCTCTAACTCCAGTCACGATCCGGCCAGCCCTCTTATTTCCTCCGCCCTGGCAAGGCTGTAATGGGGGCAGGGTAAGGCTGCAATGTGGGGCACGGTGAGGCTGCAATGTGGGGAACGGTGAGGCTGCAATGTGGGGCGTAATGAGGCTGCAATGTGGGGCGCGGTGAGGCTGCAATGTGGGGCGCGGTGAGGCTGCAATGTGGGGCGCGGTGAGGCTGCAATGTGGGGCGCGGTGAGGCTGCAATGTGGGGCGCGGTGAGGCTGCAATGTGGGGGGCACGCTGAGGCTGCAATGTTGGGCACAAGTCACGCTGCATTTAAGTGTCATTTCATGAGATAATTTATGATGATGTGATTAGGAGCGGGGCAACTGGTGGCGAGTAACCCTTGAGACCTGGCTAGTAGCTCAGGACTTGACATTTTGAGCCCTGATCTATATACATTCTCCTTTACTTGCCTTCTGCTAACATTTGCTTGCTCCAGCTGAATCACTGTAGAATACGGAAAGGCTCCCAGTCAGATTTGTAGCAATAGCCCTTTACAGGCAGGAACTCATAGCCCCTTGTTGTGCAGTAAAAAATGCAATGAAAAAGCTTGTCACTTCTCCTCTGTGGCCATTGATCCCAGCACCACCTCTTTAGGCACTGCTGGCTACAGCTGCCCCTTTTCACTAAGCCTACAGGCTAACTCTCACATCAGTCCCCCCCCCAAAATGACTATTTACCAACCCACCTGGCTGACTCTCCTGTGATCTCTCAGGGAAGGATGAAGACCTAAAGTGTTACTAAACCCAGGAGCCTGCAGTAATTATATCTGCTCTCCCACAGTACGGAAATACAATTATTTTAGTAAATAGAAACAGCTAAATACCTTTTCTCATCAGCAGTATATAGCAGTCTTGAGACTTCTATCAGTGTCTGGTGAAGCTTGCAGAAGGAGTTTTTATACTGCACTGAGCTGTCCAATGAGGCTGCAGAGCTCCTGACCCTCTGTCTGGACATGTCTGGACAGTGCCGATTGGCCCTCTGCTGATCACATGCACTCTCCCAAGAAAAAAAAAAAACCTCCCTAGCAATACACCCCATACTGAGCATGTGCAGCCTGACTCCAAAGGCTTTGTCACATCCGGACTTGTCCAGGGGGACAGTACAGGGAGGGAAGGATCTGTGCACGCAAGATCAAGCAGCCTTTTTACACAATGCAGAAGATTAACCCCTTAGGTTCCACAGTGAGTATAACAAGTATGCTTTACTACATATACAGACTGATTTTACTTTTGTGGGTTTAGTAACTTTAAGCACACCTGTCTTCAGGAAGACTGGCTACATGTGACAGTCTCCCCCCTTGTTAGTCCCCAACAGTGCTGGTCCACCCAAAACCACTCTAGGTGGTTATATATGTGGGTCAGCGTCAGCAACTGCCCACATATTCCCACCTTTCCAATCTTCATAAGCTGCCAAGATGAGTCATCCAGCCCTGACCTCTAATAAACCCTGACCCAGTAAAGACTCACTGGCTTAAATGTGAGTAAGAATATATTTTGGTCTGCTCTAACTTCTAGCACACTAGAGGGTGCTACATACTGCATATAAATTAAGGTAGTTGGCCACATTCAACTAAATATATATATATATATATATATATATATATATATATATATATATATATATATATATATATATATATATATTAATATTGAAGATGTTTCACTGCTCATTGAAGTTCCTTTTTTAATTTCTGATGAGTGTCGGAAACATACTCCAGCAATAAAAGCCACATGGGGAACTCCATGGTGTCATGGAGTCTGGGACAGGTGCTACTTGGCTGAAGGTGCTAACGGTCATATCACTGGGGTAAAGACATTAAAACAGCATTATATGTGGTTGACAGATGGTGTTGAAGGGCCGTACTACTGTTTTGTTGTTAGCCATGTGGCTGGGATATGTCACAGAGACACGTTAGATATAGGAAAGCCACTTGGAAAAGCAACACATTGTCTACAAAATAACAGAACAAGTCCAGTTGAATTGGAATATGTACTAATAATCATGACCTGGATAAATGGGAATCTTTGTAGACCAACCATAATAAAGTTATGAGATACGATTATAAGAGAAGTATAATTAATTTTCTACAATTAGCATACCTGTACTTCTGGCTGATTTTTTGGCATTAAATAAAGATGAAACTTATACTGCATATTGTTCGGATCTTCTGGGCAAACCACCCTTCCATATAACAGAACCTTTCCTTTGATTAGACTTTTTCCCAGTATCTTTGAAAAAAAAGTAGTAATTATGGAAAAGGAGGGATTTTCCAGCACAACATGAGATGGTCTAATTTTTGTTGGACTTAATATTTTTATTTTTCCATCCTTAAAATTGCAACATTTAATAAGTGAGGAATCGTTCTCCAGACCTGCAGAGCGAAGAAAAAAAAAAATTACATTCAGGGATTGTTACTTTACTACTTTGCCTTTAATAGGGTGGAACGTTTTTACTGGAATTTAAATACTTTAGACATAATCATTTATTTGGACTAAAACATTATTGACATGAGATTGATTATTTTTTTTAAATATTTTTTCATGTCTCAAGACATCCACTTCTCTTTCTTTTTCTCTTTGTTTACAACTGATAGAAGCAATCCACTGTGATGTCACTGCTAGGGATGAGCTTTGAGTTCGAGTTGAACTCATGTTCGACTCGAACATTGCCTGTTCGCCTGTTCACCGAACAATTTGGGGTGTTCGCGGCAAATTCGAAAAGCCGCAAGCACCCTGTAAAAGTCTATGGGAGAAATCTCAAGTGCTAATTTTAAAAGCCTATATGCAAGTTATTGTCATAAAAAGTGTTTGGGGACCTGGGTCCTGCCCCAGGGGACATGTATCAATGCAATTTTTTTTTTTAAACGGCCGTTTTTTCAGGAGCAGTGATTTTAATAATGCTTAAAGTGAAACAATAAAACAATAAATTCCTTTAAATTTCGTACCTCGGGGGTGTGTATAGTATGCATGTAAAGGGGCGCATGTTTCCCGTGCTTAGAACTGTCCCTGCACAAAGTGTACGGGTGACCCCGCCCCCTCTGATGTAACGCCGGTTTCCGTTACATCAGAGGGGGGCGGGGTCACCTGTACATCACTGGGGAAGCCCAGCCTTTCCCTTGTGTTGCGTCAGAGGGGGGCAGGGTCAGATGACGACTGGCCCCGTCCTCCTCAGCTAAGACCTGGGATTCCCTCAGTGTCTCCATGGAGACAGGACGCGCTGCGCTGGACCCCGAAGCAGAGACCATCCGTCGCTGGATAGCAAGAGTGGATTACCACCGCTGGAATCTTTTTTTTATTTTTAATAAAGGACTTTTCCCAACGGTGTCTGTGTGTTTTTTAACAATTTTTTACACTTTCTTTGTGAAATGGTAGGGGTACAAAAGTACCCCCTTACCATTTCAAACAGGGGGGAGCCGGGATCTGGGGGTCCCTTTGTTAAAGGGGGCTTCCAGATTCTGATAAGCCCCCCACCCGCAGACCCCCACAACCACCGGCAAGGGTTGTGGGGAAGAGACCCTTCTCCTCATCAACATGGGGACATGGTGCATTGAGGGGTCACAGAGGGCATGTGGCCTGGTACGGTTCAGGAGGGGGGGCGCTCTCCCTTCCCCCCTCTTTTTCTGCGGCCTGCCAGGTTGTGTGCTCGGATAAGGGTCTGGTATGGATTTTGAGGGGGACACGCACGCCATTTCTTTTTTTAAATTTGGCGTGGAGTTCCATGCCAGACCTGAAGGGTCTGGTATGGATATTTAGAGGGAACCCCACGTCATTTTTTTTTTGACCCGGAGTTCCCCTTAATATCCATAACAGACCTGAAGGGCCTGGTAATTGAATTTGGGGGGGCCCCCACACTTTTCTTTTTTTATCAATGACTTTCAATAACTGTTCTCTGTATTACGGGAGCCGGCAATTCATTATAGCCGCGAGTGATTTTAAATAGCTTTTTTTTCTGCAAAAATCACACTTTGCGCAGGGACAGTTCTAAGCACGGGAAACATGCACCCCTTTACATGCATACTATACACACCCCCCAGGTACGAAATTTAAAAGGAATATTACACTTTTATTGTTTCACTTTAAGCATTATTAAAATCACTGCTCCTGAAAAAACAGCAGTTTTTTAAAACTTTTTTTTGCATTAATACATGTCCCCTGGGGCAGGACCCAGGTCCCCAAACACTTTTTATGACAATAACTTGCATATTAGCCTTTAAAATTAATTTTGAACGTTCGAGTCCCATAGACTTTAATAGGGTTCTAAAGCTCACACGAACTTTAGGTCTGTTCGCAGGTTCTGGTGCGAACCGAACAGGGGGGTGTTCGGCTCATCCCTAGTCACTGCATCTGCAGATCCACACTGAATGGGGAACATGGTCTGGTTCACACCTATGCAGTTTGCTTTTTATTTATTTCCTGAACTGCTTTTTGCTGTGCATTTTTTTTATGCATTTTGCAATCTGTATTTTTTATGCTTTTTTTGATCAATTTGTTGTAGTAGATTAAAAACTGCAGCAAAAACACACTACATGCTTTTCTGCAGCTTCTCCATTGAAGTTTATTGAATCAAAAAAAGTAAAAAAAAAAGTACTGTTTTGCGTTTAAAGAAGTCTCCAACCCTTTCCAAAAATGCAGCGAGTGAAAAAAGCTTAGTTGTGAACGTGTCCCATAGGAAACCATGTTAAATGGACTGTAGTGTGTTTCTGCAAAAAGCATTAAAAATGCATAGGTGTGACCTGTGGTGTTCTCCTTCACCACTGCCTCTGTGTGTTCTCTGTGTGGTAACACCACGCTGCACCTTATTTTCAGGCAGCTTGTGCGCACCTGTCACACCTGCCCCAGTGTCATCAGTGCTACCAGAACAGTGTACCTCATTAACTACACCAGTCAGTGACCTTCAATGCAGTGATACCAGACCAGTATACACAAACACCAGCGTCCTGATCACCGATATACCAGCGTCCTGATCACCGATATACCAGCGTCCTGATCACCGATATACCAGCGTCCTGATCACCGATATACCAGCGTCCTGATCATCACCATACTAGTGCCAGTGTGAACATAGCCAGCCCCCCTAATTTTCATTTTCCTTCCACATTTTCCAAAATTTGTGGCAAAAAATTGCATTTCTACAAAATTAGATGTGTAAATTACGGTCCTAGAAAGAATTTAAGATGCTTTTTGGCATTTAGCCCTCTCTTTGTGGCCAGGCTGCGAAAGAGTCTCACACATGTGGTATCGTCATACTCAGGAGGAGTAACATAACTTGTTTTGGGGTGTAATTGTAAGTATTCCTATGATGTGTGTTAAAAATCTTTATAAATTGACAACTTTGTGTAAAAAAAATACTTAATTTTCTTTCAGCAATTTCCAAAAATGTGTGGGAACAAAATGACAGTTCCAAAAGACTGACTATGCCTTGTGGTATTTTCTTTCCTGAATGTGGTCATTCTGTGGGTGTTTCCATTGTCCTGGTGCGCCAGATCCTCCAAAAATATAATAAGTAGTCAGGAAGTTATGCCCCATACACACGGTCAGACATTCCGACCACAAAATCCGTCTGATTTTTTCCAACGGATTTTGGACGAAACTTGTCTTGCATACACACTTGTCTTGCATACAGTCACACAAAGTTGTCGGAAAATCCGATCGTTCGGAATGAGGCGACTTACAAAGCATACGACAGGACTACGTAGAGGCCAGTAGCCAATAGCTTTTGTCTCCAATTTTTTTCTGAGCATGCGTGGCACTTTGTGCGTCGGAATTCTCTACACACGATCAGAAAAGGTCAGATCGGATTTTGAGGTCAGAAAATTTTAGATCCAGCTCTCAAATTTTTTTCCGTCGGAAATTCCAACAGAAAAGAGCCCACACACGATCGGATTTTCCGACAACATAATCCGATCAGACTTTTTCCGTCGGAATTTCCGACTGTGTGTATGAGGCATTAGACGTTCAGTTTATGCCCCTAGAATGCCTTAGGGTGCTCTTTGGACTTTGGGCCATGAAATGTGCCTAGGCTCTGAACAAGTCTCACAAATGTGGTACCCCCATACCTCAGGAAGAGTAGCAGAATGTGTTTTGGGACATTGCTATCTGTGGCATTCTGGGAGTGATATCATCTCTTTTTTTCGAAATCTGTGTTTTTATACAAGAAATCGATAATCAACATGTGCAGTTATATTTCAGACATATCCAAGTATGTGTGGTAAGCTCTGCCTATTTCCATTTTTTTCAGCTTCCCTCTGCTTTCTATGCCCCTTATGTATCCAATTCTGTACTAAATACGAAACTATGTATTAACTGCTCAGCCAATTAGATGTATATTTTGAGCCAAGCTTTACACACTGTATGAATATGTACACTCTGCCTGTACAATTTTTGAAAAGGATGCTTTTTCATGCGACTTTGTTTTTTCAGCATACTTTTGAGCTAAACCTATCAAACTCCTGAAGAAACTCCATAGAGTGAAACATGTCGAGTATGGCGAAGCTCTACACAAACTTTCGTCTGATTTAACACATATGTCTGTAAAGTATGGATGTATTATCTGTGTCCTTTTTGTCTCTTACCCTTTTGGGAAAATAAAATTCTATTTTTATATATACATCTCTATTTTGTTTATATACACTTCACCCACCCAGATACCATTAACAAAAAATCCCTGAGGCTTGAGGCCTCGTGTTTCCCCCTTTCTCCTTCATAGAAGGTTTCCTTTTTCATAATATACTGGGATTTTGGTATCGCCATTTGTTCAACTACTTCATCTAGTCAATTAATCCTGAGATTTAACATGTTAGAATGGTGACTTTGTGAAAGAGAAAAACAAATTATATTTACTTTCATAATTTTTTTAAGAATTTTGGCAAAAAAATACCTTAAAAAAAAAAGTCACGATTCTTACTAAATACCTCAGGCTGTCTACTTTCCAAAAATTAGATATTTGTACCGTCCTGGCATTTTAGGGTCTCAAAAAATTGTATATATTGGAAATGAGGGTATAGTCAATATGATAATTAGGCCAACATCCCAAGGCCGAGCATATCAGGATCTGACTCAGAAAGAGACAAAGGGGCCCATGTTTTGGAGCCCTGGACAGAGATTGCTGTATTAAAATTAAATTGTGGGGGGCGTGACCGGATGTGAGAGGCGTGGAAGCATGGAGAGAGAGGTGAACGCGTAAGAATGTCCTTGGGCTCTCTCTGACTTCCCCCTCTGAAGCTCGATACCTTGGAGCCCTTTGCTGGAGCGGCACTGGCGGAGTGGGTCGGATTGCTGTGTTTGGCATTTTTTCCCTCAACCAGACTTTACCTGACTCCCATACCTCCTATCCCGCTCTTGGTCGTCCCGCCCTTCTATCTTCCTCCGCCCGTGCTGATGCGGGAGGCTGGCGGATAGCTGCCGACTACCAGCCGGATTAACTGCATAGAGGAAGCGGGGTGATGTTCCGGGAGCCGACGCTCTGCTGACTTACTATCCATTGACGCGAGCCACTAGGAATCTCCGCGGCGCTCGATCAGCTGGCGCTACAGCGCAGGACGCAGCAAGAACATCGATAACGAGTGCCGGGAGATCTGCTCCGAGACAAGCCAACGTACCAACACGCCAGCACGGAGCTAGAAGAGGAAGGCTACAGCACCGCCAACCCCCAGCGTGTGGAGTGATCGGGGGGGGGGGTGGTGAGTTACCCAATCCATTTAGTTAATTGTTGAATGTGTTGCTCACCTACCCCATAAACTATTGCATTATCCCCCTAACACGCCGACTCTAAAAGATCAGGTGTTTTATGCTACATTATCAACGCTGTGTGTCTGGATTGGGCTATTGCATTGCACTGCGCTCCTGCTCTTGAACCGGATTGTATTTGGGACAAAAAGTAAAAGATCTTGGGACTGTGGGCTATCCAGGACCATACTATATTAAGCCTTTATAAAATCTGGGACAATTTATCCTCACCTCCAGTTTTTTCCAGCAGCAAACCTTTTCTTCTGCTTGTTTCCTCTGGGACACCATGCCAAGGCTACCTTTGAAATAGTGCTTATATTTTATTGATAAAAAAGCTATTGTGAGACGTGCTGGGATACTCCCGATACAACAGAGGCACAGGGTACCTTTAAGAGGTCTGATTAAAACACTGGCGACTATGCAACACAGCATAATCACTTCCACGCTACCCTAGAAAATACTCTTCCATTACTGGGTGTGCTGTGTTGCACTGCAAAGCCCAGCTGCCTGGAGCTGGGACCTTGTGTGCAATCCTTAACAGCGCTGTTGATCCGCCTGTACTCTTAGGCCCGAGCTCTCCCCTTAAGCCGTCAGCGGTTTGTGACCAGCTTGTGTATAGCCTCCTTTCCCCCCTCCTTTTTTTTTTTTTTTTCTTTTTTATTTATTTAATTTCTTTTTTTTTTTCACTTTGGTTGTTTTCTAACCATTTAGCGCTAAGTCTTTTGCCCGCGAGGATTTAAAAGGAGGACTTCTTCTTTTAGGAGGACTTTAAGCAATAAAAAGGGTGTCATTACCAACGATAATTGCTCTAATTACCTTGGGCCTACTAACCAACTACATTCCTCACACCGGGCGAAAGAGAGGGGGAGGGGGCTAATTTCACCCTGCTTAGTAAGGTCGCTATGTCAAGAAAGAACACCAGAGGAGCATCCGCCCCTGGAAGCTTCTCAAAATACACGAGCTGCAAAGGACAGAAATAACCAGGTTGCAGCTGCCATGGCCTCAAAATTGGAAAAATTTGCACATTCTGCGACAGCCCCAGTTTCCCCTAATAAGCTGAATCTGCAGCAATCAACTTATTTCGCAGGGTAAGGACTATAAAAATCCTGCGCCAGACAGAAAGAGCCAGGGAGGCACAGCACCCAATTTATCTACCCCCTCCGCCACTAAAAAAATCGACAAATAAGGGACCAGGAGGGACCAAAATGTCTACTACCCATTTAAATGTAGAGGATAGCTGTTCTTTAACTCTTGCGCCAATTACTCCCCCTGAAACTACCTTGGAAGCTATGGAGAGAGAACCCACATTAAGGGAAGTACTAAATGCAATAAATGATTGTAAAAACTCAATTTCCAGCTTTGATAACCAATTAAGGATCATCAGGGATGAATTGGCCTCCATAAAACATGAGTTAAATAAAACAACACAAAGAATAGTAGAAGTGGAAGAGCGAGTAAGTGCAATAGAAGATGAACTGACTCCAGCAAAGCAAGAGATTCAATGGCTTAAAAATACTATGAACGCACAGGTTGCTAAATTGGACGAAATGGAAAACAGGAAGCGTAGAAACAATGTTAGAATCATAGGCCTACCAAAACGGAGTGAAGGCCCCAACTTAATAAAGTTCCTGGAGGACTGGTTTGGGGAGATCTTTGGGGGGTCTTCTTTTAGCCCCTTGTTTGTTATTGAACGGGCTCATCGCACTATTTCAAGAAATCAGCATGGGGGAGATCGCCCTAGGCCCATATTGCTCAAAATCTTGAATTATAACGATGAGGTCACGTTGCTGCGGAGGGCCAGAGAGCTGGGAGACATAAGGTTTCAAGGCTCTAGAGTTTAATTTTACCCGGATTTCTCGCCTGACCTGCAGAAACGTAGAGCGGAATTTATCCCGATCAAGCGTACCATGATCAACTACAAAATAGACTATGCTCTATTATACCCGGCCCGGCTGAGAGTGACAGCTCTCGGCAAGACCTTTTTTTTCAACTCCCCTATTGAAGCTTTGCAATGGCTCGAGGAGAACAAGAAGGATTTTTAAGGAGAGGGGGTTGGGGTTTTTCATACTTTCCCCCTTTTCCTTTTTTCCTCTCCTCAATTTTTGAAAGCATAAAAACGGTGTTTGCCCTTCCCCTCCCCTCCCCAAGAAAACGGGGGGAGGGGAGGGGAAGGGCAAACACTGTTTTTATGCTTTCAAAAATTGATATAGGCATATTTATGTTGACTGGGGGGGAGAGAGAGGATGGAATAGATGGTGGGAGGTACTGCTGCACAAGGGTCAATGGGGGGTGAGATGAAATGACTGTTTAATTATGAGATATACCACTACTAGGGGGGTAAATGGAGAGAGCCCATGGGTATCGGGGAAGTATAAATGTACGTAGGTATGTGTGGGTGGGGGCAGTTTGGCCCTTTTGTTTTGTTCAAATTGGCACCAATCACTTTAACGAAGAAAATTTTTGAGGTAAGAAAAGAGGGAGTTGGTAGGGTCACGATTGCACCTGTTAGGGGCTGCCCTGATGGGCTGGGGTGGAAGGGGAGGGATGGGGGGGAGGGTAATCAGGGATAAGGGGGGGGGGGCAAAAGTCAAGCACAGGGTCTAGATTTGCACTTTATATGCGCCACTAAAAGGGAAGGAACGAGGGGAGGGGGGAAGAAAGTTACAAATATATTTAGGAATTGGGGGAAGTACACATATAGGGGCAACGATTTATTTAAGGATGATTGCTGTATTAAGGGCCTGTGTATATTTTTGTTTTTTTTTTCGAAATAGCACTCGCACTTTGTGACAATAGGAATACCACTTATCTACGCTGTAATCCACGAACTAAATAGAAATGGCACCTATGTATTATACTGCTAGAATGGGAGGGGAGAGGGACCTGATTTCCAGCTTTCCTGGGGCTATTTTTCTCCCCTTCCGGTTTACTCCTCTTCCTTGCCCTTGTCTTCTTTATTTTTTTTTTCTCTTTTTTCCTTTTTTTTGTCTTTTCGGTGTTGTCCAGGAAATGTTTTGCCCAGTCCTACTTTCCGGTTGGGATTGCCCGGCGGTTCTAATACCTTTTCTGATAGCTATCCCACACGAGAAGGCTTATATTTTTTCTAAGCCTAGATGCAGACGAAGAAACTTGATTTGATCTCTTGGAATGTTCGGGGCCTAGGAGACCCGGCCAAGAGAGCTTTGGTCCTGTCCCTCCTTGAGGGCAGGGGGCCAGGTATCCTGTGCCTCCAGGAGACACATCTCGTGCATGACACAGTGCCTTTGCTCCGCGGTCGGAAGTGGCAGGCCCAGTACCATTCAGTATACTCCTCCTACTCAAGAGGTGTGAGTATCCTGATTGGTGGGGGAATATTATTTGCATGTTACAAGGTACAAATAGACCCAAAGGGCCGCTATGTTTTTTTACACTGCTCATTGGAAAATAAACCATATGTTTTAGCAAATATTTATGTGCCTCCACCATTTAAACTAGACATTCTATACGAATTAATTGCATTTACTATAGACAAGGCTGGGATCCCGGTGTTAGCAATGGGGGACTATAACCAGGTATTGGACAAGTCAATTGATAGGTTCCCTACTCCGTATCAAACAACGGTGAGGGAAGAAGGTAGGTTAGCCCGGTTTCTACAAGAAACTGGGTTAAGCGAAGCCTGGAGAATACGGCATCCACAGGAAAGGCAATACTCTTGCTTCTCCGCCTCTTTCTCGACCTTGTCTAGACTCGATATGGCTTTTGTTAACGCAGAAGCCCTACCCCTCATAGGAGCAATAGATTATGGCCCAAGGGGGATATCGGACCACTCGCCCCTGATCTTGTCATTGAAGACGGGAAATAAGCCCTACCATAGGGAGTGGAAAATAGACCCAGCCTGGTTGGAGCTAATTGAAAGTCCTGAAGAAGTAAAGATGGCTCTGAAAGAATTCATCATCAGAAATACCAACACGGCTCCTATTGGGGTGGTTTGGGATTCTTTGAAAGCACATCTTAGAGGCCTCCTCATTCAGCAAGTTTCCAGAATCAAAAGTAAGACGCGAGAGAGGGAGGGGGAAGTTAAAAAGGCCGTAATGCTTGCAGAACAGAAATATATCCTTAACCCAAACCCGGAAACTCAAAAGAAATGGCTAGAGAAACAACAAGACTATAAGTCAGTCAGCAATAGGATTAATGAGGATAAACGCATATTCCTGAGGCAATTAAACTACGGCGAGGGTGAGAAGGTGGGTCGTATGTCATTGTTGGTTAAAGCAAATACGTCTCCATCAACGGTCTCGGCCGTGAGGACCATACAGGGAGCTATTTCTACGGACTTGACAATTATAACGAAAACATTTAGAGACTACTATTGCTCCCTATATAAATCACAGATAGATGCCGACAGTGGGGAAAATATTCCCTTTCTCGACAATATAAACTTTCCAACTCTGTCAGAGTCGGAACGCCAACTAATGGAGGCCCCAATCACCTTACAGGAGTTAACTGATGCTGTGGCCGGCATGCCAAATTTGAAGTCACCTGGCCCGGACGGACTACCAATTGAGATCTATAAAAGATATGGTGAAATTTTACTCCCAGAACTACTTAAGATGCTGGGCCAGGTGCAGTCCATGGGGTCTCTTCCAGCTTCGATGACGGAGGCGACTATTGTCGTTATCCCGAAGGAGGGAAAAGACCCCATGGACCCCTCCTCATACCGCCCGATTTCTTTGTTATGCACCGATGTAAAAATCCTCGCTAAAGTCCTAGCTGCTCGATTAAATACATGTGTGCACAATTTAGTGCATCCTGACCAGTCTGGGTTTATCCCAACGAGGTCAACTAGTACAAATATACGTAGAACTTATTTGAACATACAACTTCCAGCAGACAATAAGGGCCCAAGGGCCATTATGGCATTGGATGCTGCTAAGGCATTTGATAGCCTTGAATGGGCCTATCTATTTAAGGTACTGGGCAAATTTGGCTTCGGATCTAACTTCATAAATTGGGTAAGATTACTTTACACCAACCCAACAGCAAAAATAAAGATTAATAATGAACACTCAGATTTTTTTAGCCTAGAAAGAGGAACGAGACAAGGGTGTCCCTTGTCTCCTCTCCTCTTTGCCCTGGCAATAGAGCCCCTGGCCATTGCCGTCAGAGTTAATGGGGATATATGTGGATTCAGGCGTGGTCTAGTGGAAGAGAAGATAGCACTATTTGCCGACGATATCCTGTTTTATCTAGGAGACGTCCATTCCTCACTAAAAGCAGCAATACAAATGATGGATGACTTTGGCAAGATCTCAGGACTGTCAATCAACTGGGATAAGACAGCCCTCATGCCAATGGACCCAATGCCAGGTGATATAATACTCGACAACTTTACCTTTAAACCACTTGATAAACTGAAGTACCTAGATATGGATAATAAATTTGTTTATTAAATACAATCTAGCTCCGTTATTATTAAAATTTAAACATAAGGCTGAGATGTGGGGCCACCTCCCCCTCTCGGTGGCAGGGAGGTGCAACCGCATTAAAATGATTTGGTTGCCCCAGACCCTATATCTTCTACACAATGCCCCCCTATGGATTGGGCAGAAGTGGTTCAGGAAGGTGGATTCTCTTTTTAGAGACCTGATTTGGAAGAAAGGACAACCTAGAATCGCCCTTACTACGCTCCAGCTCCCGCTTGAGGAGGGAGGAATGGCGATCCCGCATCCCAGACGGTACTTCGTGGCGTCCCAGCTACAGCACCTAGCAGGGGGGGGGCTGCTGGGGATTCTGGTATAGGCTTGCTGTTGATAGGTAGCCCACATAACACACTCATAGAAGCCCTTGAGGCTGGGTCTCTTTTTACACGCTGCCCAACGGTAAATTTAATAACAAGGATCTGGCAAACTGCAAAGGCCATGCTAGGATATCAGGGTATAACAGAGCTAGCTCCCTTGTGGTATAACAACAACCTAGAAGAGCTAGCTAAAATCACCAAGTCTAGGGACTGGGAAAATCAGGGCCTTACGCGAGTAAGCCAAATATACGCTGGGGATAAATTGAAAACATTTGCTGTTTTGAAACAGGAATTTTCCCTTCCCAACAGCACTTTCTACAAATATCTCCAGGTGAGGCATGCAGCCCAGACTCAATTTAGACTGCAAGTACCGTGCTGGACTCAGATACCTACCCTGGCGCAACTTGTGTCCTCGGAACCAGCTAAAGGGATAATCTCTGGGCTCTATGCCAAACTGGGGGATAAGACGCGCGAGCGTAGTGGGCCAACTAAGATCAGGGTATCATGGGAGAGTGAGATGGGCCCACTGTCAGCAGAAGAATGGGATGGTGTTATTGGGCAAGTGAAACGGGTCTCAATTTCCCCAGCACACAAAATGTCACAACTTTACTCTATACAGAGTATATTATACTCCAAGTAAAATGTTTAAATTGGGTTGGCGGGACAATGACCGATGCCCTAGATGCGGCCGAGTTGGAGACTTCATCCATATGTTTTGGAAATGTCCAAAATTGTTTAGATATTGGACCAACATCATTGAGGTAATTAATGTGACTCTGAGGCTAAATCTAGAGGCAACGGCCAAAACCTGCCTTCTGGGCCTTCTGGAGAGAGAGAGGATTCCTAATAACTTTACGGACTTTATTTTAAGGGCCTTGTTCCAAGCCAGGAAGCTGATTGCCCAGCATTGGCAGGCGCAGCTACCCCCGACATTAGAGGAGTGGAATAGAAATATGAACATGGTAATGGGCAATGAGAGAGTATTTTTTACAAAGCAGGGCAACCACAGGAAGTTTCAAACGGTATGGGGACCCTGGACAACAACACCCACAGATGAAGAGTGATTTTACTTCTAGCGAGGCCATATTTCAGGCTTAATATTTGTTCCTGGTTTTTTTTTTTTTCTTTCCTCCTTCTATTTTTTTTTTACTTCCGCACCCCTTCTCCGCTTTGCCCGGCTTCCCCTCCCCCTCCCCCCTTCTCCGGTCCCCTCGGGCTCCGTGGCCTGGGGTCCCGGCGGGGGGGAGGGGGAGGGGGGGATGGGACTATGTAGTATGGTTAGGGGACATTGTAGCCTGGGGCTTGACGTGGGGGCGGGGAGGGGGGGAGGGGGAGGATGGGGAGGGGGAAAGGGGGGTGATAGAGAGAAAAGGGGGACCACATCTGCACTAGAATTTCTACATCACTTAAGTTACGAAAGTCGGGTGATGGTTATCCCTATAGCATATTAAGATTTGATGTCAAATGTTGTTTGCTGATGTAAATGTTTTCATTATAAAAATAAATAAAAAGTAAATGTTAAAAAAAAAAAAAAAAAAAATTAAATTGTGACATAGTTGTAGAACAATCTGTCTTTGTCAGGTAGGTCGCTTGTCAAGCTAAAGTCAGGTGCAGAGACTGATGTTCAAAATTGGGTTCTGCTCCAGTACAAAGGAGGCATCTTCACTCTGAGTGTTGTTCGGGCCTTTGGCAGAGTGAATGTATGTCTGAGCTTTCGCCGTGGCTACCCTTCTCCTGGTTTTACCATCGCTTCAGATGAGGGTAATCTCCTGTGGGGTACTCACGAATACAGGGTAAGCGTAGAATTACACAGCAACCTGGGGTGTAGACCACCCTGTAGAGATGTCCTCATGCAAAAGGTCAGAAAGCACATGAGTACAATGGGCTCCAGACAGAAGTGGTGGTATAGTATGCAACCAGTGGTGTGATATAACCCTCGTCATCCACCTGAGCTCTGAGTAATTAAGTTTTATTGCCAAGTTTGAAAAGCTTACACTATAAAGTGAATACATTACAAACATAGCCCTGTGTCAGCCAATGGCAGCACCAGCAATGAACGGGCCATAGGAGCCTAAGGGTGACAGGAGCCCATGGGTGACATCACTGCTCCAGGCTTTACCAGCCATTGTCCAGCGCTTCCTCCTCTCCCCTGCAGGCGCCACTGGCTGACAGAGGGGAGAGCATGTGAACGGGCCCGAGAAGGCTGAAAATAGGTAAGTAATGTGTACATCTTTCCTACACAGGCTAGTTAGCGTAGGTGTTAGGTATAGCCTGGAATTCCACTTTAATAAAAAAAGGTCTTTACATTTTAATAATAAATATTTTTTAATTGATTAGGAAACAGGTTTCAAAGCAGCTATGATTTATACTTTTTATTCGCTATTGTAAAAAAAGATTTGTAGTTTAAACCTACCTTCTAAATACAAGTAATGTGGTAGGTGGACCTCTGACACTACACCGGGCTCTACAGTGATATTAAACACGGGGCCCACAACGTCATATCCATTCTCTTCAACTTGTTTCACAAAGTCACTTTCAAAATCCAACTCGTATGTGACGGTCACTGGAGATCTTACTTTGAACATGATTCCCGTCTCCGAGCAGCAGAAAACTTTATCAGGATTCAGTTCTAGACTTTAATGAAAAAACAAAATGATAAAAAATATATACATATTTTTAATAATCAGTCCACATGCCTGCAGTGCTAATATATTATAATCCAGAGAACTCCTCAATAAAATGTAATCAAATTATGTCATAATGATGTGGTGGGACAAATCTTCGGAAAGAGCCCAAACTATCCCAATACTTCTTTATCTGAGGAGTGAGAGGAGACAGGATGGAATGGGGAGTAGTTGGGTATCTGCTGAAACAATAATCAGCTGAGGATAGCCCTGATATAATGATGAATGTTGATTACAATGTAGACTATACTGCAGAATTGTATGACCAAATTGTGCTAACAGGAGGAGGGGCTTAGAGGACCATGGTTAATAAAATCTGGGCCTACTCACTGTATACATAGCACATATGTCACATTACTTGTAGTTACATCCACAGAATACCACCAGCATTTACCCCCCCCCCCCCCCACCGAACAAATTACACACACATTCCACAACTCAAATCTCAGCCAACAGCCCCAATCTCCTCCCAGTAAAGATCTTTCCTCACAGCCCCCCACAGGTACACTTCAGTAAAAACACCCCCCCCCCCCCCGGTACAGAACCTTCCTCGGTACAGACATGTGCCAGCACAGACAACCCTCTTACACAGACAACCCACCTTCTGCACAGACAACCCCCCTTCTGCACAGACTCCCTAGTACAGAAACCCCCCAGTACAGATCTCCTTAGCAGATGCAGCTGCAGTTCAGTGTGAGGGAGGTCCCCACTTGACTGTGTCATGTGACCAGAGCTGCGAAGCCCCCGCCTTGGCTCTGAACTGTCAGACAGACAGAAGTGGTGCTGCAGAGCCTATAATACTAGCATTATAACACCACTTCTGTCTGTCAATGACAGTTGTGTGGTATGATAAAGGAAAAAAATGTGGAGTGGCCGACCAACACCCCCAGAGTGCCGATAACTGGATCAGACCACACTCCCTAAGTACGCCACTGTTATACTAACCATAGCTTTACACGGATGGTTATAATATAATAATTTGGGTATGCTATACATGGGTATATTGCCAAATCAAATACAGTATCTCACAAAAGTGAGTACACCCCTCACACATTTTTGTAAATATTTTATTATATCTTTTCATGTGACAAAACTGAAGAAATGACACTACAATGTAAAGTAGTGAGTGTACAGCTTGTATAACAGTGTAAATTTGCTGTCCCCTCAAAATAACTCAACACACAGCCATTAATGTCTAAACAGCTGGCAACAAAAGTGAGTACACTCCTAAGTGAAAATGTCCAAATTGGGCCCAATTAGCCATTTTCCCTCCCCGGTGTCATGTGACTCATTAGTGTTACAAGGTTGCAGGTGTGAATGGGGAGCAGGTGTGTTAAATTTGGCGTTATGGCTCTCACTCTCTCATACTGGTCACTAGAAGTTCAATATAGCACCTCATGGCAAAGAACTCTGAGGATCTGAACAAAAGAATTGTTGCTCTACATAAAGATGGTCTAGGCTATAAGAAGATTGCCAAGACCCTGAAACTGAGCTGCAGCACGGTGGCCAAGACCATACAGTGGTTTAACAGGACAGGTTCTACTTAGAATAGGCCTTGCCACGGTCCACCAAAGAAGTTGAGGTCACGTGCTCAGCGTCATATCCAGAGGTTGTCTTTGGGAAATAGACGTATGAGTGCTGCCAGCATTGCTGCAGAGGTTGAAGGGGTGGGGGGTCAGCCTGTCAGTGCTCAGACCATACGCCGCACACTGCATCAAATTGATCTGCATGGCTGTCATCCCAGAAGGAAGCCTCTTGTAAAGATGATTCACAAGAAAGCCCACAAACAGTTTGCTTTAGACAAGCAGACTAAGGACATGGATTACTGGAACCATGTCCTGTGGTCTGATGAGACCAAGATAAACGTATTTGGTGTCAGATGGTGACAACGTGTGTGTCGGCAACCAGGTGAGGAGGACAAAGACAAGTGTGTCTTGCCTACAGTCAAGCATAGTGGTGGGAGTGTCGTGGTCTGGGGCTGCATGAGTGCTGCCGGCACTGGGGAGCTATAGTTCATTGAGGGAACCACGAATGCCAATACGTACTGTGACATACTGAAGCAGAGCATGAGCCCCTTCCTTTGGAGACTGGGCTTCAGGGCAGTATTCCAACATGATAACGACCCCAAACAAACCTCCAAGATGACCACTGCCTTGCTAAAGAAGCTGAGGGTAAAGGTGATGGACTGGCCAAGCATGTCTCATGCCAGATCTAAACCCTATTGAGCATCTGTGGGGCATCCTCTAATGGAAGGTGGAGGAGCGCAAGGTCTCCAACATCCACCAGCTCCGTGATGTCATCATGGAGGAGGGGAAGAGGACTCCAGTGGCAACCTGTGAAGCTCTGGTGAACTCCATGCCTAAGAGGGTTAAGGCAGTGATGGAAAATAATGGTGGCCACACAAAATATTGACACTTTGGGCCCAATTTGGACATTTTCACTTTGGGGTGTACTCACTTTTGTTGCCAGCAGTTTAGACAGTAATGGCTTTGTTAAGTTATTTTGAGGGGACAACAAATTTACACTGTTATACAAGCTGTACACTCACTACTTTACATTGTAGCCAAGTGTAATTTCTTCAGTGTTGTCACATGAAAAGATATAATAAAATATTTACAAAAATGTAAGGGGTGTACTCACTTTTGTGAGATACTGTATGTGTCTCAGATATCAGCAGATCAGTACATTTTGTGAAAAATCTGAATTAATTTAAATATAACAGAAACATACCTGTATGTATTCCCATTCATAACTGGTGTGACCAAAGTATCAATCGCTTCCTCAGGCTAGAGGATTAAAACATGTGGAGTATTATATTTAAAGCATTTTTTGTCTAGGCATAAAAAAACATAACTTATTTCATACCAACATGAATAACTTTCTTTTAATATTTTATTAGTGTATTCCTTTACATTTAACTACAGAAATTTCTAAGAATTCTTGAAGTGTACCGCTATTTTTTCAGTTGTGGCTGAAAAAAGCCGCCGAGAAAGAGAGCTGCCGGTTCCCGCCGAGGAGGTGAGCCCCGTCACTCCAGGAGAGAAGCGGTAAGTGCTGCCAGACCGGCCACGTAGGGGGGGTTTAGTGAAGTGACTGCTGAGCCTGGCTGCATATGATGGGCACAAGTGGCTGCATTTGACGGGGCACAAGTGGCTGCATATGATGGGCACAAGTGGCTGCATTTGATGGGGCACAAGTGGCTGCATTTGACGGGGCACAAGTGGCTGCATTTGACGGGGCACAAGTGGCTGCATTTGACGGGGCACAAGTGGCTGCATTTGACGGGGCACAAGTGGCTGCATTTGACGGGGCACAAGTGGCTGCATTTGACGGGGCACAAGTGGCTGCATTTGATGGGGGGTTCGGTATTTTTCAGTTTGCACCCCCCCAGAAATGATGAGCACCAGCCACCACTGGAAAGGAGGAGACAAATCATCACTGCCCTTTGGAATACAGGACAGGGCTAGCCCTGCACACATCTGAATTGAAGGCTAAACATCCCCAAACAGCATTTAGCCCCGATTAACCAGGGAATGAGCTAATCGGATACTCTCTAGTAGCTGGTCACTGGTCCACTCTTTCAATGTGTGGCAGCAATATTCACCATCTTCTGATGCCAGAGAATAATAAACAATCTCATCAAAATTAATTTCAGCAAAACAAACAGAACCAAGATGGTTCCTCTGTGCAGCTACTTCTGGTCAGGGATGGCCTTGGTATTCTGTCATGAACAGGTGTGACCAGAATTGCGTGGACAGCAACAGAGGAAACCAAACTCATGTAAAGTGAAATAGTGTAATTTATTAGGGTAAGTGAAATATAAATACAAACACCTCCAATACAACACAGTGCACAACAATCCAACTACAAGACAGAGACCCACAAATAACAACAACAGTACACAGGTATATACAATAGATGGGAAATACCAAAATCGTAAACGTAGCCAGGCCAAGGTCATCAACAGAAGATCAGCAGATGGCGACAGGGAGCAAACAGGACAGGGAGAGGATGGACGGATCAGGCTTCAGGGCAAGGTAAAGGTAACAGGGTCACAGGAGGGACAGGTTCAGGTTCCAGGTTCAGGGTCAGGTTCAGAGATCCCAGGTCAGGGCACAAGGACAATACCAAGACAAGTGTGTGAGTGCTTGCCGGGTATTAATACACATCTCCTGCAATCAGCCTCAGGTGAGGCCTGATCGCAGGAGATAACGTCGGCTCCACACTGCTGGGAGACACCCACTGGTGGATGCCAGTACTGCGGCCCAAGGATCAGACAGTGCCACCAGCAGGTAGAATCTTTCCTGACAGACCAAATCCTTGAAACATTGAACACAGAAGAAAAATGGGAACGCTTTAGGTACATATTAAAAGCATCACTAAGTGCATTCCAAGGGGTAATAAATAAATATAGAAGCACAAAAGGTAAAACCTGGGTGGCTAAACCAAAACATAAAATGTCACATTAAGGACAAAGAACATTATGTTAAAAAGTACAAAGCGGAGGGGTCAGTATAAGCATTCCAAAACTACAAGGAATGCAATAAGAATTGTAAGTACGCAATCAGGGCAGCTAAAAAAGGCTGTGAGAGACAAATAGTGGAGGAAAGTAAAAATAATACCAATAATTTTTTTAAATATATTAACAGTAAAAAGGCGAGATCGGAAAAAAATAGGCCTCAGGACAAGGAAGGGAAGATGGTAACAGATGACAAGGAGAAGGCAGCTATGCTAAATGCCTTCTTCTCAGTCTTCACACAGGAAAAGGAGGGGTATACTGACCATGAAAGTATTGTTAATGACACGCCACAGTATCTACCCTTGTGGCTAACAGAGGCCAGAGTCCGAAAAGGATTAGAGTAGCTTAACAAATAAGTCACCAGATGGCTTACACCCAAGAGTCCTTACAGAACTCAGTCAGGTTATAGCCAGACAGCTATTCCTAATCTTCATGAACAGCATACTGACAGGATTGGCACCAGCTGATTGGCGAAAAGCCCACGTGGTACCAATATTCAAAAAGAATATTATAATCTATTCCTGGGAACTATAGGCCTGTCAGTCTAACGTTGGTAGTTTGTAAACTATTTGAAGGGATAAGTGACTATATCCAAGAATTTGCTGATGAAAACCGTATCAGCATGGGTTTACGAAAGGTCGCGCTTGCCAAACCAACTTATTAACATTCTACGAGGAAGTGAGCTGCCATCTGGACAAAGGTAGGTCGGTGGATGTGGTATATCTGGATTTTGCAAAAGTATTTGATACAGTCCCACACAAAGGCTTATTCTACAAGCTGAGGTCTGTAGGCATGGACCATAAGGTTTGTTCTTGGATAGAAAACTGGCTACAGTGTCCGAAGGGTTGTGATAAAGAACGTGTACTCAGAATGGTCTGGAGTGGTTAATGGAGTACCTCAAGGCTCTGTCCTGGGACCAATTTGGTTTCATTTATTTATAAATGATACAGAGGGTGGGATAAACAGCTAAATCTCAGTTTATGCTGATGACACAAAGATATGTAGGGCAATAACAAGACAGCAGTATATAGAAACTTTACAAGAGGACCCGAATAAAGTAATGGAGTGGGCTACTTCATGGCAAATTAAGTTTAACATTGAAAAATGTAAGGTAATGCACTTGGGGGTTAAAAATATAAACACAAGCTTCCAGGATGGAGAAGGATCTGGGGGTCCCAGTAGAAGACAGACTAAGCAATAGCATGCAGTGTCAAGCTGCGGCTACCAAAGCCAGCAGAATATTAACAGGCATTAAACAGGGAATTTACTCCAGAGATAAAATTATTATTCTGCCACTTTATAAAACTCTGGTTCGGCCACATCTGGAGTATTCCGTCCAGTTCTGGTCACCAGTCCTGAGAAAGGACGTGCTGGAGCGAGTCCAAAGAAGGGCGACTAAATTAATATGGGGACTGGAGGACCTCAATTATGAACGCTAAATGTATTCTCCCTGGAGAAGAAACGATTGAGAGGAGATATGATAGCGATATACAAATATCTCAAAGGTGATCCCAGCGCAAGTATGAAACTTTGTAGTCCCAGTGAGTGTAAGAGGACAGTGTTATCCTCTGAACATTGGAATAAGCTGCTTTGTCAATGTAGGCGTTTGGAAGCTGGCAGTGGGATATGGGGGATGAGGATGAGAGGAGGTAGGGTGTTAGGAAGGTGACAGTAGGTTGCCAGGTGTGATGAGGATAACAGGGGGTAGAATATGTGAACAAGGTGGCAGTGGGGGTGTAAGGTGTGGTGAGGATGAGGATGAGAGGGGGTAGGGTGTTAGCAAGGTGGCAGTGGGGTACTAGGTGTGGTGAGGATGACCGGAGGTACGGTGTTAGCAAGGTGGCAGTGGGGTGCCAGGTGTGATGAGCATGAGAGGGGTAAGGTTTTAGCAAGGTGACAGTGGGGTGCCAGGTGTGATGAGGAAGAGGATGACAGGGTTTAGTGTGTTAGGAAGGTTGCAATGCCAAGTGTGCTGAAGATGAGGATGACAGGGGGTAGTGTGTTAGGAAGGTTGCAGTGGGTTGCCAGGTGTGATGAGGATGACAGGCAGTAGGGCGTTAGGAAGGTGGCAGTGAGGTGTCAGGTGGGATGAGGATGACGGGAGAAAGAGAGAAAGAAAAAGAGGAAAAGCACAGAAAGAGAAAGAAGGATCACAAATATGAAAAAAGAAAACATGAGAAATTTTTTGGCGCAAATCGGTATTATTTATGAAATTAGAAATTGGTGAAATTAATGTATTTTTTAAAGTTTAGAAATATCTATTCCCTCATATGCACATCTGCAGGCTGTATCTGATGCTTGGAGAGGTCAAAAAAGAACACTGCGGTAACATGTACAGATGTGTTCTTGTTTATGGGAATTGCTGCCTCTTGAAATTCACTACAGCCTGTGTCCTCATGCCTTTATGGGAGGCGGATCATCCATCAATCAAGATGTGACATCCCACCCACTGTGTTCTTTTTTAGTTACTGTGCATGGATGAGGAGGGAGGGACTGGGCTGTCATTTAGGATCTGTATACACGCCCAAATGTGTGATATGAGTACCATGTGACCTGACTAGCTAAGATCAAACAGGAAATGTTCTCCCCAGCAATTGAGACCAAACTGAGCATGTGCAGCCCGACTACAATCACGGTCTTATCCAGTGTGACAGAGCAGGAGAGAGAGGATCTGTGCATACAGGATTAGGGATGAGCATCGAGTTCGAGTCGAACTCATGTTCGACTCGAACATTGCCTGTTCACCGAACAGCGAACAATTTAGGGTGTTTGCAGCAAATTCGAAAAGCCGTGGAACACCCTGTAAAAGTCGGGAGAAATCTAAAGTGCTAATTTTAAAAGCCTATATGCAAGTTATTGTCATAAAAAGTGTTTGGGGACCCGGGTCCTGCCCCAGGGGACATCTATCAATGAAAAAAAAAAGTTTTAAAAACTGAAGTTTTTTCAGGAGCAGTGATTTTAATAATGCTTAAAGTGAAACAATAAAAGTGTAATATTCCTTTAAATTTCGTACCTGGGGGGTGTGTATAGTATGCCTGTAAAGGGGTGCATGTTTCCCGTGCTTAGAACTGTCCTTGCACAAAGTGTAATTTTTGCAGGAAAAAAAGCATTTAAAATCACTCACGGCTATAATGAATTGTCGGCTCCCGTAATACAGAGAACAGTCATTAAAAGTCATAAATAAATAAATAAAAAATATGCGTGGGTTCCCCCCAAATTCAATTACCAGGCCCTTCAGGTCTGGTATGGATGTTAAGGGGAACCCCAGGTCAAATTTTTTTAAAAAAGTTCCCCCTAAATATCCATACCAGACCTGGATTTTAAGGGGAACCCCGTGCAAAAAAAAAAAAAAAAATGGTGTGGGGGTCCCCCTCAAAACCCATACCAGACCCTTATCCGAGCACGCAACCTGGCAGGCCGCAGGAAAAGAGGGGGGACGAGAGAGCGCCCTCCCTCCTGAACCATACCAGGCCACATGCCCTCAACATTGGGAGGGTGCTTTGGGGGTCTGTGACCCCTCATAGCACCATGTCCCCATGTTGATGAGGAGAAGGGCCTCATCCCCACAACCCTGGCCAGTGGTTGTGGGGGTCTGCGGGCGGGGGGCTTATCAGAATCTGGAAGCCCCCTTTAACAAGGGGTCCACCAGATCCTGCCCCCCCATTTGAAATGGTAAGGGGGTACAAAAGTACCCCTACCATTTCACAAAGAAAGTGTAAAAAATAGTTAAAAAACACAGGAGGTCTAGTGCTAGAATTGTTGCACGCGCTCTAACGCACGCGGCGATACCTCACATGTGTGGTTTGAGCGGCGTTTACATATGCGGGCGGGACTTGCGTGTGCGTTAGCTTCTGATCGCGAGCTACAGGGGACAGGGGCGTTTTAATTTTAATTTTTTTATTTTTATTTTACTTAATTTTTTTTATTTTTACACTTTTTAAAAAAAAAAATATTTTGGATCACTTTTATTCCTATTACAAGGAATGTAAACATCCCTTGTAATAGGAATGTATGTGACAGGTCCTCTTTATGGAGAGATGTGGGGTCAATAAGACCCCACATCTCTCCTCCAGGCTGGAAAGCATGAGATCGGTAAAAATTTTTTTACCGATCTCATGCTGACAGCCGCGATCGCGGCTTTGTTTACATCCGGGTACCCGGACCTCCGACGGTCATAGAGATGACTGGTGACCATCTGGTCACCGGAAATCTCTATGCTCGTCATCCGGCGGCGAGCGATTCTTTCTCCGGGCCCCCGATGGCACGGGAGAGCCCGGAGAAGCACCGGATGGCGGCGGGAGGGGGGGGACGTCCCCTCCCGCTGCCTATAAGAACGATCAGGCGGCGGAACTGCCGCTATGATCGTTCTTATGGTGCACAGAATCGCCGGCCGGTAAAAATGATATCTGAATGATGCCAATAGCTGCACGCATCATTCAGATATCACCACTTAAAGTCAAGGACGTCATATGACGTCCTTGGTCGGCAAGTGGTTAAAACCACTATGAGCCGCTTGATAGAGACTATGATGATTACATGGAGGAGTATGATAATAGATACATTGTCCAGCATCCCTCTTACCATACCCCAAGATCTACACATCCACGACATAGACAACCAGGATGGGTTAGTCTTGATTACTACCCCCCAAGGCTACCACAACACCTCACTGAGGGTCCCTCCACCACCTTCTTTTTTTCCGAAAGGCCATCAAAAGAACAAGAGGGGTGGAGAACCAAAAGAGGGGGGAGGAGGAGGGACCGATTGAAAAAGGATGCTGGAATATTCAATCTTAGCGTTAATGCTCTTACTGACCATGAAAAATTTGTGTTTAATCATGGTCTAAAATTGTTTTAACATAATCGCATTTTTTAACATAGTCACATTGATCCATTTATTGCACCATTTTGAATATGCTTTATTTGTTCATGATATGTCTCTCATATGCCTGCTGTGCTTCTCTCTTCCTATTCTCCATGTGTTTTTAATTGTTTTGATTGCTCTGATTAGGATGCACCCGCCCCATTTGGAGTGCTTACTCTGTTATAAATATCAGTTTTTAAATCAAACATGTATGCTTTGATGAAAGCTTCTTAGCTGAAACGCGTCAGTGTAGCCTGTACCCTTGTAACCAAATAAAGGACTTTTATTCAAGAGCATCCGAGTCGCCAGCTCTTTTCTGATTCAAATTGCCCTGATAAACCTCTAAGTAAATTTGGAGGGTTTATTGATGTACATAAATACATACAGAAGATTAATAACAATATTTTCTTTCACAGCCCCGAGATTGATGGAGGATCATACCGCAGGAGTGAGATGATCGGGGTTATCCAACACCTCGGTTTTTAATCCACCGGGTCATGTTCCTCCATCAATCTTGGTAATTAAAGATCTTGTGCTGAAAGATATCGATAAACTTAAAATGAAGAAAAATGGGAATAATTTTAGATTTCGTGAATGCCTGAAATTCTTGCAAAAATAGGAATAATATTATGATCCGCCCTGTGGATAAAGGTGGGGGATTTTTGTGGATGAAATGAACAAAATCCTCTCTGATAGAGATACCTATATGCCACTCTTTCAATGATCCCACCTTAAAATATGAAATGGAACTGACCAAACTCATAGATGTAGGGTTTAAAGATAATTCACTCACTAAGAAAGAGAAAGTATATTGGATTCCCTTGGCACTGAGGATATCATTAATTAACTTTTTACCTAAAGTGCACAAAGATCCAGTTAGACCACCAGGGAGACCTATTAACCACTTGCCGACCGCCCCCTGTATATATACGTCGGCAGAATGGCACGTACAGGCAGAATCACGTACCTGTACGTGCCATTCTTCCGGCGGGTGGGGGGTCCGATCGGACCCCCCCGGCCGGCGGGGACGGTCGGGATCGCTTCAGGAGCGATCCGGGATGAGGGGACGGCCAGTGGTTTCTGGCCACCCCCTCGCGATCGCTCCTGGCGAATCAGATGCTTCCTCTGTCTGTGTCAATCAAAACACAGGCAGAGGAAGTGATGTCACGCTCGGTGCGCCGGTCTATGTGACCGGAACGCCGAGCTGTGAACGTCTAAAGGTTAGTGCACCAACAGTACACTGACACCAGTACACATAGGCACACAAAACACCCCCCTGTCACCCCCAGATCACCCCCCAGATCACCCCCTCCCCCCCCAGTCACAGTGTCACTAATTGCAGTGATCATTTTTTTACTGATCACTGCATTTAGTGTCAGTGTGACTGTAATAACTGTCAGTGCAGTTAGTTTTAGGTCCAAGGTAGCCCCCTACCCCCCCCTAATAAAGGTTTAACCCCTTGATTGCCCCCCAGGTAACCCTTTCACCCCCTTTTGCCAGTGTCACTAAGCGATCGTTTTTCTGATCGCTGTATTAGTGTCACTGCTGTCGCTAGGTAACCATTTTTTTTTTTTTAGGTAACCGCCATGTTTATATAGGTTCATAAATAGGTTTATAGGTCAGGTACCCCCATATTACAACCTAAATAAAGGTTTTAACCCCTTGATTGCCCCTAGAGTTAACCCTTTCACCAGTGATCACTGTATAACTGTCACTGGTGACGCTGGTTAGCCAGTTAGTTATTTCGTTATTTAGGTTCCCCGTCAGGTTTTTATATAGCGTCAGGTACCCCCATATATTACCTAATAAAGGTTTTAACCCCCTGATTGCCCCTAGTTAACCCTTTCACCCCCTTTTGCCAGTGTCACTAAGCGATCGTTTTTCTGATCGCTGCATTAGTGTCGCTAGGTAACCATTTTTTTTTTTTAGGTAACCGCCATGTTTATATAGGTTCATAAATAGGTTTATAGGTCAGGTACCCCCATATTACAACCTAAATAAAGGTTTTAACCCCCTGATTGCCCCTAGAGTTAACCCTTTCACCAGTGATCACTGTATAACTGTCACTGGTGACGCTGGTTAGCCAGTTAGTTATTTCGTTATTTAGGTTCCCCGTCAGGTTTTTATATAGCGTCAGGTACCCCCATATATTACCTAATAAAGGTTTTAACCCCCTGATTGCCCCTAGTTAACCCTTTCACCCCTTTTGCCAGTGTCACTAAGCGATCGTTTTTCTGATCGCTGCATTAGTGTCGCTAGGTAACCAGTTTTTTTTTGTATTACTGTTACGGGTGACGCTGGTTAGTTAGCTTTATTTTTTATACTGTCAGGGCACCCGCCATTTATTACCCAATAACGGTTTAACCCCCTGATCGCCCGGCGGGTGATATCAATTAGGTTTTAGGGTCAAATAAGGTCTGCGTCGCCCCAGGTTAGTGCCAGTACCGCAAACACCCACGCGCAAAGCATACACCTCCCTTAGTGGTACAGTATCTGAACAGATCAATATCTGATCTGATCAGATCTATACTAGCGTCCCAGCAGTTTAGGGTTCCAAAAAAAAACGCATTGTTAGCGGGATCAGCCCAGATACCTGCTAGCACCTGCGTTTTCCCCCTCCGCCCAGCCCAGCCCACCCAAGTGCAGTATCGATCGATCACTGTCACTTACAAAACACTAAGCACACATAACTGCAGCGTTCGCAGAGTCAGGCCTGATCCCTGCGATCGCTAACATTTTTTTTGTGGTAGCGTTTTGATTCAGTCGCTTCAGTCAGGAGCTTTTTTACCTGTGAATCTCAAAAAAATAAAAAAAATAAAAATAGTTGTCGTTTTATTGTTCTCTCTCTCACTCTATTCTCTCTCTATTGTTGCTCTTTTTTTACTCCATTCTATTCTGCAATGTTTTATTATGTTTTATCATGTTTTATCATGCTTGCTTTTCAGGTATGTAATTTTGTTTACTGTGTTTTAGTGTTAAGCATTTTTTTGTTTTCAGGTGCGCCATTCAGTTGCAACGCGGATTTATTTATCTTGACAGCAACAGCGTTTGCTCCCACGATACATAAAGCCGCGACTCCAACGCTGTAGGAGGTGATTTCACCACCACAGTTAAAAAAAAGAGCATATATGCCGAAGCATGGGGGCAGCAGGGGGGGGGAGGAGCGATTGGCTCCTAATGCCACGTACATACGGTCGAAATTCCGACCGTGTGTACACGGCATAACTTTTGCGGGAGGATGCCCCCATGCATCGGCATATATAAATGGTGCATGTATGCCCATCATTAGAAGTGGGTGGATGAAGGGAGGTATTCTAATGGTGGGCATACCCACCAATCAATCTCTTTTTTTCGTTCAGCCAAGAGGCTGCATGAAAAAAAAAAAGATTACAATATATGTCCAGTATGTTGCTGGACTTTGAATGGTTATACCAGAATGATGCCTGCAGGTTTAGGTATCATCTTGGTATCATTCTTTTCAGCCAGTGATCGGCTTTCATGTAAAAGCAATTCTAGCGGGTAATTAGCCTCTAGACTGCTTTTACAAGCAGTGGGAGGGAATGTCCCCCCTCCCGGATATAAACCGCGCCATTGGGAAATTGGGAAAGCATTTTATCACACCAATCTTGGTGTGGTCAGATGCTTTGAGGGCAGAGGAAAGATCTAGGGTCTAATAGACCCCAATTTTTTCAAAAAAAGAGTACCTGTCACTGCCTATTGCTATCATAGGGGATATTTACATTCCCTGAGATAACAATAAAAATCATAACAAAGAAAAAAAATGGAAGGAACAGTTTAAAAATAAAATAAAAAAAGCTAAATAAATAAAAAAAAAACCAAAAAAAAAAAAAAAAAAGCACCCCTGCCCCCCCTTCTCTTGCGCAAAGGCGTACACAAGCGTTGGTCTGGCGTCATATGTAAACAGCAATTGCACCATGCATGTGAGGTATCACCGCGAAGGTCAGATCGAGGGCAGTAATTTTAGCAGTAGACCTCCTCCGTGAATCTAATGTGGTATCATGTAAAGGCTTTTAAAGGCTTTTAAAAATGTATGTAGTTTTGTCGCCACTGCGTGTTTGTGCGCAATTTTAAAGCATGTCGTGTTTGGTATCCATGTACTCGGCCTAAGATCATATTTTTTATTTCATCAAAAATTTGAGCAATATAGTGTGTTTTAGTGCATTAAAATAAAAAAAAGTGTATTTTTTCCACAAAAAATGCATTTGAAAAATCGCTGCGCAAATACTGTGTGGAAAAAAAAAAATGCAACACCCACCATTTTAATCTGTAGGGCCTTTGCTTTAACATTATATATAGTGTTTGGGGGTTCAACGTAATTTTCTTGCAAAAAAAAAAATATGTTTTCATGTAAACAAAAAGTGTCAGAAAGGGCTTTGTCTACAAGTGGTTAGAAGAGTGGGTGACGTGTGACATAGGCTTCTAAATGTTGTGCATAAAATGCCAGGACAGTTCAAACCCCCCCCCAAATGACCCCATTTTGGAAAGTAGACACCCCAAGCTATTTGATGAGAGCAATGTTGAGCCCATTAAATATTTTTTTTTTTTTGTCCCAAGAGATTGAATAATGAAAAAAAAAATATATATATATTTTTTTTACAAAAAGTTGTCACTAAATGATATATTGCTCAAACATGTCATGGGCATATGTGGAAATACACCCCAAAATACATTCTGTTGCTTCTCCTGAGTACGGGGATACCACATGTGTGGGACTTTTTGGGAGCCTAGCTGCGTACGGAACCCCAAAAACCAATCACCGCCTTCAGGCTTTCTAAGGGTGTAATTTTTTTATTTCACTTCTCACTGCCAATCACAGTTTCGGAGGCCATGGAATGCCCAGATGGCATAAAACCCCCCAAAATGACCCCATTTTGGAAAGTAGACACCCCAAGCTATTTGCTGAGAGGTATGGTGAGTATTTTGCAGATCTCGCTTTTTGTCACAAAGTTTTGAAAATTGAAAAAAAGAAATAAAAATGTTTTTTTCTTTACTTTCTTCATTTTCAAAAACAAATGAGAGCTGTAAAATACTCACCATGCCTCTCAACAAATAGCTTGGGGTGTCTACTTTCCAAAATGGGGTCATTTGGGGGGGTTTTGTGCTTTTTTGCCATTTTATGGCCTTCGAAACGGTGATAGGTAGTGAGGAGTGAAATCAAAAATTTGCACCCTTAGAAATCCTGAAGGCGGTGCTTGGGTTTCGGGGCCCCGTACGCGGCTAGGCTCCCAAAAAGTCCCACACATGTGGTATCCCCATACTCAGGAGAAGCAGCAAAATGTATTTTGGGGTGCAATTCCACATATAACTATGGCATGTGTGAGCAATATATCATTTAGTGACAACTTTTTGAAAAAAAAAAAAAAAAAATCTTTTTATTTTTGTCTTTATTCAATCACTTGGGACTAAAAAAAAAAATATTCAATGGGCTCAACATGCCTCTCAGCAAATAGCTTGGGGTGTCTACTTTCCAAAATGGGGTCATTTGGGGGGGTTTTGTACTTCTCTGCCATTTTAGCACCTCAAGAAATGAAATAGGCAGTCATAAATTAAAAGCGGTGTAAATTCCAGAAAATGTACTCTAGTTTGTAGACGCTATAACTTTTGCGCAAACCAATAAATATACGCTTATTGGCATTTTTTTTACTAAAGACATGTGGCTGAATACATTTTGGCCCAAATGTTTGACTAAAATTGAGTTTATTAGATTTTTTTTATAACAAAAAGTAGAAAATCTCTTTTTTTTTCAAAATTTTCGCTCTTTTTCCGTTTATATCGCAAAAAATAAAAATCACAGAGGCAATCAAATACCATCAAAAGAAAGCTCTATTTGTGGGAAGAAAAGGACGCAAATTTCGTTTGGTTACAAAATTGCATGACCGCGCAATTACCAGTTAAAGTAGTGCAGTGCGAAATTGAAAAAAGACCTCTGGTCCTTTGGCTGCCAAATGGTCCGGGGCTGAAGTGGTTAAGGACTTTTTTTCAATTTTTTTTTTAACCACTTGCCTACCAGGCACCAACACCCCCCTCCCATCCAGACCAATTTTCAGCTTTCGGTGCTCTCACGCTTTGACTGACAATTACTCAGTCATGCAACACTGTACCCAAATTAATTTTTTGTCCTTTTTTTCCCACAAATAGAGCTTTCTTTTGGTGGTATTTGATCACCTCTGGGTTTTTTATTTTTTGCGCTATAATTGAAAAAAAGACCGAAAATTTTGAAAAAAAACGCATTTTTCTTTGTTTCTGTGATACAATTTAGGAAATTATTAATTTTTCTTCATAAATTTTGGCCACAATTTATACTGCCACATATCTTTGGTAAAAATAACCTAAATTAGTGGAAATTATTTGGTCTTTGTGAAAGTTACAGACTCTACAATCTGTGGTGCGAATTATACAAAATTGATCACATCTGATGTACTGGTGGCCTATCTCATTTCTTGTGACCCGAACAAGCCAGGAAAGAACAAATACCCCCCAAATGACCCCTTTTTTGAAAGTAGACATTCCAAGGTATTTAGTAAGAGGCATGGTGAGCTTTTTGATGTTGTCATTTTTTCCCACAATTCTTTGCAAAATGAATTATTTTTTTATTTTTTATTTTTTTTCTACAAAATTGTCATTGTAATAGGTTATTTCTCTCACATGGCATGTGTATACCACAAATGACACCCCAAAATAAATTCTGCTACTCCTCCTGATTATTACGATACCACATGTGTGGGACTTTTCCACAGCCTGGCCACATAGAGAGGCCCAACATGCAGGGAGCGCCATCGCGTGTTCTAGGAGCATAAATTACACATCTAAATTGTTGACTACCCATTACACTTTTGAAGGCCCTGGAGCACCAGGACAATGACACGTGACACTGACGTGGCACGAATGACACTGACGTGGCACTGATGACACGTGGTACTAATACGGGGTACTGATGACAGATGGTACTAATACGGGGTACTGATGACACGTGACACTGATGAAAGATGGCACTAATATGTGGCACTGATGAGAGATGTCACCCATACATGGCACTGATATCACGTGGCACTAATATGTGGCACTGATGCGAGATGGCACTAATACGTGGCACTGATGACAGACGGCACTAATACGTGGCACTGATGACACATGACACTGATGACAGATGGCACTGATACGTGGCATTGATGACAGGTGACACTGACAGGTGGCACTGATGACAGATGGCACTGATGACAGATGGCACTGATGACAGATGGCACTGGGGATGGCACTGGCAGATGGCACTGGCGACAGATTGCAGTGGTGGCAGTGGGCACAGATGGCATTTTATTTATTTATTTTTTTAAAAAAAAAAAACTTACGGCGCTGCAGCCGTTCATCTCCCCCTCCTCACACACTGTCTCTGTGTGAGGAGGAGGAGCGGCGCTGAGAGATGATCTCATATGTTTACATATGAGATCATCTCTCATTGGCCAGGGCGATCGCGCTGTAAACGGCCGCTGTTATTGGCCGTTTACAGCGATCTGTGATTGGCCGTGTCCGAGGGACACGGCCAACACAGAATTTCCCTGCTGCGCGCTCGTGAGCGCGCACAGGGAACGAGGAAAGGGGAGGCCGTCATATGACGGCCTCCCGGGATTTGGCATCCGCGCTGTGGCCGTCATTCGGCTACGGCCGGATGCGAAGTGGTTAAAGGGTCATTTGAAAAAAAAAAATGTTTTTTTTTTTTTCTTTCAAATTTTTTATTTATTTTTTTGTGAATGCCTAGAGGGGGGGCGGCTACTGAACAGGCTGCATTGATGGGCACTGAGCAGGCTGCATTGATGGGCACTGAGCAGGCTGCATTGAAGGGCACTGAACAGGCTGCATTGAAGGGCACTGAACAGGCTGCATTGAAGGGCACTGAACAGGCTGCATTGAAGGGCACTGAACAGGCTGCATTGATGGGCACTGAGCAGGCTGCACTGAACAGGCTGCATTGAAGGGCACTGAACAGGCTGCATTGATGGGCACTGAACAGGCTGCATTGAAGGGCACTGAACAGGCTGCATCGATGGGCACTGAGCAGGCTGCACTGAACAGGCTGCATTGATGGGCACTGAGCAGGCTGCATTGAAGGGCACTGAACAGGCTGCATTGAAGGGCACTGAACAGGCTGCATTGAAGGGCACTGAACAGGCTGCATTGATGGGCACTGAACAGGCTGCATTGATGGGCACTGAGCAGGCTGCACTGAACAGGCTGCATTGAAGGGCACTGAACAGGCTGCATTGATGGGCACTGAACAGGCTGCATTGATGGGCACTGAACAGGCTGCACTGAACAGGCTGCATTGATGGGCACTGAACAGGCTGCACTGAACAGGCTGCACTGATGGGCACTGAACAGGCTGCACTGATGGGCAATAGGGAGTATAATACACTCTTCAAATGTGCTTTAACTGCTTAAGGACTGCCTCCTGCACATTTATGTCGGCAGAATGGCACGGCTGGGCACATCAACGTACAGGTACGTTGCTCTTTAAAGCGGGATTCCACCCTAAAGTGGAACTCCCGCTTTTCGGAACCCTCCCCCCCTCCGGTGTCACATTTGGCACCTTTCAGGGGGGAGGGGGGTGCAGATACCTGTCTAAGACAGATATCTGCACCCACTTCCGGCATAAACTCCCACGGGAGTTTACGCAAGTTCCTGTCCCAGCGCACTGTCTGCCGGGACACACATGTGTCCCGGCAGACAGCGCTGAAGATTCTCATTGCGCCGCGCGACTCGCGCATGCGCAGTAGGGAACCGGGAAGTGAAGCCACTTCCTGATTCCCTTACCGAGAATGGTGCCGGCTACAGCAGAGAGCCGAGCGATCGATCGGCCTCTGCTGCCGACACCGCTGGACCCTGGAACAGGTAAGTGTCCGTTTTTTAAAAGTCAGCAGCTGCAGTATTTGTAGCTGCTGGCTTTTAAATTTTTTTTTTTCAGTACAGTCCCGCTTTAAGTGCCCAGCGGTCCTGAGCTTCGTGACTGTGGACGCGGGACCTGCGGACCCGATCACCGCTGGTGTCCCGCGATCGGGTCACAGAGCTGAAGAACGGGGAGAGGTCTGTGTAAACAAACCTCTTCACGTGCTTCCTAGTATCACTGTCACCGATCGTCTGTTCCCTGTCATCGGGAAAGATGTTCAGTGATGTCACACGCCAAGACAGTAAAAAAAAAAAACACACGTCACACTTAACCCCTCCCCTCCCCCTAGTGGTTAACCCCTTCACTTCCAGTGTCATTTACACAGGAATCAGTGCGTTTAAATAGCACTGATTGCTGTATTAATGTCAATGGTCCCAAAAATGTGTCAATAATGTCTGATGTGTCCGCCATAATGTAGCAGTCACAATTAAAAAAAAAAAAAAAAAAAAAAAAAATCGCTGATCGCCATTATTGGTATAAAAAAAATATTAATAAAAATGCTATAAAACTATCCTCTATTTTGTAAACGCTATAACTTTTGCGCAAACCAATCAATAATCGCTAATTGCGTTTTTTTTAACCAAAAATATGTAGAAGAATACGTATCGGCCTAAACTGAGGGAAAAAAAAAAAAACGTTTTTTTTTTTTTTATACATTTTTTGGGGATATTTATTATAGCAAAAAGTAAAAAATATTGCATTTTTTTCAAAATTGTCGCTCTATTTTTGTTTATATCGCAAAAAATAAAAACCGCAGGGGCGATCAAATACCACCAAAAGAAAGCTCTATTTGTGGGGAGCCACGTCGCACGACCGCGCCATTGTCAGTTAAAGCGACGCAGTGCCGAATCGCAAAAAGGGGCCTGGTCCTTTGGCTGCCAATTGGTCCGGGGCTGAAAGTGGTTAAAATGTATGGTTTTCCCTCATGTGAACAAGAAAATAATGACTCTGGTTGGGCTGTAATAATAATGCTATGGGGCTGGTATGAAATGATTTCCAGAAAGATTCTATAAACACATATATATCATTTGAGAAAAAATATGCTCATAAAATAGTTTACTATTTGCCAATAAAAAAATAAAATAAAAATCTCCCCGGATTTCATTTTACAGATCTGGTCACCTTGATTTTGTTCTCAGTGACGGCGGGGGGACTGTAGTTCTCTCACGTCCTCCTCCTATGGTGTCCTTTCCCGCCTCTTCTAACACTCACATCACTGAGGTGAGGAGGAAACGAAACGGACTTCTCTTCAAATTTACCTCAGAAGTATTTTTATAATACAAGACGTCCGGGGGGCGGGGCCTGAGAAGAGGCGGGGTTTAAGTCCTGACAGGATTCACTGTCCAATTCTGCACTCCAGAGTGGGGAAGACTCCGCCTCCACAGCATGCCCGCCTGGTCCCTCGCCCCGGAGCCGTGACAGCCGGTGCTCTGTCGGGTGTACTTAGGAAAGCTCATCCCCCCCCCGTCCTCGGGTTCCAACAATGGAAGTCACAGAGGAACACATTTAGCCAGTGCTTACAGTGTCCCGCCCAGATCTGTCAGAGTGGGCCCCGCCCTCTGCCCCTAACTGTCCAATCCTGTCTGAGCGGGGAAGACTCCGCCTCCACATTCCTTGATGCCCGCTCTGGTCCCTCCCCAGGAGGACGCGGAGTTACCAGCGGACCTGAGAGGGGACTTTCTATGGAGAAGATCCAATTTGCTGAGTGAGTAGTGAGGGGGGAGGGGGAGGTCCCTTCATTCCCACACAGAGGGGACACTCCTCGCCGGGATTGGTGGAGGGAGAAATGACAAATTATTTTCTATTCAATCATTTATGTGGAAATAAAATAGAACGTCTTCATTTCCCATAGAACAATGGAGGATTATCACCTCTGATGTTGTTTGCTGTCTGTGTCCCTTTGGGGGGGATTTCCTTTCACTTCCTGTCCCATAATCACAACAGGAAGTGAGAGGAAATTCCTCCAAAGTGAGGGAAGTCACCAGAATTAGTGTCCCCCCATTGGAGGATTTCCTCTCACTTCCTGTGTTTTACTTTCACTTTCAGTGATAAACAGGAGGGGGGAGGTGATTCTGAGGGGGGGGGGGGGAGCAGACAGCAATAGAAACCTGACAGGGGTTCTACTCAATCCAAAACTGTCTTCAGATATACTGTAATGGCAACCTATCAGAGGATGAGATCTATCTGTATAACATGGAGGAAAGTAAACATGGGGGTTGGGGGTAAAAATATATATACAGGCATAACCCGCTTGATGTACTCACGTTATATACACTCGCGAGTACAGACATCCCGCACCGCGCAGCCACCGTATGGCCTGGAAGAGGTGGAGCTACCGCCCAGAGTTGTCACCAGTGAAGAGGCAAAGTTCCCACCCGCCATCCCAGAGTTGCCAGCCATGCCCGCCAGACCAGAGTTGCCAGCAATGCCGGCCAGACCAGAGTTGCCAGAAATTCCCACCACCCCAGAGTTGTCAGCTATGCCCACCTGAACAGAGTTGTCAGCCATGCCCGCCATCCCAGAGTTGCCAGCCATGCCCGCCATCCCAGAGTTGCCAGCCATGCCCGCCATCCCAGAGTTGCCAGCCATGCCCGCCATCCCAGAGTTGCCAGCCATGCCCGCCATCCCAGAGTTGCCAGCCATGCCCGCCATCCCAGAGTTGTCAGCCATGCCCGCCATCCCACAGTTGCCCGCCATCCCAGAGTTGCCAGCCATGCCCGCCATCCCAGAGTTGCCAGCCATGCCCGCCATCCCAGAGTTGCCAGCCATGCCCGCCATCCCAGAGTTGCCAGCCATGCCCGCCATCCCAGAGTTGCCAGCCATGCCCGCCATCCCAGAGTTGTCAGCCATGCCCGCCATCCCAGAGTTGCCCGCCATCCCACAGTTGCCAGCCATGTCCACCATCCCAGAGTTGCCAGCCATGCCCGCCATCCCAGAGTTGCCAGCCATGCCCGCCATCCCAGAGTTGCCAGCCATGCCCGCCATCCCAGAGTTGCCAGCCATGCCCACCATCCCACAGTTGCCAGCCATGCCCGCCATCCCACAGTTGCCCGCCATCCCAGAGTTGCCAGCCATGCCCGCCATCCCAGCGTTGCCAGCCATGCCCGCCATCCCAGAGTTGCCAGCCATGCCCGCCATCCCAGAGTTGCCAGCCATGCCCGCCATCCCAGAGTTGTCAGCCATGCCCGCCATCCCAGAGTTGCCCGCCATCCCACAGTTGCCAGCCATGTCCACCATCCCAGAGTTGCCAGCCATGCCCGCCATCCCAGAGTTGTCAGCCATGCCCGCCATCCCAGAGTTGTCAGCCATGCCCGCCATCCCAGAGTTGCCAGCCATGCCCACCATCCCACAGTTGCCAGCCATGCCCGCCATCCCACAGTTGCCCGCCATCCCACAGTTGCCAGCCATGTCCACCATCCCAGAGTTGCCTGCCATCCCACAGTTGCCAGCCATGCCCGCCATCCCACAGTTGCCAGCCATGCCCGCCATCCCACAGTTGCCAGCCATGCCCGCCATCCCACAGTTGCCAGCCATGCCCGCCATCCCACAGTTGCCAGCCATGCCCGCCATCCCACAGTTGCCCGCCATCCCACAGTTGCCAGCCATGTCCACCATCCCAGAGTTGCCAGTCATGCCCTCCAGACTAGAGTCACCCCCCCTCCAGTAGTGTCCTCTGCCCCCCCCCCATAGCAATAACTAATTTTATTTGAGGAATCACCACGAACGTCCGAGTGAGAACAATCATTTTAGTGTCGGACCTCCTGTGTAACACGGTAACGGGTCCCGCTGGCGGCACACTTTACTTTAAAATCCTCATAAAAGTGACTTGCAGCTTCCTAAATCACTTTTATCGGAAAGCTCTTAATACACCGCCCCCTCCCCCCACAGTACTTTAACCCCGTCCTACCCGCCCAACGTCATATGACATTGTGGACTTTGATCGGTGATATCTGAATGACGGGTGCAGCTACAGACATCATTCACATATCTTCTTTTACAGCCGGCGATTCCCTTCACCATAAGAACAATCATAGCGGCTGTTCAGCCAGATGATCGTTCTTAGGGGACAACCCCCCTCCTCCCGCCACCCTCTGGTGCTTCTCCCCGCTCGCCCCGTCATCAGCAAACTGGAGAAAGAACTGACCGACCCAAATAATGACCAAAGAGATTTCCAGATGGCCCTCGGACGTCTCTATGATCGTTCGGAGGGCGGGGCGCGATGTTTGAAAAAATTGCACCGCCTCAGCTGGGAAGCCGAGATCGTTTATTTTTTTATTTCAGGCTTCCCAGCCTAGAGGTGACATGTGAGGACTTATTGACCCCCCAGATCTCACTGTAAAGAGGACCTGTCATGTCATATTCCTGTTACAAGGGACTGGGCTTGACAAATTTGCTGAGAATCTAGGAGCCAGATAAAAAGGTTAGGAGACAGGTTTTTAAATCAGCTGCCCAGAGCTGCATGTCCGGGGCATCGGGCAATAAGAAAGAAAAAAAAAAAAAACATTTTTTGTTATACGATTTTGCAAATAAGTCATTGGCGGCACTCATGGGCACTGATAGGCGGCGCTGATAGGCACCTCATTAGTTCCCACCAGTGCAGCCTGTCAGTGCCACATCAGTGTCCACCAGTGCAGCCTATCAATATCCATTAGTGCCCACCAGTGCAGCCTGTCAGTGCAACCTCATCAGTACCCACCAGTGCAGCCCATCAGTGTCCACCAGTCAAGCCTATTAGTGCCCACCAGTTCAGCCTGTCAGTGCCACCTCATCAGTACCCACCAGTGCATCCCATCAGTGCCCACCAGTGGAGCCTATCAATGTCCATCAGTGCCACCTCATTAGTGCCCACCAGTTCAGCCTGTCAGTGCCCACCAGTGCAGCCCATTAGTACCCACCAGTGTTACCTCATCAGTGCCCACTAGTGCAGCCTATCAGTGTGCATTAGTACCCACCAGTGCAGCCTGTCAGTGCAACCTCATCAGTGCCCACCAGTGGAGCCTATCAGTGTCCATCAGTACCACCTCATTAGTGCCCACCAGTTCAGCCTGTCAGTGCAGCCCACTAGTGCCACCTCATTAGTGCCTACAAGTGCATCCCATCATTACCCACCAGTGGAGCCTATCAGTGTTCATCAGTACCACCTCATTTGTGCCCACCAGTTCAGCCTGTCAGTGCCACCTCATCAGTGCCCACCAGTGCAGCCCACTAGTGCCACCTCATTAGTGCCCACCAGTGCCAACCAGTGAATCCCATCATTGCCAACCAGTGCATCACATCAGTGCCAACCAGTGCATCACATCAGTGCCAACCAGTGCGTCCCCTCGCCTGGCCAAAAACAGCTCCATCCGTCCCCTGATGTGCTGCGCTCCGGACTACAGACCCCAGAATGCAGCGCGGCTGGTAACAGCCAATTGGCGGCCGCCACTGCCGACTTCCTCCACTGGAGTGAGTGCAAGCCACGCTCATCACAGCACCGCCCACCAGAGGGTGCTGGTTCTCACAAAAGGAGCGTGTATTTGCTCCAGCAGGCCACAAAGCCGCGGCCTTAATTATCGGCCAGGCCGACAGTATTCACCCTCGGCAAGGGGGGCCATATAGGAGGAATCCTGAGCACTGCTGCAGTGTAACCCAGGCGCCAGGACGCAATTTCCAGTCGTCATTGCGACCTGGCGCCTGGGTTTTGTCGAGCCCTGACTAGGGATGTTTACATTCCTTGTAATAGGAATAAAAGTGATCAAAAGAAAAATGTAAAAAGAAAGTGTCAAACTAGAAAAAAAAATAAAAAAAGAATATATATATATATATATAGCAGAATGGCAGCCAAGCGGTAGATCAGTTATCCTGACTGGGTGTCATATGATGCATAGCTCCCAACTGTCCCTGATTTGGAGGACTGTCCCGGATTTGGAGAATGTCCCTCTGTCCTCCATTCCTCCTCATTTGTCTCTCAATTTGGTCTGATCTCTATAGTTGTAAAAACAAAAAATGCACTTTTTATCTATCAAAAAGTGTTTCCCAGCATTAAACCTTTCATCTGATTTCTAAATTGCTGCATTTTTACATTCCAAAAGCCAATATAAAGGAATAATAGTGGTAAAAAAAGCCCTTGTGGGTTTAATCCAACTTGTTTTTTTTTTTGTACAATTCTCCTTTAAGGGGGCGTGGCAAGGGGTGTGTCCTGTGCCTGCATAATTTTGCTGATAGGTGTACCTCATTCCCATCTCAAAAAGTTGGAAGGTGTGTATGATGTCCAGCAGAATAACAAGCCAGCGTGGGGGTCAATGGTGAGTCGTGTCAGTCTGACACACCACAACTCCAATCTCGTTAAAGACGCACAACACCAATGACAAAATATTTAAACATGTACGAGATCAAAATTATACCAATAAGTTGTGTAACACAAAATTATCATAAAAAATATAAAAAATTCATCATAGAGAAATGTACAAAAAAAATATATAATGTCTAAATGAACAATGCTCCACAATGTGTGACACCACAGTGAATGTTGAAAATCACCCTATTTGTGATTCCACCACCACTTAGAAATTGGCCACTCACCAGAACCAGGTGAGTTTGCGCCTTTGGTTAATTTATCTGGATAACCACTCCTAGACCTGGATGCCTCAGTCCACTGTTCCAATGGTTTGGTTTAGGCAGATATTGATCTCAGAGAAAAATAAATTGCTATCATAGTGTAGTAAGTCTATATCCGTTTATTAAAATTAGTAAAAGATATAGATATTGCACTCACATATTGCTGTGCCTTGCGCTGGCACTAAGCTTTTCCAGCCGTGTGTGTGGGGTTCGCTGTGTTTCACAAACATGACGCAATCAATGTTTGCGAAAGCGTAGAGACTGCTGGGAGTTTTGTGACGCCATTTCTGGTCTAAACGGGAGGGAGGCTCGGAACGCACGGAAGTAAACAGGGGAACAAACGCAGCGAACCCCACACACACGGCTGGAAAAGCTTAGTGCCGGAGCATGGCACAGCAATATGTGAGTACAATATCTATATCTTTTTTATTAATTTTAATAAACAGATTTAGACTTACTACACTATGATAGCAATTTATTTTTCTCTGAGAGTGATATCTGCCTAAACCAAACTGTTGGAACAGTGGACTGAGGCATCCAGGTCTAGGAGTGGTTATCCAGATAATTAACCAAAGGCGCAAACTCACCTGGTTCTGGTGAGTGGCCAATTTATAAGTGGTGGTGGAATCACAAATAGGGTGATTTTTCAACAGCAGGATAAGGAGGCTTATCATTCACTGTGGTGTCACAGATTGTGGAGCATAGTTCATTTGGTTCATTATATTTTTTTTTTTTTGTACATTTCTCTATCATGAATTTTTTTATATTTTTTATGATAATTTTGTGATAAACAATTTATTGGTATAATTTTGATCTCTTATGTAGCTCCGGGCTCCTGATGAGCACGTGCTATATGTTTTGTAAATTTAAATGCTCCTAAAACCACAGTTGGGTTTTAGGGTTAATTGCTCCAAATTATGGTCTCAGTATCAGTTTGGCTGGATTGCATTGTGTGCTGCTTGGCCATAGGTGTCGGTGTCACCTCTGGCAAGCACAAGAACGTGATCCGGTTGGACGCATTGGGTGCCAATCTCTCTCGAAACCATTCAGTGAGTGTGTCATCTTGCGGGGCATTCTGGGAGGGGGTACTTAAGGTGCTGAGGTCACGTGCTACGGGGTTCCGGTCCAGAGGATCTTACTGTCTTTTTGGTCCTGGTCCTCCTGACCAGCCCTCAGGGTCCTCATGGCCTGGGGTGCGGATCCATCCATTTCCGAGTCTCGGGGCTGGCTAGCCCGAGGTGCAGTAACTGGAAGGAGGATTCTAAGGTGGTTCGGTGCCGCCTTGTCTTTGGAGAGGCCCAGCAACTGAGAACGCAACCAGGGGTGGACTCTTCAGAAGACGGCCATGCAAAAGGCTGGCTGCTCGGCAAGAGCCTGGAAGCTAAGTTGAAAGACACCAGGTGAATCCACACTCGTACGGTATCGCTGGACCGGCTGCAAGATACTGGTACCGTATGAGGGTTCTCTAACTTCATATATCCTTCAGTTACAACTAAGTCTGTGGCAGAGACTTTTAATTTACAAGTTCCACAACCAAGTCTGTGGCAGAGACTTTTGATTTACAAGTTCTACAACCAAGTCTTTGGCAGAGACTTTACTCTATTCGAATCCTCTATCGGCTGCTAAATCTACTGAGAGGAGATTTATCCGATAGCTGTGATATCCAGTTGCGAATGGCTATTCACTGGATTCTGTAGTGAGAGACATTCAGTTCAAGCAGTTCCACGAGTACCTGAACTTCCTACCTATATCGTCTATCCTTTATTTGAGAGACTGTGTTTTTGTCTACCGTTTTGCAAATAAAAATCCCTAAAGCGGATTCAGTGTCAGTTTCTACGGTTCTTTGGGCCATCTACCTCGGGAAACCCCTAGACGCATACGAGGTCAAGAAGGTAACGGTAAGCCCAAATTAAACCAGCAGCAGGGGTTAGTGCTACACTTACATGTTTAAATATTTTGTCATTGGTGTTCTGGTTCTTCTATAGTAGAAGACACATAGCGTTCCATGAGGTACATCCATCAATTATTATTATTTAATATATTTTTTATTATATTTTTTATCACTGTATTTTGCATTGGTAAATCAGCAAGGCTTGCACAGGCAGGCAGTTCACGTGGTGGTATATAATAAGGTCATAGTGACATTAACACTTGACACTAGGATTAATATAGAATTATTTAGAAATTACAGTGGTTGGCGCAGTCCATTTATAAATTATTTGTTTTCACAGTTCACTTAACCACAAAGGGAGTCTGTTTTTTGACTGCAGCACACCACACAGTTGGGCACACAAGTGGACAATATATCCTAATATATTTCAATCTAAAAGTTTGCGCCGGTACCTCCATATATATAGTTACGGAACATGGATAGCAGCCTAGAGCAAAGATTTATGGGAGAGCGGTCCTATTGGGTAGTTATGGATGTGGGGCTAACCCACACGTTCCTGCCATGGAGTCTATCAGGAAAGGAAAATTATGGTAAGTATTTGATAGGAAATTTTCAGTTTTTTGGGGTCACTTTTATTCCTATTAAAAGGAATGTAAACATCCCTTGTAATAGAAAAAAGCATGACAGGTCCTCTTAAATATGAGATCTGGGGTCAAAAAGACCTCAGATCTCACATTTACACTAAAATGCAATAAATGTCTTTTTTGTTTTTTTTACAAAAGAAAAACTTTTTCCCCTTTAAGAACATTGGGCGGAAGTGATGTTTGACGTCGCTTCCGCCATCCAATGGTATGAAGCCAAGTGGGGGCCATCTTTCCCTCACTTGTCTCCAGACTGTTGAGGGGAAAGGATCCGGTAAGCGGTGGCGCTCTCCGACCGCCCCGATAAAAGAGATCTTGCAGCGAATACGCTGCGGAGACCACTTTTATCTGTAGGCGGACCGCCTTCCATTGAAGAGGATACCAGGGTTATGGTAGCTATCTGCTGCCATAACAACGGTATTCCACTTTAAACAGCCGCCATATAATGACGAGGGGGGCGGTCCGCAAGTGGTTAAGGTAAAACAAACCTATTGCTTTGATTACCACTTTAAAGTGGAGTGCGTCGCTGTGACAGACTCACCTGGGACAGAGGATTTCAGAGAGGACTGAATGCCAGCCTCTTGCCTTGCGATCATGGTCCCTGGCATTTGGGGGAACGGTTCTCTTTGTGAGCTGTATGTCTGGGGACCCCTGAGGTGGTGTTACTTTGGAGTCAGGCCCAGACATACAGACTCTGGATATGTATATGCCATATTGGCAATAGTGACTGAAACATACTGTTAGATGCAAATAACATCAACTCCAGCCACCTGTCTGTTGTCTTGTATAATGTAAATGAGTCTAGTCTGGCTTGACACAGATTCTAAAGAGTATTTCATCTATTGTTGTTTGTGCTAATTAACCCTGCATTTGAATGAAGGAGTCCAGTGTTGATTTAGATAATTAGCTCAGGTTATTTCTGTTTCTGGCTACAGTTGTATTGTTAGAATAATATGAGCAGGAGGGGGGGACCTCCTCTTCATATGTATTATAAATACTTGTAATTTTGGTTCTAATAAATCAGTCCATGTCAGCAGTGAAACAAGTCTTGTCTTGTTTTGTGCTTGGGAGCGGTTGGAATATCTGATATCTATATTCAGACTGGGAGGAAGTGGTATATGACGAAAAGCACTCAAGCGGAGTGTAGGGACGTTTCGTCACAGTCCCCAAAAGTGGAATTTACGCTTTAAGAACTCCTCACACCCTTCAATGCCACATTTGGCATGTCATTTTTTTTTGGGGGGGGGGGGGGGGGATAGGGTACCTGGTTTTGACAGGTACCCAGCTCCCACTTCCGCTTGGGCCGCCTAGGTGACTTCTCCTCTCCCCCTCCCCTCCCTGCAATCTTCTGGGACACAATAACAGGTCCCAGAAAATTGCCCGGCCATTCAGGATGCGCAGCGCGACTTGCGCAGGCACACCCGGCTGAGAAGCCGCAAGCTGCCACAGGCTGGTGCCCACGCTAGTCATGCCGGTGCCACAGAGAGGAGAGGGAGAGGAGCGAGGCTTTGGGGGGCCACATCGTTGGACTGTGGGACAGGTGAGGGTGTGTTTATTAAAAGTCAGAAGATACACTTTTTGTAGCTGCTCACTTTTAATAAACACAAAAACGGCTGAAACTCTGCTTTAAGGCACCTAAATAGCAGTACTGGACATTCAGTCATTGTGTTTTCCTTGTTATTATCCTCCATGGCCTCTTATCACCCTAATTCTTAGCTTTTCCCTTCCTCTGACCTTTATTTCTAATCTCATTTTAGCATAACCCCTGTGTTAATCTGTTCCTTAACCCATAACCACACTTCCCTCTTGGTAACCCCCAAACTTGAGGTATCATCTGACCTTTCTTGGTGGACATCTTACTGGGCTGATACTTTGGTGTTGATTAGTACCAGTCTTGTTTTTTTTTTTCTTTTGTGGCTGCGGGGCGTCTTTCAAATATTTTTTCTTTCTTTTTTAAGTTAATTTTCTAAACTTTTCTTTTTTCTTCTTTCCAAGCTTAATATTTCCTTCTCCCTATCTCAATTGGTCCGAGCGGGTTTTACAGTGACATTAGTCTCCAAGGTAAATTACATCTACGCACAGGGTGAATTCCATATGTTGACAGCCTTTGGGCTATGGAGATCCCTATGGACCTATCCGGATGCATGGCGTGGCTCTGTCTACCACCTCATTAGGTGGCGGATCATTTCCCGTCATGCATCCGGATCGGGAGCCGGCCAAGAGTGCCGGTCTTGCCACAAAGCAGTGGCGCTTTACATCTGGCACCCCCAAAGACTTCGCTCTGACAGAGCCTTATGGTTGCTGTCAGCAGGGAACGTCAGGGGAAGCCTTAGCTGCGCTTTGAACCGGAAGGAGTTCCATCCAGGAAGCTTCCGGTCACATGGCGTGAACCAGGCGCCGGCTGGCTCTCGTGCCACGTCCGCGTGACGTCAGCACGGCGTGACGTCACACGCCGAGCGTTTTGGCGCCACGGGGGGAGACTACTTAAACCCAGTCTGACGGAAGGTCAGACTGGTGGATGTGAGGCTCGGGTAACGCTGGGAACTTTAAAAACAGGTAAAGTGACAGACCCCTTTTTTCTAGAGGGTGGACGTATTGCCCTTTGAACAATTGTTAGATGGGTTCATTGTACTTACCCCAAATCTTTATTTATTTAATTCATAGGTATTGGACAGTACACTTAGTCCCTCATTTGGGGCTGGTTGTATGAGCCGATAAGCCATTAGTACAACACACTCTGGTGGTCCATACACCCTGCTACAAGGTAGGGGAGTTCAAATACATTGGGGGATTTAAATGCAATTAATATAGCTCTTATATATTCTTATTGGAGCTTTCTTTCTCTCTTTATATTTATAGAATAGCGTGGTCATTATTTGACAACATACAAAACAAAGATAGATCTGTTCCCTCTCCCTTCTTTGGAAGGTAGACCCGAGTCTCCTGTGTGTATCTCTCATTGTCTGAGTTGCTGAAGAGGTAGGTATAGTTTGACAACAAACATGGGGCTTGGCCAGACTACTTTCCTGCATCTCAGCTAATTATGATATATAGTATATTAATGCTAAACAAGTACCTTTGTACTTTACAGGCCCCACAATACTAGAGTTGAAAACGAATAGGACTCTCTTTCTCCCCCTACGGTTCTCCAGCCATTGTCTCTGGCTGTGACCGTTTGGCATAGCCCTGTGTGAATCCTTGCCTGGGATGTGCTACTGTGGGCACGCTCTGACTGATATTCGGAAATTTGGGCATGTATGGACTCTATGACATTGGAGGTAGGGGGTCGTGCATGTGCCTGTTGATTTCACTTTGACGTAACCGCTACCGCACATTCATGCAGCATAAATGCAAATAAATAACACTGTTCTGTGTATATATTAAACTATATATTGTTTTGCATACATACCATAGAACAAGAAAATATCTTCAAAATCTTCGTTCATCTGTATCTTATCCTTGTCTCCTGAAGAAGCCTCATTAGGCGAAACATGTCGAGAACAATTGGACAAGTATCATGACTTATGTGTCTTGAGTGTATTATCATAGTATGTTCTAATAGGGATTGTATGTATAACCTTTGAACCTTGTGATTTATATACTGCTGTATACAGAGTCTTACACTTTTTTACTTTTTATATGTTAATAAAATAATTACTTTTTATCATATTTCTACAAATCTTTTTGTGACTATGTACCCTAGACAGTCCCGTATCTCCAATATCTTTATTTCTTAGTACCAGTCTTGGCTATGAATGGCACAGATTTGTGGAGGTGACACCAAGGAGTATGAGTCTGTATTGTGGCTATAAACAGTGATATTTCTTTAAGACCTTGATATACCAATTAAATGACACCCTCATTAAGATACTGGTTTACCCTCATAGTTATGGAGCAGATATTCATCAATTCTGATCTCATCTCATTATACAAATACATAAGAGGTCCATACAGTGAACTTTGTATTGAGTTATTCACTTTAAGGTCATCACAGAGGACAAGGGGGCACAGTTTACGTCTGGAGAAAAAGAGATTCCATCTCCAAATACGGAAAGGTTTCTTCACAGTAAGAGCGGTAAAAATGTGAAATAGACTCCCTCCAGGGTGGTTCTGGTCAACTCAGTAGATTCCTATAAGAAATTCCTGGATTCTTTCCTAAATGTACAGAATATAACTGGGTACTGACATTTTATAGGTAAAGTTGATCCAGGGAAAATCCAATTTGCCTCTCGGGGGATCAGGAAGGATTTCTTCCCCTGCTGTAGCAAATTGGATCATGCTTTGCTGGGGTTTTTCGCCTTCCTATGTGTCAGCTGTGGGTATATGATTGTGTATATGGGATTGTATGATTTTTTTTTTTTTTTTTTTTTTTAATTTGTTGAACTAGATGGACTTGTGTCTTTTTTCAACCAGACTAACTATGTAACTATACTGCCAGGCAGCCAATTACAGCAGCCAATCACACCAGCAGGCCGATCGGGTCTGCCTGTCCGTTCTTCAGAAAGTAACAAGGGGAACTCTGGACAGCCGCACACCAGACGAAGATGAAAAATCAAATGGATTTATTTAAAAACAGGAATCACATCAAAGTCCAAAAACACAGCAAAACAGGGAATGGGGGGCACACAGCTGACGTGTTTTACGCTAAATACAGCGCTTACTCATAGCTATGAGTAAGCGCTGTATTTAGCGTGAAACGCGTCAGCTGTGTGCCCCCCCTTCCCTGTTTTGCTGTGTTTTTGGACGTTGATGTGATTCCTGTTTTTAAATAAATCCATTTGATTTTTCATCTTCGTCTGGTGTGCGGCTGTCCAGAGTTCCCCTTGTTACTTTCTAACTACCTTGTTATTAGCCTGCACCTGGAGCTCCACACTAGGAGTAGAAGAATTTGCTTTGAAGGATCCCTCTGGAGCGGTGGTCATCTCTCTCACTGTCCGTTCTTTAGGTGGACCCGATTGGACTACCCATTGTTCTCTATGTGGCGGTGGATGTCAGCAGGACATGTGTCCGCTGTCACCCACCGGCATCCGATAAAAACAGAAGGATGGGTATACATTCGCCTTCCATCCAGCAGATCGGATTGGATGACAATCGGATGAAAACGGATACACAGTCCATTTCCATCCGACCGCCCCATAGAGAACAGCGGGCTGTGTCTGCGGACATGGGCCTGTCATCCGCCTGCTTAGCGGGGATCAGCAGAGAGATATCCTGCTGAGCAGGACAGATTCAGTCCCGTAAGAAAAGGGGCCTAAGGGGGGGGGGGGGGAATCCCCATTATTGATTTCGTTCATCACACTGAAAATACGTTTATTGTTTGTGGTTCTTCCAGGTGAAGTCATTTTGGGTCATCTGATGTCATGGCGACCTCCTCATCCTCCTCTCCACAAGGTACGATCGCTTATACTGACATTCCTTTCCAAAATTGTCTTCCATCTCACATCTCCGGAGATTGTAATTATTGTAGATTATAGGACAATTTACTTATCCATAACCTGTACATTTCCTGTACACATCTGGTTGGTCTATACATTAAAACAAGGAAAAAAGCAGCGCCAGAAAATAATTGAAAGTTGGGTCAACAAGGATAATGAGTGCTCCCCGTTACATGGTCAGACATATCATGATGCTAATTAAGTCCAGACCAACAGTTAAAGTTCATATGATGGGTAAAGTTCAAATATAGCTGTAGATGGTTTATTCGGCTATGCACCAGACCAATAGCCACATCCAAAACAAGTGGAAATCGACACCACAGTGAGTAATATGCAATAGGTGACAAAAACGGACCCTCCACCACTACAAGATGTGCCCTTACCGGATGGCAGAGCATATAGAGCTCTGTAATGAAATGATCAGGTGTGGGTCTCCAGGGCTTGAGATCTATTTTCACCAGCGCTAATGGGATCCGTTCCTTGCTGACAGTAGATAGTTTGGAGATATCCCCAGCTTTTAAAGCCTCCCAATTCGCGGTGTTAGGTATAAGCTCACCGATTCATTAAGAGAAGAGAAGGACCACCAATAGCGTAATTCCGTTTGGTAATTTATTAAAAAACAATAGTAAAAACTCACATTTGGTATAGGCATAAACACATGTCCGCCGGCCGGTCGGAAGCTGTAGCCCGTTCTCTAGAGCGTGGTGACTGGGAAGGCGCGCAGTGACATCACCACGCTCTAGAGAACGGGCTACAGCTTCCGACCGGCCGGCGGACATGTGTTTATGCCTATACCAAATGTGAGTTTTTACTATTGTTTTTTAATAAATTACCAAACGGAATTACGCTATTGGTGGTCCTTCTCTTCTCTTAATGAATCGGTGAGCTTATACCTAACACCGCGAATTGGGAGGCTTTAAAAGCTGGGGATATCTCCAAACTATCTACTGTCAGCAAGGAACGGATCCCATTAGCGCTGGTGAAAATAGATCTCAAGCCCTGGAGACCCACACCTGATCATTTCATTACAGAGCTCTATATGCTCTGCCATCAGGTAAGGGCACATCTTGTAGTGGTGGAGGGTCCGTTTTTGTCACCTATTGCATATTACTCACTGTGGTGTCGATTTCCACTTGTTTTGGATGTGGCTATTGGTCTGGTGCATAGCCGAATAAACCATCTACAGCTATATTTGAACTTTGCCCATCATATGAACTTTAACTGTTGGTCTGGACTTAATTAGCATCATGATATGTCTGACCATGTAACGGGGAGCACTCATTATCCTTGTTGACCCAACTTTCAATTATTTTCTGGCGCTGCTTTTTTCCTTGTTTTACTGATTAGTGTGTGTATCCCACTTTGAGTGGCAGCCTGTTTTTAGTTTTTTGTTTAATTTAGTCACAAGCGCAGTTTTATTTTCCTTATATGGTCTATACATTATAATTAACCACTTTTCGCCCCGCCCTTAGCAGAATGACGGCCGGGTAGGGGGGTTCTGTTATCTTGACTGGACGTCATACGAAGTCTTTCAGTATAACAAGCCGGCACGTCCCCGTGGGGGCGCGGGGATCGGTGGTGTGTCACTCTGACACACTGCGTCTCTGATTGTGATAAGGAGCCTCTGACGTAGGCTCTTTACCACTTGATCAGCTGTGGCCAATCACAGCTTATCACAGCGTGAACCAGGAAGGGCCAGTAATCAGCTTTCCTCGGTACGCGCTGATAGGGAGAGCTGATCGGCGGCTCTCCTGTCGGGGGGGGTTGTGTGGGCTGATAATCAGCACATTGAATGTCAGCGCAGTCCCCATCAGAAGTACCCACCACAACGCCAATCAGTGCCCATCAAAGTGCCAATTAGTGACGCCTGTCAGTGCCCTTCAGATGCCCATCAGTAATGCCTGTCAGTGCTGCCTATCAGTGCCCATCAGTGCTGCACATCAGTGTTGCCTATCGGTGCCCATCAATTCTACATATTAGTGCCTCCTCATCAGTGCCGCCCCATCAGTGGCCATTAGTGAATGAGAAAACAACAGAAACGAAGAAAAACTTGTTTTACCTCCGAGGAAAGGAGGTAAAGGTGGCAGTGCAGGTTGTGCTGGCGAGCTTGCCTGCCACCCACCCTCAGCTGCGTGGCCCGGTCCCCAACAGTCCGCGGCCCGGAGGTTGAGGACCCCTGATGTAGATTATCACAGGGAAGCCAATCTCTCCATAGGCCAATGTAGGATATTTCCTTACATATGCTTCTTATAAGACAAGGGTGGCCAACCAGTGGCCCGGGGGCCACAAGTGGCCCGCGGAGCCCTCTGATGTGGCCCGCGACCTCCTGCTCTGGGAGGCTGGTTGGCAAGCCCAGATCACAGGTTCCTGACCCAGCATCCCAGAGCATCAGTGTTGTGAATGAAGCCGGCGGTAGAGGAAGCAAGCGGCTGCGTAGCAGAGCCACATAAAACAATGCTTCCTGTGTAGCGCCACCTCCTGTCACAGGTGGAGTGATGCCAAATGCACTCTGCCTGGAACAGCAACAGCTGGCGATACCTGAATTGAAGACTGTTATTAAAGGTATGTTTAATACTATAATCACAGTGTATATATGGGCATATATGTTCTGCAGTGGTTACCGGGCTGCTTTCAAACTGCACTGAGCCATAGACATCTGTTATTACCTACAGGGTTTGGTGCTCTTTCAGAAAGTGCACCACACCTGCAGGATATAATAGAATTCTATGGCAAAGTGCAGCTAACCCATAGGAAAGCCAGAGGTGCACTTCTCTGGGTAAACCACAGCACATCAGTGTGAAAGCAGCCTTAGGCCCCTTTCACATGATCAGTCCGACCCAATCAGACCCTCCATTCACTTCTATGGAGCGGCAAATGTAAACAGACTTGTGTCCGTTTACACCTGCTTACCTTCAATCCGATCTGCTTAAATAAAATAAACAGAAGGGAATCTGTCCCCTTTCATCTGGGCCCATAGAGTAGAGTGGGCTGTGTCTGTGTCTGCTCTGCATATGCGGAGTGTACACAGACCTGTCACCCACCCACTCCACTCATTGTGGCCCGCGACCGGTTACCAAGTCGCTTAAGTGGCCCTTTCTCTTCAAAAGGTTGGGCACCTCTGTTATAAGACCACCAGCCGCCAACACAGACTTGTCTGCTGTCACATGTCACAAACCGTCCAATCAGGATTAATGTTTATGGTTGCCTGTTGTACTCTTTGCAGGATCGGCTCCTAGTATTCTGGTTAAGGCCCCTTTCACACGAGGCGGGCTCCGCTTGCACGGAGCCCGCCTCTGTCCGCCGGCTCAGCGGGAGATCTCTCCGTTGATCTCCGCTGAACCGGCGGATGACAAGCCTCTCTCCGCTCACTGAGCGGGGAGGGGCTTGCGAGCGCCGCTGATCTCTATGGAGAGATCGGATGAAAACGCACAGTGTGTCCGTTTTCATCAGATCTCACCCGATCCGATCCGCCAGCGACGGATCTGGACGTATAGCCATACGTCTGCTTTTGGCGGATCGGACCGGGTCGGATGTCAGCGGAGATGTCTCCGCTGACATCCGACGCTCCATAGACTAACATGGAGCGCCCGTTCAGATCCGCCGTCAAAACTGACAGGCGGATCTGAACGGTCCGACCGTGTGAAAGGGGCCTAAGAGGAAACAAAACCCCAGGGATCTTATCCTCTATTATCTGAACAAACTGGGAGAAAGTGACTTCATGGGATTTAGGAACAAGTTGTCTGATTTCTCCTATGGAGATAAACGTCCCATCCCCCGAGGAAGACTAGAGAATGCGAACTTAATCAACACCACGTACCTCCTGATAGACACATATGGAGAAGAAGGGGCTCTGGATGTCACAATTGAAGTCTTTACTCTGATCGGTCTCATGGGACCCGCAGATGAACTCCAGGAGCGGAGAGCACAGTATGGTGAGTTCTCATCTATAATGACATTTCATATCAATTCCTGATAGATATCTGTGAGGAAGAACTAGGAATGTGATACAGGGAACGCCAGTAATACACAAGCAGAGCTGCATTATTGACAAGGTAATCTAGGCGGGGGCCCGGGGCCTCCTGAATGTCCAGGGGGGCCCAGCTTACATCCTTCATTCTCCAGTAGTAAACCATAGTGATGAACTGGAACTGGGTATGAGACTTGCTTTACATGTTGCAGGACAGACAATGCAAATGGTTCTGCTTTCTGTGCCAATTGCATCTCCTATTAATATCAGTCTAAGGGATGAGGTGGACCCCTTGCCCCCAGCCCCCTTGCTTAACCACTTCACCCCCGGAAGAATTTACCCCCTTCCTGACCAGAGCACTTTTTTGCGATTCCGCACTGTGTCGCATTAACTGACAATTGCGCGGTCGTGTGACGTGGCTTCCAAACAAAATTGATGTCCTTTTTTTCCACAAATAGAGCTTTCTTTTGGTGGTATTTGATCACCTCTGCGATTTTTTTTTTTTTTTTTTTTTTGCGCTATAAACAAAAGAGTGACAATTTTGAAAAAAAAGCAATATTTTTTTGCTATAATAAATATCCCCCAAAAATATATAAAAAGTTTTTTTTTCCTCAGTATAGGCCGGTACGTATTCTTCTACATATTTTTGGAATAAAATCGCAATAAGCGTATATTGATTGGTTTGTGCAAAAGTTATAGCGTCTACAAAATAGGAGATAGTTTTATGGCATTTTTATTATTATTATTTTTTTTACTAGTAATGGCGGCGATCCTGCGTTTATCATGATTGCAGCATTATGGCGGACACTTCGGACACTTTTGACGCTATTTTGGGACCATTGTCATTTATACAGCGACCAGTGCTATAAAAATGCACTGATTACTGCGTAAATGACACTGGCAGGGAAGGAGTTAAACACTAGGGGACAGGAAGGGATAAGGTGTATCCTAGGGAGTGATTCTAACTGTGGGGGGGATGGGCTACCAGTGACACGACACTGATCACTGCTCCCGATGACGGGGAGCAGCAGATCACTGTCCTGTCACTAGGCAGAACAGGGAAATACCTTGTTTACATAGGCATCTCCCCGTTCTGCAGCTCCGTGACACGATCGCAGGACACCGGCAGACATCAAGTCCGCGGGTCCCGCAGGCAGGCCACGGAGCTCGCGGCAGGGCGTGCTCGCGATGCCGCCGGGAAATTCGTACAGGTACGTCCCTTTGCACAGCCGTGTCATTCTGCTGACATAAATCTACAGGCGGAGGTCGGAAAGTGGTTAAGGCAGTCTTTACTGAGGTCGTTTTAAGAACAAAATAAATTTGAGTAACAAATGTGTGAATCAAGGAAAAGGTTACAGATTTCAGGAACAAACCAACCAGAAAGTAACCATTCTCTAAAATGCTTGTGGTCAGTCACTGTAGCACAATGACCTCACAGTGACAAATAAGATGTCAAGTAGTGTAATACAATTGCAGCTGCTTGCCTACATGTCACATACGTAAATGAAGGAGCAGGACCGTCTTTAATATTGACTGACCCTGGGCAAACATTTACTTGGGCACCCTCTTCCATGCAATTTCATTCTCCACATGCTTTGAGACATACAATAAATAGCAGCTAGACTCAGCTGAATCAGATTAGGCAGCGATTGCTTGCCAGAGGTTAACCACTTCAGCCCCGGACCAATTGGCAGCCAAAGGACCAGGCCCCTTTTTGCGATTCGGCACTGCGTTGATTTAACTGACAATTGCGCGGTCGTGCAAAGTGGCTCCAAAACAAAATTGGCGTCCTTTTTTTCCCACAAATAGAGCTTTCTTTTGGTGTTATTTGATCGCCCCTGCGGTTTTTATTTTTTGCGCTAGAAACAAAAATAGAGCGACAATTTTGAAAAAAATTCAATATTTTTTACTACTTTTGCTATAAGAAATATCCCCAAAAAATATATAAAATTTTTTTTTTTCTCAGTTTAGGCCGATACGTATTCTTCGACATATTTTTGGTTAAAAAAAATCGCAATTAGCGATTATTGATTGGTTTGCGCAAAAGTTATAGCGTTTACAAAATAGGGGATAGTTTTATAGCATTTTTATTAATATTTTTTTTTTTTACTAGTAATGGCGGCGATCAGCGATTTTTATTGTGACTGCGACATTATGGCGGACACATCGGACATTTTTGACACATTTTTGGGACATTTGTCATTTATACAGAAATCAGTGCTATTTAAATAGCACTGATTCCTATGTAAATGACAGTGGCAGTGAAGGAGTTAACCACTAGGGGGGCGGGGAGGAGTCAGTGTGACGTGTTGTGTTTTTTTTTTACAGTAGGGGGCGTGGCTGTACGTCTGACGTCATTGATCAGCTTTCCCGATGACAGGGAACAGCCGATCAATGACAGGCAGAGTAGGAAGCGCGGGGAGAGGTTTGTTTACACATACCTCTCCCCGTTCTTCAGCTCCGTAACCCGATCGCGGGACACCAGCGGCGATCGGGTCCGCTGGTCCCGCGGCCGGGGTCACGGAGCTCCCGACCGGGTCGCGAGCGCGCCGCTGGCAGCACGCGCGCGACCCACAGGCAGGCACATGCACGATCACGTACAGGTACGTGATTTTGCCTGCCCGTGTCATTTTGCCGACGTATATCGGCGTTAGGCGGTCGGGAAACATTATTACTGCTCACTGATTGGTTCCTAGAGGTTACTGTATATCCTTACCACTCAATGATTGGTCGCAAGAGGTTAGTGCACAGCATTACTACTAACTGATTGGTTGCTAAAGGTTACAGCACATCATCTCCTCACTGCCTGCACACCATGGAATGGGGAGGTAAGGGGACCCATCAATAGACAGAAAATACCTTGGAATCCTAGGACTCCTGGGATCAGTGGCAATGCTGGGGGAGGTGGGGTAGATCAGTGGCAATGCCGGGGGGTTGATGGGATTTGTGGCAGTGGTGGGGGGATGGGATTAGTTAGGAGGCAGTACACTGTGGCAAATTCTGAATCATGTAGAGCAAAGCAAGTATATAGTGGGGGATACTACCAATGTAACGGGGGATTTACACTGACCATCAATGTGAGGGTAAATTTGTGCCACCCATCAATAGAAAAGAGGGTTTTCTATACTGACACCAATGTAATAAGAGCATTTACAACAACCACCAGTGTAAGGGGAAATATACAATGACCTCCATGTAAGGAGGAATTTACACTGACAACCATTGTCAAGGAGATTTGTACTGACCACCAATGAAAGGTGACACTTCTACACCGACCACCAATGTTAGGGGGATTTACATTGACAACCAATTCAAAGGGGGATTTACACTTACCACCAGTGTAAGGGCAATTCTGCACTTACCACCAATGTAAAGGGAAATGTACACTGATCACCAATGTTATGAAGAATGTACACTGACAACCAATGTAATGGGGGATTCAACAGCCAATAAAGGGGTATTTCTACACTGGCCACCAATGTAAGGGGGATTTACACTCACCACCAATTTAAAGGGGGCTTCTACATGGACCACCCATGACCACAAATGCAAGTTTGGATTTTTTTTTAACGATTACCAATATAAAGAGGAGTTTTTACACTGGCCACCAATGTAATGAATATTTACACTGATATGTAATAGAAGCATTCACAGTAACCACCAATGTAAAGAGGGATTTACACTGACCACCAATGTAAGGGGACCTTCACACTGGCCACTAGTGTGAATAAAAGGATTGTACACTAAGCTCCAATGTAATGAGAAGATTTACACTGACCACCAATGTAACTGAGACATTTAGCCTGCGTTCACATTTGTGTGTGTCGGGAATACATGCAAAATCGCTTTCCTGACACCACAGAAACATGCTGTACAGAAATGCCATTAATTGTTAATGACACCCTCGGCTGAGATGTGCGTATTCACATTCATTAAAATTCAGGGTACTGTGGCACCATGAACTTTTGAAGAAGGGTTCTACCTCCAATTTGCTTACCTTTGCAGAACAGGCTGATGTTAGACTTAATGACTATAGTTGTATGCAGGACTTTCCAGCATGTTCCTTTACCTCCCCAGTGGGTAGCATTCAGCAGAAGTGATTGTAGATATGACTTCAGGGGGCATGATATAAATATGAATGCCGCCTCTATTTGCATATCATTGCAGGTTATTCATATGTAAACACAGGGTCTGTGGGTGTGTGAGTCATCTGTACATGGCATCTGTACATGGCAATAGGGCAGAGCTGGGCAGCAGCAACAGAACTTTACACTGAGATATCGGGACACAGCACAGGAATAAAACTACAAAGGATAAGGGAATTTGAACTAGGATAGTTGGCAAGTATGAGGCAGCTGCTTTGGGCCCCACAACAATGATGGCACCCAGGGCCGCTGCCCCTTTTGCCCTGCCTTAAAAACGGTCCTGTGGTGGTGCCTGGTGGTGGAGGAGTGATGAGTACCGCCTTTCCGACATCTCTGGCTCAGGGCCTCTGGTAAAGCAGACATAGGCGTAAGGACACAAAGTTCTGCAGCAGAAAGTGACAACCACAGGAACAGTGGACAGGTGGTAGGTGGTCACGGAAATATTTAATATTTTGGTCATTTTCTTTCGAAAGCGAGCGCAGGGAGGCGGGACTGCGAGCGGAGCCGAACAGACAGATCGGTCTTTTTCGGCGGCGGTCGCTGTTTTTCGGCGCCATTTGATTTTTTTGGCACTTTTTTGGGGGGGGGATCGGCGTATAACACGCACCCACGACTTTCCCCTGATTTTTAGTGGGAAAAAGTGTGTGTTAATTACGGTATATCATACTGCAGTTAAAAATAATACAACTCCAATTTCCTCTGCCATTATATGTAAATGGTTTTAGTAATGTATATGCAAAAACAATTCAATTACCAAAAAGGTATACATGAAAAGATAAATATATAAAATTAATACTTTACTGATGGTCTATGAAACTTTGCTTTTGAGAAGTATCAGGTTATGAGTCCCAAAAGACTTCTTCCAACCTCCTACATCTTTGTGCCTTTCAAGATCTCCCAGTCTCTCTCCAGATTTCTTTTAGATCTTAGCCTCCCTAGCCTCTGCTGTGTGTAACCACTTTTATCCCACCCAAAAAAAGTGTGTGTGTCACTACTATGTAATTGATGATGTAAGATGACGGGCTGTATCCATGTTTTTATGACAACCACATCTGGCGGCCATCTTGGACTTTTTAATATTTTCCCCTCTAGGGGCAGTGTTGTATTAGAATCTACTATATTTAACCACTTCAATACCCGCCCATAGTCATATGACGCCCACAAGGTGGATCTACCATCCTGGGTGGGCGTCATATGACGTCCTCGGGTTCCCGGCCGCCTGGGGGGCGCGCGCGCGCGCGCCGGCGCGCGCGCGCGCCGCCCGCGGCATCGCTCGGGACCCGGTGCGAGTGCCCGGCGGCCGCGATGTCCGCCGGGCACCCGCGATTGCCCGTTAAAAACAACGGGACCGGGCGGGACCGTGGAGCTGTGTGTGTAAACACACAGCTCCACGTCCTGTCAGCGGGGAGGAGACCGATCATGTGATCCCAGTACAGAGGATCACATGATCGGTCTCCTCCCCTTAAGTCCCCTCCCCCTACAGTTAGAATCACTCCTATTAGGGACACACATTAACCCCTCCAGCGCCCTCTAGTGTTAACCCCTTCCCTGACAGTCACATTTACACAGTAATCATTGCAATTTTATAGCAACGATCGCTGTGTAAATGTGAATGGTTCCAAAAATGTGTCAAAAGTGTCCGAAGTGTCCGCCGCAATGTCGCAGTCACGAAAAAAAAAATCGCAAATCGCCGCCATTACTAGTAAAAAAAAAAAATAAATAAATAAATTCAATAAATCTATCCCCTATTTTGTAGACGCTATAACTTTTGCGCAAACCGATCAATATACGCTTATTGCAATTTTTTTTTACCAAAAATATGTAGAAGAATACGTATCGGCCTAAACTGAGGAAAAAAATTGTTTTTTTTTAAAAAAATGGGATATTTATTATAGCAAAAAGTAAAAAATATTGTGTTTTTTTTCAAAATTGTCGCTCTTCTTTTGTTTATAGCGCAAAAAATAAAAACCGCAGGGGCGATCAAATACCACCAAAAGAAAGCTCTATTTGTGGGAAAAAAAGGACGTCAATTTTGTTTGGGTGTAACGTCGCACGACCGCGCAATTGTTAGTTAAAGCGACGCAGTGCCGAATCGCAAAAAGTGCTCTGGTAAGGAAGGGTGTTTAAAAGCCCTGTATTGAAGCGGTTAATAATCTAATAACCTTCTGACCTCGGCTTAGCAGAAACTATAAATGATCAAAAACTGTCTAAAACCTTTCATTCTCTCTAGCCATCCCTCCTCCTCAAAAAATATATGTGTATGAGAAAATATACCCCACAACTGGGGTTGTAAATGCCATGAAAGCAAAGTCATGATTCTAACGATAAGCATAACAGTTATTCATGAATATTCTCATTAATAGGATACCATGTTTGCAACCTTTATCATTATATATATATATATATATATATATATTGTAACCTGGGAGACAGGTAGCAGGTACAAAGCTCCCTGGGATGAGCTGTTTATTTAGGCACAGATACCAAATCCACTTGAGGTAGTGAAAACAGTGCTGGGTTTATTTGATTTAAATACAAGTCCATACACAGGTGCTGCACAGTCTTCCAGAAAACATATCAGAACAGAAATAACAAAACAAAAGTCCTAGCCGTGTCTCGTGCTCTAACTATACCATACACCGGCCCTCACTACCAGGCTGAGCAAGCCTACCGCTTGTCAGTTTCTGTATAGAGTTTTAAAGCGTTTTACCAACCTTTAGCTCCTCACAAACCATCAAATGTCTGTGTGTCCCAGGCAGAGAGCAAAGGCTGTCTGCTCAGGTGAGCTTAAATTAGCCTGGGGGAGAGGACTAAGATCCGAACTGGATCATGTATCAGAGATTTCTGAATGTGTATGAGAGGAGCCTGGGAGACGTATAAACCCCCGAACAAGACTTCTCCTGGCTCTCTCTGGGACACTCTCCTACAATATATACATATACATATATATATATATATATGCATTAACGGGTTTTATGAATCTCCAAAAAAATACATTATGAAAATATGAAGGAAAAATTATAATAAAATACATAAACCAATATACTGTATATGACATTATTCGCTTTATTATATATATAAATACTTCAATATAATACCACATAACTTTGGTTCATATGTTACTTGTACTTGAGTAATATTATAATATATTTCTTTTGGTCGTATTTGAATCCTTCATGCAAAGAAAATGTAGTTCTGTGAGCTCATGTGAAATGAGTCTCTTACCATTTTCTTATCTTTAAAGGCTGACAGAGTAATTACGATCTTAACCTCCTTGGCGGTAACCCCGAGCCTGGCTCGGGTCCAGCTTTTTGTGCTGGGAGCGGTAACCCCGAGCCAGGCTCGGGCTTGCGTGCAGGATGCAGGGGGGAAGTTACTTACCTTTTCCCCTGGATCCTGCGATGTCTCCCCGCTGTGTGTGCGAGCCGTCCGCTCGCTCGATTCACACAGTGCCGAGTGCCGCTGATCTCCGTTCCCTGCGACGTTACGACGCACGGGAGCGGAGATCGGCGCCAAATTTTAAAAAGTTTAAAAACACAAAACACATACAGTACTGTAATCTTACAGATTACAGTACTGTATACAAAAAATACACACCCCCTTTGTCCCTAGTGGTCTGCCCAGTGCCCTGCATGTCATTTTATATAATAAAAATCTTTTTTTTCTGCCTGGAAACTGGAGATTGTCCATAGCAACCAAAAAGTGTCCCTTTATGTCAAAAGTGGTTTTAGACCAGCTAGAAAACACCGATAAAAAATTAAAATCACAATTTATCATCAAACAATAAATTTAATGACAGCGACTATTCTGCAACTGAGCAAATTTCAGTGTTTTTGATTCGATTACATTATTGAATCATTTTTATATATATTTTTATTATATTATAATTTATTATTTTGTGTTTCAAACTTTATCATACCCGGGATGTTTACTAGACTCTGGTTCGGACAGATTTAAGTGAGTTATTCATAAGAATTGCATGCCTACAATATAAAAACGCCACATTTCCATGCAAAATAATTGTACCGCTTTCAGCACAAAATTCCAGACAGAATCATACAGCCAGGGAGGTTAAGAGAACTTAACATAATACAATTAAAACCTTCTATTGAGAGTTCCTCAGTTTCAACAACAATGAACTAAAGTTGACCTCTTTTAAAAAAAAAAAAAATATCCTTTACACAAGATGGCTTCGGAGTTTGCTCATAGCATATATAGGAAAAACATACAATATACAGGCCTTTTTAAATTCTTTTAACCCCAATAGTCCTGACATAACCTAACCCTACTCTACACTTAACTTAACTCCTGCTACATCAACTTAACCCTGACCTGTCTAGTGTGTTCCTTGGCCTTCATGATGCTGTTTGTTCACTAAGGTTCTCTAACAAACCTCTGAGGGCTTCACAGAACAGCTGTATTTATTTGTAAAAAAAAATTAAAAACATTTATCACTTCACAATTATGTGCCACTTTGTGTTGGTCTATCACATAAAATCCCAATAAAATACATTTTATGTTTTTGGTTGTAACATGACAAAATGTAAAAAATTTCAAGTAGGTATGAATACTTTTTCAAGACACTGTATCTCACAGAGCTTCTACATCTGTGACTGTATTCCTTACTCATTCGTGTTGCTCAGTGTTACGCCTTTTGTCCCATGAATCCACCTAAACCCCCATAATAGAGAGGAGCTGAGGTTCCATATTTTATGTCTCAAGGAGATATTTAAGCCTGCAAAGAGAACTGAGAAACTTCTGGTCCCCCCAACATGTTCTCATATCATTACAATATATGAGATGTGTCCAGACAACCAAACGCACTACTTATTACCTGCAGGCAGAAATAGCAGAAGGAGAGGCTCCAATCTCCAGAGGGTTGGTGGGAATATGGGAAATTCCATGTTTGTCAGGACTAAATATGGTCAGATTTTAAGAGTAAGATGTTGTAACCTACTTCTTGTGCAATATTAAAAAAAATATTTATATATATTTTTTTCAGCCAAACTGAAGAAGAAGACCCATGACAAAAGATTAGCAGGTTAGTAGGACATTCATATCTGATATAAAATATCTTGAATTCATGGACTAAACGTATAGTTCTATATTAGTGTTAGGGCGACATTTTGGCCACTAGCCAAAATGGCTAGCACAGTGGTGTAGTGGTTAGCACTTCCGCCTAAAAGGGTCACTGGTTCAAATCCCAACCACAGCACTACCTGCTTAGAGTTTGCATGTTCTCCTTGTGCCTGTGTTGGTTTCCTCGGGGTACTCCGGTTTCCTCCCACACTCCAAAGACATGCCGGTAGGTTAATTGGATCTTGTCTAAATTGGGCCTAGTATGTGAATGTATCAGTATGAGTTAGGGACCTTTAGATTGTAAGCCTTCTTTGGTCCTAGTATGTGTATGTATGAATATGAGTTATGCCGCGTACACACAAAGGGACTATCCCGCGGTATTATCCCCTTGTCTCAAGTCCAGGGGATAATCCCCTCGTGTGTGGGCCTCCAACGGACTTTTTTTCAAAAAGTCCGTCGGACTAAAGTTTTAAGTTTTGTTTTAAAATTATCCGCTGGACTTGGCAGTCCAGCGGACAATCCCGCCGTTAGTAGGCTAGTCCGCCGGACTTTTGAAATGAATGGACTTGCCACTCATCGGAAAGTCCCTTCATTTAGCACGTGACTTCAGGTACGTAGCTAGCGTAGGCAGTAAATGCCAGGCGCGCTAGCTCGGTCACCTGGGATAGATTTAAAGGGAATCCCCACGCCGAAAAACGGCGTGGTGGGTCCCCCCCAAATCCATCTCAGACCCTTATCTGAGCACGCAGCCCGGCAGGCCAGAAAAGGGGTGGGGACGAGCGAGCGCCCCCCCCCCTCCTGAGCCGTACCAGGCCGCGTGCCCTTAACATGGGGGGTGCCCTGGGGAAAGGGGGGCCGTGCGGCCCCCCCCACCCCAAAGCACCTTGTCCCCATGTTGATGAGGACAAGGGCCTCTTCCCGACAACCCTGGCCGTTGGTTGTCGGGGTCTGCGGGCGGGGGCTTATCGGAATCTGGGAGCCCCTTTTATAAGGGGGCCCCCAGATCCCGGCCCCCCCACCCTATGTGAATGAGTATGGGGTACGATGTACCCCTACCCATTCACCTAAGGTGTAAAATGTAAAGTAAAAAAAAACACACTTTTGAAAAAATATTTTATTGCACTGCTCCGGGGGTCTTCTTCCGTCTTGGGGGTCTTCTCGCCGGACTCCTCCGCCATTTACGTAGCTCTTTTACCGAGCGGAGAAGTCCGGCTACCTTCTTCGTCGTCGCCGCCGTCGTCTGGGGGTCTCGATCCGCCTTCGGGGGTCTTCGGGGGTCTTCCGGGGTCTCTTCTGTTCTTGCCGCTGTCGACGCTTTCTGCGCCGCCTTCTTCTTCTTCTTCCGCCTTCTTCTTCTTCTTCTTCTTCTTCTTCTTCTTCTTCTTCTTCTTCCGATGTTGACACGTCGCTCTCTCTGGCCGGAATGCCAGAGCCGCGCTGTGCTGGGACTTATATAGGGACATGGGGACAGGGTCACATGCTCATGTCACATGGTGACCCCGCCCCCTGTGATGTCACAGTCCCAGCATCCTCTGGGACTGTGACATCACAAGGGGGCGGGGTCACCATGTGACATGAGCATGTGACCCTGTCCCCTTGTCCCTATATAAGTCCCAGCACAGCGCGGCTCTGGCATTCCGGCCCGAGAGAGCGACATGTCAACATCGGAAGAAGAAGAAGAAGAAGGCGGAAGAAAAAGTCGGCGCAGAAAGCGACGACAGCGGCAAGAACAGAAGAGACCCCGGAAGACCCCCGAAGGCGGATCGAGACCCCCAGACGACGGCGGCGACGACGAAGAAGGTAGCCGGACTTCTCCGCTCGGTAAAAGAGCTACGTAAATGGCGGAGGAGTCCGGCGAGAAGACCCCCAAGACGGAAGAATACCCCCGGAGCATGCAATAAAATATTTTTTCAAAAGTGTGTTTTTTTTACTTTACATTTTACACCTTAGGTGAATGGGTAGGGGTACATCATACCCCATACTCATTCACATAGGGTGGGGGGCCGGGATCTGGGGGCCCCCTTATAAAAGGGGGCTCCCAGATTCCGATAAGCCCCCGCCCGCAGACCCCGACAACCAACGGCCAGGGTTGTCGGGAAGAGGCCCTTGTCCTCATCAACATGGGGACAAGGTGCTTTGGGGTGGGGGGGGCGCACGGCCCCCCTTTCCCCAGGGCACCCCCCATGTTGAGGGCACGCGGCCTGGTACGGCTCAGGAGGGGGGGCGCTCGCTCGTCCCCACCCCTTTCCTGGCCTGCCGGGCTGCTTGCTCGGATAAGGGTCTGAGATGGATTTGGGGGTGACCCCCACGCCGTTTTTCGGCGTGGGGATTCCCTTTAAATCCATGCCAGGTGACGGAGCTAGCGGGCCGGCATTTACTGCCTACGCTAGCTACGTACCTGAAGTTACGCTCGAAATGAACGGACTGCTCCGTGTGTGGGCAAGTCCGTTCATTTTTAAAAGTCCCGCAGACTTTGTCCAGCGGATTGTCCGCCGAGAAGTCCGGGCGTGTGTGGGCACGTCCACACTTCGGAAAGTCCGGCGAAGCCAGCTGGAAAGTCCGGCGGATTGTCCGCTGGACTAGGTCCGCCGGGAAAAGTCCCTTCGTGTGTACGCGGCATTAGGGACCTTAGATTGTAAGCTTCTTAAGGGCAGGGACTGATGTGAATGTATAATACAGGGCTCAAAATTTCAAGTCCTGAGCTACTAGCCAGGCCTCAAGGGTTACTCGCCACAGTTGCCCCGGCAAACCCCTACCCTGCCCCTCCCCTAAACCAGCCCTCATAAAATGATCTCATGAAATTACACTTTAATGTTTTTTGCAATTAAGTTATAAAAATATTAACATGTGTCCCCCATGTGCAGCCTGTGTCCCCTGTGTGCAGCCTGTGTCCCCCGTGTGCAGCCTGTGTCCCCCGTGTGCAGCCTGTGTCCCATATGCAGCTTGTGTCCCATATGTAGCCTACCTGTGGAGGGGAAGAGAGGAGAGCCGCCACTGGATGATCACAGCAGGGAACATCGCAGCTTTCTGTGACACATGTCACACGTCCTAGGATTGGACGGGCGATCTGTCTATCGAAGTCCCGGAAAAAGAGGAGGGGCTTATGTGACGGCGCACGGCGGGGGAACACACAGCTATTGAAACGAAAGCTGTGATGTTCCCTGCTGTGATCATCCAGTGGCGGCTCTCCTCTCTTTTCCTCTGTGATCAGCCGTGCTCGCCCCCGGCTCCCAGGCAGCCCTTCTCGCCAGCCCTCAAAATTCACTCGCAAAATGCGAATGTGCGAGTGTAATTTTTTGAGGGCTGGTATAATATATGTGTGAAGCACTGTGTAAATTGATGGAGCTATTTAAGTACTTGAAATATCTATAGGGAGAAAGATGACCACCGCTCCAGAGGGATCCTTCAAGGCGAATGCTTCCACTCCTAGTGTGGAGCTCCAGGTGCAGGCTAATAACAAGGTAGTTAGAAAGTAACAAGGGGAACTCTGGACAGCCGCACACCAGACGAAGATGAAAAATCATATGGATTTATTTAAAAACAGGAATCACATCAAAGTCCAAAAACACAGCAAAACAGGGAAGGGGTGTGCGGCTGTCCAGAGTCCCCCTTGTTACTTTGAAATATCTATACCTATACCTTTTGTGCCATTTATCCAACAAATGCTTTATAAGTAGACTCCTAGATGTTTTCACCAAAGTCCTCATAAGTTCCTTATAAGTTACCATCATGAAGACAGTCATGAAGATTATCATAGGGAAGTCAATCTCTACATAGGCCAATGTAGGATATTTTCCTTTCCCTTTTTATTTTTTGTTTTATTGGGTGCAAAAAGCGGTACAAAAAGAGTACAAAAATATGTTGAAACTTTAACAGGAATAATACGTTTTACATATGTATCATTGTATGATACAAATAATTAGGTAAGAATATCTAGTTGTGGTACAAAAGTTTTGATTATGGTCTATAGTACAATATAAAGGATAGACTGACGCTTTATGTGTAGACATTCTCAGATTGGATTAAAAAATGATAAGGAGTGTTGAAACCAAGGATCCCATTTTTTATTATATACATGAATAGTGTTCTGAAGTGTGTGAAATATCTTTTCCATGAGATTGTATTAATAAATTCATATGGCTAGACTCTCACCCTCGCTTACCAAAAACGGTACTATTCAAACCACAAAGATGCGGAGGTCTTGGCCTCCCAGATTTTTGGCTATACTACCTATCAGCTAGGTGGTCTCAAATGGCACAATGGCATATTCTCAATCCCAAAATTCCATAGATCAGATTTGAAAGAGATTCCATCAAACCCTTTTCCATCTCAGGCATATTATGGGGTAACAACATTGCGAACCACACCATCGATGCCCTCAATCAAATAGTCTCACAATCATACCATTTATGGAAACTATATAGTAAAAAATTCACCTTATATCTAATTCTCCCCCACACGCCTCGTTCATTGGAGACCCAAAATTTCCCTATAATAACGATATAGTTAACTTTTCATGGTGGACTAACAATAACCTGACATCCCTCACAAATTTCATAGATAATAATAATTTCACCTCATTCTCTTCTCTAAAAAGCAAACACCAAATTCCTAACACTGAGTTTCATAAATTCCTGCAGATCAGACATTTTTTTAACACATATTTTCAAACAATAAACTCTTCCTCACCATCATTCTTCGAAAATATATGTCTAAAATCCCCAAGAAAATCTGGCCTTTTATCAGAGATTTACTCGAACTTAATCAATAACACAGAAACAAACAAACTACCATACATGCTCAAATGGGAACAAGAATTAAACATCTCTTTCTCGGTCCAAAACTGGGATACATGTATTAACAACCTACATAAATGCACTAGATCTATCACAGTTAAGGAGACAGCATTGAAACTGTTCACCAGATGGTACTATACCCCAGTCAAACTACACTCCATATTCCCCACAGCACCACAAACATGCTTCAGAGGCTGTGATTCCCCTGGTTCATACATTCATATATTCTGGGACTGTAATAAGACCACACATATATGGAAACAGTTAGAAAGGTTCGCCTCTATAATATCAAATAACAACATTGTCCTAACCCCACACTGCTGTCTCTTATTTGCACCTGTCATAGGCCTCTCTACACACAATACCAGATTAGTACATACAATCTGTGTTGCAATTCACTGGTTAATTGCATATCATTGGAAATCCCAATCAATTCCTTTAGAACATCTGAAAACCAGAATTCCTTTCCCTTTTTATAAGCTGCCGGTACAGACTTGTTCGCTATCATATGTAAGAAACCGTCCAATCAGGATTAATGTTTGTTTCCCTATTTTGCTCTTTGCAGGGTCGGCTCCTGGTTTTCTGAGAAAGAGGAAACAAACCCCGGAGGATCTTATTGTATATTCTCTGGAGGATCTGAAAGAAAGTGACTTCAAAAGATTTAAGAACAAATTCTCTGATTTCTCTTATGAAGATAAACATCCCATTCCTCGAGCGAGGCTAGAAAATGCGGACTGGATCACCACCAAGAAGTTCCTGGTAGAAACATATGGAGAAGAAGGGGCTCTGGATGTCACAATTAAAGTCTTTACACTAATCGGTCTAATGGGACCCGCAAATGACCTCCGGGAGAGGAGAGCACAGAGTGGTGAGTTCTCATCTATAATGACCATTTCCTAACAATTCCTGATAAATATCTGTGAGGAAGAATTAGCAGAGCTGGATTATCTACAAGGTAACCTAGGGAGGAGCTTGTGGCCCACTAAATGTCCAGGGGGCCCATCTACATCTTTAATTCTGTGGTAGTAAACCATTGGGATAATCATATTTTGTCAAACTTTTTTTTTTTTTTTTTATGTGTGTAATTGATTACCGTATTTATCTGCGTATAACACATACTTTTCCCCCCTTAAAATCGGGGGAAAGTCGTGGGTGCGTGTTATACGGCAATCCTCCCCAAAAAAAGTGACAAAAATATTGAGCACCGCCGAAAAAGACCGAAGCGCCGCCGAAAAAGACCTAGCCGACTCTTCGGCTCCGCTCGCAGTCCCGCCTCCCTGCGCTCGCTCCCGAAACAGCAGGGAGGCGGGACTGCGAGCGGAGCCGAACAGTCGGCTCGGTCTTTTTCGTCTTTTTCGGCGGGAAATTTAAACGTGGGCAAGGCTGCAAATGATGCTGGCAAGCTGCAAATGACACTGGGCAAGGCTGCAAATGACTCTGGGCAAGGCTGCAAATGACGCTGGGCAAGCTGCAAATGGCGCTGGGCAAGCTGTAAATGACGCTTAAATGTAAGTTTTTTTTTTTCCCTAAACTTCCCTCCTAAAACTTTTTTTCCTTAAAATGCCTCCTAAACTTGGGGTGCGTGTTATACGCTGGTGCGTGTTATACGCCGATAAATACGATACATAAATGTCTAAAAATAAAGATTATATAAAAAAAAGAATAAGGCCTGACATCCCTGTGTTTAGTCTCCTGTGCTTCATCTACACCAGTGAAGATGTGATACACCTGTCTACCTGTACTGGCTACTGGCAAGAACTATGAGGCACTCATGTCACTCTGTGCCCTCGCACCACCTATTCTCTTTCCCAGGGGCTCTGAGTCGGAAGTGTAAGAGAGGCCATCCTCATCGTTTCGGGCTCCTCCATCAGTTACGTGACAGGTAGAAAAGTGGCTGCAACTGTATTACACTTCTCATCATGCTGATTGTCACTGTGAGATCATTTTGCTATGGTGACTGACCACAAGGATCCTGGAGAATGGTTACTCTGCTTTTCTGTTTGTTCTTGAATTATGTATCTCATAGTAAGATTGAATAACCCCCCAAGCATTGAACCATAAAAAAAAAAAAAAAAAAATCTCTAAAACCACAAAATGTAGGTTCCTGAATACCCAAAAGGGAAACTATCCGTTCCTATTCACTGTGATATAGTTAATTCATGGTTCCCATTTACCAAAAAAACTCTTTTGATCTATTACTATTGGTATAGAACCATTTCTCTTTATCCATTATCACATTAACATGTTTCACCCAGTGATCTATAGTTGGCGCCTGTGTCTTTTTCCAGAAGACCGGGATTAATCCTTTAGCTTCGTCCAGCAGATGTGGCACTTGACACTTCTTATATGCCCTAATAGAGCTTTGAGTACCATGAAAGAGACATTGCACCGGGTCAGTGAGCTATGAATAAGCACTGAAGTCAGTGTGAAACGCGTCAGTTATTCTTGTAACACCCGTTTGTTGTGGATGATTTGATGTGATATTTGTTTTGGAATAAACAACACAAGAAATCAATTTTGGTGTGCGGCTATCCAGAGTTCTTTCCATTACCTTCTACATTGCAACGGGTCAGCTTGAATCGAGAGTGTTGTTATTTCTGAAATTAAATTCCTGAGCTCAGCCCTGAATGGCCTAATATTGGGACCAGATGGATTAATATTCTGGTGGGAATAATATTCCCACCAGATGTGGATATGGGATCCTTGTTGCCTGCAGCCCTGCCAGCATCTGTCCGAGACTGAGGGGTATGCAATTGCCAACATCTTCGGGACCCTATACCACCTAGATAAAAATTTATAGTTTGTCTCCTGTAATTTAGTACTTCTTGAGGATGTGTGTGCCAGTTTGAAAAATGGCAATCCAACTCAGTTTCCCACTAAAAAATCTGAGACCTGTGGCAGCACTACGTTTATTCAGCAAGTTATGAGATATGGAGGGCATACCTCTATCCATATGCTGTTTAAGCCACAAAGATTCAAAATCTGTAAGAGATTCCGCCACTCAAATCCCCTGTGAGCAGTACAGAAATGCTGTAATTGCTGATTCCTCCAGATATCCATTGGAAACGCGCCGTATTACACTCTAAGATTGTTCAACGGGCGCAGTCTCCCATTCTGCATAAACTTAAGACAACTGGTGTCTCCGTCAATCGATCCAAGCTTAAAAAAGGACAAAGACTCACACGGGGCAGACCAGCAAAAAACACCCAATGGTAAAAGTAGAGAGATTAATGGGGAGAGGGCTTCTTGTTGGTGGACTACATCCCATATCTTTAGAGTATGGATAGTAAGAAAGGAAACTGTTTTAGAAAGCCCTCTATGCAGGTACGGGACCCAAGGGGCCTGGGCTAAGTCCCGGCTGCCAGTGCCTTCTCTAATGGCACCCAAGCAAGCTTTTGGGTGGTGTGATGTTTCCAGCTGAGGATTCTGGTTAAGGCAATTGCCTCATAGTAAGTCCTCAGGTTGGGTAGACCTAGTCCCCCATCCATTTTGGACCTCATAACGATATGGTATGCAAGTCTTGATTCAGCCTTTTGCTATACAAATTCTGTAAACATACGCTGAACGTTTAACAAAAAAAGAATTTGGGAGCCGAACCGGTATCATCTGCATAACATTTTTGGAGTACCCCCATTTTTAAAGAGTTAACTCTTCCTAACCAGGAGAGAGCAGCTCTATCTCAGTCCGCCAAATCTCCCCTAATTTTTTGGAGGAGCGGCATATAATTCTCTTCATATAATTTTGATAAATCTGCTGTCAAGTTAATTCCTGAATACTTAATAGCTTCCATGTAAAAAAAAAAGCCTGTTTAACCACTTCAGCCCCGGACCAATTGGCAGCCAAAGGACCAGGCCCCTTTTTGCGATTCGGCACTGCGTCGCTTTAACTGACAATTGCGCGGTCGTGCGACGTGGCTCCCAAACAAAATTGGCGTCCTTTTTTTCCCACAAATAGAGCTTTCTTTTGGTGGTATTTGATCGCCCCTGCGGTTTTTATTTTTTGCGCTATAAGCAAAAATAGAGCGACAATTTTGAAAAAAATGCAATATTTTTTACTTTTTGCTATAATAAATATCCCAAAAAATATATAAAAAAACATATTTTTTCCTCAGTTTCGGCCGATACGTATTCTTCTACATATTTTTGGTAAAAAAAATCGCAATTAGCGATTATTGATTGGTTTGCGCAAAAGTTATAGCGTTTACAAAATAGGGGATAGTTTTATAGCATTTTTATTAATATTTTTTTTTTTACTAGTAATGGCGGCGATCAGCGATTTTTATTGTGACTGCGAAATTATGGCGGACACATCGGACATTTTTGACACATTTTTGGGACATTTGTCATTTATACAGAAATCAGTGCTATTTAAATAGCACTGATTCCTATGTAAATGACAGTTGTAGTGAAGGGGTTAACCACTAGGGGGCGGGGAGGAGTCAGTGTGACGTGTGTGTGTGTTTTTTTACAGTAGGGGGGCGTGGCTGTATGTCTGACGTCATTGATCGGCGTTCCCGATGACAGGGAACCGCCGATCACTGACAGTCAGTGTAGGAAGCGCGGGGAGAGGTTTGTTTACACAAACCTCTCCCCGTTCTTCAGCTCCGTAACCCGATCGCGGGACACCAGCGGCGATCGGGTCCGCTGGTCCCGCGGCCGGGGTCACGGAGCTCCCGACCGGGTCGCGAGCGCGCCGCTGGCGGGTCGCGAGCGCGACCCACAGGCAGGCACATGCACGATCACGTACAGGTACGTGATTTTGCCTGCCCGTGCCATTTTGCCGACGTATATCGGCGTTAGGCGGTCCGGAAGCGGTTAAAACCACTTGCCACCCAGGACAATTCTGACATTTCTCTCCTTCATGTACAAATCATCATTTTTTTGCTAGAAAATTACTCAGAACCCCCCAAATATATATCTATTTAGCAGACAACCTAGGGAATAAAATGGCGGTCATTGCAACTTTTTATCTTGCACGGTATTTGCACAATAATTTTTCAAACACCTTTTTTTTGGAAAAAAAATGGTTTAATTAAAAAATAACAAAACAGTAAAGTTAGCCCAATTTTTTTGTATAATGTGAAAGATGAAAGAGTAAATAGATACCTAACATGTCACGCTTTAAAATTGCGCACGCTCGTGGAATGGCGCCAAACTTCGGCACTTAAAAATATCCATAGGCGACGCTTTAATTTTTTTTACAGGTTACCAGTTTGGCGTTACAGAGAAGGTCTAGAACTAGAATTGTTGCACATGCTTTAACGCACGCGGCGATACCTCACATGTGTGGTTTCAACGGCATGTACATATGTGGGCGGGACTTACGTGTGTGTTCGCTTCTGAGCGCGCTCTAACGGGGACACTTTTTTGACTTTCTTTTTTATCACATTTATTCCTATTACAAGGAATGTAAACATCCCTTGTAATAGAAATGGTTAGTGACAGGTTCTCTTTATGTAGAGATGCAGGGTCAATAAGACCCCACATCTCTCCTCCAGACTGGAAAGCATGGGATCGTGAGAAAAAATTCACCGATCTCATGCTGACAGCCGCAATCGTGGCTTTGTTTACTTCCGGGAACTCGGGCGTGACGTCATAACATTGCGCCTGGCCTCCGACAGTCATAGTCATCTCTATCGTCTTCAGCCAGTGCCGTACGATTCTTTCCCTGGGCCCCCCATGGTACAGGCAAACCTGGAGAAGCATCGGATGGCAGCGGGGGGGGGGGGGATGTCCCCTCCGGTCGCCTATAAGAACGATCAAGCGGTGGAACTGCCGATATGATCATTCTTATCGTGCACAGAATCGCCGGCTGAAAAGAAGGCTATCTGAATGATGCCTGTAGCTGCAGGCATCATTTAGATATCACCGCACAAAATCAAGGACCTGTTACCCTTTTAAATCTATATTTAAGATTTTTCATATCTCATAGATATGATGTGGGTATAATGAGAGTTCTTTTGACCAGGAGCGAAAGCTTTAAATATAATAACATTTATTAAATGTAGTTGAAAGTCTAGCTAATACACAAATCTCTATCTATGGTCTTACACCAAGGAAGAAAATATTAGGTTGAAATAAAATATTTACATGAAGGAATACAGTATATTCCTTAAGACAATAATCTACAAACATAGTTACAAGTAAAAGTATTTGTGGGAAAAAAAGGACGTCAATTGCAATTGCACGACCGCGCAATTGTCAGTTAAAGCGACACAGTGCCGAATCGCAAAAAAAGTGCTCTGGTCTTAAGCCAGCAAAATGGTCCGGTCTGAAAGTGGTTAAGAGAAAAAGGAGAAGAAAAAAACTAAACCAAAAAAAAAAAAAAAGATAAAAAATAAATAAATAAATAAAACCATTCAGATTGAATGCTGCCCCAACCTTTAACTTGTTAAAGAGCATTGAATCTGTACTTTTGTTAAACAAAATGATTGAACCTGCCTTCAAACATTGCAGCAGTACAAAAGGCAACACCCTCTCTCGGTGGTGATTAACATATTAATTGACTCTCAGTGCAAACCAATTTGCAAGTTAAGCAGACCACAAGAAGTTGTATTAGAGAGAGCAGGACCTCTGTTTAATAAAACAGACCGCCCCAAAAAACAGTTTTTAGAATTTAGTTAGGCCTGACTGTAATTAATTCCATTCAAGGCTTCTCCTTAAAACAAACATAAAAAAAATTATGTTTTAAGGTCCTCTGTGTTTCCCAGTACTTTGCCCAGTCTGGGTCCGATCATCAGTCCTTGTCTGTGTATTTCTCCTAAAATACAAAACTCAAAAACCATTAGTAACACCTCACTGTACCTCTCTGAGAGGTTCATAATAGACTAACTAGTAGTGGATGCTTGGAACAGACTTCCAGCAGAGGTAATGAGTCCATCAACCGTAAGTACAGTCAAAAATGTACAGGACCCACCCCCATATCTATACTCTGACAGACAAAAATTATAGGAAAAACTTGGAGGGTTTGTAAGTACTTAAAGTGTTGTTTCCACCAAAAAAAAAAATGCTTAAAAATAATTGGAAAAAAAATAATCTTTTACTCACCTCTAAATGCCTGTTGCTAGGGGGTCCCTCGTAGTCTGCCACCTTCAGTGCCCGGGCACTGACATCACTTCCCCTCGGCGCCGCACAGTCATCTGGGACCTGTCACGTGTCCAAGGTGACTGCGCTGCGTATCACAACGCGCGGCACCGCTCACGCAGTGGGTGCCCGGCTAATGCCGGCGCCGCGAGCGGATCAGGGAATGAGGGGGGGGCTTTGTTCCCCTGCATCGCTGGACCCTGGGACAGGTAAGTGTCCGATTTAATAAAAGTCAGCAGCTGCAGTATTTGTAGCTGCTGATTTTTAAATTTTTTTTTTTTTTTTTAGGGGGCACCCCACTTTAAATTCTAAGAAGACAACATGTAGACCTATAACCTTCACGCATATTAACATCACATGAGTCAATTTGGAAAGAAAAACAAAACACAAGACCTACTGAATCCATAAGATGCCACAAGATGCAAAGTAAAGTATCATGTAGTTTCCGAGTGTCAGAGTGAATGAACCTTCACTCTAAGCCACAGGAAAGGAAAAAAAAATCTAAATAAAATCCCTACAGTTCCTCAGAGTTATAGGGATCGAGATCTCATATCTGTGCACAGGTTATTTATTTGCGAATACATTTAAACTTGTAAAAAAACAAAAAGGTATAAATTTAAACTGGTACCAGTATTGAGCTCATTACAAACGAGAAAAAAAATGAATTAATAAAATAATCATAAGCAGTACAAAGCATGCGCATTAGTGTGATCACACTTATTGATGGCCATAAAACAATGGTGAGTACACACCCCTAAAAAAATCTTTGTTTACACATGGACAGTTCATACCCATGCATTCCATCACTCAAAACACACACATTAATTTAGATTGCATCCCATAAATTCAGGAAAGCGCTTCGGTAGTTGCAAATGATTTGCTAGGCATTTCTGGCCACTGGGAGAATACAATGGAAAGAAGAGAGAAAAAAAAAAACAATGGACTATTTTACCTTACCTTTGTTAGGTGCGTATTTACGCATATGTACAGCTATCTATATACAGCTGCTTAATATGTACATATACTTTCAGGAACTCACTTAAAGGATCACTAAAGATGCATAATTTTTTTTTTTTTTTAAATAACAAACATGTTATACTTACCTCCACTGTGCAGAGTGGCCCCGGACCTGGTCTTCTGGGGTCCCTCGGCGGCTGTCTCGGCTCCCCCCACAAGGACTCAACAACTTCATGCGAGCTCCCTCACATGGTGTGGAGTGCTTGCGGGTGTGCTCCTGTGATACAGCCGGCGGCCATAGCCGCTCACTGTATAGCTCGGCCCCGCCTCGGCGCACCGCGTCGTTGGATGTGATTGACAGCAGCGGGAGCCAATGGCTGCCCTGCTTTCAATCCACCCACTGTAACCAATCAACGGCCAGGCTGAGCGGCGAAGAGGATGTCGGGGGCGAGCGCGGGACTTTCAAGGGGTCAGGTAAGTAAAACGGGGGGGGGGGGGGGGGCTGTATTGTCGGATGTTTTTTCACCTTAATGCATAGAATGCATTAAGGTGAAAAAACGTTTACCTTTACAACCCCTTTAACCTGCAAAAGATAACTTTGTAGAAAACAGTTACTGTATTAACTCTATCCCCCTCTTTTTTTCTTTAACCTTATTTAAAGCAAACAATACATCATTCATACGTGTATATACGTAAATGGTCCATGACATTCCTGCCTTGATATAGTGAAACTAAAAGGCCATAGACCTCTAAAACATAACGTGTATCTTGTATTGAACCCCCCCCCCCCCATTTTTAGTGTAGTGTTTTGACTCCCGATGGACAAGTTACGCCCTCCATTTTTCAAATTCAAGGAGTCAATATCATTTCTTTTAAAGGATTGGAATTCTTTCACAAACTCATCCCATTCCTGTTTAATTTGCCTAATCTCCTGCTGTAAAGCCTCATTCTCAGCCTTAATAGTTGAGGAAGGGATGTATGATTTTGTATTTTCATTTATTACTCCTTGGCTCTTCCCCCCCCCCAGCGTGGTGAGTACACTTCCACGTCACGCTTCTTTGTTGTATATTGCTTCTGTTTAAATATCTTTTCACCAGAAGACAAACAAAATTGCGAAATGTGGCCTAATAACCCACAGGTATAGCACTTTATCTTTTGTAAAGTATTAAAGCGTCTCTTAACAACTGGTGTGGTTTTAGGCTGAGAATCTTCCATGGCGAAAACCTGATTAACCACTTTTCCTGTCTTCATATGAGATCTAGGGGTACTTACAAAAGAGCTCTCACCTTTCAATGAGTTGTTGAAATGAACACCTACTCCAGACAGAGGTAATTTCCTGTTGTCTCTAGAAATAGTGAAAATGGTTGCATTACAAAGTATGGTATGTGTAGATTACCAACGCTGCCCTGGGCTTGAAGATGCCTTAAAGAGGAAGTAAACCCTCTTTTACAACTTTAGCTTACAGGTAAGCCTATATTAAGGCTTACCTGTAGCTAACAAGGATATCTCCTAAACCTGCACGGTTTAGGAGATATACCTGTATTTGCATGTGCCGACGTCATGCGGCACTTGCGACAACTGAAGCAACGGCGCTATATGCCGATGCTTCAGTTGTTATATGCTGCTCTCGAGCACATGCGCGTGACGACATCGTGAACGGCATCGCGGCTCTGGCAAATCACAGCGCCGGAGCCGCGATACCGGAAGTCACTCCGGGAGAACATGTCGGCGGTCGGAGGGGGAGAAGAGGACCGATGCCAGGGCTTCGATCTCAGGTAAGTGATACATAATTAGCTAGTATGCTATGCATACTAGCTAATTATGCCTTTGTCTTGCAGGTTTTTTTTTTTCCCGTTTTTTTTTTTAAGAGGGTTTACTTCCTCTTCAACCTGGTCACTAGCACTTCTCACACCTAAGAACTCCCCCCTCTTTTGCACATTGGTTGCGTGTGAAATAATGTGTTCATTATTTTTAATTTTGCCAATGTAATCAACCACACTCATGAGGGCTTTTACCAGTTGAATTGGATTTACATCAGAAATCACCTCATTCCCTTCACTATCAAACCCCAAAAGTGTTTGATTTCCTTCAAGAGAGGAGAGGGTCTGGATCCTACCCATGATGAGGAACTTGTCTTGCTCCTCATTTGTGGATAGCTGGTCCCCATTGTCTGGTGGGTTTGTGACCATGCTGCATTCTCGATTTTCCTGTGGTCCTGCGATTTCTCCCTTCGCCACAGGAAATAGTAGAATTGGGATTCATATCCTCCTCTCCCCAATACTCTTCATATTCCTTAATTTCATAGGCACAAGTAGGTGCCGTAGCATTACTATGTTCACATCTGCTGGCCACAGCCGCCTGTCCTTTAAAGCGGTTGTATACCCGTTTTAGCTTCTTTTTTTTTTTGTAAACTACCTGCAAGACAAAGTCATAATGAGCTAGTATGACTAGCATACTAGCTCATTATGCATCATGTACCTTAGATCGGGGCCCCCGATGCTGTCCTCTTCTCCCCCTCCAGCCGCAGCCATCTCTCTTCCGGGTATCGCCGCTGCGGCGCTGTGATTGGCCAGAGCAGCGAAGACGTCGCTCCGCGCATTCGCGTGGGACACTTCAACTGCGGCGAGCCGCAGTTCTGAATGGGGATTAACCCTGGAAATGCACCGTTGTCTACGGCGCGCATGCGCCGTAGACAGCGTTGTAAAACATTCTGTGCAAATATCTCCTAAACCGTGCAGGTTTAGGAGATATTTCTTGTACCTACAGGTAAGCCATAATCTAGGCTTACCTGTAGGTACAAGTTGTAATTGAGGGTAAACAACCCCTTTTAAGAATTGAAATTGTTTGTAGCAACTGTGACGTTGTAATATTTTTATTATAGACTATATCTTCCAATTGCTGTATTGTCGCATTCATAGCCATGCAAGCCGCATACATGCCTGCCAAGGCTAGACTTTTAAGCTTTTTATGTTTTTTGGTTGTTTTTGCCTGTTCTTCAAATAACTCCTGGACATAGGCCCCAGGGGATTGTTTTAACTTGGCATCACAGGCAAATTCATTGTTCTTATGTTTAAGGCCCCTTTCACACGGACGCAGTCAGTTTAGGCACGTCAAAAACGTATCAGTTCTTATCCGTTGTCTCATCAGTTTTCATCCGTCATCCGTTCCGTTAATGTCCGTTTTCATCCGTCTTTTCTTCCGTTAACATCCGCTTACATCCGTAAATGCACACGTTTACGTCCGTTTTTTCATCCGTTTTTGTATACGTTTTGTTCCCTAGAAAATTACCCAGAATGCATTGCTCCTCCCATGTTTTTCTTTCAAACGGATCTTAACGGATCGGACGTTGACGGACAATGTCCGTCAACGTCAGTTAATATCCGTTTTGACGGATCTGGACGTAGCCTTGTACGTTAAAAAAAAATGATAAAAACGGAAGCGGAGGTTAACTGATGGTGACGGATGTTCATCCGTCTGCCCATAGGAATGCATTGTCGTCCGTCGACGGATGGAAGAAAAACGGATAGACGGTCCGTCCGTGTGAAAGGGGCCTAAGAGTATACGTTGCTACAAACTTTTCTAGACAGGACATGGCTGCCATTACCAACAAATAGTATGCACAATTTGTAAGCTAGATTAAGTTAAATGTTCCCCTGTACTATACAGTCACTTTGAGATTACCATAAAGAAGTCGGGAAAACAAACAAACTCAAATCGAATAAAATCCCGAAAATCCAGTAGAGTGGAGAGAAAAAAAAAAATATATATATATATATATATATTTTTTTTTTTTTTTTAAGCTCTCAATAAAACAATCTTTTAGATTACTGGAGACACACCAAATCTACTCACAATAGCTTGTAGTTTACCTCTCGGTTTACAATAGAAGGTAAACCACAGCCGTGTTTACACCAATGTTAAACCCAATTCAGTTTAAAAAAAAAATGAATCTACCACAAACTCAGATTATCAAATTTTCGGTAGGGTTCATCCTTAAAAAAAAAATTCAAGGTATAATACAGTATGCTAAATGCACCTTATTTTACACTATAAGGCCTCACGCAGACGGACGTTTTTACAGCCGCATTTTTGAGCGTTTTTTGCAGCTTAAAAACGCCTGTCCATGTTAGTCTATGGCTTCATGCCCACCTAGGCGTTATTAAGCTGCAAATGGCATAGGCGTTTTTAAGCTGTAAAAAAAACCCAGGACCAGTGTGTTCTGAGGCTCCAGCGTTAGAGCTGTAAAAACGTTAGACGCGGGCAAAAGGTGTTAAAGTGGTGTTGCCACCAAAAAAAAAAATTTGGCTTAAAAATCATAAAAAAAAAATAAAAAAAATTATTGGAAAAAAAACTAACTAACTACTATAACTACTATTACTCACCTCTAAAAAATGCCTGTTGCTAGGGGGTCCCTCGTAGTCTGCCACCTTCATTGCCCAGGCAATGACGTCACTTCCCCTCGGCGCTGCACAGTCATCTGGGACCTGTCATGTGTCCCAGATGAGTGAGCGTTGAATCACGGCGCACGGCACCGCTCGTGCATGCGCAGTGGGTGCCCGGCTGTGAAGCCACAGCCGGGTGCCCACATTAAGAATGCCGGCGCCGAGAGCGGAGCAGGGAACGAGGGGGGGTCTCGTTCCCCCGCATCGCTGGACCCCGGGACAGGTAAGTGTCCGATTATTAAAAGTCAGCAGCTGCAGTATTTGTAGCTGCTGACTTTAAAAAAAAAAATTTTTTGTGGGCCCTCCTCTTTAAACGGCAATTAACAAGGCTTAATGCTGTGTTAAGCCTCGTCCGTCATTTGTCTCTATTCAAAATCCATGGTTCCCTATGTGAGCCCATTGATTTGAATAGAAGTCGTACCAGAAGTCAATAAGGGGGGCCCCAGATCCCGGCACCCCACCCTATGTGAACGAGTAAGGGGTACATCGTACCCCTACCCACTCACCTGGGGGAAAAGTGTCAATAAAAAAAAAACACACTACACAGGTTTTTAAAGTAATTTATTAGGCAGCTCCGGTGATCTTCTTACGATTTCGGGGGTCTCTTCCGACTTCTCCGGCCTCTTCTCCCACTCTCTGGTGCCTTCTGCCGGGCTCCAACGCTATTTTCTTTCTTCTTTCAGCTCTTTTACTAGCGTTGGCCCAGTCTTCTCCTCCGCCGCCACTGCCGCCGTTGTCTTCTCTCTTCTCTCCTCTCTCTTCCGATGTTGACTCACCGCTCTCTCCCACTGTAATGCGGTGTATGCAGTGCGATTTATATAGGCATGGGGGCGTGGTCACCGAATTATGCCACCCAGTGACCCCGCTCCTTTATGACGTCACAGCATGGGGCATGATGGGACTCTGACATCATAAGGGGCGGGGTCACCAGGTGACTTCATCTGGTGACCACGCCCCATGCATATATAAATCACACCGCACCGCGTACACCGCATTACAGCGGGAAAGAGCGTTGTGTCAACATCGGAAGAGAGAAGACAACCCGGCAGAAGGCACCAGAGAGCGGGAGAAGAGGCCTGAGAAGTCGGAAGAGACCCCCGAAGTCGGAAGAAGACCACCGGAGCTGCTTACCACTTAAGAACCAAGCCTGTTTTTCAGACTCTGTTTTTTAATGTTTAAAACAGTTTTTTTTGCTAGAAAATTACTTAGAACCCCCAAAAATTATATATTGTTTTTTTTCTAACACCCTAGAGAATAAAATGGCGGTCATTGCAATACTTTTTTTCACACCATATCAAGCACTTTTCTGCAGCAAAAAATGACATTTTCCGACCTGACTTTGCAGGCCCCGTATCTCGGAGCAACTTGGTGCTAGGTACCCCAACCAACATTACAACATATACAAATTTGTGATTCCTAGCACCAAGTGGCCCCGAGATACGGGGCCGCAAAGTCGGGTTGGAAAATGTAATTTTTTTGCTTCAGAAAAGTGCTTGACATTTTCCGACCCGACTTTGGGGCCTCGTATCTTGGGGCCACTTGGTGCTAGGAACCCCAAATTTAGTGTGCAAACCCAGTGGAACCAACATTATAACATATCTTTTAGGGTTCCTAGCACCAAGTGGCCCTGAGATACAGGGCCCCAAAATCGGTCAACTGTGTCCATGTCCATCTGCAGCAATGTCATTTCGGGACCCTTTGGGTCCAGAGACCACAAATTTTGTCTGATAGGGATAGGGGGCATCTAGGAACCCTTAACTTCCAAGTTTGAAGTTCAGGGGACCAATGCCTGCAAATGGGCACAGTGAGGCATGCAAATGGGCACAGTGAGGCTGCAAATGGGCATTGTTGACCCTCTTTTCCACTTACAGTAGCTGCACATTTCTCACCCTAGGCTTATACTCGAGTCAATACTTTTTCCCAGTTTTTTGTGGTAAAATTAGGTGCCTCGGCTTATACTCAAGTATATACGGTATTTATTTTACTTGAATTTATTAATTTTTACACTGTTTTTAAAAAAAAATGGATCACTTGAATTCATATTACAAGGAATGTAAACATCCCTTGTAATAGAAAAAAGCATGACAGGTCCTCTTAAAAATGAGATCTGGGGGGTCAAAAAGTCCTCAGATCTCATATTTGGACTTAAATGGAATAATAAAAAAAAAAAATGTCATAGTATAGAGACGAGTGGGGGCCATCTTAGCCTCACTCGTCTCTATACCCATCACACGGCAGGACCCGATCGCCTCTGCCGCTGCCGACAGCTCCGGTAAGCAGCGGGAGAGCGGCAGGAGGGGGGGTGGCACCTCTCCCGCCGCCGATAACGGTGATCTCGGGGCGAACCCGCCGCATAGACCACCATTATCATAAACAGAACCACTCACTGTAAAGATGGATATCTCCGTTGTGGCAGCAGCTGCTGCCGTTACCGAGATATCCCTCTTCAAAAAATGACGTATATGTACAGGAGGCGGTCAGCAAGTGGTTTAATAAATTACTTTAAAAACCTGTGTAGTGTGTTTTTTTTTTTTTTTATTGACACTTTTCCCCCAGGTGAGTGGGTAGGGGTACGATGTACCCCTTACTCGTTCACATAGGGTGGGGTGCCGGGATCTGGGGGCCCCCTTATTGAAGGCCCTAGCTCTAGTGGCATGTGCATGCATATTTTCCCATTTCATCTTACAGGACAGCACATGCGAGAGTGGCTCCACCCACCTAAAACAGGAAACACTTCATCCTTAGTATTTGTGTTTCCTCCAGCATAGCAGGAACATTTAAAGAGGAAGTAAAGCCTATCAAAAAAAAAAATGCATTCATTATGAATAACTTACCTGAGAACGAAGCCCCCGAAGCGGTCCTCCTTCTTCATCTTCACCGCTGCCATATATCCCGGAGTGACTTCTGGGTCTCGCTGCTCCGGCGCTGTGACGTCACTCCCACGCATACGGGAGCTGCCACGAGATGCATATCGCCGTTAGCTGCAGCGTGCTCAGTGCGTATGCCGCAGTGCACATGCGCTGTAGACCGCGGTCCCTGTCTTTTTGCAAATATCTCCTAAACCGTGTAGGTTTAGGAGATATTTCTTGGACCTACAGGTAAGCCTTAATCTAGGCTTACCTGTAAGTCTAAGTGGTTTGTAAGGGTTTACAACCACTTTAAATGGTTTGTTAGTTTTTCCTCAGGCCTTCGTGCTAGTTGCAGGGGCCTCCCTGTACAGTGAAACCTTGGTTTACAAGTAACATGGTTTACAAGAGTCTTGATATACAAGCATTTATTGTTTATGTAAAAAAGAATTGCACTCACAGGAGCTCTGGTCTCACATCCAAATGATGTAATGGATATATTTGTCGATTACTACAAGAAACTTTATACAGATTCCCATCCCACTAAAGACCCTACCTCCCAATCTTGGTTTTCTAACCTGACACTACCCTCCCTATCTAGGTCACAATCTGAGCAACTAAATGCCCCTTGCACCGTAATGGAAATTACTTCAATAATTAAATCCCTTAAATCCTCCACAGCCCCAGGCCCAGATGGATTTTCTGCTTCCTATTATAAAAAATTCTCTCACATTCTATCACCTAAACTGGCCCTTCTATATAACCATATCCTAAAGGGGAACAACTTCCCTGCAGAAATGCTACTAGCCAATATGTCTCTCATCCCCAAACCCCATAAAGATCACACCCTACCACAAAATTTTCGCCCTATCTCTGTCATCAACAATGACTTAAAAATATTTGGCAAATTACTAGCGAACAGATTAGCATCAGTAATCACTTCCCTAATCTCCCCAGACCAAACTGGGTTCATCCCAGGAAGGCAAATCACCGACAATATACGCCTCGTTACTAATATAATACAAGACGCCAACTTACACTCCAAACAAACACTCCTCCTTAGCCTAGACATTCATAAGGCCTTTGACAGCGTCAGTTGGTCATACCTAGACCACATACTACCCAAATATGGTATCTCGGGTGAATTCCTACAGGGATTCCATGCCTTATATAAAGATCCTCAAACTAGAATCAAACTCCCAGGTAACAATTCCCAATTTTTTCCTCTCCAAAAAGGCACCAGGCAAGGTTGCCCTTTATCCCCCCTCCTTTTCGCCCTGGCCATTGAACCCTTATCCCGCGCCATCTCAGAAAATATCAATATTAAAGGCTATCACAAAGGCCCCGAAGAGTTCAAACTCAGCCTTTATGCTGATGATGTCCTCTTGTTTCTAACAAATCCCCTTATAGCATTACCCAATCTAATCTCTTTATTAGAATCCTTCCACACAATTTCAGGCCTTGGGGTAAACCTATCTAAATGCTCAGCCATGCCAATAAATATCCCTAATGATGTTATATCCTCATTACAGAACTATTTTTCATTTACCTGGTGCACCCATAGTTTCCGCTATCTGGGGATACAACTCACCCCCGACTTTCAGACGCTTTTTCAAACAAATTATCACCCCATAGTTTCTAACATCAGATCACTTTTACTAATCTGGGATAAATACCATATCTCATTTCTAGGCAGAGTCACCGCTATCAAAATGGCAATTTTACCTAAACTTCTTTTTTATTTTAGAGCTCTTCCCATTTATGTTTCCAAATCTTACATTGATTCAATTCAAAGAGACGTAAACAAATTTATTTGGCATCATAAAAAACCAAGATTTCACAAATCCATATTATACAGACCCCAACCTCTCGGAGGATTGGGGCTCCCAGATCTATGGCGCTACTATTTATCAGCTAGACTCGCGCAAACAGCCCAATGGCACGCCCCGTCCTCTCACATCCCATGGTTAAAATTTGAATCCCAAGCCATTATCCCCTTTATCCCCTCAGGACTACTATGGTCCAAATCTATCAAACCTAACCAATTTATCGCCCATAACACTATAGTATATCAATCATTGTACCTTTGGTCATTATATGGAAAAAAATTTCAATTGTCATCTCCCCTCTCTCCCCTTCTCTCATTTATAGGAGATCCAGACTTTCCACAAGCGTTCCAAGATAGCTCCCAGTTTCTCCTTTGGCACTTAGCTGGGGTCACCACATACCAAGCTTTTAAAATAGGACCCCATTTTAGAACTTTTCCCCAACTACAAGCAATCCACGATTTCCCACACTCTGAAATACACAGATACACACACATCAAACAATTTTATCTTAGAAGAGGCTCATTAGAATCCCGTATAGATAGCACTCACTTTGAACGCCTATGCCGCTCCTCCTCCAGAGAAAGGGGGATTATTTCAAAACTTTACTGCATGCTCAACGAGTTTTCTCTAGCAGAAAAAAACAAACAGATGCTTAGCTGGGAAACCGACACAGGCCTTACCTTTGAACCTCATGAATGGTCAGAAATGCTAGCTAACATGTTTAAAAACACAAGATCATACTCAGTACGTGAAACAGCAGTTAAACTACACACAAGGTGGTATTTGACACCCACCAGAATTCACGCCATATATCCTGCAGTATCACCACTATGCTTCAGAGGTTGTAACGAACTAGGCACACTAACACATATTTTCTGGAGTTGTAACCATCTTAACTCTATCTGGCAGAAAGTTTCCTGCAAAATATCCTCTATCGCAGGTCGTTCGATCACCCCAACGTTACAAATGTGTTTGTTTCTCTTCCATTCCCAATATCCCCGCACCCTGTGAAAAACTAATTTTTACCCTCTTTGTTGCCGTACACTGGGTTATAGCTTTCAATTGGCGCTCCCCAGCTCTCCCTTGGTCACAAGTCCTTGCCAGAATGGAAGCAATTAAACTTTCAGAACGTATCCACCACACTTTGTATGATACTTTACATATTTTTAATAGCAAATGGATACACTGGAATGCAACAATCTGTGATTAGAAAAATGCCAGATACCCACAGAGAAAGATAATGTATATTGAATGTTCTTTCTTCTTTTTTTATTTTTTATTTTTTTTTTTGCAACATCCCCTTTTCTTTATGTCCCTATTCCCCATCATATAGCGAAATACCATATCTTGTTCATGTTTCTGAACTTTGTCTGACACAGTTACTGTTTTCCTTTTTATGTTTTTTCAATAAAACTTTTGTAAACAAAAAAGAATTGCACTCACAATGTGAAGTCTGCTGCTCATCCATGTAAAGCTGGTGTACAGTATACAGTACAGCTTTGTATGTGGCCAGAGATTTGCAGATGATGGTGGCTCCCAGCGCTTCCTGGAGACACTCGGAGACACTCATAGACACTCCCAACAGGGGCGGCCTTACCCGGAAGTGATGTCAACAGTTCCCGAGTTCTCTAGGAAGTGCTGTGAGCTGAACCTGTGGCCACATACAGCGTTGTACCGTACACCAGCGGCTTTACTAAACATACAGTACTGTATACAGAGCGGCTTTAAATAGATAAGCACCAAGCTCTGGCCACATACAGAGCTGTTTACTGTACACCAGCGGCTTTACTCTACATACAGTATACACAGCGGCTTTAACCACTTGCCACCCGCCCTATTCTCAAAAGACGGAGGCAAAGTGGTTTTAAAATCCTGACCAGACGCCATATGACGTCCTCAGGGGGCGCGCATGGCGGCGATCGTTGATGCGGTGTGTCAGTCTGACACCCCGCAACTATGGAGACTCTTTACCACGTGATCAGCCGTGTCCAATCACGGCTGATCACAGTGGAAATAGGAAGAGCCGGTGATCGGGCCTGTCGATTATGTGCCACCTATCAGTGCCCATCCGTGTCGCCCATCAGTGCCGCCTATCAATGCCACCTCAGTGCCACTTCATTGGTGCCACCTCATCGGTGCCCATCAGTCCCGTCTTATCAGTGCCCATCAGTGAAGGAGAAAACTTACTTATTTACAAAGTTTTGAAACTGAAACTAAAAAAAAAAAACATTTTTTTTCAAAATTTTTGGTCTTTTTTTATTTGTTTAGCAAAAAATAAAAACCGCAGAGGTGATCAAATACCACCGAAAGAAAGCTCTATTTGTGGGAACAAAAAATGATAAAAATGTAATTTGTGTACAGTGTAGTATGACCGTGCAATTGTCATTCAAAGTGCGACAGCGCTGAAAGCTCAAAATTTGTCTGGGCAGGAAGGTGTTTAAGTGCCCAGTATTGAAGTGGTTAAATAAGTGAGCACCAGACTCCTTAACATTGTGAGTGTGCACATTCTTTTTCTTTACCTTAAAACTTTTTTTGCAACACAGAGGTACAGTACAGTATTTTGAAGTGCAATTTAATTTGTTTTATGTTAGCAGTACACTTTATACTGTATTTTGTTTTGCCGTAATAATTTTTAAATGAATAAATGGTTGTGGAAGGAATCGTCTGAGTTTCCATTATTTCCTATGGAGAAATTTGCTTTGATATAAGAGTGCTTTGAATTACAAGCATCCTTCTGGAACAAATTATGCTTGCAAACCAAGGTTTCACTGTACAGGGGGTCTCCGACTTACGAACGCCCGACCTACGAACAACCCCTACTTACGAACGGGGCGCTGCGGGGACCCTCCACCATTTTTCGCTGGTTTTCGCAGTCTTTCGGCCGTTCTGCGCATGCGCGGCCATACGGAGCCTCGGAAAATGCCGGAAATGTCCGTTATTTGCCGCGCATGCGCAGAACGGGTTTTGTAACTCTGGGACCCCCTGTATATGCTTCCCCATGATGCTTCCCCATGATTCTGGGACTGTAGACTTGGAGGGGTCGCATATCTAGGCTTTTCTAGGCTACTTTTGTAAGTAACCTAGCTGTGGGACCTTCCCTCCCCATTACCGTCTTGGTTTTCCCCAAGGTTCCTTCTCCGCCGGAGGAGAAGCAGCTATCCCCCTGGGCACCGAGGCTCTATTGGAGCCCTCCCTTACTCACATTTCATCAAGCTCCATGTCCTCGGTTGCTGGCTGAGCTCCTGATGTTTGCTGCTGATTGATATGAGGAAAAGGTTGCGCTAGATATTGATCTGATATAAGTACTGGACAAATCATATGCTATTCAGTAAAATGCATACAATGCGACATATATAATATATAGATCATAAAAGATCATAAAAAAGTCCCATAAGGTGCTCGTGCTCAATAGACGTCTCCTATAGAATAGTGCTCAGACTGGGGTGCCCCACATAGATGTAAACTCACCGCTGGGTGTTGACCACCTATCGCTAGTATGGTCTTATAAACATGTGGGGATACCCCGAAAACAGATCTTTTGGCATGGCGTCCTTAAGTTGAGATGTGCCTCATAGGGATGGATGGGAATGACAAAAAGCAGGCGGGTATATATTGTAGTCTTGGTGGAGGTATCATTTTCTCCTTTCATGCTGTAAACTGTTTTCCACGCTCTCTCTCCCTTCCCCCCCCCCTCCTATTGGGGGTTCTCTCTTTTGGCACTTTTTCAGTCCCTGAATCTCTGGACAGGATGGGTCTGTTGTGATTCTAGGACATTGCACCTTTTCACCCTTTGCTTCCTGGTTGTCTTTTTTTCTTTGGATTTTTGGTTGTTCTCATCACATTTCCCTGCTCTTTTTTTTTCATCTTCGGTTAGTCCTGAATCCTTGGACAGTATTGGTCTGTTGTAGGGCTGTGCAAATTAAAGATTAATTCCTTGATTAATCGTAAATTTTTTTGATCGATCAAAATTTTTTTAATCGATCAGTACTCACCTCTCCACCAGCTTCCGTGTCTTCAGGGAGTACCGTTGGAGATCCGGTGACGTCACGGTCATCAACGTCACCAGACTCCTCCCCCCTTCCCCAAGTGCCTCCGTCTGCTAACGAAGAGAAGGGGGGAGGAGTCCCGTGACGTTGAAGTTCTGATTGAACGTAGCGCGTACGGGGGAGGAGCTACGCATGACGTCACCCGCAGCTGCCCTACGGAACTAACACGATTGTCGGCTTTACATGCTGTGTTTTTATCATCTTTATGTGAGTAGTTTGTGTTTGAACACAAAAATGAAATCTTATACTTAAGCGGTGAGCACTGAGATCTTTTCTCTCTACCCATGACCTGGTGTCCTTGCTGAGATCTAAGGAGACGTGAGAGAAGTTTATGGTCTGTGTTATGATGTTTGATACCCGCTTGCATGACCACCTGTTTGCACAGGGCTCCATGCCATAAGGTGAGAGTGATTAGTTAGACCGGAGGTGGAGGGATTGTCACGCTACTGTGGGGAAAAAAAATTACTTACGTCAGTGCTACAGTTTGAATTTAAAACATATTTGTGTGAACTGGAAACTAACTTGTGTCGGGTGATTGTATATAGTGTATACCACATTTACCACTGACTAATGCAGAGTTGCAATGCAAGGAGATCAGCTAAAAGTAGTTGGATCTGTATGTGCCTTATAATTAATCGAAATTAGTCGATTAAAAAAAAATCGATTAATCGAACACGAAAATTTTAATCAGTAACAGCCCTAGTCTGTTGTGATTTCAGGATGTTTTACCATGTCTTTTTTGGTTGTTCATTGGCCCTTTTCTTTTTGCTAGTTTCACCCCACCTTCTCTGTTGATTTTATTATTTTACATTTCACACAGATTGGAGCTGTCTACTGGTTTCTTCCTGCAGCTCACCCTGGGCACATTTCATCGCTCCCCTGGAGTGTGGTGTTCTCCGCCTTGGCTGCCCCCACCCCCCCCCCCAGCTCCCGTCGGTCGGGGATATGTCCCGGCCTTCCTTGACCAGCAGGCTTTAGTATTACATGACCATTTTTAGAGCTGTAAACTAAGTAATTTGGGGTGTTTTGGTTTTTTCCTTCCCTTGCATCCTTGTTCAATTCATTGGAGGAATGTTGGAAATATATATTTTTTCTAGACATGAATTCTGCATTTGCTTTTGAAGAAGTGTAATGAATCCATGAAACGCGTCAAGCTTATTGACCACCTAGGATCCGTGCTATAGCCGAATGACAGCTACAGCGCGGATCTTAGATGCCGGGACGACGTCTATTGACGTCGTCCCGGCAACGACTGGCCTGCGATCCCGACCCCTTACCACGTGATCAGCTGTCAGCCAATGACAGCTGATCATGTGATAATAACAGAGCCGGTAACCGGCTTTTTTTACTCCTCGCGCTGACAGCGCGAGGAGAAAAAAAAAAGCCGATCACCGGCGGCAGTAAGAGGGACATCCGTCCCTCTCACTGCAATGTGACCAAGGTCCATGGTGCCCACCTTTGCCCTAATAAAAGTGCCGCCTACCAGTGCCCACTAGCTCCACCTGTCAGTGCCCACAGTGCCATCTGTCAGTGCCCACAGTGCCAGTGCCCACAATGTGCCTTTACAGTGCTGCACATCAGTGTCACCTACCAGTGCTCATCAGTGTCACCTACCAGTGCTCATCAGTGTCACCTACCAGTGCTCATCAGTGTCCCCTACCAGTGCCCATCAGTGCCATCTATCAGTGCCCATCCGTGCCACCCATCCGTGCCCATCAGTGCCATCTTTGCTGTGCCCATCAGTACCGACTTATCTGTCCCCACCAGTGCCACCTTTTCTGTGCCCACCAGTGCAGCCTATCAGTGCCCATCAGTGCCGCCTATCAGTGCCCACCATCAGTGCATATCAATGAAGCAGAAAAATTACCTGTTTGCAAAATTTTATAACAAACTATTAAACATGATTTTTTTTTATTTTTTAATTTTCAATTTTTTTCGTTTGTTTAGCAAAAAATAAAAACCCCAGCTGTGATTAAATACCACCAAAAGAAAGCTCTGATTGTGGGAAAAAAATTATAAAAATGTAATTTGGGTACAGTGTTGTATGACCGCGCAATTGTCATTCAAAGTGCGTCAGCGCCGAAAGCTGAAAATTAGTCTGGAAAGGAGGGGGGTTTAAGTGCCCAGTAAGCAGGTGGTTAATGCAGTTTTTTATTCAATCATGTTTGTACATTATAATTTTCCTTTGATTTTATCAAGCTTGTGCAATAATGTATTTTTATATGTATTATATGCCCATCAGTTCGTCATACCTGCTATGTACCATATGAATAAACCTCTTTTTATTCATGTAATTTATTTATTTGTTTTTCTCTAACACACATCTCATTCAAAGTCCCAAATTTCCCCTTTTCCTCAGTGTATATTAGGGATGGAAGTTTGTGCTCGCTTTTGACCACACATTTAAAGTCCCAACTTTCTCAAAACTTCTATACCAGTCTTAAAACACCTTTTCCTAAAAGAAAAAAGGTGGTGGCCAGGGCCTCGGCACGTACCTAGTTTTTGTGATGTAGGTTTTTCCTGCCTCCCCCATTACTGTCTGTACAGATCACTATGGTGGGGAAAGTTTTTTTTTTTTTCTTTACAGCCCTTAACCACTTCAGCCCCGGACCATTTGGCTGCCAAATGACCGGGCCACTTTTTGCGATTCGGCACCCAAACAAAATTTGGTGGTATTTGATCACCTCTGTGGGTTTTTTTTTTGCGCTATAAACAAAAATAGAGCGACAATTTTGAAAAAAAAGCAATATAATAAATATATAAAAAGCTATAATAAATATCCCCCAAAAAATATATAAAAAAACTTTTTTTTTTCCTCAGTTTAGGCCGATACGTATTCTTCAATATATTTTTGGTAAAAAAAAATCGCAATAAGCGTATATTGATTGGTTTGCGCAAAAGTTATAGCGTCTACAAAATGGGGGATAGTTTTATGGCATTTTTACTATTAATTTTTTTTTACTAGTAATGGCAGACACATCAGACACTTTTGACGCTATTTTGGGACCATTGCTATCATTGCGATCAGTGCTATAAAAATGCACTGATTACTGTATAAATATGACTGTCAGGGAAGGGGTTATCCAGTAAGGGGCGGGGAAGGGGTTAAGTGTGTCCTTGGGAGTGATTATAACTGTTAGGGGGCGTGGCTTACTGTGACACGTCACTGATCGCTGCTCCCGAAGAGAGGGAGCATACGATCAGTGTTGTGTCACTAGTCAGAACAGGGAGATGCCTTGTTTATAAAGGCATCCTCCCGTTCTGCCGTTTCGTGACCCGATTGCGGGACACCGGTGGACATCGAGTCCACGGGTCCCGCAGGCATGATCACAGAGAGACCGCAGCGGGGGCGCGCGCGCTATGCGGCAGATTCAAAGCAACGTATATATATGTTGCTTTGCCTGCCCGTGCCATTCTGCCGACGTATAATGCCCCATAAACACGGTCGGAAATTCCGATGGAAAATGTCCGATCGGACCATGTTGTCGGAAAATCCGACCGTGTGTGGGGGCTCCATCTGACTTTTTCCCTCAAATCCTGCTCTCAAATTTTCCGACAACAAAATCCGATCGGACTTTTTCCGATCATGTGTAGAGAATTCTGACGGACAAAGTGCCACGCATGCTCAGATCAAATTAGGAGACCAAACCTATTGGCTACTATCCTCTACGTAGTCCTGTCGTACGCAACGAACGTCACCACGTTCAGAATGATCGGATTTTCCGACAACTTTGTCCGACCTTGTGTATACATCACCAGTGTCGGACAAAATCCGACGTGACTTCATCAGGGGTGTCACGTGACAAGTGACGAACACGCGTCGGGACACGTGACCTACCGGAAGTGACGCCGACGAGCTCGAGGCTCGTTTATACCCTGTTTGTGTACTCATTGGTTGAATGTGAGTACCCATTTTTATCTGTCTTACTGTTTTGATTGTAATAAAATACCTGTTACCATTTACATACTACACTATGAGGCTATCTTATTTTATGTGCACATTGAGGTGAAACCCCCCCCCCCCCCAACCCACCCCCCCCCCCCCACCTGCCCCTGCCTGGATAAGGAGGAAAAGCTGAAAGGGAAAGACATTGAGAAAACCGGAAGGACACCCCAGGGAGGACGGTCTCCTATGACCACAAAGACCCAGATTACACTGCTGTAACCTTACAGCTGTAAGGTGAGGGGCCACCCTTATCCCCTTTAGGATTTCACGAGAGTAACACACGGATCACTGCACAGTACTTATAGATTATCCCTGATCACCACTGGAAACCTCAGCACTGATAGCCTGCCCCCTGCTGGATAGAAGATTTTAAAGTCACCCTGCATTTATGCCACATATGGACTTTTTATTTGGACTTTTATATTCTGCGATTTATTAATCGCTATTCACTATTTCTTTCACTCCAGTTCTCCATTTTGATTTAGTTCGCACGGATTCATTTTGATTTAGTTCGCACGGATTTGCTACTAATCTGGATTTTTTTACATGAGATCTTTTAGTCTCCTCTGCTTTTTTGCACTTTTATATTATCATATCTCCTATATCACTTTCATGATATATTGTTTTTATCCGTCTGGATCACTCCCTCTTTCACAGCCTTGGATGCACACCATATGCGTTCAAAGATCTCCATCACGTCCTTTTATATATCTTATCACCGTTTTTTATACACATATTTGGATGCACTGTTATCTATTCAGTCACATCATGCGACTTTTATGATGCATTTTTAACCAGGATTGCTTTTATCACATGATTTGGTTTTATCACATGCACCTTTACTTGTTTTATTATATGCCATATTATTACCCGGAGTTTTTATTGGCTATTTATGTCTATGATCTGCTATCTTTTGTCTTTTAATACTTAGTGTAATTTTGCGCGCCACTACCTCTTCCTTTTATAAGATGGCGGCCGAGCTGAACTTTTGTTGATCCGGGTGGACGCGCAGTGTGATCTGTAATCGCATGGTACCGGGTTAATCACAGCTAATCACAACAAAACACACTAAATAAATCTATTTCGTTCAGTAAAAATGGTTGCTTATACAAGTTAAATCCACTGGTATAAACCATCTTAATGTATAAGGAAAAAAAAATCCTGATCACTTCCCCAGAGTAGTACAATGTTTCTATGGTAACACTGTATTGCTCAGGTCAGTGTGTAAAGACATTTTATATAGTAACGACATTTTTTACATATAGTAACCAGTCAGTGTCCCTGATCATCCCCACACCCATTATATGATAACACTGCGCTGCACTGGTCACAGTATGTGGAAAAAAAATGAATAAAAATTCCTAATTTTCCCAAAAATTGTGACAAAAAATAACAACCTCAAAAAACTCACCATGCCTCTTACTAAATACCTTGGACTGTCTACTTTCCAAAAAGGGGTCATTTAGGGCATATTTGTACTGTCCTGTTGTTTTTGTGTTTTTCGAGGTTCAAGGATTGATCAATTTTAAAATATGTATCCCATAGTTTGTGGTAAATAATGTACACTGATTTGGGTTATTTTCACCAAAAAAAGTAGCAGAATACATTTAAGCCTAAATTTGGAAAGCGAGATTATTTATTTTTTCCAACATTTTCAGTCTTTTTGTTTAGCAAAAAAATAAAAATCCCAGTGATGAGTAAATACCACCGAAAGAAAGCTCTATTTGTGTAAAGAAAATGATAAAAATGTCATATGGGTACAGTGTTGTATGACTGTGCAATTGTCATTCAAAATGTGAGAGCGCTGAAAGCTGAAAAATTGGCCTGGGCAGGAATGGGGTGAAAGTGCCCGGTATTGAAGGGGTTAATTCTGTTCCATTGATAGCTGGTAAATACCTGCAAACAGAATCGGGGAACTTCTGTTCTGGTCACCCCAACATGTTCACATGCAATATATGTGAGGTTACCAGGCAACCAGAGATGCTATCAGATGCAGGTAGTAGATGCTCCAATCTCCAGAGGGGTGGTGGGAATATGGGAAGTTTCAGATTTGTCAGGACAAAATATGGTCAGATTTTAGGAAAAAGCTATATTGCTACACCACATAACCTGCTTGTGCAATATTCTTATTATTATATATTTTGTTTCAGCCAAACTGAAGAAGATGACACATGCTAACAGATTACCAGGTTAGTAGGACATCCACGTTTGAAATAAAATATCTTGTGTTCTTTGGCTAAACATTTAGTTCTGTTTTAGTCAGTTTTATGTGTGAATACTATAACTTCTTCCACAATATTCCTGTATTTCATGGGGAATATATTTAATAATTACATTCTGAGCACTTATGGTAACAATATATTTCCAATACTATTATACTATATCATGAGTGCATGAAGAATAAAATATTTCCCCTTTCTCTCATATAGACTTAAGTAAGGAACACAGAGAGTCTATGAAAGAGAAGTTTCAGTGGATTCCGGAATATAATTCCCATATAGGGGAGGCTGTTCAGCTACAGAATAGATACACCGAAACCAATTTATTAATGATAAATGGAGTCCAGATTAAAGAGGAAAAGGAGGAAGAAATAAGGAGTTCAGGCAGAAGACCTCTACAGATCATGGAGAAAAGATCTTCTCATAAATACTCCCCAACCACAATCCAGGCCCTCTTTGACCCTGATGAAGATGGCTTCATCCCTAAGATTGTGGTGTTACAAGGACCTGCTGGGATTGGAAAAACAATGACCTCCAAGAAGATCATGCTGGACTGGGCCTCTGGGGATCTTTACCAAGACAAATCAGATTTTGTGTTTTATCTGAGCTGTAGAGAAATCAACGCCATCATTGGGAACATAAGTCTTGTGGGACTTTTATCCAGAACCTGCAGACAATGGAGTTCAGATGACCTGGTGTCTATTCTGCAGGATCCTGGAAGTGAGAGAAAACTTCTCTTTATACTTGATGGGTTTGATGAACTGAGGTGGACTCTGGAGGAGAAATCTGAGGTTTGTCATGACATTTTTATGGAAACCCACAAAGAAAGAATTCTCCAAAGTTTGCTCAGGGGACAGGTTCTCTCACAATCTTCTCTGATCATCACCACAAGGTCACTGGCCATGCAGAAACTCAACACATTCATCAATGATTATCGCAATGTGGAAATCCAGGGATTTACCAGGGAGGATTGTGAGGAGTATGTTCATAAATTCTTTGGAAATAAAGAAGGTGCAGACAAAGTTCTCACTATAATAAAAGACAACGAACTTTTGTACGCCATGTGTGCTGTCCCCATCACATGCTGGATTTTGTGCACTGTATTAAAACCAGAAATCCAAAAAGATTTGGGTTTCATTCGCTATACAACTGTGACTTCAATATACCGCCTCTATCTGGAGGTTTTTATAACATTTCATGCAAGAAAAGGCCAGCCTGTGGACTGGACACCCCAGGCACTACACACCTCCTTGAAGAACCTTTGTGCTCTGGCAAATGAGGGTGTCTTGAACAATCAAATTTTCTTTATGGAAGAAGATCTAAAAAGACATGGACTTTCTCTGTCTGAGGTGAAGTCTATGTTTCTGAATGAAAACCTCTTGTATTGGAACGTCCGCACCGAGACCTGCTACAGCTTCATCCACCTGAGTGTACAGGAGTTCTTTGCTGCTCTCTATTATGTCCTGGATGATGGTTTGGGAAAAGAGGAAGGAGCGTCTGGAGCGAGAGAAGAACATTCCCTCCCGGAGATCTGTAAAGGGCAGTCACTCAGAGCTTTAAGTTCACAATACCCTCATTTAGCATTAGCTGTCCAATTCCTGTTTGGTCTCTTAAATGAAAATCAAGTTAAGACATTCTCAGAGATCACAGGTCTCAACATCTCACTCCGAGTGAAGTCTGCAATAAAAGAATGGACTGTGAAGGACTTTGATGGAAGTTCTCCTATTCATGCTATTGTCTGTCTGTATGAGACTCAGGATGAGGACTTCATAGGATCAATCTTGTCTCATTGTTCACATTTGAGGGTGGACGGCTCACTGTCACACTACTTGTGGAATGACAGTAATTATTCTAAGCAGCTGAGCTATTGCTTGAAGACTTTAAAGAGTGAAAGATTTCAGGATCTACGTTTTGAATGGCTTACAGTAGATCCTGAGTGCCAGAAAAATATATTCCCATTACTACACAGGTGTCAGACAGTTTGGTAAGTGAGTGTATTTATTTCCTAACTGAAATCAGTAGAAGTCAGCAGAGTATTAGGACTTCATAGGCTGTAATAGGCAGGAGTGTGAAAGTGATGATTGGATATTTCCTCCATGTACCACACTTGTTCGAAACCTAAAAAAGCGATGGAAGAAAGAAGACCAAGTGGTCCATCAAGTTTGCCCGTGTCTTATTTTTTTTACTTTGTTTTGCTGCTGTTATCTGACTTTCCCATGATCCCCCTGTTAAAGGGAGGGAAAAAAGTATTTGATCCCATGCTGATTTTGTACGTTTGCCCACTGACCAAGAAATGATCAGTCTATAATTTTAACGCTAGGTTTATTTTAACAGCGAGAGACAGAATAACAATAATATCATTTCAAAAAAGTTATAAATTGATTTGCATTTTAATGAATGAAATAAATATTTGATCCCCTATCAATCAGTAAGATTTCTGGCTCCCAGGTGTCTTCTATACAGATAACGAGCTAAGATTAGGAGCACTCTTAAAGGGAGTGCTTCTAATCTTAGCTTGTTACCTGTATAAAAGACACCTGTCCACAGAATCAATCAGATTCCAATCTCTCCACCATGGCCAAGACCAAAGAGCTGTCCAAGGATGTCGGGGAGAAGATTGTAGACCTACACAAGGCTGGAATGGGCTACAAGACCATCGCCAAGCAGCTTGGTGAGAGGATGACAACCGTTGCGATTATTTGCAAATGGAGGAAACACAAAATAACTGTCAATCTCCCTCGGTCTGGGGCTCCATGGAAGATCTCAATGATCGGAATTTGGAGTTTCAATTTGGAGTTTCAATGATCATGAGAACGGTGAGGAATCAGCAAAGAACTACACGGGAGAATCTTGTCAATGATCTCAGCTGGGACAATAGTCACCAAGAAAACAATTGGTAACACACTACATCGTGGAGGACTGAAATCCTGCAGCGTCCGCAAGGTACCCCTGCTCAAGAAATCACATGTACAGCCCATCTAAAGTTTGCTAATTAAGATCTGGATGATTCAGAGGAGAACTAGGTGAAAGTGTTGTGGTCTGATGAGCCCAAAATCCATCTCTATGGCATCAACCCAACTTGCCTTGTTTGGAGTAAGAGGGATGCAGCTTATGACCCCAAGAACACCATCCCCCGCCGTCAAACATGGAGGTGGAAACATTATGCTTTGGGGGTGTTTTTCTGCTAAGGGGACAGGACAACTTCACAGCATCAAAGGGACGATGTACCGTCAAATCTTGGGTGAGAACCTCCTTCCCTCAGCCAGGGCATCAAAAATGGGTCTTGGATGGGTATTCCAGCACGACAATGACCCAAAACACACAGCCAAGGCAACAAGGGAAGTGGCTCAAGAAGAAGCATATTAAGGTCCTGGAGTGGCCTAGCCAGCCTCCAGACCTTAATCCCATAGAAAATATGTGGAGGGAGCTGAAGGTTCGAGTTACCAAACATCAGTGTGAAGGGGTCAAATATTTATTTCACTCATTAAAATGCAAATCAATTTATAACGTTTTTAAAATGCGTTTTCTGGATATTTTTTGTTGTTATTCTGTCTCTCACTGTTATAATAAACCGACCATTAAAATTATAGACTGATCATTTCTTTGTCAGTGGGCAAACGTACAAAATAAGCAGCCGATCAATATGGGTGTGCCACATCCCAAAGAAAGTATCAACAAAGAGAAGAAACCCCTAGAGTGGGACTCTATTTAATTTCAATACTTTATATTCTGTGTGGTAGTGCTTCTAAAGTCCCACTCTAGGGGTTTCCTCTCTTTGTTAAAGGAAGTGAAGGCGAATAAAAGAGCTTCATGAGCTCACAGAGGGCCTTATTAGAGCATCAAAATGAAATAATTTAGGCTCCATTAACCACTTTAAGACCAGCCTCGTTTGGAGATTTTGGTGTTTACAAGTTTAAAACATTTTTGTTTTGCTAGAAAATTACGTAGAACCCCCAAACATTATATATAGTTTTTTTCAATAGTTTTTTATAACACCCTAGAGAATAAAATGGCGGTCATTGCAATACTTTTTCTCACACCGCATTTGCGCAGCGGTCTTACAAGCGCACTTTTTTTGGAAAAAATCCACTTTTTTGAATAAAAAAATAAGACAACAGTAAAGTTAGCCCAATTTTTTTTTATATTGTGAAAGATAATGTCACGCCAAGTAAATTTATACCCAACATGTCACGCTTCAAAATTGCTCCCGCTCGTGGAATGACGTCAAACTTTTACCCTTAAAAATCTCCATAGGCGACGTTTAAAAGATTCTACAGGTTGCATGTTTTGAGTTACAGAGGAGGTCTAGGGCTAGAATTATTGCTCTCGCTCAAACGATCGCGGCGATACCTCACATGTGTGGTTTGACCACGGTTTTCATATGCGGGCGCTACTCACATATGCGTTTGCTTCTGCGCGTGAGCTCGTCGGGACGGGGCGCTTTAAAAAAATTTTTGTTTTTTCTTATTTATTTTACTTTGATTTTATTTATTTTTTCACAGTTTTTAAAAAAAAATAATAATTTGGGTCACTTTTATTCCTATTACAAGGAATGTAAACATCCCTTGTAATAGAAAAAAAGCATGACAGGTCCTCTTAAATATGAGATCTGGGGGTCAAAAAGTCCTCAGATCTCATATTTGGACTTAAATGCAATAATAAAAAAAGTTGTCATTTGAAAAAATGACAACAGAAAAATGGCCCTTTAAGACGTATGGGTGGAAGTGACATTTTGACGTCGCTTCCGCCCTGTTATAGTATGGAGACGGGTGGGGGCCATCTTCCCCTCACTCGTCTCCTTACCCAGCCACGAACAGGTCCTGATCGCCTCCGCCGCTGCCGACGGCTCCGGTATGCGGCGGAGGGCGCAGGAGAGCGGCAGGAGGGGGGTGGCACCTCTCTTGTTGCCGATAACGGTGATCTTGCGGTGACTCCGCCGCGAAGACCACCATTATCGTAAACACAACTGGCTTCTAAAGAGATGGATACCTCGGTTGTGGCAGCAGCTGCTGCCGTTACCGAGATATCCCTCTTCAAAGTGCCGACGTAAATGTACATGAGTTGGTCAGCAAGTGGTTAAAACCTGGGCGATTCCAGAATTGTGGCAAATCGCAATGCGGTCACCCAAAAGATGCTCCTGCTCCTTTTTGAGTGACAAGCTTCATGCATTGCGATTTTGCCACAATTTTACTGCGACAATAGTGGCAAAACCGCACTGAGATTGGGGTGCCATTACAAAGTATTGGCATCGCAAACGTGTCCCGATTCTGCCCCCGACTCCAGAACACCCAGGTGGAAAAAAAAAAGAGGCGATCAAATACCACCAAAAGAAAGCTCTATTTGTGGAAAAAGAAGGATGTCAATTTTATTTGGGTGTAACGTCGCACGACCGCGCAATTGTCAGTTAAAGTGACGCAGTGCCATATCACAAAAAATGGCCTTGTCATTAAGGGGGTAAATCCTTCCGGGGCTGAAGTGGTTAAAATGATAAATGATCAGCTTTTATTTATTCATGTAAAACCTTTATCCGTCGGATCCGTTGGACACACGGTCGGACAAATTTGTCGGAAAATCCGATCGTTCCGAACGAGGTGACGTACAAAACGTACGACGGGACTACGTAGAGGCCAATAGCTTTCGTCTCCAAATTACAGAGGAGGATCACCCCAATTCCTTCACCTTCACACCTCAGATCACCCCAATTCCTTCACCTTCACACCTCAGATCACCCCAATTCCTTCACCTTCATCCCTCAGATCACCCCAATTCCTTCACCTTCACACCTCAGATCACCCCCAATTCCTTCACCTTCACCCCTCAGATCACCCCAATTCCTTCACCTTCACCCCTCAGATCACCCCAATTCCTTCACCCCTCAGATCACCCCAATTCCTTCACCTTCACCCCTCAGATCACCCCAATTCCTTCATCTTCACACCTCAGATCACACCCTAGAGAATAAAATGGCGGTCATTGCAATACTTTTTCTCACACCGCATTTGCGCAGCGGTCTTACAAGCACACTTTTTTTGGAAAAAATCCACTTTTTTGAATAAAAAAATAAGACAACAGTAAAGTTAGCCCAATTTTTTTTATATTGTGAAAGATAATGTCACGCCAAGTAAATTTATACCCAACATGTCACGCTTCAAAATTGCTCCCGCTCGTGGAATGACGTCAAACTTTTACCCTTAAAAATCTCCATAGGCGACGTTTAAAAGATTCTACAGGTTGCATGTTTTGAGTTACAGAGGAGGTCTAGGGCTAGAATTATTGCTCTCGCTCAAACGATCGAGGCGATACCTCACATGTGTGGTTTGACCACGGTTTTCATATGCGGGCGCTACTCACATATGCGTTTGCTTCTGCGCGTGAGCTCGTCGGGACGGGGCGCTTTAAAAAAAAATGTTTGTTTTTTCTTATTTATTTTACTTTGATTTTATTTATTTTTTCACAGTTTTTAAAAAAAAATAATAATTTGGGTCACTTTTATTCCTATTACAAGGAATGTAAACATCCCTTGTAATAGAAAAAAAGCATGACAGGTCCTCTTAAATATGAGATCTGGGGGTCAAAAAGTCCTCAGATCTCATATTTGGACTTAAATGCAATAATAAAAAAAGTTGTCATTTGAAAAAATGACAACAGAAAAATGGCCCTTTAAGACGTATGGGTGGAAGTGTCATTTTGACGTCGCTTCCGCCCTGTTATAGTATGGAGACGGGTGGGGGCCATCTTCCCCTCACTCGTCTCCTTACCCAGCCACGAACAGGTCCTGATCGCCTCCGCCGCTGCCGACGGCTCCGGTATGCGTAAATTACAGAGGAGGATCACCCCAATTCCTTCACCTTCACACCTCAGATCACCCCAATTCCTTCACCTTCACACCTCAGATCACCCCAATTCCTTCACCTTCATCCCTCAGATCACCCCAATTCCTTCACCTTCACACCTCAGATCACCCCAATTCCTTCACCTTCACCCCTCAGATTACCCCAATTCCTTCACCCCTCAGATCACCCCAATTCCTTCACCTTCACCCCTCAGATCACCCCAATTCTTTCACCCCTCAGATCACCCCAATTCCTTCACCTTCACCCCTCAGATCACCCCAATTCCTTCATCTTCACACCTCAGATCACCCCCCAATTCCTTCACCTTCATCCCTCAGATCACCCCAATTCCTGCACCTTCACCCCTCCGATCAGCCCAATTCCTGCACCTTCATCCCTCAGATCACTGCAATTCCTGCACCTACCCCAATTCCTGCACCTTCACCCCTCAGATCACTCCAATTCCTGCACCTTCACCCCTCAGATCACTCCAATTCCTGCACCTTCACCCCTTAGATCACCCCAATTCCTGCACCTTCACCCCTCAGATCACTCCAATTCCTGCAACTTCACCCCTCCTATCACCACAATTCCTGCACCTTCACTCCTCCGATCACCCCAATTCCTGCACCTTCACCCCTCAGATCAGCGCAATGCCTGCACTTTCGTACCTCAGGTCCCCCCAATTCCTGCAACTTCAGGTTACATTTGCATGGATGTTTAGCCACGGTGTGAATGGCAGCGGCAAGACTGCTGATTGCTGCTGCTGTTTTTGACATCAGTGAGCAGCTAGTTGCGGCTGCCCAGCCTCTACAGTACACTTTTATGACAAGTAGCCGGCGGACGTAGCTATTCGTGGCTGTTCAAACAACCAGCAATAACCTGTGGTGAGCGATGCTGGGCACACACAAAGTGTGCATCCAGCAGCCATCTCTGCTGGTAATCACTTGCTGTGCGGACAATCAAGAATAGCTGCAGCCCCTAGTAACCTGCAATTATAGTGTACTAAACGGACTCAGTGGCTGCAGATTGCTGCTTACTCAAAAACAGCAGCAGCAATCAGCCTTACTGCTACCATTCACACTGTGGCTAAACATCTATGCCAATGTAGCCTAAATTAGTACTTTAGCTGTTATGTCAGAAAAGCCTTTCAAGTGGTAGTAAACCGCTGCAAAAGAAAAAAAAGAAAAAAAAATCTCCCCCTGTAAGGTAAAAGGCATAAGGTAGGGTGTATCGCATACTAACACATTATGCAAGACTTTCCTTAAAACAAAGCCTTCCAGCGGCGCAATGTTACCACTGACATGGCTTCCATCTTCACCCGGTCTTCCTTCTGGGTTTGCATCCTCCGGCTATATGTGTGGCTGGAGCCACAATAGCGTCACTCCCACTCATGGACGCGGGAGCCCTCATTTACAGCACAAGCTCTGAAGGTCCAGCACAGTATGCCAGACCTTCACCACGCATGCGCCAGTGATATTCACTGTACCTACAGGTAAGCCTTATTATAGTCAGAAATGTGTTGGATAAACCAAAGGTTGGGACTTTGAGGGCGCAATAAACAAATGATTAAATATAAAATAAATTTATTGAAAAAATATCATAATATAACATTATTGACATCATATGTCTGTGACAACATTTAAAAGCAATACATCACTGAATAGAGATGAGAATTGGCAAAGTTTTGTGTTTCTCAACATGTTTCACCCAAATTTGGGCTTCCTCAGGAGAACTGAACAATGTCATACAATATTCACTGAAATAGAAGAAATAGAATCAAATACTGAACACAAATGATTAACACATACAAATGAATTAATATGGAATGAACATCATGTAAGAGATGAGTGAGTGGAGCTAGAAAGCTCTCAAGCTAACCTGTATGTTCAAGCAGAACGTCTCGCAGTCCACAAAAAATGCTGAATACGTGAGGTTCATTGAGTGCGTCATAGAGAGGGAAATAGTAACCAAGACTAGATCAGTCTCGGAATCCATCTATTGGGTATATTAGTAAGGTTACTTTAAATTGCTTTAGTTTTTAGCAAGAAAGATAGGAATAGATAAATAATACCAAGAACCTACCTAAAAAATCCTTTACTTGAAAATTTATCAAAGACTTATTGTTGAAGGCATTGGAAAAATGCTCATGACTACCAAAAGGAAGCCTAAATTTGGTTCTGAAAAAATGTATATAAAAAGGAATTTTAGTTTATCAAAGAAATGCCAGACAGATATAACCACCATCAAATGCTGAGGACGATCACATTAAGCCCCAAACATATAATTACCTATATAGAAGGTTTAGATCCACTCATATGCCATCCAGGATACAATTTACCCATATATGTGAGGAGGTCAGAGTAAGGTAAGTCAACCCCTTAAAAGTGAAATAAATGAGGCATTTTAGTGATCAATTCTCAGCATAAAGTCTGGTAAATCATCTCTGAAAGTCTTTCTTACCTCATCAAACGTTCTTTTAGGAGAAAACCTCCGCTGAGCTGCACAATCAAGCAGCCCAAACAAATCCCTTTTTATAACCCTCTCCACCGCTGTTTTGGCGCCAAATTCCGGCACCAAAACAGTCAGGTGAGGACAGACAGCGTCACAGCAGGTGCGCCAGCGCACAGGAAATGACAACAGCGGAACCAGAAGTTATTCTTACAACAAGAAGTCAGATACTGATCACTGTGCTGAAGACACTCAGAGCCGCCCAGAATGTTGAAAGCCAAAACCGGAAAACTGTCAGCAAGGGGGAAAAAATAAAAAGGAAATGCACTGACAAAGAGATGTTAATTCAATAAAGTTTTAAGGAAAAGTCCCTAAAACTAAATTAGGACGATGTTTGAGTTTATTAAGGGTCACAAGGCATACCTTTATCTCCACCATATTTCCAAGGACATATATAAATATGTCACAAAGAACGGCTCTAGTTTTTGTGAGGCGTTTAACCCTAAAGTGACTGAATGGCACACCTAAACATCAAAAAGACTCAAAGAGTCTAAAGACCCTCCAGGACGCCTTGGGTGTCCATATGAGGCACACAACCCCACTTCAAAACATTTAGCACTTCAAAAATATGTATAGAAAAACAGCACATATTGCTCTTTATAGACGATCCAATAGTAGCCTAATTTGGCCACTGGAAGGAAAATATGATTAACATATTGAAGTTGTGGATATAGCAGAGCACACTCAACTTGAACATCTCAATGGTCAGCAAACACAACACTGACCCGATACATGATGAGCATTAAGAAGAAAAAACAATATACCTGAAAAAATAAACAAAACACAAATATAATTACATTAATTTAGATGAGAAAACGAAATCTCATAAATTTGACAATGGCGACCTAACCCTATAAAAAGGGTTTGAAGCTCAGAGATTCGTTCAAACCTGGATGGATAGTAGCCTTAAGGTTATGAATCCATTTTGATTCTCTCTGTAACAGAGTTTTATCAATGTCGCCTCCACGATCAAAGTCTGGTACAAATTCCAAAGCAAAAAACTTAATTTGTAATATATCAAATGAATGATAAAGACCCATGTGTCGACTGATGGGGGTCTCCATCTTTTTTCTTTTTAATAAGAGAAACATGGTCTCGGATTCTGTGAAAAAAAGGTCTTTTAGTTTTACCGACAGAATGCCTGACAGGTACATGTCATGAGGTAAACAACCCCAATAGTCTTACATGTTGCATAGAAATTTGGCCTAAAGGTTTGACCAGTGGGTAAAATAATTTCAGTGGAGTTTATTAACAATTCACAGAATTCACATTTCCCACAAGTAGAAGTACCTTTTCGATGTGTCTTGGTTCTTGATGTTAGATGACTGTGAACTAGTCTATCTTTTAATGAAGTAGATTTGCGATAGGTTATCTGTGGATAAGCACCCACATATTTCGAAAGTACATCGTCTGTTGAAAGAAGAACTTTGGATTCAAATTTTCGTGGCTTCACTTGGTGGATCAACTGATGTCTTTCTTTTTGCTTTGCTCTATTGTACGAACGTTTAAGGCAATTTCTACTGTAACCTCGTTCCAATAATCGAATCTGAAGTGCTTTGGCCTCAGATTCAAAATCAGCCTCCTTGCTACAATTCCTTTTTAATCTTAAATACTGGCTATATGGTATACTCTGGACAAGGGACTCGGGATGAGAACTATCTGCATGAAGAATTGTATTGCCTGCAGAAGGCTTCCTATATAGGGAGGAACCAATGGTCTTGTCCTCATTAATGTAAATCTTAATATCAAGAAAATTCACAGAAACCTGATCACAAGTCATCGTAAATTTTAAATTGTATGAATTAACCTCTAAACATGACAAGAATTGCGATAGCTCATCCCGAGTCCCGGTCCAGAGGTTTTCTCCTAAAAGAACGTTTGATAAGGTAAGAAAGACTTTCAGAGATGATTTACCAGACTTTATGCTGAGAATTGATCACTAAAATGCCTCATTTATTTCACTTTTAAGGGGTTGACTTACCTTACTCTGACCTCCTCACATATATGGGTAAATTGTATCCTGGCTGGCATATGAGTGGATCTAAACCTTCTATATAGGTAATTATATGTTTGGGCCTTAATGTGATCGTCCTCAGCATTTGATGGTGGTTATATCTGTCTGGCATTTCTTTGACAAACTAAAATTCCTTTTTATATACATTTTTTCAGAACCAAATTTAGGCTTCCTTTTGATAGTCATGAGCATTTTTCCAATGCCTTCAACAATAAGTCTTAAATTTTCAAGTAAAGGATTTTTTAGGTAGGTTCTTGGTATTATTTATCTATTCCTATCTTTCTTGCTAAAAACTAAAGCAATTTAAAGTAACCTTACTAATATACCCAATAGATGGATTCCGAGACTGATCTAGTCTCTGTTGCTATTTCCCTCTCTATGACGCACTCAATGAACCTCACGTATTCAGCATTTTTTGTGGACTGCGAGACGTTCTGCTTGAACATACAGGTTAGCTTGAGAGCTTTCTAGCTCCACTCACTCATCTCTTACATGATGTTCATTCCATATTAATTCATTTGTATGTGTTAATCATTTGTGTTCAGTATTTGATTCTATTTCTTCTATTTCAGTGAATATTGTATGACATTGTTCAGTTCTCCTGCGGAAGCCCGAATTTGGGTGAAACATGTTGAGAAACACAAAACTTTGCCAATTCTCATTTCTATTCAGTGATGTATTGCTTTTAAATGTTGTCACAGACATATGATGTCAATAATGTTATATTATGATATTTTTTCAATAAATTTATTTTATATTTAATCATTTGTTTATTGTGCCCTCAATGTCCCAACCTTTGGTTTATCCAACAAATTTCTGACTTTATTTAAAGGGATGTGGCGCTATATTTCAGCTTCAGTAATTCAGCTCATCATCTAAAATTAAGCCTTATTATAGTTAAAAAAAAGTCAGTTTACAACCACTTTAAAACCCTCCTCCCTCCACATTAAATCCTCCATTACATTTAGGTACTCATAAAAGATTGTTTTGGAAGGGGGTTACAGGCCATTTGCAGAGGAACTTCTCTGGTTATAACGGCATCCAAGCTGAGCCAAGGCACATGGCTGAGAAAGCAGGAACCAACACTTATGGGAATAAAGGTGGGCGGTAATACAGATGGGCGGGCACAAGCAGCTCTTAAATCAGCAGCGCAGGAACCGACACTTGTGAGAATAAAGGTGGGCATGAATAAAGATGAGCGGGCACAAGCCACTGTTATTTTAGCGGTTCAGTAACCGACACTTGTGGGAATAAAGGTGGGTGGGCACAAGCCGCTCTCCCCCCAATCCGCTCGGCGGCGCCGGCATTGCAACTGTGGGCACCCGGCTGTGGCTTCACAGCCAGGCTCTCACTGCGCATGCGCGAGCGGCGCTGTGATTGGCCGCACAGTCATGTGCGGTCCCGTGACAGGTCCCAGATGACTGGGGAGCCCTTCCTGCGTTGAGGGGAAGTGATGTCACCAGCCGAGGCTACGCAGGAGGCAGACTACGAGGGACCCCTCTAGCAACAGGCATTTAGAGGTATGTATAAAAACTTTTTTTTTCCAATTATTTTTTTTTAGAGGGAATTTTAAGCCTTTTTTTTTTTTTTTAGGGGGAAACACCACTTTAAAGTGGTTGTAAACCCTCAAGGTTTGCATTCTATGTATTAAGGTGAAAAACCTTCTGTAATTCTGCATCCCCCCCCTGCCCCCGTTTTATTTGCCTGTACCCGATCTTTCCAGCGCCGGGAACGAGCACACCAGCAAAAGCCGGTGTCTCAGGTCCTGATTGGATAGATTGATAGCAGTGCAGCCATTGGCTGTCAATCAAATCCAATGGTGTCCTGAAGGAGAACGCTTCTCCGATGGGGGCACTGGAGAAAAGGAGCAGCTACTAGCGCCATTGGGGGACCCCAGAAGAGGAGAATCGGGGCCACTTTGTGCAAAATTGACTGCACAGTCTTTGTTTAAAAAAAAAAAAAACAACTGAAGCTTTACAAACCATGTCCAATCAACTGAATTTACCACAGGTGGACTCCAATCAAGTTGTAGAAACATCTCAAGGATGATCAGTGGAAACAGGAGGCACCTGAGCTCAATTCTGAGTGTCATGGCAAAGATTGTGATACTTCTGTACATGGGAGGAGCCTGTGATACTTCTGTACATGGGAGGAGTCTGTGATATTTATGTACATGGGAGGAGCCTGTGATACTTGTATACATGGGATTTTGTCTTTTTTTATTGTTAATAAATTTGCAAATGATTTCAAACAAACTTCTTTCACATTGAAATTATGGGGGATTGTTTGTAGACTTTTGAGGAAAATAAGGAATTTAATCCATTTTGGAATAAGGCTGTAACATAACAAAATGTGGAAAAAGTGAAGTGCTGTGAATACTTTCCGGATGCACTGTAGGTAGAATTGGTTTATTTGAACCTTATAGCGTCTACAAACTGGTGTGTATATATACTGAAATTGTTATTTATTTATTTTTTTACTAGTAATGGTGGAGATCGACGACTTACAGCAGGACTGCAATATTGCGTCAGCCAATCGGAGACACTAACTGACACTTTGTGTGGACCAGTTACACCAATACAGTGATCAGTGCTAAAAACATGCACTGTCACTGTACTAATGACACTGGCTGGGAAGGGGTTAACATCTAGGGCCATCAAAGGGTTAAATGTGTGCCTAACCAGTGTTTTGGTGTACACCATGTGCTGTTTTTACAAGGGGAAGACATGGATTCTAGTCTCTGCTTTTCAGGAACACAGAATCCATCCCTTCCCCCATCAGAATGGCGATCTGCCTTGTTTTACATATGCAGATCAGCGTTCTGTGTTCTTTACTGATGATTGGCGGGTGCCGGAGGTCATTGAGTGCCCGATACCCCCAGCTTCTGCTGTGAACATTCAAAGCAGAAGCGGCATGCGTGTGCGCCCCCTGCAGGCGGTAATGCCAAAACGCATAATATTATATACATACATACACACACACACCACACACACACACACACACACACACACACACGAGCTAGCGCACAGCTGCCGTCCTGTAGCAGTAAAACTGTGGTTAAAGAGTAACTCCAGTTTTGTTGAGAAAAGCCCCCCCCCCTCTGGGTGATCTCTGTGTACATTGCAAGGATAGGTAACAAAATTTGTTGCAGATTCCAACCTTTTGTTAGTCTAAAGCCACTACTGTTCCCCAAAGCCCGCTACAAATCGAAGGGAGAACAAAGATTCGCAGTACAAGGACCGCGGCTATGGAACGCTCTACCAAACAACATCCGCTTGGAAGAAAACCATCAGGCCTTCAGGAAAAAACTCAAGACCCCCCTCTTCTAAGAAGCAGGAGAACACAGGACAGACCAAGCGCCTTAAGGCGATTCAGTTCGCATTTGCAGCGCTATACAAATCATTCATTCATTCAAAGAAATAGATGTTTGTTTCTTTGTGTCCATGTGCTTAGTGAGTCTGTATGCTCTAATGAGGAAAGTTGCTGGGCCTGCGTCCCTTTAGACGTGTTCCTATTGGGAGTATCTCACCAAGGCATGGGATGCCTGAAATCTGACTAAGGCTCGATTCACATCTATGCATGTTGCTTTTGAGCGTTTTTGCAGTGCTTTTTGCGGTGCTTGCCGCGTTTTTGGACACGCGTTTTTACCGCGATTATGCCGCGATTTGCGTTTTTGTATTTTTTTGTTTTCTTTTTACACTGTGGTTGCTTAGCAACCAGCTATATACAGTGTAAAAAAAATAATAATAATAAAAAAAAAAAAACGCGGCAAAATCGCGGTAAAAACGCGGCACTTGCGCTTTGGATGCGGGTCCATTGACTTCTATTACATGCAAAACGCTGCATTTTGCATAAAAAAAAGTTCCCGACCCTTTCCAAAAATGCAGAGGCACAAAAATGCATTGATGTGAACATGTCCCATAGGAACCCATGTTAAAAAATGTCCATGCATTTCTGCAAAATGCATCAAAAAACGCGCTAGTGTGAATGGAGCCTAAGGCCTGATGCACACTTATGCATTTATAGTGCTTTTTGCATTTTGCAGATTTGCACTACAGTCCATTTAACATGGTTTCCTATGGAACACGTTCTGTAGTGCAAATCTGCAAAATGCAAAAAGCACTAAAAATGCATAGGTGTGGACCAGGCCTTAGTGCAGACTTCTGATAAAATCAGTGAGCCAATCACACGAGCAGGAAATTATGTTTCTGGGGGGGGGGATATTGCCTTTTACAGAAAATTACACTGCTGCAGATTGGAAAGGATAGGGATTTTTTTTAATAACATTCAATTACAATATGACTCGTGTCTCAATTGTACACCCTATAGTTTTTTTCTTTCCCTATGAAGGTGGAGTTACCCTTTAACCCCTTCTTGCCTAAGCCCCTTTTCTGACATTTGTTGCTTACAAGTTATAATCCGTAGTTTTTGCTAGAAAATGACTTAGGGCTCTTTCACACTGACGGACCGTATGTCCGTTTTTCATCCTTCCATTTTCGGATGAAAAACGGACATACATGTATCCCTATGGGATAGCGGGTGTCAGCGGATGAGCATCCGCTGACACCCGATCTAGTCCGTGCCCGCTATGCTCCGTTTCTGCAGACGGAGGAAAACCCTATTTTTTCATCCGTCTGCAGAGCGGATCGGGTGACGACGGACTCTACGGTCCGTCGTCACCCGATCCCCCATAGGGGAGAGCGGCGCTCTGACAGGTCCGTCCCTGCGCTGTGTGCAGAGACGGACCTGTCATCTTCCTGCTCAGCGGAGATCGCTCCAGCGATCCCCGCTGAGCAAGCGGATATCACTTAAGTGGAAAGCAACAGCTGGACTCAAATGAGGGTGAATCAAGGATGATCAGAAGAAATGGACAGCTCCAGACAGGGGAGTAACTAGAAATCACAGCGCCCCATAGCAAAATGTTGTATGCCCCCCCCCCCCCCCCCACAAAAAAGAAATAATGCCATTGAACAACAGATTACCACACTCATTTAGCACAGTACCCAGGCAACAGCCTATATTAATTTCGAACAACAAAGTATGCAGTATACTGTATGCAGCCCCCATCAGTACAGACACCCCTCAGTATAGACACCCCCCTAGTGCAGACCCCCCAGCATTACAGACCCCCCTCAGTGCAGACACCCCACTCAGTGCAGGACCCCCCCCCCAGCAGTACAGACACCCCCCTCAGTGCAGACCCCCCTCAGTAGTACAGACCCCCACAGCAGTGCAGACACCCCCTTAGCACAGACACCCCCCTCTAGTTCAGACCCCCTCAGTGCAAACCCCCACAACCTCAGTGCAGACCCCCCCAGCAGTACAGACACCCCCTTCAGTACAGACCCCCCACCCAAGTGCAGACCCCCCCATCAGTAAAGACACCCCCACCTCAGTGCAGACACCCCCTTAGTACAGATACACCCCCATTACAGACCCCCCTCAGTGCAGACCCCCCCAGCATTACAGACCCCCCCAGCATTGCAGACACCCCCCTCAGTGCAGGACCCCCCTCAGTAGTGCAGACCCCCTCAGTGGTGCAGACCCCCCCTCAGTAGTGCAGACCCCCCAGCAGTATAGAAGCCCCCCCTTACATACCTCAGAACAGCGCTGACTGTCAGTCTCCACAAACACACAGCGGTGTGTGTCCCTCGAGGCTCGAGTGCAGGCTCCTCCTCCTCTGTGGATGTAAACAGAGAGGAGGGGAGGTGGGTTCGGTCCGCGCCGCTGTGTCCCTCAGCCTGCAATCGAGCCTCGAGCACAAAAGACACAGCGAGCGGTGTTAGTGGTGCAGCTGCCACTACCCAAGGGTGTCACCCCGCTGGTGGGTGTCACCCGGTGCGGCCCGCACCTGCCTAGCAACACCACTTACCGGGCCCTAGATAGGCTGCGGGCCCCATAACGCCCGCGTGGGTCGCTATTGCGGTAGTTCCGCCACTGGCACCTGAGTTAAATATATGAGTGTCACAGAAAAGGGTCTGAATACTTAGGACCATGTGATATTTCAGTTTTTCTTTTTTAATAAATCTGCAAAAATTTCAACAATTCTGTGTCAAAATAGGGTGCTGTGTGTACATTAATGAGGAACAAAATTAACTTAAATGATTTTAGAAAATGGCTGCAATATAACAAAGAGTGGGAAATTTAAGGGGGTCTAAATACTTTCTGTCACGACTGTGTATATATATATATATATATATATATATATATATATATATATCATTTTTAGCAGAGACCCCAGAGAATGAAATGGCAATTATATGTCACATTGTATCTATGCAGTAGTCTGTAAAACGCAATTTTTGGGGGGGAAAAATAATTTTCATGAATAAAAAAAAAACAGTAAAGTTATCCCAATTATTTTGTATAATATGAAAGTTGATGTTACGCCGAGTAAATAGATACCTAACATGTCACACTTCAAAATTGCACACACTCGTGGAATGATGACAAAATTCGGTAATTTAAAATCTACAGGTTACCAGTTTAGAGTTACAGAGGAGGTCTAGGGCTAGAATTATTGCTCTCGCTCTAATGATCGTGGCGATACCTCACATGTGTGGTTTGAACACCGTTTACATTTTCGGGCGTGTCTTACGCATGCGTTCACTTCTGCGCGTGAGCAGTAAAATAACTTTTACTGCTGTCAGAGGGAATCTAAACATCCCATGTGACAGGTACTCTTTATGGAGGGATCTATAAGACCCAAAACCCCTCCTCTGCTCCTAAAAGCATTCAACCCCAAATTTGGCTGTTTTTAATTTTTTTATTTGGCGACTTTTTAAATTTTCTGTAAACTGGAAGTGATGTGATGACGTCACTTCCAGGTTACTAGATCTGAGACCCAATTGAAGCTGATTCTGGCTTCGTTCGGGTCTCTGGCCAGCCGGTGGATGTGCCGGCTGGTCGCTCGGGCCTCCCCGGTGGGACTGGAGAGCCGCGGGAAGGGTGGGGGGACGTCCCCTCCCGCTGCTTGGGATAACGGCTGAGTGGCTTCTTAGCCGCATTGGTTGTTATCCCAAGAAAGCCGACCGCCTGCTCTAAGAAACAGTACCGGGGTGATGTGTGAAGCTGCATGAATCACCCAGGCACAACCCCCACCCCCCCTTCAAGCTGAGGCCGCATAATTGCATACGGTTGGTGGGAAGGGTTTAAGCGGGACACCAAGACTTCCCCATCATGCTGGATATACTGACTGGCCCCATACACCCCCTCCCACAAATTATTTATTTTTGTCAAAGGTAGTAATAATACATTCTTGGTGGTAATTTTGTCTTTTTTTTTTCATTTTAGGTTTGAGAATTGCACATTTCAGAAACGTTATGGTACAAGTTTTCTAAGAAAAGACAAGACAGGAGATGAAGAAGAAGAGTTATCCTCTTCTAAAGATAAAATGAAGCCTGTAAATCTGTCCTGGCTGATCAACCCGGAGAGTAAAATTGAGGAATTGGGGTAAGAGAAACCTGCGATTCCCACATTGATCTGGAAATGTGGTGTCTGGTGATTGTTTCCTTCTCTTGACATTTCCTTGTAGCTCTGGGTATCTTCTATTCTGTAAAATCTTCCATCCCCTGTCCTCTTCTCATGTTTTTTCCCCTCTCTAAAGGTACCTTTGTTATCACATCCAAGTGCCATTGGGGTTCTCCTTAAAGGACTTGTAAAGTCTCATGGTTTTGCATTCTATGCATTAAGGTGAAAAACCTTCTGTGCTGCAGCTGCCCCTAGAGCCCCCCTTTTTCTTACCTGAACCCGATCGTTCCAGCTACGAGCACAGCAGCTCCAGCCGCTGTCTTGGGTCCTCATTGGATAGATTGATAGCAGCGGGAGCCCTTGGCTCCCGCTGCTGTCAATCAAACCCAGTGACCCGGGATCGGGGGGCGAGTCCTGCTGGCTGTGTTAATAGTCGCAGCAGCAGGACTCGGAAGTGCGCCCCATGGAAATCGGCTCTCCGTGGGGGGCACCCAATGAAAAGGAGGGGCCAGGGGGACCCCAGAAAAGGAGGATCAGTGCAAAATCCTTCCACAGAGCAGGTAAGTATGGCATGTTTGTTATTTAAAAAAAAAAAACCTTTATAATCACTTTAATGACCAATCTTGGTTGGTTTGAAACTTTGAAAAAACTCTAGTAGATTTGGTTCACTTTTATGTATTTGTTTTTTCTTAGGCTTCATGTACACGGGACGTTTTTACAACCTCTCCTGAACAATTTAACTTGACAGATAGTAACCCACGTTTAAAATGTCCGTTTTGTCGTGTTTGCGTTTAGAAACGTTTAAAAAAAAAAAAAATAGTCAAAAACGAAAAACGCCTATAAACGAAACGCTGCTAAACGCAGGTAACTTCGGCGTCTGAACTCATTTTGTTGCCTTCAAAAAAAGGCATATATACGCAACTGCCTAAAAACAACAATAAACGAACCTGTGTACACATAAGATAACATTGAATGAGTTCACGGGGAAAGCTCGTTTGGCTGTACTTCTATGGATCACAGCCGAGCAGTTTGTTCTGCACTCTTGTGACCCGTTTTCTGCAGACAGCGGGGTGAAGCCCGCTGTTAGCTGACATCACAGAGCCAGTCCAGGCTCTGGAAGGATCATGACCATATGTCCCCTGCGAGGAGATGCCGCTGATCGGCTCTCCTCAACTCACACTCTGTCAGTGTGAGGAGAGGAGAGCTGATTACCGACACTTCCGCATTTACAAGTGACCAGCTGTGATTGGACACAGCTGATCAGCGGCATCTCCTCTCAGGGGACACCTGGCCAGGTAATCAGGGCACTGATTACAGTAAAGCCGCCCTGTCAGGTCACCTGAGGCCAGGTGTTAGATGCTCACGGTTGAAGATTCCACAGGGCGCAGAGTCCAAGAGCCAGCAGGTTTTCACCAGGGCCTCCTGAAGGTGAGGATGGCCTTCGCTGCAACTGACTCCAGGTCGTGGCCCCCAGGGTCTCCCAGCTCATGTTTGGCTACTGGTAGATAGAGAGGAAGCAGCAGTCCAGGACAACAAGGGATAGTCAGGAGGACAAGCCAAGGGTTGGGGTATCAAGCAGCCAGGCATAGTCAAGAGAACAAGCCAAGGTCGCTATAGGGAAACAGACTTGGAGCAAACAGCAAGAACCGCACAGGAAGCCTAATACACTAATGAACACATTACTGTTGAACAGCAAGGCATGGCTTGCAGTGCACAGGTTAATATAGTGTTTCCTGTTAGAGGCTGGCGTGAAGCCATGCTTCAGGGAAGATTACTTAAAGTGGAGGGCCACCCTAAAAAAAAAAATAGCATTAATATTCTTAAAAAAAATGTCAAAAAAAAAAGTTTTTAACCTACCAGAAACACCTGTTGCTAGGCAGTCTTCCTAATCTGATCTCCAATCTTCTTTTCTCCTTGCGTTGACTTCTGGGGAAGGTGGCGCGGTGTGTTCTGAGAACTGTGTGTGTCCCAGAACACAGCGCGCCCCATTCACGAAGCGCAGCGCGACTCGCACATGCGCAGTAGGAAACGGGCAGTGAAGCCGCAAGGTTCCACTGCCTGTTTCCCTTAGTGAGGATGGCTGCGCCGGCACCTGATCCGATGGACGGATCGGCCTCGGGGGGGGGGGGGGGGGGGGGGGGGGGGGGACATCGCAGGCGCCCTGGACAGCTAAGTGTCCTTATTAAAAAATCAGCAGCTACAGTGTTTGTAGCTGCTGACTTGAAAAAAAAAAATAATTCCGCTGGAACACCCCTTTAAGCACACACATATCCCCCCTTATGTATTTATACATGGTGATCATACCCCCCCCCCCCCCCTTATGTATTTATATATGGAGATCATATCCCCCCCTTATGTATTTATACATAGAGATCATATCCTCCTTATGTATGTATACATGGAGATCATACCCCCCCACCTTATGTATTTATACATGGAGATCATACCCCCACTTATGTATTTATACATGGTGATCATATCCCCCCTATGTATTTATACATGGAGATCATACCCCCCCCCCTTATGTATTTATACATGGAGATCATATCCCCCCCTTATGTATTTATACATGGAGATCATATCCCCCCTTATGTATTTATACATGGAGATCATATCCCCCCCTTATGTATTTATACATGGAGATCATATCCCCCCTTATGTATTTATACATGGAGATCATATCCCCCCTTATGTATTTATACATGGAGATCATATCCCCCCTTATGTATTTATACATGGAAATCATATCCCCCCTTATGTATTTATACATGGAGATCATATCCTCCCTTATGTACTTATTCATGGTGATCATATCCCCCTTATATACAGTATCTCACAAAATGTACACCCCTCACATTTTTGAAAATCTTTTCTTCTATCTTTTCATGTGAGAAAAAAATGTATTTGCGGTGCCCGGATCTACCAAATTTAATTGATGTGTATTTTTATATATTGTATATAGTAAGTCTGCAACTAAATTCTAGACTAAGATAAGTCTGAATCCAGGCCTTCCCCGTTCCTGGGGCATAATACAAAACGTCAGGGAGAATTTTTAAAAGAAAAACAAAAAAATCCTCCCCAAAAAAAGGACGTCGGAAGGTCTGCTGCTAGATAATATATAACAATTTTATTAATTAAGAAAACAGTTTTAACAAAAAAATACCAAAAAAACACTTCCCATTTCCTATAGGCAAAAAGTTCGAGATCATAGAGGAAATTCCCAAAGAATTAAAAAATGACAACGTTGTCTATTAAAACAAGGGGGTAATAGCCACATCACACGACATTCATACACTAGCATACACCTACATCAGATATTATAGTTAGATAGCATATACTCTCATAGTAGTGGTTCTAACCAGGTACTACAGATTAAACATATATAGTTGAAATCCAGATGTGGGTGGCTAGACCATGCGTTTTGTATGTACTGATTTCTCCATGAGCTTCAAAAGTTCAAATAATAGTTGAGTGTACATATAGTGTTTAATAACACACGGTCCCGTGACTAATACTTTATGTAGAGAAGACAGGTCATATAGAGCAGTCCAGCAACAGCATAGAGTTAAGGAGCATATGCATTTTTGAAACTGTCAAGCAGCATTAGGTCTTCTATTGTGTCCATATATAGATTAATTAGTAAGGAATTTAATAACTAGAAAAGACCACAGAAACAGTAGGTGGGGGTATATAGAAATATACTTTTCTTCCTCACTGTTAAAGAAGTATGTTTTTCAGCTGACAGTATCAGTCCTTTTGGCAGGCATTATTTTGCAGTTTTAAACAGGGCAGCAAAGCACAATAAAGCAGATGACAGGCGCATAGCTTGATTCAAAGGCAAAAGCAAGGTGGCAGCATAGAGTGGGAAAAGGCAAAGCTCAGCAGGGGGAATGCAAAATTAAATAGGTAGTCAGTCATAGCCCAATACAGGCTGTATTTAGGCATATATGTGCATCAGCCTCTCCAGGCTGCTTACCCCCTCCTGCTGTTAGATCATCTGTCCCAAACGTCCTGGTGAAGTTCACTTAGGAAGTTGTGATTCACTTGTACAAAGCCGCTTTTCTTGCTGTGTGCCGCTGACCGCTGTTATTTTAAAAGTTCCCGCTGGTGCCGCTCCATAGGCTGCATGGATAGAGCTGTAAATCATGTGTGTGCTGTGGGTAGGCTATTACCCCCCAGATGACGCGCTGACGTCACCACAGCTGACGCGTTTCGTTAGCCAATCACTGCTAACTTCTTCAGAGCTAGGAGGAGCTGCACAGTTCCAGTTTATATAGTGGTGGCCATATCATTATAATAATACAATCAGGCGTAATACCGCCATTCATCCACAAGATGGCAACTGTGTACTCATTCATTCTGATGACAATTCAGCAAACCTATCAGGTGCATCTGATGGCTAATTTTCAGAGTATATATTTAAATGAACTGGGGGAAATAATTATGATACGCATCTGGTTAAGAGGGAGCTTATTCATTAGAGTGTGTTTTTCCGTGGTGTATACACATATTTTATTTATAGGAACTACCCTGGCCTTATACAAATGTTATCATAGAAGTGGGCACCTCTTGTAGAAACTGAACCCAGCAGAAGTATTTCTCTATGCTTGTTTTAAACATTTCTTTTATAAAGCATTTTTTTTTTAAATTAAAGTTTAGACATTTTTTTAGGGAGAGGGCATTTTTTTATATTATATATATTTATTGTGCAAAGTGAGTACTAAAGCGCTGATAGGAGAATAAAAATATTAAAAATGTTTTAGAAAACCAAATAAAATAGATAAGATGACCAAATGATATGCTGCACCATTAAAGTGTGTCCTACACTTAAAAGAATAAGCAAATAAATACTAGAGTATAAATAGTGTGCAATATCAACCTTAGTCTATTTAGATCAGCAGGTGAGGTTAAAAGACAAATGTCATGGTATAATAAAATATATAAGTGCTTGCGTGACAATCCCAGGTGCACAAAAATATATATATAAACTTCAAGTTACAATGAGGTTGTAACCAATTTAATAAATAAATAAATACACAATGTGTTAAAAATAAATACAATGTGTTTTAAATAAATAAAGTGCTTCAAAATGTGAGTAAAAACAAGTATGTGTTATAATGTGTCAAAGAAAGGAAATATCCAGTTTATGCCAGTGATGCATATGGGGATATATAAATTCCAAAAGCCAATACAGGCTTGACCTGATGGATTAGCTAATTAATTGATGAATTAATGGGTAAACGGCCGCCAGTTAAATATTATATTAATCCCATAGGTGATAGCAGTCCATTAAATGAGTTAGATAATTAATGAAATAACTCTTCACATCCAGTAATGATATCCGGGACACAATTAGAAATGCTAGAGAAAAAAAAAAAAAAAAAGAGAGAAAAAAATAAACTTCCCTTTATGCTGGGAATGTAGGGCTTTTTTCCCTTTGGTTCCTCCTGATATCTTGCTCCGGTATGATATAAAAGAGAAAAAGACACAAACAAAAAACCATTGTGCAGCGCTCTATTCAACCATCAAACAAAGAAGATCTTTTAGGTGGTTGCCTACAGCTATACAACTCACATGTACCCAGTAGGTGTTTGCGCGTTCAAATCCTGCTAATGGTCAGGCACAGATAGGGGGCTGTCAGCCCTTTCCTCCTCACTGTGCTGTGCTGTGCTTAACACTGTCACTTGGGCTCCTCCTCCCGACGCGTGTCATCACAGGTCACGTGACTTTCTCAAGGGAAGTCACGTGACCTGTGATGACACGGGGTATAGGGGGTATAGGGTTATTTTACCTATGAAATCACTACCTCTTTAAAAATGGTTGCATTGTGCATTCTGTGTTAAGGCCAAATGGGACCATAGAATTCAAATAGTATGTCCACATTTATTTTTGGGTTACTGTTGTGAAATTTAGCAAAGTGTAGCGGAATTGGTCGATCATCGACTTTTTTCTTTATGCTACTAATGTGCTCACTTATTCTAATTCGAAGTTCACATTTTGTTTTGCCTACATATATTTTATTGCAGGGACATGTCAAAGCATAAATTACCCGGGTGGAAGAGCAATTAATAAAACTTCTTATCTTGAAATCACTGCCGCCTCTAGGGTTGGCAAAAGTGTTTGTTTTATGTACGTAGCTACAGATATTACAGTGGCCACATGGGAACATGCCTACTACTGGTTTAGAATCTGAAAGCCAGTTTTTGGTAGTTTTTGTTCTCCTATATTCTGATTGTACCAGGATATCGTTTAGGTTACGTGCTCTTCTGGCCGTGATTAGGGGTCTAGGTCCTACTATGTCCGAAACCAAAGGAGTGGATTTTAGGACGTGCCAGTGTTCTTCCAGGATTTCTTTTACCTGGGACCACTGAGAACCAAACTTGGTGATAATTCTAGGATGGTTCTCAGAGGTACCCTGGGAAGGTTTTTCACTACTGTCCAACAGAGAATTTCGACTGCATTTTAGTGCCCGAGATTTGGCTCTCCTAAGTGATCGATGGGAGTAACCTCTTTCTTTGAATCTAGTGTATAGGTCGTTTGCTTCCTCAAGGAAATGATCATTTTGTGAACAGTTCCTTTTAATCCTAAGGCCTAATATTCCTATCGTTGTTGTTTAGTTCAGACATAAACTCCAAAAGTTCCTCTGTGGTCCCCCGCCAAACCATCAATACGTCATCCACAGGAGACAGTGGCTGAGGTACATAGAGGATCTGTATATCAGGTCATGTTCCCAAAGTCCCAAATGAAGGCATGCATATGATGGTGCCCATGGGGCACCCATACATGTACCTCTTTGTTGCTGGTAGTGTCTTCCAAGGAATTGAAAGCAGTTATTATTGAGCATGAACTCCAAGAGTTCAACTATAAACTCGTTGTGTGCTCCCATAGACAACGTTGTCATTTTCTAATTCTTTGGGAATTTCCAATGTGATCTCGAACTTTTTGCTATAGGAAATGGGAAGTGTTTTTTTGGTATTTTTTTGTTAAAACTCTTTTCTTAATTAATACAATTGTTATATATTATCTAGCAGCAGACCTTCCGACGTCCTTCTTTTGGGGGGGATTTTTTTGTTTTTCTTTTAAAAATTCTCCCTGACGTTTTGTATCTTTTCATGTGACAACACTGAAGAAATGATACTTGTCTACAATGTAAAGTAGTGAGTGTACAGCTTGTATAACAGTGTAAATTTGCTGTCCCCTCAAAATAACTCAACACACAGCCATTAATGTCTAAACCGCTGGCAACAAAAGGGAGTACACTCCTAAGTGAAAATTTCCAAATTGGGCCCAATTAGCAATTTTCATGTGACCCGTTAGTGTTACAAGGTCTCAGGTGTGAATGGGGAGCAGGTGTGTTAAAATTGGTGTTATCACTCTCACTCGCTCATACTGGTCTTTCTGGCTCATGTATAAGGTATGCAGGTTAAAGTAGTACAGTGCTGGATAGCAAAAAATGCCCTGGTGATGAAGGGGGTAAAACCTTCTGGAGCTCAGGCGGTTAATGTATAATATGATGTTTCTATATTTTTCCTCTGCAGTCTGATTGGATGTGGTTTGACTTCCTCCTGCTCTAATGATCTCCATTCAATTCTTATCACAAACCCATCCCTCATCAAACTGGATTTATCAGTAAATTATCTTCAGGACTCTGGAATAAAACTTCCGTGTGATGGACTCAAAGATCCCGGCTGTACCCTGCAGGATCTAAGGTGAGAATTATACTCTATATCAGTCATATTGTAGGACTTGGGAATAAGACTCCTGTGTGATGGACGCAGAGATCCGGGTTGTACCCTGCCAAGCCTGAAATCAAATTTATACTGTAATTCATTTGTAAATGAAATGAAGGGGTATATACTATGTGTGTGTGTGTGTGTGTGTGTATATATATATTCATACATACATAGAGTTAGGTCCATAAATCTACAATTTTAGATTTTTCAGGTATTTACCAAAACATATTCAAGCTATAGCTCTATAGTTCTATCACTCTCAGGTTTAATTTGAGGGTATGTAAATCCAAATCGGAGGAAAGGTTTAGGAATTACAGCTCTTAGGAATAGCCATACCCCTTTTTCAAGGGACCAAAAGTAATTGGACAATTGAATCAAAAGCTGTTTTATGACCAGGTGTGGGCTACTCCTTTGTTATTTCTTCATCAATTAAGCAGGTAAAAGGTCTGGAGTTTTCTGACGGAAAATGTCCTATCGGACCATGTTGTCGGAAATTCCGACCGTGTGTGGGCTCCATCTGACTTTTTACGTCGGAATTTCCGACGGAAAAAGTTTGAGATCCTGCTCTCAAATTTTCGACAACAAAGTCCTATCGGACTTTTTCCGATCGTGTGTAGCGAATTCCGACGGACAAAGTGCCACGCATGCTCAGATCACATTACAAGACCAAAGTTATTGGCTACTAGCCTCTATGTAGTCCCGTCGTACGCAACGAACGTCACCACGTTCAGAATGATCAGATTTTCCGACAACTTTGTCCGACCGTGTGTATGCAACACCAGTGTCGGACAAAATCCGTTGAAAAAAATCTGACGGATTTTGTGGTCGGAATTTCCGGCCGTGTGTATGGGGCATAAGTGTGGTATTTGCATTTGGAATCTATTTCTGTGAACCTACATGATGCGTTCAAAAGAGCTGTCCATGCAAGTGAAACAGGCCATTGTAAGGCTTCAAAAACAAATCCATCAGAGAGATAGCAGCAACATTAGGAGTGGCCAAATCAACAGTTTGGTACATTCTGAGGAAAGAAGAATGCACTGGTGAGCTCAGCAACATAAAAAGGCCTGGACGTCCATTGAAAACAACAGTGGTGGATGATCGCAGGATCCTCTCTATGGTAACGAAAACCCCATTCACAACATCCAGACAAGTTAAGGACACTCTCCAGGAGGTGGGCGTATCATTGTCAAAGTCTACACTCAATAAAAGACTTCACGAGAGCTAATACATAGGGTTCACCACAAGGTGCAAACCATTCATAAGCCTGAAGAATAGAAAATCCAGATTAGACTTTGCCAAAAAACATCTAAAAAAGCCAGACCAGTTCTGGAAAAGCATTCTTTGGATGGATGAAACTAACATTAATCTGTAGCAGAATGACGGGAATAAAAAAGTGTGGAGAAGGGTTGGAACATCTCATGATCAAAAACACGCAACGTCATCTGTAGGTCACATAGTGGAGCTTGCAGTGTGATGGCATGGGCATGCATGGCTTCTAGTGGCACTGGGTCATTGGTGGTTATTAATGATGTGACAGAAGCAGCCGGATGAATTCTGCAATGTTTAGAGATATTCTGTCAGCCCAGATTCAGCCAAATGCAGCAAAGTTGATTGGAGGGCACTTCACAGTACGGGTGGACAATGATCCAAAACACAAAGCAAAAGCAACCCAGGAGCTATTGAAGGAAAAGAAGTGGAATATTCTGCAATGGCCGAGTCAATCACCTGATCTCATCCCGATTGAGCATTTCACTTGCATTTCACTTGCTGAAGGCAAAACTAAATGGAGAAAGAGCCACAAACAAAGAACAAGTGAAGACCGCTGCAGTTAGAGCCTGGCAAAGCATCAGAAAGGAGAGGAAAGAGTCTTTGGTAAATGTCCATGGGTTCCAGACTTTTTACTAGTAATGGCGGTGATCTGCGATTTTTTTTGTGACTGCGACATTGCGGCGGACACTTTTGACACATTTTGCTGACACTGGTGTCAGCAAAACGCATTATTAACCCCCAGCACTGGTGTCAGCAAAACACATTATTAACCCCCAGCACTGATGTCAGCAAAATGCATTATTAAACCCAGCACTGATGTCAGCAAACGCATTATTAAACCCAGCACTGGTGTCAGCAAACGCATTATTTACCCCCAGCACTGATGTCAGCAAAACGCATTATTAACCCCAGCACTGGTGTCAGCAAACGCATTATTAACCCCCAGCACTGGTGTCAGCAAAACGCATTAATAACCCCAGCACTGGTGTCAGCAAAACGCATTATTAACCCCCAGCACTGATGTCAGCAAAACGCGTTATTAACCCCCAGCACTGATGTCAGCAAAACGCATTATTAAACCCAGCACTGATGTCAGCAAAACGCATTATTAAACCCCAGCACTGATGTCAGCAAATGCATTATTAACTCCCAGCACTGATGTCAGCAAACGCATTATTAACCCCCAGCACTGATGTCAGCAAACGCATTATTAACCCCCAGCACTGATGTCAGCAAACACATAATTAACCCCCAGCATTACCCCCAACACTCCATAAATACCCCCCACACTGCATAAATACCCTCCACACTGCATAAATACCCCCACACTGCATAAATACCCCCCACACTCCATAAATACCCCCTCCACAAATACACCCACACTCCATAAATACCCCCCACACACAAATTTCTACCCCAGTCACCGCACTAAGGACTTGCCTCAGTGTGATGGCTCACTCGCCTCTCCTCAAGTCAGCTCCTGGCTTCAACACAGAGCACCCAGAGAAGGAAACAATCTCCCACCCTGAGGTGGCAGTAGGACCCTGGATCCGGGGCTCTGATCGATCTCCAGTGCCTAGATGGGCGGGGCAATGGGCAGATCCTTCCTCCGCTCCTTCCTCCACTCTGTTCTCTCTCTGGGCTGCAGCAGTGTGCAGCAGAGGAGGACACAGGAGGCAGAGACGGAGACAAAGCTCTTCGGCGCCTCCCCCTCTGCGGTGCAAAGCAGTCCAGGATCGGCCCTGCCTGCGGGCCATTTCTAACCAGTCTGTGGGCCGCAAATGTCCCGTGGGCCGGTACTTTGAGACCACTGTCCTAGACCATGTAGGTCTAGGAGATATTTCGAGCACCTACAGGTAAACCTTAATCTATGCTTACCTGTAGGTTAAAGTGGTTGTAAAGGGATTATCATGATTCATGCATGCCTGAGCTAAGGGTAACAATGGTGATTCTGCACAGCTGGTCCGCACTGTAACGGTAAAATCCAGTGGGCAGTGGGCAGTCGGCAAGCGGATGGAAGCAGGCTGAGTCTGCTGATAAACAACCGCTCAATACCCGTTGCTAGATCCAGCATTCCTCGATGGAATGTGTGATGACCTAAAAGACACGCTTTGAATTTACCTACATCTGCTAAGTGAATTTCCTTTGGGGATTGTCAGACAAGCAGAGATTTGAAGATTATCATTTCGGAACATTAATTGTCAAAGATTTATGTTTACCCACTTTTGGAGGAACTTTCCTGCATCTCAGATTCTGCTGCGGCCATATCCCAAGTGGACTGTGTATTATTGTCAAAGAACTTTCAAGCGCTACTAAAGTTTAATAATTTTATTTTTATTATAACATCATTTTGGATTGAGATTTTTTTATTATAGTAGCAGCTCTTACTAATTCAAGTATTTCCTTGAGCGCTGAGGGAGAGATATTGTTTTCGATTATTTCTCATTTTTTTATTATTATTTGAGTTACTGTTGCCTTTCTATCATCTGGAACCAGCCTGCCCATTCTCCTTTGACCTCAACAAGGCATTTTCCTCCACATACTCACTGGATATTTTCTCTTTTTACCACCATTCTCTGTAAACCCCGAGACATGGTTGTGTATGAAAATCCCAGAAATGCTCAGACCAGTCCGTCTGCCACCAAGAACCATGCCACGTTCAAAGTCACTGAAATCCCCTTTCTTCCCCATTCTGAGGCTCGGTTTGAACTTCAGCAAGTCGTCTTCACCACGTCTAGATGCCTCAATGCATTGAGTTGCTGCCATGTAGCAAGCGATTGAAAAGGTGTACCTAATAAAGTGGCCGGTGAGTGTATGTGTATATAAATATATATATATTTATATATATATATATATGCACACACCACACATACACCACACTGGCTGTCACATTAATTACATACACAGAGAATAAAAATTGTCACCTTCACACATTTCTCATATACCTAAAGCGTTTTTACACTTTTCCAGATAAGTTTTGAGAAAACCCCTCCATATGTTTGCTATTTGTTTACATTCACACAGCTTACTTGATTTAATTAAAGAGATTTTAGAGGTAATTACAAAAACAAACATCTCTATACTTGCCTGCTCTAAGCAATAGAATTGCACAGAGCGGCCCTGAACCTCCTCTTCTCGGATCCCTGGCTGGTGCTCCTGGCTCCTCCTCTCCGTCCCGTACCCCCCACAGTAAGCCACTTCCCATGGGGGCACTTGTGCGTGCTTGCTCCTGAGCCTTGCTGCTGCGTATATTAACACACAGCAGGACTCAGCTTACCCCCCCTCTTGTCACTGGCTTTGATTGATAGCAGAGGGAGCCAATGGCTCCTGGTGCCCCAGCAAAGCCAATGAGTGAGGGGAGAGAAGAGCTGCAGACATGCACAGTGCTGGATTGAATAAGGGCCCAGGTAAGTAAAATGGGGGGTGAGGGGGGATACCAATGCCTAAACATTTTTTACCTAAAATACCTTTTCTCATCAGCAGTATATAGCAGTCTTGTGACTTCTATCAATGTCTAGTTAAAGCTTGTAGTGGGAGTTTTCATTCTCCTCTGACTGTTCTTTGAGGCTGTAGGACCCCTGACCCTCTGTCTGGACAGTGCTGATTGAACCTGTGATGGTATACACAAAACTGAGCATGTGCAGAGTGCCTCCAAGGCTCGGTACTATCAGGAGATGGATTGGGGACAATAAAATAAGGGGATTATCAGAGAAGACAGGATCAAACATCCTTTATGCACAATGCAGAGGATTAACCTCTTATTACTCATATACCGTATTTATCGGCGTATAACACGCACCGGCGTATAACACGCACCCCAAGTTTAGGAGGGAATTTTAAGGAAAAAAAGTTTTAGGAGAGAAGTTTAGGGAAAAAAAAAACTTACATTTAAGCGTCATTTGCAGCTTGCCCAGCGTCATTTGCAGCTTGCCCAGCGTCATTTGCAGCTTGCCCAGCGTCATTTGCAGCCTTTCCCAGCGTCATTTGCAGCCTTTCCCAGCGTCATTTGCAACCTGCCCAGCGTCATTTGTAGCTTGCCCAGCGTCATTTGTAGCTTGCCCAGCGTCATTTGTAGCTTGCCCGGCGTCATTTGCAGCTTGCTAGTGTCATTTGCAGCTTGCTAGTGTCATTTGCAGTTCGCCATTGTTTAAATTTCCCGCCGCGAGAAATACCGCGCATGCGCGGCCGAAAAAGACCGAACCGCGGCCGAAAAAGACCGAGCCGACTGTTCAGCTCCGCTCGGAGTCCCGCCTCCCTGCTGTTTCGGGAGCGAGCGCAGGGAGGCGGGACTACGAGCGGAGCTGAACAGCCGGCTTCGGTCTTTTTCGGCCGCGCTTCGGCTTTTTTCGGCCGCGGTTCAGCCTTTTTCGGCCGCGGTCGCCATTTTTCAGGGCCGCAACCGATTTTTGTCATTTTTTTTTGGGGTATCGGCGTATAACACGCACCCACGACTTTCCCCAGATTTTAAAGGGGAAAAAGTGCGTGTTATACGCCCATAAATACGGTAAATATATCCCTCTACATGCATGTGCTGTGACTCTTCGGGTCCCTTTTACAACCATGCCTGGGTCTCATCTCCACAACCAAACCTCATCTTCACTCCAGACGGAGTACACTTCCAGTGTCACTGAGTGATTCAACATTACATTTTGCTGTCCCATTTGTGTCCTTCATCTGGTCACTCTGGAGCAGAGACTTCATCACATCCTACCTGTCTGCCAAAACACAAATACTCGTGGACTACATACAGATGTATTTGTCATCTGGACTGAAGACAAGGCCTAGTTGTGAAGATGAGATTGAGGCTCGGTTGTGGAAGGAGCCTGGAGAGTCACGGTGTATGTGGGTGGAGGACTGTGTGTTTATATAAGGAGTAAGTGGTTGCGGACTGTGTTCCTGCATTGGGACCCTCATCTAGCTAGGCTTCTAGGCACAGAAGCATGAGCACTCCTATGCTCATGTGTGCCAGTTGGTCAGCTGGCACAATCTTCTTGACCAACCAGAAGTTCCTCAACCAACCAGACTAAATCTATCATTGAAATATCAGTTCTTAACATTTAAATATACTAATTTCCTGGACAGTTTTTTTTTTAAATCATGTTCTTTTTAAAATACTTCTCTTCATCTACAGTTTGTTTGGTAATAACCTGACAGAGGGTTCTTCCATCCACCTGGCATCAGCAATAAGAAATAACCAGACGTTGAGGAAACTGGACTTGTCTGGGAACAATCTGGAGGGTCCTCATTTCAGTGATCTGATGACGGCTGTGACCACAAGCCGGATAGAGGAATTATTGTGAGTATAACAGGGCTGATTGTAATAATGTCTGGGGCACCTTCTCCATCATTCATTGAAGGACACAGCTTAAAGTAATACAGTGAAACCTCGAAATGCAAGTAACACGGTTAACAAGCGTTTCGCAATACGAGCATTTTTAAAAAAAATTCTGACTCTTTGAGTCAGGATTGCGAGTGAGTTTGCGAGTGTTGTCTCGCAAAAGGAGGAAGATTCAATCCACCGCGGTGTGCAGTACCGCATTTGGCCAGAGGTGCGGGGCCGTTCGGAGCCGTTTCAAAATACTCAGAAACACTCGGAAATACATGTTCCCGAGTCTTTACAAGGGTTTCTGAGTACAGCCGAGCTGTCCCAAGTATTTCCGAGGCTCTCCAGTGCCCCCCCCCACCTATGGCCACATGCCTGCATGCCATAGAAGTCAAGTTTAAAATAGAAATGAAAGGCAAAACATTTGTGTATAGATATAACAAAACATTATAAATAACCCCCCCCCCCCATTTTTATAAGTGATCACATACCCTCTGTTCTCAGCTGCATAAGAGCTGGAAGGAGGAGAAGCAGCAGAACACTGCTCTTCCAAGTGAATAGCTGTGTAGGGAGGACGTGTCAGGACAAGTGTGATCACTTGTTAAGGGAAGTTGGCCTGGTATGGTTCAGGAGGAACCATACCAGGCTCACCCCGCCCCCTCCCTTTCTGACCTGCCGGGCTGAATGCTCGGATAGGGGTCTGTCATGGATTTTGGGGGGAACCCACACCAGCATTCTTTTCTTTACATTCATCTGTCAGAGGGGAAGCCCGCTGACAGATGATGAGTCATCGGTTGTTAAGGACAAGGCAGCTTCCCAACCCACTGCTTAACAACCAGCTATTTCTTCACACACAATGTAAATCGGTCAATCTTTTTTCGACCAATCCAAATTCTAATCATTTTGAAAAGTTAGAATTCGTTAGAAAATAATAAACAAAACGAGTTTTAACTAAACAAAACAAAATAAATTCTGAAATCAAACTAATCGAATTCCATAATGAAACAAAATTAGTAACATAACGCATCTATCTGAAACTAAACAAATTTTTCCATTCTGCACATGTCTACAAGCACACTTATCCTCTCTGATACACCAATTTAAAGGGTAAATGAAGGAATTGGTTAACATTCAGCCACGGGGGAATTTGCTGCCATGTTCAATGATTTAGTGGACGCTCACACTGAAAAAAAAAATGGCTCAAATATAAAGTTGCTGACCTTGAGGATTGCTCCAGGTGCAATAATGGGAAAATACGTGGCACTCCAGAAACCGTTTTGCTAAACGACTTATGTTCCTATTTCACAAACATCCTATCCAAGTTTCTTCCAGAAGCCTTACCACCTGAGCTCATACTTGATCACATACACAGGCTTCCAAGTCCGCCACATGTACCTGACAACTTACCTGGAGACACAGTGGTGCGAATACATTTTTACTATATCAAGGATCAATTTATCAAAGCTACAAGATATGTGGAGAAGATCCCTTAGCAATACACCCACCTGGCTTTTTATCCCAATATACTCTCCTGCGCAGAAAAAAATCTGAATACAATCACAAAATCTCTCTGCAACCACAGTATACCATATACATGGGGCCAATATCTGAAACTGATCATTACAAAATATTAAAAGAGACTCCTTAATCAGAACACTTTAGGAAAGCCTGGATATCCTGAGAAAGTGGAAAATTCTAGAACCGCAAAAAAAAAAGGAATGCCAGTTCTACATCCACCCACCATCTGCATTCTGAAAGACACAAGGCAGGAGGCGCAGACAAAATGATAACCTGAGGCTGTTTCCTTCAGAACCTCTCCAGGGCTACACTCCAAAGTCCCCGGACCTGCACCCACAATGTGTCTAATTAACTGTTACCCTCAGTTGATCTTAAGGTGACATTCTGCTCGCCCTTTTCCTTTTTACTTAACCCAGTTCTTCTAAATTTTACTTTGCCCTTTTGGCTCAGGTACTTTCATCAAAGTTATCCCTGGTGTACATTTGTTCATATTTTTTGGTTGTTTGCGACCTTTTGGTTTTTATCTACCTTACTGTTGCTCTATGGCTGCATTGCTCTAGTTTACCAAAAACATCTATATCCACAATCCAAGCTATTCCCATTATAAAGTCCATCTACTCAACTGCACGATCTGCTATCATGAGAAGTGGCATCTATACCAGAGTTGTGATCCTTTAGGGGCTTCTATGCTATTCCCATTATCCTCCGTTCAAGGCCCCCACTCCACAATATTCTTCGCTACCTCCATTATGCCATTTAAGATCTCCTCTTTAAATGTGAAGAGCCTTAATAGCCCTCAAAAACGACACTCCGTATGGAGAGAAGCCAGCGTTCTTTGAAGCAACATTATATGTCTCCAAGAGACCCACTTCAGCAAGCTGAAAACACCAAATTTTTCACACAAGAGATTCTCTCACACATATATATGTCTAATATGTTTAAGAAAGAATGAGGAGTCCTGATTGCGGTTAAGGACGCAGTAACCTTTAAACCGCTTCCTAATACTGGTCTGCAAAATCCATTCCTTTGTTTACACCATCGTTAACGTGTATCCGCCCAACTACAAACAAATTTCCTGTCTACGTAGTGGAGATTTTAAAGCAGTCCCAGATGTGAAACTAGATACATCAACAGCCTCAACGTCCAACTGTAGCACAGTTTTACAGACATGAAACAGGTCATTAGCTACTAGCGGACTGCCCGCTGTCGTACGTCGGTTGTTTGAAGTGAAATACCGTTGTTATGGCAGCAGCTATCTACCATAACCCCAGTATCCTCTTCAACAGCGGACAGTCCTCTTTCAGATAAAAGTGGTCTCTGCAGTGGATTCGCCACAAGATCACGTCCTCTCCCCGACAGGCTGGATGCCGAATGAGGGAAAGATGGCCCCCATTCGGCTCCATAACATTGGATGGCGGAAGTGACGTCAAACGTCACTTCCGCCCAATGGTCTTGAAGGGGACTTTTTTTTTTTTTTTTGCAAAAAATATATATATTTTTTATTGCATTTAAGTGTAATTGTGAGATATGAGGTCTTTTTGACCCCAGATCTCACATTAAAGAGGACCTGTCATGCTTTTTTCTATTACAAGGGGTGTTTACATTCCTTGTAATAAGAATAAAAGTGACCCAACACATTTTTTTTAACCACTTAACAACCGGCCCATAGCCAAATGATGGCTACAGGGTAGTTTCTTAACTCTGGGAGGGCGTACAGTGATGTCCTCCCAGAATCCCGCTCTCGCGCGCCCCCTGGGGCGTGCACCCAAGAACATGCGTGACTGCATCCGCATTACGGATCATGGTAAACGGCCGCTGATAGCAGCCGTTTTCCACGTGATCAATCCATTAAATGACAGAGCGATCGCATGTAAACAAACAAGCGTGTTTTACGGTTCCTCCCTCCCCTCTCTGTCCAGTGTGAGCGGAGAGGGGAGAGATGGGTGGCAGCAGAGCCGTAGGATGCATGTGTAGTGCCCACAGCGCTGCTCAGTGACAGATCCATTCATTCATCCATCCATTCTCAGCCATCCACACCCATCCATACTCTGCATACCCATCCATCCATACTCTGCATACCCATCCATCCATACTCTGCATACTCATCCATCCATACTCTGCATACTCATCCATTCATACTCTGCATACTCATCCATCCATACTATGCATACTCAACCATCCATACTCTGCATACCCATCCATACTCATCCATTCATGCTCACCTATCCATACTCAGCATACTCATCCATCCATGCTCACCCATCCATACTCAGCATAGTCAGCCATCCATGCTCAGCATACCCATCCATACTCGGCATACTCATCCATCCATCCATCCTCATCCATACTCAGCATACTCATCCATCCATGCTCAGCCTTCCATCTATCCTCAGCAATACTCATTCATCCATGCTCAGCCACCCCGTCCATACCCAGCCATACCCAGCCATACTCAGTCGTACCCAGCAATACTCAGCCGTACCCAACCATACTCAGCCGTACCCAGCCATACTCAGCCGTACCCATCCATACGCAGCCGTACCCGGCCATACTCATTCATGCTCATCCATCCCCATCCATGGCTCATCCATCCCCATGCATGCTCATCCATGCCACATTAGTTATCATCCATGCCACATGCATGCCATTAGAGTGCCTCACAAAAGTGTAATAGGTAGTCAAATTAGATTTGAAACGTATTCCCCCTAGAACACCTGACAGTGCTCCCTGCATGTTCGGCCTCTGTATGTGGCCACGCTGTGGAAAAGTCTCACACATGTGGTATCGCCGTACTCAGGAGGAGTAGGAGAATCTATTTTGGGGTGTAATTTTTGGTATATACATGCTATGTGCGCCAGAATTTTTTTGAATATTTGTATGACAGTACATCATCTTTTATATTTTACCAAAGAAATTGGGTAATGTTTGGGGTTCTACATAAATTATCTTAGCAAAAAAATACTGATTTTAACTTGAGTGTGAAAATTTTCTAAATTGCCCAGAACAGAAAATGCTTAAAACGAATTTTCTTTATGGTGTATATTTTCAAACAATTTTTTTTTAGCATTCTTCTTCTCCTTTACAGTCTTAATGGTAATAAACTGGAACACACTTCCTGTGGTGTTCTGGCACGTGAAATAGGAAAACTACAAACCCTGAGGAAGCTTGACCTGTCTAGCAACAACCTGAGAGGCCCTTTGTTCGTTAACCTAATGGAAGCCCTGACGACAACCCAAATAGAGGAATTAATGTGAGTATAAGGTGACTGTTTTCAACAAGAATATTCTGGGACATGTTTACCATTTAAAATAACTAAAAATAACACTGTGGCCTTTTGTGTAAAAGGGTGAATCTCAGATTCACACTATTATTACAGTGTATTCATGAAGGAATTGTTAAAGCGGTTGTATACCCTTAATTTCAACTTGCACCTACAGGTAAGCCTAGATTTAGGCTTACCTGTAGGTACAAGAAATATCTCCTAAACCTGCACGGTTTAGGAGATATTTGCAAAGAACGTTTTACAACGTTGTCTACGGCGCATGCGCATAAATGTATGCGTAAACGGTACATTTACAGGGTTAATCCCCATTCATAACTACGGCTCGCCGCAGTTAAAGTGTCCCGTGCGCATGCGCGGAGCGACATCTTCGCTGCTCTGGCCAATCACAGCGCCGCAGCGGCAATACCCGGAAGGGTATCTGTGACGAGATGGCTGCAGCTGGAGGGGGAGAAGAGGACGGCGTCAGGGGCCCCGATGTAAGGTAAGTGATGCATAATGAGCTAGTATGCTAGTCATACTAGCTCATTATGACTTTGTCTTGCAGGTAGTTTAAAAAAAACCTGACCAAAAACGGGTTACAACCGCTTTAACATATTATCTAACAAGCGTCATAATTAATTCAAAAATTTCCCAAGCATATTCCTCAATATTTGAATTTACAGTACCCTGTACACAAAAACCTAGAGCAACTATCACTTTTAAATAAGAAATAATACTTAAAAAAAAAAAAAAAAAATCCCTGATCACCGCCCAGAGTAGTTCAGTGTCACTATGGTGACACTGAACTACTCTGATGACAGTAAAAAAAAACTATAGTTCAAAATAATCAATTTTTCTTTTTTTTTTTCTAACTGTGGTGTATTCATGATCACCATGACACCAGATATGAAGAAGCTGTACTGCACTGGTGACAGTATGTGAAAATAATTGTGTGAGAAAAAAAAATTGTATATAATTTCTTCACTTTTTAAAACATTGTGACCAAAAAAATACTTAAAAAAACTCACCAAGCTTCTTACTAAATACTGCAGTCTATTTTCCATAAATGGGTAAAGGTTGGGGGGGGGGGGGGGTATTTGTACCCTTCTAAAATAATAATAATAATAATATAAAACAAAAACTGTGGTGATTAAATACCACCAAAAGAAAGCTCTATTTGTGTGAAAAAAATAATATAATTCAAAATTTTCTACAGTGTTGCATAACCAATCAATTGCCAGTAAAAGTAGTACAATGCGGAATAGCAAAAAATGGCCTGGCCATAAAGGAGATAAGATGTTTTCTTTTGTCTATTTGTTATAAAAAAAAATGTAAAATAAAATTTGAAAAAAAATAAATAAATAAAAAATTTCTTGTTAGAGCTACAAAGGTACAGTTTGCCTTTTGAGTAAGATTTAGCATAGGGATAGTCTGCCAATTCTATCAATCTTGATTACAGGCTCCTACTTACAAATGGAGGGAGACAACAGGAAGTGAGAGGAAATCTACCCCTAGGAAGGGAAATTCTCTCCTGTAATGCTGCGTACACGGTCGTATAATCGAACAGCAAAAGTCAGAAATTCCGACCGTGTGTATGCTCCATCGGACTTTTGCTGTCGGAATTTCTGCCACCAAAAGATTGAGAGCTGGTTCTCAATTTTTCAGACCAAAAAAAATTCCTATCGGAAAATCCAATCATCTGTAGCAATTCTGACGCGCAAAATTCTGACGCATGCTCGGAAACAATTGAACGCATGCTCCGAAGCATTAAACTTAATTTTCTCAGCTCGGCGTAGTGTTGTAAGTCACCGCGTTCTTGACGTTGGACAGTTCAGAGAACTTTTGTGTGATCGTTCATATGCAAGCCAAGCCTGAGCGGAATTCCGTCGGAAAAAACATCCAATGTTTTTCCAAGGGAAAAAAATTTGATTGTGTGTATGCGGTGTAAGTGTTATTATGGGAAAAAGGTTACCTCACTGATGCTTTAGCACCAATCCTTGTTTCCACAACAACCCAACATTTTCAAAATCCAATTGTCATTGGGACAGAAAGTGAGGTAAAATCTTCTGAACAGGTGCACACAGACAGCAAAACAAATGTTACAGGGTTTTTAACCCTTTCGTATGCTATCCAAAAAGCGTAAAAATATTTTTTTGGGCTGGAGCTACACTTAAAAAAAGAACAAGGGGGCGTGGCTTTGCGCGTGGCTCGGATGGCAGCACTTTAGAGGACCTCCGACAGAGACACGGCCTAACTGCACAATAACCCCCCACCAAGCCCTCAATGCCGGGCAGAAAGCTCTACAGCTCAGCCCGATCTCGCCCACGCCGGGGACAGACATCCACCGCCGCGAGAAACATCACAAAGCTATTCAAACAGAGACCCGCTGGTGGACACAATGCGGCCGGCTCCAAGATGGCGCCGTCACAGCACCACGAGGAGGAACACAGCGGGGACTCAGACTCGGCCACGGAGGCCCCAGGTAGGGGAAAGTCGAGGTCGAGTAAACCCCTGACATATGCAGATATGTCCTGCTTCTCGGCAGACATTAAATCTACCTTCTCAGTGGCAATAACCGATCTGAAAACGAACCTGGTGGTTCTCACTGTATCAGAGACGTACTTACCGAGACCGAGATGCCGAGAGCGGCTCACCCTTGCGACCCAGCGCAGTCTACCCCCTGGAGATGGGACAGGGAGCAAACGGCACCAGGAGGCACAGGTCACCTCCGTTAGGTAGGCAGAACCGGAGTGGAGGCAGGAGGAGGCGATGACCTGGCTTGGCCCGACCAGCAGACAGCAGGAAGAGGAGGCAGGAGCCCAAACACCCGGCTGAGGATCTAACCCAGGAGGTAGCTCGGAAGGCCGAGCGGGTTGTGCGGCAATCCAATGAGGACCTGGGTTCCCCAGGGAGCAGGAACTGGAGCAGAGGGGAGGTAGCAAGGACCGACTGAGGGTCTAGTACTAGTCACTGAGCAGGGAGATGCTAAGCAAGGTCCTGGTTGCAGGCACGGGGTCAAACACTGGAGACAGTAGCAGAGTCCGTGGAACAGGCCAGGGGGTCGGACACAGGAGAGAGGTAGCAAAGTCCTTTGAGCAAGCCAGGGGGTCAAACACAGGAGAGAGGTAGCAAAGTCCTTTGAGCAAGCCAGGGGGTCAAACACAGGAGAGAGGTAGCAAAGTCCTTTGAGCAAGCCAGGGGGTCAAACACAGGAGAGAGGTAGCAACGTCAGGCAATCCGGGTCAATACTGGGAGGCAGATCAGGTACACTTTAACACAGGCACTAAGCTGGAAAGACAGACCAGCAAGGTGCCTGTGCGTCTGCCAGCCTTTTATAGGCGCCAGGGGACGCTAATTGGGCGCCATTGCACACAGGCGTGCGCATGCGCGAACGCCGGGCCGCGAGTGCGCATGCGCCGGAGCGCCGGGCCCCCGCGCATGCGCACTGGAGAGCGGGCCGTCCGTCCGGTGCCGTTCTCCTGACAGTGCCCCCCCCCTAGGGGTGGCCTCTGGACACCCAAACTGGCCATTAGTTCTGGGTGAGCTTGGTGGAATGCCCGAATCAAGCATGAGGCATGCAGGTTCCTCGAGGGTTCCCACGAATTGTCCTCAGCGGGGTAACCCTTCCACCTGATTAGGTATTGGAGCTGTCTACCCATCTTTCTGCAGCTCCGAATTTCTTCCACCTCGAACTCTTTCTCGCCCTCGATTAGGACAGGTGGAGGCGGTGGTCTTTCCCTGCCAGGGAAGGGGCTAGGGGCGATGGGCTTCAGGAGAGAAGCATGGAAGACCGGATGGATCCTATAGTTCTGGGGTAAATCGAGTTCAAAGGCCACCGGGTTCACAACCCTTTTGATCTTGAATGGACCGATGAACCCCGGCCCCAATTTTCGAGAGGGCACGGCCAATTTTAGGTTGGTGGAGGATAGCCAGACCTCTTCGTTGATCCTGAAAGCTGGATTCTCCTTCCTCCCTTCATTTAAGTACTTGCTGTACCCATCCTGAGCCTCTTGAATTAATTTTTGTAGTTTTTGAAAATTGTCCTGTAGGGATTCCACACGGTCCTGAGCTGCAGGAACAGAAGTTTCCGGGGGAGATTCGGGGAGAAAAGAGGGGTGAAAGCCGAAGTTAGCCCAGAAAGGTGTTTGCTTGGTGGCGGAGTGGATGGAATTGTACGCAAACTCGGCGTATGGTAGGAGAGTAGACCAGTCATTTTGGGAATCTGAGCAGAAGCAACGGAGATACTGTTCTAAGGTCTGGTTGGTCCTCTCCGTCTGACCATTGCTCCGGGGATGATAGGCGGAAGATAGACAGATCTTTATTTCAAGACATTTGCACAACTCCTTCCAGAACCTTGAAGTGAATTGAGTACCTCTGTCCGAGGTGATGCTCTTGGGTACTCCATGAAGCCTTACAATTTCTTTGAAAAATGCGTCGGCCGTGGTGGAGGCGGACGGGGTGCCAACTAAGGGTATAAAGTGTGCCATCTTGGAGAGCCGGTCCACAATGACAAAGATGGTGGTGAATTCCTTAGAAGGGGGTAACTCCACGGTAAAATCCATAGAGACTTCCGCCCATGGGCGTTCAGGAATGGGCAGAGGTCTTAGTAGCCCCCAAGATTTGGCCTTCGGCCCCTTACTGCGCTGGCAAGGAACGCAGGAAGCGACATAGTCTTTGCAGTCCTGTCTCCAGCCTGGCCACCAAAAAGAACGGGAGACAAGTTCGGTGGTTTTTCTGGACCCAAAATGACCTGCCAATTTATCGTCATGGAAGGTTTTAAGTACAGATGGCCTCACTCCTAGAGGGACAAAGATCTTTTCCCCAGACCACAGGAAGTCATCGTGATTAGTCAGGGAAAGGTTGGTAGGGGCCGGGTCGTGCCTAGTAGCAGTTTTAATGGCAGACATGAGATCCACCTGGGTAATCAAGCCGAAGTTTTGTGGAGATAGAATGGTGCAGGGTTCGGTTTCTTGGGTAGTTTCGAGGAACATGCGGGAGAGCGCATCAGCTTTTCCATTTTTGGAGCCTGGTCTATAGGCGATGAGAAAGTTGAACCTCGAAAAGAAAAGAGCCCATCTGGCCTGCCTGGGTCTTAGTCGTTTGGTCGTCCTAAGGTACTCGAGGTTCTTATGGTCGGTCCAGACCATAACAGGGTGAGATGCCCCCTCCAGGAGATATCGCCATTCTTCGAGGGCAAACTTGATGGCTAGAAGTTTCCTGTCCCCCACATCGTAATTCCTCTCAGGAGGACTCAGTTTCCGGGAGGCAAATGCCACCGGGTGAAGAAGAGCTTTAGCGCCCTGGCGCTGGGAGAGGATGGCCCCGAGAGCTGTTTCGGAGGCATCCACTTCCAGCACAAAGGGCAATGTGGGGTCCGGATGTCGTAGGATTGGGGCGGAGGAGAACAGGGATTTTAACTGGACAAAGGCCGCTTGAGCTGCTGGAGACCAATGGAACTGGTGATGTTGATGGGTGAGTAGGGTGATTGGTGCCACAATGGAGGAGAAGCCAACGATGAATCTCCGGTAAAAGTTGGCAAACCCGATGAACCTCTGGACTCCTTTTTTGTCCTTGGGAGCTGGCCAATCCTGGATGGCTCGGACCTTTTGTGGGTCCATTGCGACCCCACTGGTGGAGATAATAAACCCCAAGAATTGTACGGTGGACTTTTCGAACTCGCATTTTTCTGCTTTCAGATAGAGTTTGTGCTGCCTGAGGATGGTGAGGACCAGTCTGACGGGCATTTGGTGGAGTTCGGGAGTGGCAGAGAAGATAAGAATATCGTCAAGATAGACCACTAGGAAGTCATCCAGGTACTTTCGGAAGATATCGTTCACTAAATGTTGGAACGTTGCCGGGGCATTGCAGAGCCCAAAAGGCATTACAAGGTACTCGTAGTGCCGAAACCTTGATCTGAAAGCGGTCTTCCACTCATCACCCGCCCTGATCCATATGAGATTATAGGCCCCGCGTAGATCAAGTTTGGAAAAGATCCGTGCAGACCGAAAACGCTGAAACAATTCGGGGATGAGGGGAAGTGGGTACCTGTTTTTAATGGTGATCTTGTTGATCTCTCTGTAATCGATACAGGGCCGCAACGAGCCATCCTTCTTCTCGACGAAGAAGATACCGGCTCCGGCCGGTGAAGAAGAAGGACGGATGAACCCCTTGGCCAGGTTCTCGTCTATGTAAGTTTTGAGGGTTTTCAGCTCGGTTTCGGATAGGGGGAAGATACGGCCGAAAGGGACCGCGGCACCAGGTAAGAGGTCTATGGGGCAGTCATAGGGTCGGTGAGGCGGTAGGCGGTCGGCCTGTTGTTTGTCGAAGACATCTTTGAACTCGAGGTAGACAGGGGGTACGTGTTTCAGACTGTCGGGCACGGGTACTAGGGCCGAGCAGGAAGCTGGGGCTGGTGAGGAGCAGTTTAGGGCGCAGTATGGAGAAGGGAAGGAGACCTCCTTCGTTCGCCAGTTGATCAGGGATTCGTGCGCTTGTAACCAGGGGAGCCCCAAGATGATGGGAAACATAGGGGATGGAATGATATCCAAGCGGAGGAGTTCCTTATGGCCGGAATCGGTGGTGACGAAGATGGGACTGGTTTCGTAGGTGATTAAGCCGGAGCGTGGAAGGGATCCATCGGCTAGATGCACCTGAAGGCACTGCTTCTTGGGGACAAGGGGAAGATGAAGCCTGGAGGCAAGAGAGGAATCCAAGAAGCAGCTGCAGGCCCCAGAATCAACTATGGCTGGGAGGCAGACCACCTTTCCCGTTAGCTGTAGAGAAATAAAGAGGACAATATAAGTTTGGGAGAGACCGGAAACTTGGTGATTAAGGTTAAGGTTAGAGAAGGACTTACTGGGCCTTATGGGGCAGGTGCGAAGAAAGTGCCCGGACCCCCCGCAATAAAGGCACAAGTTGGCCTGTCGCCTACGTAGATGCTCTTCTGGGGTCAAAGGGGCACGGACCAGGCCTAGCTGCATGGGTTCGGTTCCGAGAGTGGCTATCGATGGTGCATGGAAGGAGGATTGGGCAGGGCTAGGCTTGGGCAACATCCAGTTGGGACGAGGCGTCTGGAAGCGTTCAGCGCGGCGTTCCCGCATGCGTTGGTCAATTTTGGTGACCGCTTGGATGAGATCTTCCAGGGAATCCGGGATGTCAATCCGGGCAAGCTCGTCCTTGAGGGAGTCCGATAGTCCTTGGCGGAATTGGTATTTGAGGGCCGGCTCATTCCAGCCGGTGTCGGCTGACCATTTCCGGAATTCCGCCGTATAATCTTCAACCGGCCTCCGGCCCTGGGAAAGGTTATGCAGAGTGGTCTCAGCCGTAGCCCCCTTCTGGGGGTCGTCGTAAAGTTGGCCCATACTTTCAAAGAATGTGTCCACTGAGTTCAGCACTGGGTTCCTTTGTTCCATCAAGCTATGGGCCCATGCTTGGGGTTCCTCAGCCAAGAGGGAGATGAAGGGCCAGATACAGGGAACAGGCATTCTTGAAAGCCCTAAACTTCTTGCGGTCACCAGAGAACCGCTCAGGTATGGGAACTCTGGGTTCGGGAGAAGCCACAACAACTGTGGGGTTAGTAGGTGCTGCGGGCGAAGGGACCCCACTGGTGGTGGCGGAGTTGATAGCTGCGGGGTTGGGTGTCCCGGTCAGTTGCTGTAGGCGGCTGTCGATCTGGGTATATCCCACTTGTAGCTTTTGGACAGCCTCAGTAAGTGCTGCCATCTGCTGGCACAGGATCTCCAGGGGTGAACACGCTCTGTCGGTCTCGGACATGGCTGGTATGTACTATCAGAGACGTACTTACCGAGACCGAGATGCCGAGAGCGGCTCACCCTTGCGACCCAGCGCAGTCTACCCCCTGGAGATGGGACAGGGAGCAAACGGCACCAGGAGGCACAGGTCACCTCCGTTAGGTAGGCAGAACCGGAGTGGAGGCAGGAGGAGGCGATGACCTGGCTTGGCCCGACCAGCAGACAGCAGGAAGAGGAGGCAGGAGCCCAAACACCCGGCTGAGGATCTAACCTAGGAGGTAGCTCGGAAGGCCGAGCGGGTTGTGCGGCAATCCAATGAGGACCTGGGTTCCCCAGGGAGCAGGAACTGGAGCAGCGGGGAGGTAGCAATGACCGACTGAGGGTCTAGTACTAGTCACTGAGCAGGGAGATGCTGAGCAAGGTCCTGGTTGCAGGCACGGGGTCAAACACTGGAGACAGTAGGAGAGTCTGTGGAACAGGCCAGGGGGTCGGACACAGGAGAGAGGTAGCAAAGTCCTTTGAGCAAGCCAGGGGGTCAAACACAGGAGAGAGGTAGCAAAGTCCTTTGAGCAAGCCAGGGGGTCAAACACAGGAGAGAGGTAGCAAAGTCCTTTGAGCAAGCCAGGGGGTCAAACACAGGGGAGAGGTAGCAAGTCCTTTGAGCAAGCCAGGGGGTTAAACACAGGAGAGAGGTAGCAACGTCAGGCAATCCGGGTCAATACTGGGAGGCAGATCAGGTACACTTTAACACAGGGACACACAGGCACTAAGCTGGAAAGACAGACCAGCAAGGTGCCTGTGCGTCTGCCAGCCTTTTATAGGCGCCAGGGGACGCTAATTGGGCGCCATTGCACACAGGCGTGCGCCAGTGCGCATGCGCGAACGCCGGGCCGCGAGTGCGCCGGAGCGCCGTGCCCCCGCGCATGCGCACTGGAGAGCGGGCCGTCCGTCTGGCGCCGTTCTCCTGACACACTGAGAAGCTAGCGGCCACAGAACACGCGGGTAGACAGAGAGACAAAGCCCTGCACAGACTTGACGAGGTGGCGGTAGCCCATACACAACATTTTATTGAAATGAATAGGCATTTGGAAGATCTTGACAACAGAGGCAGGAGGAACAACATCAGGGTGAGAGGAATACCCGAATCTGTTGACAATGACCAAATTGCACCGGCCCTGCAAAGGGTGTTTAATAGCCTTTTAGAAAGACAGGAGGACATGGAAATTGAGTTTGTAAGGGCGCACAGGGCCCTCAGACCAAGAGGCCCAGATACAGCACCACCCAGAGATGTGATATGCTGTCTCCAAAACTTCCAGCTAAAGGAGGACATTATGCGCAGAGCCAGAAGGAACGATAGGATTGTCTTTAATGGAGAGAATATAATGCTGTTCCAGGACTTGTCACAGATTACACTCAGGAACCGCAGGGCTCTGCGACCCCTACTTGAGAAACTGAGAGACAGGGACTTAAAATACACGTGGCGCTTCCCCTTTGCGCTCACTGTAACAGCTAATGGCCGCCAGCATGTCCTCTGCTCTCCAACAGATCTAACCGATTTCTATGCAGCACTAGGCCTAGACTACATAGACCTGCCAGACTGGTATGCAGAGTTTGCTTTACCGCCCCAAAACAGGAATCTACCACGCTCCCCATTTTCCTCACCGGAGAAATCCTCCAGCAAAAAGCCGAAGCATGGCAGGTCAGGAGGGTCAAAATGTGGCACCCCAAACCCAAGGGGAGCCCCTGAAAGAGACCTGGCTGTCGACTAAGGATCTACGGGCCGGCCCCAGCATTGCCGCATAGAATTAAGAGCCCCCAACAGACTCTGGATGCAACGAAACACCAGCACCCTGTCACCAGGATTATTCTCTCCTTGAAGACACTATGCACTTGGGGCTCTGAATCTCCAGTATTCCTCTCTTCTCGCCTCAAATTTTTTCTTTTTTTTTTCTCCCCCCTTTTTTTTTTCTTTTTCTTTTTGATCGCTTGGGATGCATCTACTTGACATTCACTTTATACAATCGCATTGGAGTTTGCAGCTTCTCCCACCGACGAGAGGAGTAAAGGCACCACACACCTACCAACCCCACGGGGCAAATTTGCAGGAACCAGGCAGACTCCCGCCCGGAAACCGAGGCGAAGCTTCAGACACAAGACCCGATCACCCCCTCAGCTGCTGGACTCTTCTACCTCACATGGTTTAGGTTCTTGTTATCGTTCCGAGTCAGCCAGTTATTTACCGGGGGGTCAGGACAGACAGGAATTGGCATATTATTGCTGGCGGTCATTGGGGCTGGGATGCTATCATGACGCTTGGAAGGCGATGATCGCGGGGGGCCGGTGATGCCCGCTTCAAATAGCTTGTTGAACAAAGTTGGTGGGGGCTGGGACCCCGTGGCCCATGGTAGTGGGCGGCAGGCTCCCAGTCTCACAGGGTTATTCATTACTTGCTGTTTTTGTTTATTAAGAAATTATTATTTAGGCCGTGTGTCACATGGACACATTTTTTTCTTGTGACAAGTTTACCAGAAGTGTGTTGGAATTAGATTTCAGTTCTAACATGCTTACTGAGTGGCCGTCTCCCTTTATCCGCACCAGGGGCTTTGGATCTACCAGAGCCTCCACATTACTGCTAGATAGGGCTCTATCTAGAGGTTATACCTTTTTTATCTCCACATACCTCAGAATCTCTTCTTACCTCTTTTCCAGTGATCTGGGGTCAGCCACCTTGACTTTTTATCAGTGTATCATACCTCTCTAACACGAATTTTCTGGTGTCGCTCTTATCTCTTTGCCTCAACAGATCACGCAACACCACCACCGCTCCTGAGCCTGCATCATGGCCTACACCTCCTTGGGACGCAACCCCACGGTGATTTCGCATAACGTGAGAGGACTAAATATCCCTGAGAAGTTCTCCACACTATTAAGAGAACTCAAGAAAGGTAAGCCCCACTTTGTCCTACTGCAGGAGACACATTTCAAAACCAATAATGTGCCTAGGCTCACCGACTCGACCTATACCAGGGCTTTTCACGCTACGAACAGTTTGGCTAAGTCTAAAGGGGTCTCAATACTGATACACAAGACGGCTCCTTTCGAGCTGACTGAACAGGTAGCAGACAAGGATGGCAGGTACATACTCCTAAAAGGGAACTATGGAGGGAAGCCCATTACCATTGTGAATGTGTACTTCCCAAACAGGGCCCATCTGACTTTCTGCAGACAACTAATTCACCTATTAGCAGGGTTTGCAACGTGGGGGGGATTTCAATATCCCCTTAAACCCTCTGGTGGACACCTCCACCAGCAGAACAAGCATCAGGTATAAGACTTAAGCAAATTAAGATGCTCCTACATTCCTTGCATTTGGTAGACTCTTGGAGATTCAGCAACCCAAACGGTCGTGACTACACATTTTACTCAATACCCAATGAAAAATACATCAGATTGGACTACCTCTTTGTATCCCAAAATGATCTAACCAAAGTAGTGGACACACGTATTGGAATACAATCTATATCAGACCACGCCCCCATCGCACTGTCACTGGACATGACTTTGACACCTCCCAAACCACAGACCTGGAGACTGAACTCTTCCCTGCTATCAGACCAAGCGTTATTGCCCACACTTAAAAAAAAGGTCAAAGACTTTTTTGCACACAACGTTACACCCGGAATGGACCCCTTAGTCATCTGGGAGGCCCATAAATGCACACTGAGAGGTGAGTTAATGAAAATGGGGGCTTCACACAAACGACAGGACAAAAAAGAGATTCAAGCATTGACAGACCGCATCAACAGATTAGAAGCATTGCACAAACAATCACTCTCTATGGACTCAGCCAGGGAACTACTAGACTCAAGGAAATCACTTCAACAGATTTTTGAAACAAAGGCCAAACGGTTTTTGTTTTTTAAAAAAAATATGTATTATGAATCGGGAAACAAGGCAGGCAGGACGCTAGCAAGAGCGCTTAAAGAACACACCCAGAGCAACACTATTTTAGGCATCAAACGGAAAGATGGTGCAGTGGATATTACCACTGAGGCCATTGCGGGTCATTTTCACGCCTTCTATTCCAGTCTTTACAACCTTCAGCAACAACACAGACAACCTGACATGGTAGGAGAAAGAAAACAGGTCATAGAGAATTTCCTGGCAGAAAGCGGCCTCCCAACATTGGAGGATGTAGAGACCAGCTCCCTTGAAAATCTGATAGAAGCACACAAAGTAAGACACACAATTAAATCACTGAAGCTAGGTAAAAGCCCCGGCCCAGATGGCTTTACTGCCATCTACTATAAAACCTTCATTGACTTATTAACAAACCCACTGATGGCGGCCCTGAACTCCTTGTGCGATCCCAAAGAGGTGACACCAGATTGGCTCTCAGCCCACATTACGGTACTGCCCAAACCTGGTAAGGACCCCTCGGAGTGTGCAAGTTATCAGCCAATCTCTTTGCTAAATCTAGACTTAAAAATGTTCACCAAGATTCTAGCAGAGAGATTGAAACCGTTTCTAAAAAAGGTGATAGGCCTCGAACAAGGCAACGTAAAGACAAAGACAACGTAATCAAATCCCTACTACTGATCCACTCGGCCAGAACTAGCGCTGTTGAGGGTCTTCTCCTATCCACGGATGCGGAGAAGGCCTTCGACAGGGTGGCATGGGATTACATGCTGGCCACGTGCAGACCCTCAGGCCTGGGTGCAAGAATGATGGCGTGGATATCGTCCCTGTACCAAAGGCCCACAGCTAGACTTAAGATAAACGGCATGCTCTCCGAGAAGGTCCATATCACAAACGGCACGAGGCAGGGATGCCCTTTACCCCTTCTCTTATTTATGCTTTTCCTTGGAACCATTCATCAGAACGATCAATGTGAATCCCTCCATAGAGGGATTCAAAGTGGTGGGCAGGGAGTTCAAGGTTGCCGCCTACGCAGACGACTTGCTCTTTTTTATTACCAACCCACACCTTTCACTCCCCAACCTGACAAAAGCATTTAAACAATATGGGTACATATCTAATTTGAAAATAAATTACACCAAATCTGAAGCCATGAACATCTCTCTACCAAACCAAACACTCAAACTAACAAAGGCCAATTCCCCCTTTAAATGGGATTCCAAATCCCTTAAGTACTTAGGAATTAGGCTCACTCCACAAATCTCATCCATTTACGATCAAAACTTCCTACCCTTGCTTCAATCCATAGAACATGACCTAAAACAATGGCACACAGGCTCCTTCTCGTGGTTCGGTTGCGCAGCTATACTAAAAATGACCGTCCTTCCCAGGCTCCTTTACCTAATACGCACACTCCCAATCACGATTCCTAGACGTATGTTTCTTGCTCTCCGATCGATGATCATGAAGTTCATTTGGGCGCATAAGAAACCCAGAATTAAATATGAGACTTTACTTAAGGCGAAGGAGCTTGGGGGGATGGGAATTCCAGACTTCCAAAATCATTACATGGCCGCTCACATGGCAAGGATCATTGACTGGCACTGCCACAAAGAAACTAAAGACTGGGTGGTACTGGAAATGACAGATAGCTCAATCCCACTGACATTCTCACCATGGATACCTTGGTCAAAATGTCCGGACGATGTAAAACGACATCCATTAACGGGACGACCCTGAAAGTAGTACAAGACCTCAATAAAAGCGGGAGACATTCGTCCTCCAGAGGCCCCTTGACCCCCCTAAAAGACAACCCAGAATTCACCCCAGGAGTGGGTAACACCCACCTTCTGCTCGCAAGCTCTGAGAGACCCCTCATAGCCAAAGACTGCTATACACAATCAAAGATGAAAAGCTTTTCTGAACTAAAATCGGAAAACAATCTGTCCGACCTCCCATTTTGGACATACTTACAGCTGCGTAGCTATCTCCAAAAAAATGGGACACAGGGTGAATTCTCCAGACCCCTGACAGAGTTCGAGTCGGTGTGCCTTGCAGGGGAACAGGTGACCAGGGCTACCTCATTGGGATATGCTTGGTTACAAGAGGTAAAAAACCCAACAGATGACAAACTCAGGAGATGGTGGTCGGAGGATCTAAAGGTAACGATCAGCCCACAACAATGGAGGAATGCTTGTGTTTTGTCACATAAGTGCTCTATCAGCACCAAGATCCAAGAAACGGCATACAAACTGTTGACGCAATGGTATCTAACTCCACTTAAGCTACACAAATGGAACCCTCAGGTATCCAACCAATGCTGGAGATGCTTGGGGGAGGTAGGATCCTTGCTGCACATCTGGTGGCAATGCCCTGCACTTGCCCCCTTTTGGGAAGCAGTAAGGAGCCTCATCAAATCCATCACAGAAACCACACTAAACCTAGATGCCGCCTGTTGCCTTTTGCACATAACAAATTGGTCCTTGAAGAAATACAAGCATTCGCTCACCATACATTTACTGGGGGCTGCTAAGTCATTAATCCCAATTCACTGGAAAACTTCCCGGGTCCCGACCACAAGGGACTGGCTTCGCAAGGTAACAGAAATCCACAAAATAGAAAACACCCTGGCTCAGTCCAATGAAAGGGTGGATAGCTTCCTTGAAACATGGCAACCATGGATCATATTTAAATATTCAGAGGCCTATACAGAACTTACAGCAGAACGCAATAGCACACCAGACTAAATCAGGTTACCTGTTTACTGATACTACAGAGTTACAATGGAATTCATGGTCGGGGTGGCTGACCCCCTTCCCTTCTCTACTTCCTTTCGCTCTACTCTTTCTACCCCTTCCTTGGGAGCTCTTCCCCCCCCACTACATCCCCACCCACTCTCCCCACCCCTCTCCTCATCTCCCCCCCTCCCCCTACCCACTCTCCCCACCCCTCTCCCCATCTCCCCCTTCACCTACCCACTCTCCTCTTTGATCTTCAGTTTATTCACCACATTGGGGATCAATAAAGAAGATATCAGCTTTGGTTGTACCACAGGAAGCGTTTCCTAAGTCATATTTAGCTATCTAGCGCAGGATATAACCCTTGCACACGAGGAAACAAAATTGACCAATTGTTCTCAGATCACTATTTGCTATACCCACTTGCTTTTAATGATCAGTTGATTGGTGCTGATTTGATAACATGTTATAAATGTCTGGATCTGATGGTACTATATATGCCCGCCTACTGAAATAATGTACCTCCACTGCGCCAATTCTTCCAAAAATAATAAAGTAATCCAAATGCACAAAAATCTGTGCAACCCTAAACGTGAAGTGATCTAGCTGCCACTTTAAAATTAGTCATATAAGTAATGTGTAGATTAAAACCTCAAATGTGTAGGTGTTTTGAAGGAAATAATCCAGTGGTGCTACTTAACAGTATGTGAAATACAAATGAAAATAAAAATGACATACAATAAAGTAAAAAAATTATTCAATAAACTAAAAT